>OV277693.1:1374166-2061250 GCA_922987775.1 Agonopterix subpropinquella | reverse complement strand
TGAATCGGTACTGGGACCGCGCCCCCCGCTACCCGCACCACCCGCACGATAGGCATGTCGCGACCCGAGAGCGCCCGAGACTATTAGTATATTCACTTTGATCTTATCGTCATCATAATCATCATCAGCCTATAAACGTCCCACTGCAGGGCACAGGCCTACCGTCAGGGAGGGCGTATGGGCATTAGTCCACCACGCGTGCCCAATGCGGATTGATAGATTTCACATACACATCAGAATTTCTTCTTCAGCGTATGCAGGTTTCCTTACGATGTTTTCTTTCACCGTTTGAGAGCATCGTCTCATCTCATCGTCATATTAATATAAGTATTCCAATTATAACATACACCCTTAGACAATTTATATAGGGACTCGCCTTGGGGTAGCATTTCCCCTCTGCCACGGTATAAGAACAATTGATCTTGTGCATTTACATCCAATTTTATACCTTATCACTTAGTACGAGATACGAACGTAAGATCATGCACCTATCCCTTAGGCGAACGGCATGTGATTCATGTTAAAGTTTACACAGGGGTTCACACAATGCCACCGGGTTGCCTAGCAAAATCTTGCCGCAAGTACCTTTACCATGATGATTTATGGTACCATATTTACCAAAAATGCACCTATCTTTTAGGCCAGCGAATGGGGTGCCATCGGAAGGAGACCGATCTGAAGATCTCGAAAGACTAGGGTTGCCACCTCTCAGTCTGCCGCAACTCTAGGGTTGCCAGGTTCAAAGAAGTCATTTTTTACGAGAAATGCACCTATAAAGTAGGGACTTAATTTCTACACCAAATTGAAGCTATCGTCTTCCTCGACACGGTGGACCAGGGTTGCCAGCCTAAAAGCTGCCGCAAATGAGGGTTGCCAGCACTTTTACCAACAATTACACATACCTGATAGGAACGATTTTAACAAGTAAATGGGGTGCCATCGGAAGGAGACCGACCTAAAGAACTGGAAAAACGAGGGTTTTCACCTCTCAGTCTGCCGCAACTCTAGGGCTGCTAGGTTCAAAGAAATAATTTTTCAGCGAAAAGTGCACCTGCAAAGTAAGGATTAATTTCTACACAAAATCGAAGCCATCGTCTTCTACCAGACCAGACTCTCGCCAGACCTGATCTACCATGGAAACTCTCGTTTTCTAACATGTATACATATTACATAGGGCATACACTGAAATGCGTTACATACCTTCCTACTTAAGGTTAAATTAATTCTGAAGACGGATACCTATAGGTAAAGGTAAACCGATTATTTCATTCATAGTTAAATACGTTTCATACATATTTATAAACACTCTAGTACAGCAAACAATGTTGATATTTAATAATAAAAATGGACCAAGTAAAAGGACAATGGGCAAAAATGTCTGGAGTGTGGCCCCGCCCTACTAAACCTACAGTAAGTATGGCATGTCTGTCTAATTGTTGATCTATTTACATGCATTCAATAACATTAACGCGCATTCCAGAAATACTTTATTATTGAAGATAATATACATGGTGTAATAAAAAACCCTATTAATAATTTTAACCTCTCGTTTAAAATCAATTGTTTTCGTCGCGCGGATCCGCGTTCCGGCATACCAAAGGTTAAAGGGCTAGTTAATACCATACAACTTTCACCACGGAGACAACTTCGAAAAAGTAATACAATCTGGTGTTTCAGACAAAACTGCAGTAGGTACCTTCAGCCGAATTTTTCCCCGACGTTCTCTCTGTTGTTCAGTTTGATGGTGTTAAATTATATATTACTAGAGTGTCTTATTACACCAGTATACACTGACACCAACGAAAACTCTAGCACACAACAAATTCTTTTTAAATTTTCTGCCTAAGCTCAAATTGTTTTCTTTTTAACCGACTTAAAAAAGGAGGTTATCAATTCGATTCGTATGTATGAATCATTCCCATCACGTCGCTTCCCATGACGCCGCTTCTGTAGATGTGCCTTGGTTCTATTCCCATCATGTCGCTCCTTCTATGTGAGTACAGGCGAATGTAATATTAACTTGTAGCTGGTAATTCAATTGACATTGGCATCTTTCAGCTGGTCATTTAATTGACATAGTAACTTGTAGCTGGTCATTCAGTCATTCAATTGACATAGGCAGCTTTTAGCTGGTTATTCAATTGACATTAGAAACTTGTAGCTGGTCATTCAATTGACATTAGTATCTTTCAACTGGTCATTTAATTGACATTGGCATCTTTCAGCTGGTCATTTAATTGACATTAGCAATTTGTAGCTGGTTATTCAATTGACATTAGCAACTTTCAGCTGTTCATTTAATTGACATTAGCAACTTGTAGCTGGTCATTCAATTGACATTTCCAACTTTTAGCTGGGCATCAAATGCAATCAAATTTACTATCAGCAGCTTGTAGTTGGTCATTCAGATGACAAGTCAAATAAGTAATTATTAGCAGCTTGTAGTTGATCATTCCATTGACATTAGCATCTTTCAGCTGGTCATTCAATTGACATTAGAAACTTGTAGCTGGTAATTCAATTGACATTGGCATCTTTCAGCTGGTCATTTAATTGACATAGTAACTTGTAGCTGGTCATTCAGTCATTCAATTGACATAGGCAGCTTTTAGCTGGTTATTCAATTGACATTAGAAACTTGTAGCTGGTCATTCAATTGACATTAGCATCTTTCAGCTGGTCATTTAATTGACATTGGCATCTTTCAGCTGGTCATTTAATTGACATTAGAAATTTGTAGCTGGTTATTCAATTGACATTAGCAACTTTTAGCTGTTCATTTAATTGACATTAGCAACTTGTAGCTGGTCATTCAATTGACATTTGCAACTTTTAGCTGGGCATGAAATGCTATCAAATTTACTATCAGCAGCTTGTAGTTGGTCATTCAGATGACAAATCAAATAAATAAAATAATTATTAGCAACTTGCAGCTGGTCATTCAATTGAAAAAAAAAAACTGTTATTTCATTATCAGCAGCTTGTAGTTGGTCATTCAAATGACAAGTCAAATAAATAATCATAAGCAGCTCGTAGTTGGTCATTCAGATGACAAGTCAAATAAGTAATTATTAGCAGCTTGTAGTTGGTCACTCCATTGACATTAATTATTGTGAGTAGCTACGCTATGAATAACTTTAAAGGAATTAATGACTTACTGCACTTTCTTCTTTGTATAGATAAAATCTGTATCTTACCTAATCACTGCAGGCACTGCACTGTTAATTTAATCGTTTGTATGTGTTAAAGTATACTATACTGTACTTGAACCAAATCGGTTAATCATAAATTCATAATATTTTAAATAAAGAATATAATTTCAGTGCAAGCAAGTCAAAAAACACAATGATTTGCAGTTCTGTAATAATATGACGCCAGGCAATTAAGTTTAAACAACAGTTGCACTTAATTCATGTAAATTGTAATTAAAAATAGCATTATTTTTTTAAAGCCTACCAAATGATATAACTGTATGGTTCGTAAAATAGTATCTACATATTAAACGGGTCTATTAAATTGAAACTGCTGATTTCTCAAAACTAGTCTAGTCGACTAACTATAGGTAACTACTGAACATAGCTGGTAACGAAAGCGACCTAGTGTACCTTACTTAATATTGTTTTCAGTCAGCGTTATATCAGCATTCATGAAACTGTAAAATTATATGGGTTATAGGACCATGCAACTATGAAGTTGTTAGCGAAAGCTAAAATATCATGCAACAATAAAATGATATGGGTTACAGAGCCATGCAACTATCAAGTTGTTAGCAAAAGCTAAAGGGTCATGCAAATAAAATAGCTGTGAGTGCTTTATTGCAATGGCTGGCACCCGCCAGAATATTTTGAATGCATAAGTGTATGTGCTTATCACAGATTCACTCTTTTGTCCTTACCTCCTTAATTTGATAAAACGGAAATGGATACGATCTTGAAGCAGTGACTTTGACTAGTAGTTAGCCAAAATAAATAAATAAGAGATAATAAAGATCTATGGAACGTTATTTTTGTAGGTTTACTTACCTACCTATCAATAGAAAAATATTTTTACAGGGAAGGGATAGTATAGAACAGAAGTAACAATAACTGAAATGTGTTAATATAAGGAGATTGTAATTTCCATAAACATTGTTTATCGTTGAATTTGGTGTTTGACAATTTCAGATCAATATTTGATAAATATCTATTTTCTGTAAACAAATTAGTCTCAATAACTTATTCGTAATTTGTTTAATGTAATAGCATTGATAACAGTCAACACTGTATTGTAAATAAGATTTAAGAGATTAGCTAAACTGTGGAGTTTCTTGCGCCGCTTCTTCTCCACGGGCTATACCTTCCGAAGCGGTGGTAGATTCGAGTAAACGTAAAAAATAAATTAAAACAAGAAAGGGATGTAGTGTACGGCAATAAAGAGAAGTTAATGTGGAAAGCGCCGGTAGCGCCGTCTATCGGCAGGTGCGGTCTGTGGTGAATATCTATCGTTCATTCGCTCGGTATTCGTGCACTGACCGCCGTGCTGTGCGGACGTGCGCTAGTCACATTCCCTAGTGAAGACTATATCTGTGTTTCATTATATACATCAACCTCAACCAACCCTTAGTAGAAAGGTGTATTCTACAACACCTAAATTGAAAAATGTGTATTTACTGAAATATTTTAAATTTATTGTATTTTTTGTTACCTACCAGCAATCATTCCTCCAGTTTTCTCGGAAACCGGTAGCTTTATTGTGATTATAGCTATTACATAAAACATACAGAATTTTATAAGCTATCTTACAACATTAATGGTATAAAAATACAACTTCAAACGACTGAGCTGTGTCAAATTTATTGGTGCACTGTAACTATGAGTCCAAGCATACGTCGGTCTGTGGCGGGGCGGAATGACTTCAAATAAAATTATAATTTTTAGAAATGCCAAAGTTATCATGCAAATACATACAAACCAGGCCGTCACACTTACACGTATTAGTTCATAATTATCTTGAAAACTACTAAACCGATTTTGATGTAACTTAAATTGTTCCCTAAATTGGAGTAAATGTAAGCCAATAAAAAAAGAATGGTCACAATTCGATTAATAGTTTCGGAGATATGCGTGGACAAACATACATACAAACATACATACACCTATGAAATTTTGTATATTTGTTTGGAAGCCCTAATATTTTGCAATTCCTTTAATATTACATTCGCCTGTACTCACATAGAAGGAGCGACATGATGGGAATAGAACCAAGGCACATCTACAGAAGCGGCGTCATGGGAAGCGACGTGATGGGAATGATTCATACATACGAATCGAATTGATAACCTCCTTTTTTAAGTCGGTTAAAAAGAAAACAATTTGAGCTTAGGCAGAAAATTTAAAAAGAATTTGTTGTGTGCTAGAGTTTTCGTTGGTGTCAGTGTATACTGGTGTAATAAGATACTCTAGTAATATTTAATTTAACACCATCAAACTGAACAACGTTACCTACAGAGAGAACGTCGGGGAAAAATTCGGCTGAAGGTACCTACTGCAGTTTTGTCTAAAACACCAGATTGTATTACTTTTTCGAAGTTGTCTCCGTGGTGAAAGTTGTATGGTATTAACTAGCCCTTTAACCTTTGGTATGCCGGAACGCGGATCCGCGCGACGAAAACAATTGATTTTAAACGAGAGGTTAAAATTATTAATAGGGTTTTTTATTACACCATGTATATTATCTTCAATAATAAAGTATTTCTGGAATGCGCGTTAATGTTATTGAATGCATGTAAATAGATCAACAATTAGACAGACATGCCATACTTACTGTAGGTTTAGTAGGGCGGGGCCACACTCCAGACATTTTTGCCCATTGTCCTTTTACTTGGTCCATTTTTATTATTAAATATCAACATTGTTTGCTGTACTAGAGTGTTTATAAATATGTATGAAACGTATTTAACTATGAATGAAATAATCGGTTTACCTTTACCTATAGGTATCCGTCTTCAGAATTAATTTAACCTTAAGTAGGAAGGTATGTAACGCATTTCAGTGTATGCCCTATGTAATATGTATACATGTTAGAAAACGAGAGTTTCCATGGTAGATCAGGTCTGGCGAGAGTCTGGTCTGGTAGAAGACGATGGCTTCGATTTTGTGTAGAAATTAATCCTTACTTTGCAGGTGCACTTTTCGCTGAAAAATTATTTCTTTGAACCTAGCAGCCCTAGAGTTGCGGCAGACTGAGAGGTGAAAACCCTCGTTTTTCCAGTTCTTTAGGTCGGTCTCCTTCCGATGGCACCCCATTTACTTGTTAAAATCGTTCCTATCAGGTATGTGTAATTGTTGGTAAAAGTGCTGGCAACCCTCATTTGCGGCAGCTTTTAGGCTGGCAACCCTGGTCCACCGTGTCGAGGAAGACGATAGCTTCAATTTGGTGTAGAAATTAAGTCCCTACTTTATAGGTGCATTTCTCGTAAAAAATGACTTCTTTGAACCTGGCAACCCTAGAGTTGCGGCAGACTGAGAGGTGGCAACCCTAGTCTTTCGAGATCTTCAGATCGGTCTCCTTCCGATGGCACCCCATTCGCTGGCCTAAAAGATAGGTGCATTTTTGGTAAATATGGTACCATAAATCATCATGGTAAAGGTACTTGCGGCAAGATTTTGCTAGGCAACCCGGTGGCATTGTGTGAACCCCTGTGTAAACTTTAACATGAATCACATGCCGTTCGCCTAAGGGATAGGTGCATGATCTTACGTTCGTATCTCGTACTAACTAAACGAGACAGCCTATAATAGCGAAACAATAATTTTGAACTTAGAACGTTTGGGGTTCACACGAGACTACTTTTCTTGATTTTTAACATTCACAATTAGAATCTAAACTTATGGGGAATAAAATCCAAAGTTGCGGATTTCATGTTACCTCGCCCCCCCGCAAAAAGTGGCAGAAATGTTTCTTAGTAGAATGACACGCGTAACTCGTCCCTATATAAATTGTCTAAGCATACACCGAATTTCCACTTTACACTAGAAGTGCACAAACTCTATCCAGTGATACCAGTGTGATAGTGATAGGTAGTGACTAGTGAGTCTGTCACTTGAACCATTCAATTTATAAAAATCATTTCAATAATGTAGGTTATTTAGTTACACGTTATTTTACTTAAAATGTAGTAGTACATAGGGTCTAACTTAATATAAGGTTTTGTAACAGGATGATCAGACGATCAAACTGAACAACTTTCTCTATGAAAGCAACAACGAAATACCAAAAAAAATCTGCTGCCCCACACATTTTGGTCTAGTAAGACTGCAGTTTTGTATGGAACAGCTGATTCTTATTTCACGATTTCGATTTTCCATGTTTGATGGTCCGGTCACCCCTATAAAAACTGTTAGCATATTAAGAAATACCATACTTAGTTACAGTCATAGATTTTTGATCTTCGCTAGACCAACTAAAATCTTTAGTTAGATTTTCATATAAATTATGTCATTTAAAAAAATTTTTATGTAAAAAACTACAGTGAAAGTACTGGAAAAAATGGTTGAAGTAAACACATTTATAGTTGTTGCACAAAAGATTATTTCCCTCTTCAAATGGATTTAATGTTCCTAGGCTTATCGAATACTATAGGATGCACTAAAACATTAACTTCTTTGACCTGTACCCATATTAATAAGCGACAATAATCATCACAAACAAAATCGTTCTGACGGACAAACACACTTTTTATATGGCTGAGCAATTATCCTTCTCAGGGCGAATGATTTGCGAGTCATTGGCACCGAGATCAAATTGACCTTGTCAAATATTTTAACTTCGTTTGTTATACATTGCTGTGTTTATTTAAACGATTTTAGTCAACTAAAAAAATGCTTAACTAAAGTTGCAATGGGTGGGGCACAACATTACTCGCAGAACCAATTGCCGATCAATGGAGCCGAAGAGTTCTCAAGTGGCGACTGCGTATCGGAAAGCGCAGCGTGGGTAGGCACAGCACAAGGTGGACCGACGACCTGGTGAAGGCGGCGGGAACCCGTTGGATGAGATGAGGGCAGCGCAGGTCCGGTCGTTGTGGCGATCCTTAGCGGGAGGCCTATGTCCAGAAGAGGACGTCCATCCGCTGAGATGATTATCATGATTCAACTTCGAAGCTGTCTATCTAACTTACTAAATACCCAACTAAACTAACTAACATTCAAATTTCATCCACTTCATGTCAACCAATTAAGTTGTAACACACATGTGTAGTTCCAATGACAATAAAAAATTATGGTGACATGAAGCTGATCTGATGATGGAGATGGAAGGTGGTCAAAGAATCTCCTTAAATTATTGTAGGAAACCGCTCCTGTTTGGTCTCATTTAATTTGTCTCGAGAAACTAAAAGTTAAAAATATAACAATTCTAATTTAATGATCTTATTTAAACCAACGTTATAGGAGACTGCTCTATAGGAAATGAATCATACTTATTATATTGTAATACTTGCAGCACCCGTGACTCCGTACGCGCGGATCACTTACTTTAAATACCTGTGTTCATAACTTTTGATTGAGTAAACTGAAATTGCAATAAAATAAAGCATTAATATTTATCCGAGCTATGCCCTATAATTCTGTGAAAATTTCATCCAAATCGGTTCAGAAGTTTTTAAGTAATGCGTGCACAAACAAATGAAAAAAACACACAAATTCTATATGACGTACTCGCATACTAAACCCAATGCATTTTGTACAAAATTATGTTAACTTTTGAGATATGAATGGTATTTTTTCTTGGTAAGTTCTGATAAACTGTAAAATTTATTAAAAAATGACCAGCCACATTGGTCAGACTTACCTATAGTATAGGGAAGGGTAGGTGTAGGGTTAAGCTAGTTGTTAAATAAACAAGCAATGTAAACCAAACAACATTTAAATAATTGTTTAGTTTAGATTGACGCAGACGCTCCCAATGTGATCGCTCACCATGTTTATAAGATGATCGATTTCATTTATAGAATGCTATACGATTTGTTTTATTGGCTGTTTGTCACACATTTACATATTGTTTAGGTATTGGAATTTGTACGAGTAGCCGTAAATGTTCCCAACATAGCTTTGTGTCAATGTTTGAAAGAAGTAACAATAGCGAATTGAAGACAAGTTTAGAAGTTTTGGGGAGTAGATACTGTAGTCTTCTTCTTCTTTTCGAGTCAGCATGAGTTAATATATCATAACAATCACTGATGCTGTAGTGTATAGATTAGCCAGTCAGCTATAGAAGTGCTGAAGAAGCAACCAGCTTGAGCACAATGAATGCTGGCGTTTAGTATGCTGTGGCCCCCACAGAGCACAGAATCTGCTCTGTGGTTGCACTGGTATTTCCCCGGTAATTTCTTGTATCTCGTCAGGCCATCACGTAAGAGTTTATTCCTCTTTCTTTCTTTATGGCAAATAATATGACTATTTTCAAATATTATTGATTATAAACATGTTACAGCCATGTCACAGTATAAGAAAGCATATCTTGTGCTACATATTTATGTGCTATTTCAAAACACGTCCTAAAATCGTCCGAATGACGTATTAAGCCGGGTCCGCTGCGCAATGTTATCGTGTTTGCTAACATCGTTTTCTAACTTTCCCCTCCCCCGCAGGCGAATGCGGGTGATGTTTTCCGATGCAAATGGATAACATCACCCGCGTTCGCCTGCGGGGGAGGAGGGGAAAGTTAGAAAACAATGTTTGCAAACACGATAACATGGCGCAGCAGACCCCGCTTTAAAGACGTCCTTAAACACGGAATAGGTTGAAGAATTTTGTCCTCTGACGTAGTAGCTAAATTGGACGAACACAATTCCCAGGTTTGGAAGATTGCTGATCCAAGTTCCGCCCAAGACATAATTTGATACCACTATTATTATTTTTATATTATTACTATATCAGCCGTTACTCCCCAATTGTTGGGCAAAGGCCTCCCTCTATTTTCAAGATACGGCTCGGTAAGCCAGTTCTTTAAGAAGTCATGCATTACGTCCTTCGTTTATTTATGTTAGCCTCGATGCCGCAAGGACCAGCGGCCGTAGTATGGCAGCGTGATATTATTATAGCGCTATCGCGCCTTTAGCTCTCTTTCTATTTGCTCGCGAACGAAAGAAGTAGAAGGCGTGATATAGCCTTATCGTGCGCATCATTTACAGCAGTTGTGGTTTTGGCTTACATGTCCGACAACTAACGTTTCCATCGCATACAAGGCGCAATATGTGTCAGTGGACTAGGACTTGATTTTTTTTCCGCTGAGTATATTTCTTCAGTATAGCTTACTATGCTTCAACACAAATGATCGTCAAAATAGCAGTTCAGTGCCAATAGCGCACGCGCATCGATCGACATTCCACGCGTCCAAGCTGTCAGTGCTTCGGCGCGTGCCGATTGATTTGTTGACCGTTTGTCTGTCTGTCACGCGTTTGGTTCAAGTTATAAGTTCAATCAAATAAAGATGATGTCTATTTGAAAGAGTAGGTTCATAAATCCCCTTGACTCTTTATCAAATCTAGGGGACTTATGGTTTTCATATTTAGTATTTTCAGTGTGTATGAAAGGGTACGTAACTACATACAGTACAGACCCTCCCTGCCCCCCTCTAGTTTTGACCTCCCCTCATCTCGGTGGTACGAGAGAAGGCCGACAGTAAGCAGAATTGTATTTCTTTCTCATTCGCACTTACTCTTTATAAAACGTGCTAATCTCTTCTTGTCAGAAAGAGTCTGTTTGTTTGAAGTATGTAGGATTTGGTGTTATCTGTCGCTGATTTTGAATCTCTACAATCGCTCTGGTTTGCAGGATAAATTCAAGTGTATAATTAAATCTCTTATCGGAGGTTGCTCTATAATTAGAGCTATTGGGACCCTAGAGACTGCCGCCCTATACAGAGAGGTTGTGTTCATATCGAACCATTCATACAGGTTTTTAAGCCAGGAAGCATTTCCTAAGCGTTTTCCTCCTTGAGGCCAATTTCCATAGTGGATTTGGGGATATCTTTTCCTATTCCAGTTTAAAGCTGCCTGTCCATTGACGCGAGCTGGCTGGCGGAGCGGTGTAGCGAGGAAAATATTAACCAATTAGGAGCTCGAGATTTTTATGCAATCCTAATTGGTTAATAAAACTCCGCTTCCCCGCTCCGCCAGCCAGCTCGCGTCAATGGACAGGCAGCCTTAGGGGGCAGGGGGAAGTAGAATAATCCATCAAGTCACGAACACGACCTAAGAATCGCTACATTTTACAAGTTGCGCCGATCTTTAATACGGCATGTGAATTCAAAGAATGCCCTCAAACGCCATGACATCATGACCGGACCGCGGAAGATTTAGTATTATTTATTTGTTCAGTGGTCCTTCGTCACTAGTTTTAGTATCGTATTTAAATAATAACGAACTTATATCCTTGGTTTTACGAGTTGCCGGTGAAATATATGTTCTATTAGAATTCTAGTGTGGACCTAGGCATTAGTATGGTTAACCGACTTGTCAATAAGGTCTTTAATCGGAAGATGTCTAATGTTAGTCTGCCTGTCCCAAAGAATTCTTTATGATAAACATATTAGTAGTTCCAGGATAGAATGATGTGTCAAGTGGTGAGAGGTGGCTAGCCTTTCGCCCACAAACCTTTAATCCCTCAGTCGCCTCGTACGACACCCACACGAAGAATTTGGGTGGTCTGTTCTAAGCCGAAACCACACGGCTCCTGTGGTTAAAAACTTAAAACCATGTCATACTATTTTCATATAGGATACCACGTCAGGTACCAACTTTTGCCTGCGACTTCGTTTTCGTGAATTACGTGAAACTTCACCCCGGTGAACTCCTTTAGGGATCGCGGTCGATTTTCGAAAAATCCTTTCTTAGTACCCCTAAATCCTCTATAGGACATTTATTCCAAATTTCATGTGTCTATCTGAAGCAGATTAGGCTGTGCGTTGTCTGTCAGTCTGTCAGTCCGTCATGGAACTCTTTTATATAGATAGATAGATAATTATTATTAAACTGTGATATAAGAAGACATGCAAACAGCGAAGACCTAGGCTTTCTGTTAGCTATCCATATTTATGTATCGTTTCAACAGCGGTTGGTCTTCCAAGATAAATAAAATAAAAATAAACCTAATTTAGAGTTACGAATTTAACCTGGCAAAGTATGAACGTGTTCTACATTGTCGTAAATTGACCGTACATAACAACCTCAATCATCATAATAAGTTAACTTACAAATCTAAGAAAAAAAACCAGCCGTATACATTTTATGGAATACTTTTATCACACAATTATTCACAATGCACGTGAGACTCCATACAAATCCATGCAAAAAACATATTGTTGTCAGACAAAAGATAGTAAACAAGTAAAATATTCAGATTTTATCGTTGAACGATTACTTTAAGGTTTGTTAACACCAGCTCAACACACACGATGTGTGGTTATAAATCGCATTTTGAGTTATGTACACAGAATAAATACGTGTACTACCCGTAATACTGACGGTTTTTAAGGGGATGATCAGACCATCAAAATTATCAACTTTTTCTATGGGACCAACTTTGAAATTCCAAAAAAAATAACTGCTGTTCTTTACATAAACTGGTATAGTTATATTAAGTTTCTGGCTCCATACATTTGGCCCAAGTAGACGTTGACGTTTTCTATGGATTTTGACCTTCGTCCCATCGAGAAAGTTGTTCAGTTTGATGGTCTGATCATCGCCTTAAAAATCCTCTCTCTACATCTTATTTAGAACATGTTATTTCCAAATTTCATTATTCTATCTTCAGTGGTTGTTATCCGTTAGACAGCCAGTCAGTCACGGAAAAGATTACCTGCTCGGTGATATATCGAGAGAATATAGGTATATTTTGTATGAGACTGTTTTTATAATCTACCTTGAAAGTAAGTGACCTAAAAACCTCATGCCACCTATGCTTAACCAGTGTCAAGCAAAGAACGCTGTACTTTTCAGCTACCTTCCAAACAATAAAAAAATAAAATAATCAAAACCGCATAAAACGGCACGCGTTTTAAACCACTAGTAGTATTCAACTTTAACAAATCACAAAAGAATGTCTAGACGTGGGACGTTGCTGGAATACCAAATATTAGCACTAGTACTGACACCCGGTGGTGTGCGGTTTATTCCATTATTGGTCAGTTACCTTTACTGAGGAGCTCGCTCGAGAATAAATAATGAAACTTGAATGAAACGTTGGATCGAATGAGAGTGTACCTTTTTCCCAATAGTTGTAAGTATTTTGGTATTTTTTTGGATGGACCAAAAGCGAGTTAGATACGAGTTTACTCGCGTAACTATGCGAGAAAACTCGCTGTTTTGGTGTTGATGCTTGTTGTGTTTTGCTAATGCATTTTGAACACGTCAAAACATTTGCTAAACAAATAATCCTGTATTGTTATAATGTGAATATTTGTGCCGATGCTTGTATATTTGTGACTTGAATCACGCATAAACAGCTAAACTGATTTATATGTTTAGCACTTTGGCACGCATCTCCCAGATACAATATATTACGGGTTAACACACTACTTTTAAAAGTCCGCAAACGTTTGCCAGGCTGGGTTCGAATCTCCACCTTTTACAGGGTGTTTAAAAGCAAACAGTTGCATTACTTGAAGGGGTGATTGTATCCATGACACCGAAAATTATAAGAAAATAAAAAAAAAACGCAAAAAAAAATTCAGGCTCTCCATACTAAATGCTGATCAAACGTTTGCATGAAAAGTCGTATTTTTTCGAATTTTTCTTTGGGAAAGTTGTTCAGTATCATGAGTATAGCCACCCATTAAAGTAATGCAACTAAGCTCTAATTATGATTACAGTATAGAAAGGCATTTCGCGTATCTTAACTAACCATTATCGATTCAGCCAATGCTACCGTATTGTCGTGCTACCTCGTGTCATGAGTGTAATTATAATGCATGCAGGCCTCAGACCCGTTTTGTAATATGGATCGATTTGTGATGTGAGAATGTAGCTAGAGGATGTGGCTTTAAAAACGTGAACGTCACAAGAAAAATTAATTATACAGGGTCCTTCTTAATATGCTGACACTTTTTAAGGGGTTGATCAGACCATCAAACTGAACAACTTTCTCTATGGGACCAACATCGAAATCGAGAAAAAAAAATCATCCCCTTAAAAAAGTGTTAGCATATTAAGAAGGACCCTATTCATTAAAAGCGGGCTTTTGAAATAGAGTAAAATCAAGTAGATCCGTTTTAGAGAACAAATTACATAACCACAGACAATACACACCAATCGTCTCTTTTCTGTGCCGTCTCAGTTTCAGTTGGACATCTCCACCACCTCAAAAGCCTTTGTGACCTGATCTATACAGCGATACCTCAAACTCAAACACAAAATGTTTTATTCAAATCTAGTTGTGCCTGGCACGCGCACCCCCCTTTTTCCGACACACACATGGCCATTTTTTTTTCTTTAATAAACTACAATTAAGACAACAACAAAAAATAATTAGTTAAATAGGTGCGCAGCCGATCTGAAGTGATGCGCTTACATACATTCGGTAGTTGATTTTTAGGGTTCCGTACCCAAAGGGTGAAAACGGGACCCCATTACTAAGACTACGTTGTCCGTCCGTCCGTCCGTCCGTCCGTCCGTCCGTCCGTCCTTCCGTCCGTCCGTCCGTCTGTCCGTCTGTCCGTCTGTCCGTCCGTCCGTCCGTCTGTCCTACCTATTTAGGGCTGTAACTTTTGAACCGTAATAGCTAGATAGTTGAAATTTTCTCGGATTATGCGTTATTACGGCGGATTTGTTAACAAATAATAAAAAACTCAAAAAGTTAAAAATTAAGGGGGATTCTCAAAATTCAAAATTCAAAATTTTTTATTCAATATAATATCATGTGGGATGTTTATAAGTAAAACCAAACTTTGTGATAATAATGATCAACTTTTTATATTTATCTTCCACAAAATACACTTTTTTAGATATAATTTAACATCGGATTCGTTAAGCACTTGCATCGTCCGTCCATGTTGAAAATCAAAGAGGCATCCCCCCTCCCAGCCTCCTCTTACGTCACACTCTCTTTTATCTCTCTCGCACATACGCACCTCGTCTCCCATCCCTCTCTTACCTGGCCTGTCATTCGTCCTACATCTTGTATCCCTATCACACAACACTGCATCCTATCTGTCATCCCTCTCTCACATTATCTGCATTCCGTTACACTCAGACTTCCCTACGTTCCATTCCCACAATCATATAGATAGCTTTTTGACGTCATTTTTTGACTCTACCACCGCGTCGGAAGGTGTTCCGTTGAGGGAAGATGCGGCCAGAAACTCTACAACACACGTCTTTTAAACAAAACAAAATGTACAAAGTACAATTAAAATACAATATTGCATTACATAGTGTAAAATTGTCAAGAACAGACATTTTGGTCATTCAAATAATCATCGAGTTTATAGTAACCTTTTTTACATAGGACTTGTTTAACATGAGACTTAAACTTTTTGTCTGGTAAGTTTAGAATATCCTCTGGTATCTTATTATAAAAGCGTATACAGTGCCCCATGAAAGATGTGTTGACTTTACCGAGTCGAAAATGTGGGAATACTAATTTATTTTTATTTCTTGTATTATAATTATGAACGTCACTGTTTTTGGGAAAGAGAGACAAATTTTTCCGAACATATAAAATATTTTCGTAAATATATTGACTGTAGAAAGTCAAAATACTGATATCTTTAAAAAGATCTCAACAAGAAACTACTTTTTATCAACGTTTTTTCTTCACGCTCTATCGTAAAAACGGTCATACATACAAGCGTCAAACATAGTGTGATATTATAGCAAACTCTACAGAATAAAAACAAATACTAAAAACCGGCCAAGTGTGAGTCGGTCTCGCGCTTAAGGTACCGGACAAAAAAAGTTTTTTTTCCAAGTTAATAATGTTGTGTTCTGTGGTGGTACGGAACCCTCGGTGCGCGAGTAACCCGACTCGCACTTGACCGGTTTTTATTATTTATATCGATAATATCACATGGCTTTCTGGCGTCATAATTTTAACTCTACCACCAGGTGTTCCGTTATAGAGAAGATGCGACCAGAAACTCTACAACACACATGGGCCTACCAACCAGGCGAGACACCCAGAGGGTCGCCCCAGATACGCTCTCTTCACCGCAGAAGCTTCCCCCATCCGTTCTATGTATCAATGCCAGCACAGTGGAGCAGGTTTTTCGATTCGAGCAGATTTGAATATACATATAATGTAAGTTATTAGTATTTATAGTATAAGAGCATTTACCCGTGACTTCGTCCGCATAAATTATCTATCTATCTATCTATAACGTCACGCCTCTTTCCCAGTGGGGTAGGCAGAGACCAGGGCGCGCCACTTACTACGATCTTTACACACCTCTTTTGCCTCATGCACATCCATACATCTCTTCATACATGCCCGTCGGTTTCGAGAACTCCGCACCTCCCCTTTTTGTAGGACGCAACTGATTTGATCAGCATACGTCCTACGAGGGCGCCCTCTGCCGACACTTCCACTCACATTAGCAACATATATCTCTTTCGTACATCTGCTGTCACTCATCCTCTCCACATGACCAAACCAACGAAGCATACCTTTAATTCTTGTCACAACATCTTCTTTCAATTTACATCGATCTCTTATTACACAATTTCTCACTCTATCTCTCATCGTGACACCACACATACTTCGCAAGGAACGCATTTCAACATATAAATTATATAAGAGATTTTAAGTCGGATCCTAAGCTATCAAACAAAAAAAGTTTCATCACAATCGGTTCTGTAGTTTTTGCGTGATGCTCGATCAAACAAACAAAGACACAAACAAACAGACAGACAAAAAATCAAAAAGTTGGTGATTTGGTGATTCAGGGACACCTAAAAACCATATCTTAATCTTTTTTTTGTAAATATCTTCAATGTATAGACACTCTTCTGTTACAGTTTTATAGTAGTTTAGATTAGACGTATAGGCTTTCAAGATGGAATGACGTGTCAAATTGTGATAGAAAAATCATTGGGGCTTGCATCCTAATCCCCTGTATTCATACATCTTTGACTAAACTATTTAGGTGTACAAACTCATTGTCTCCACTTGGCAAAGTCACAACTGTTTCGCTGTGCCTTACCACATTACAAGCACTTTTAATCTTCTTTATTCCTTTACAAATAACGATCATTATCCTTTATTTTAACAGCAATGTAATAACATTAGTGTGTGAACTAATGTGTTCTAAATGCATTCAATGCAAACTTTATCATGCAATTGTAGTAACCTTATGGCTATGGCTTTAAAGTTTAGATTTTAATGTTTTGTGAGAAGGGCTATGTTTGTCAAGGTATAAACTAATGCATTGTATGCAAGTTGATATGTATGAGGTTCAAATAAAAGGATTGTTTTTTGGGTACCCTATTATGGTTTAGATTTGTATGACTGTTCATTGTTTGTTGTGGTTATTTTACTACCGTTTTTTAGCTCCAGTTCAGTAGCTGTTTTGGTTTGGTTAACCTAATTGTGCTTGGAATAGTCCACGTAATACGTGGGTTTCATGGATAATTTCAAGAACATGATTTTCAAACAATAATCTAACCATCTTTATGATGGTCCAATCCGTTGCTACGGATTGGATCTATGTAGAAACCCTAAATCAGTAAGGGTTCTTTAATCTGTGGTCCATTGAGTTCTGTGCTAGGGGTCCATGACTACACAATTCATTCTTAATTAGTTATTAGACAATAATTAGTTAGTTATTAGACAATAATTAGGTTATGCATTATTTTATAATACTACGCGTGGTAATTTTTTATAGGTACTAATTTTTCGCGCCTTTGACAACGCCTCAATTGAACCTAGATATCCAAAAAGTACTTGAGTCCAACTTGTTCTGTGAGAAGAACGAGTGAGAACCTCACAGGATGCGGTGCTGGTATGTGTGCTGATAATCAGTCCTACTGAATAAAAATTATCTGATTGAATGATTGATTTTTCTACATTTCTATTCGAAAGGAGTCAATGTAATGAGATTATTGAAATCTTAAAAGCGGCCCGCGACTGCGTGCTTCAAATGAACAGTAACAAAACTGTACGATAAAGAAGGTGGTTACAAACGGGAAAATTACCAAAATATGTATGTATTCAACTTCTTAAGTATAATTCAAAAACGTTTATAGTTACCGTCGTTGTGTAGAGATTTTCCCATCAGCATATTGCCCAGGGTGCGCCGAACGTATCAGAGATTTTTTACGACACTTGAAGAACAACAATCTTTTTAATAGACAAGCTTAGTAAACATGTTAAGCCAAAAGCTGGCTTGTAAACATACTTGACTATGCACCGATTTATATCAAAACCAGTTCAAAATTCCTTAGATAACATAAAGGTTACAAAATAACATCAGAACGATGATACTACAGGTTAATAAAAGAATACATAACATAACTAATATTATAACAACTTTTGTGCTATAATTGTACCGATTATCATCGTTAGTAGGTTGGTACACGTTTGGTCAAAGTTAAGTATAGCACCGATACTGAATATTAAAAATACACGAGTGACAAAAGATTTGAAAGATCACCATAATTATCGAATAACCTTTTTGTATAAATATGTATATTTGATTGCTACTGACATATTTCTGCTACAGTTTTATTTAGAGGAGATAATTTAATCATATTCACAATATTCACATTTCATTAGCAGTAGGCCGTAGGTACTTAAATTCTCTACGACAAACAAGACAATTAGTAGTGAATCCGTTACAATTTTTCGTGGACGCTTGATATCGAAGCATGAAAGTTTGTCAAACCAGTCATAAATGAATCAGAATTTTACCAGTACCGTTGATGTCTTTTATATGAAACTTTAGATTTGGTAATCGTCATCTTGTTTTTTTGGGAAAACTGTTGTATTTTTTACAGGGAAGGGATTTTTGCCCTTCCCCTTAAATTTATGGTTAGAATAATGATTATTTTATGCATATTCTATTTCCACTAGAATACATGTGGGTTACCAGATGGATGGTTGAGAATGTCTAGAGGACAATAACAATAGGCTAATGAATGATGATATTGATGTGTGAAATGATATTGAAATCTAAACACCATTAATGAATTATATATTTGTACCTTTATTTTGTCCACCAGTGTACAACAAAACCCACATTCTGCCTCAGCTGTCATAGTGGAGGCGGGGTTATTATTTCACCCAATTATCTGAAACCTGATAATCTACCATCCGTCCCACATTAAAAGACCCCTTACAGAGTCCTTATACCAACGGCATAAGAATGAGAATTACTTGATTGATAGGACTTTGTATCTGAAACTTGATCATCCAACTGCGCAGTGACACCTACACAGTGTTATGATATAGATCGTTTAGGGTTCGATTCCAGGACTCGATTAGTTTTATTGGTAGTAAATAATTGTGACACATATTGTTTTAGGTAAATTAACTGCCTTTAAGAACATATGCAGTACTTCTTATTTAATAAATAATAATGCTTGTCGTATATCTTTGTGTTTTGTGACAGAAATATGCCTGCAAGCGAGAGCGAGCGGAACTGCCAATGGTAGCTGACTCGCATTGTTAAATACTTAAATTAGTTATACAGTCACTGACATATACAGTAGATGGCGTTATCAGTTAGGCCAAGTCCTTTTTGGGTGGCTTATAATAATTATGCAGGATCAATATTAGTTGACTTTCCTGGTGTAAGTGATGGAATATAAAGCTTATTCTTCCTCTCACTGAAGTCGGTGTCGAAGGAATGGGACATACTCCACCAAGGTGGTAATTCAGCCTATTATACATCCCACTGCAGGGCACAAACCTTCCCTCAGGAAGAGGGTGTATGGGCTTTAGGGGGTGCCAAGTGGTGACTTGGCATACGCATCAGAATTTATTCTTCAGCGTAAGCAGATTTCCACACGATATTTACGTAATGCACCCGCTTTACGTAAATATCATGGTGCCAGCAAATTGGTAGAGTCAAGTTATTTGAGAATTTGTCCAGTAGCCTGTACTTTGCGAGCTATTTTTGTTTAATATAACCAGTGCAGTCTCTCACTGCTAGGCAAAGATAGACAATAAGATAGATTTCTATAATGAAACCCCTATCATCGTTGTCCATCTCTCCAAGAAGGCATCCAGCATATCTAGTATGATTTCTCTACACGCGCGCGACGCGCCTTCGCTGCATACAAAACAACCTGGCCCTGTACCCGGACTTTCGATGTTTCGATGATCGCCCCTGTTTCGGTCCGCACTTCATTGTAATAGAGTTGACATTGGAACGAAAACATTCACGCAATTGCGAAATTCGAATGTGCGGGTAGACCCACTGTTCCCGCGCTTGACGCGACTTGTAGTACCTATGGAAAAAAGCCGAGTCGCGCGCGAGTAGAGAAATCATGCTAGGGGGTCAGGTTGTCTCTCTACTATCTCTACCTTTTTCTGGGTCTACCTTAATACTGGCAATCATTCTGCGAAAGTCAGTGTTAGTACTAGTATTTATTCTGTAATCCAGTCATGAACCAGTTCAATATTTATACATATTACAGATTTTATGATTACATAGTTGTTATAAGTTACAACGTTTTTGACAACCCCAAAAGGGAATAAGGACTTGAGTTTATGCCTTTGTATAGTAAAAAAAAGGTTACGGTTTACATCATTTTTATTAACCTGCGAAAACCTTTACCACTTACCTGCTAAAAACTTCGCAGTAAAAATGTTTAAGAACAGACGCTATAAACGCCAGCCAGTGTAGTTAATCCGATTTAAATTCATATCGATATAGTATCGCGCGTGCGCGGTGGGTCGACGCGGGCGCGGGTTGGCAGTCGGGACACGTGCCGACGACATTTGTGAGGTGACCACACTTTTTTGTTACAATGGTTCTGAATTAATTTAAGATTGTTGATTTTGTAAACGTTTGCGATAATATCGTGGCACCTAATGTTAGTTGAATGATGGTTAAAAAGCTAAGGAATCTTTCCAAGTTGTCGATAGATTGGAGTTATCTCAAACCTACCATTTGAATCTGTTTATGATACGCCACCATGAAGTGAAGAGGCTAGCAGTGGTTTTCATGATATTTTTATTATGTTCTATATCGTATCAAGTACACATTTTCAGGATTTTTATTGAATTCAATCGTACACAGTATATTTTTGGAAACAAAATTACAAAAAAAACAAAATATACAATCATAATTATTTGTTTGGATGAGGGCAACGCAGGACCGGTCGTTGTGGCGATACTTGGGGAAGACCTATGTCCAGCAGTGGACGTCTATCGGGTGATTATGAATACTAGGAGATACTTTTCTTTACACAAAAAGAAAACATACATTTTATAAAAGATAAAAAATTACAAGTAGCTACAAATAAGGCAGCGTATCGCACAGTTACGCTTTGTATGAAATCACCTCAAAACATTTACTCGTGAATAAGGCTGCCTGGCCATTGTAATGAAAATTATTAATAAATATAATTATGTCTATGTCTATGTCTATGTCTATGTCTATGTCCATTGACGCGGAGATAGGCGGCGGAGCGGAGAAACGTGGAAATGTATCAGGATTGCATAAAATCTCAGCCGAGACTGATTGGTTAATAGTCCTCGTTACACCGCTCCGCCGCCTATCTCCGCGTCAATGGACAGGCACCCTTAGTACGGTATATGACAAAACACGGTGTTGTGATTGCGACGCTAAAAGCGTAAAAGCTCTCGTCACCTGGATTATCTGCCCGTCTATCTAAAGCCTTGACTAAAGTACGGAATT
The DNA here is from genome assembly GCA_922987775.1 of Agonopterix subpropinquella. NCBI lineage: Eukaryota > Metazoa > Arthropoda > Insecta > Lepidoptera > Depressariidae > Agonopterix > Agonopterix subpropinquella. The sequence goes on along the minus strand of OV277693.1, from coordinate 2,039,410 downwards.
GTCCAGCACCAATAGCTGCTACCTGCTGTCGCATTGCGATCGTCACAGTAAGTATATTCGGCATCACGTACGTTCACTCGACTCGCTCCTCACTCCACACCTACTCGTAGGTACCTGTTGCTATTTCGCGGGCTTTAGAACTTCTGCATAGTTGACTGCATATGCAGAATACATAATTCATAATAGTTCTTTTTTGGTTCAATGTTGGCAAAAACTTGAATCAATGAATCAGTCAATTTTTGCACCAAGCACATAAGCAGCAAACAATACAGAGAGAAAATACAAGAGGCACAAAATAATGCGGTGTTATCGCTAAGAAGCGATTTCTGCCAGGCAACCTTAGGGTAGAAAAGGCGGTGTACAAAATATAAGAAGGTGGTGTTGCTCAATGATTTATCATAGGCATAATATCCTAATGATAACTATGACAGAAGATTTAAATATAACATAATTGTAGGTACGGTACATACATATACCATCCACGTTATAAGGACCTATTTCATCACTTATAGATAAGTTCTTAGTAGCTTGTCTGACAGATGGTTTGACATAATTTGTATCAATGATAATTATTGCAAACGATCTGTCAAATAAACTATTGGGAGCTAATCCAGAAGTGGTGAAATAAGCCCTAAGTATATAAATATTCATACATGTTTAATGTAAAGATTTGGTATTCCAAAAAATTAATGAATCTTGAATATATTGTGACTAATAAATGCATTCTTTGCGTAATTCGTGCTTTGACTCTGAATGTCAGAATAATATGAAACGTTAAAATTAACCTAGCATTTACAAATCCTAGCTTAATTTTAATGTCCTACAAGAACAAGGAACAATAAACTCTAAAGACAATGGCAATAAGATCCTTCAACGATTAATGAATGTATGTGCAATATAAACCTACATGAGATCTTAACCTTTGGCAAACAAAAGTGAATGATTGAATCCATCCGTTCACCTATTCATTCATTAACTTCGACCTTGATTGTGATAAGATAGAATCTAATTTACTCCTCCAGAATTGAACCCACGTCAGGTTAGTTGTAGTTAATTATTGCCCAATATACTTATGCGTCTAATATGTATTTTTGTAGGATTTAACAAATTAACGCAATACGGAACCGCAAAAACAATGTAATAAAGAAAACTATGATGACATCAGACCCGCACCATGTGGTTATCATGATAATTATGCTGACGTTTTTTAGGGAACAATCAGACCAGACTGAACAAGTTTTCCTATGGGACCAACATCAAAATCCTACTCGACTCATAACACCTGACAGCTGATTTTTTTAACGCGATTTTGATTTTGGTCACAGTTCTAAAGTTTGATAGTCTGATCATCCCCTTAAAAAACCGTCAGCATATGCCCTGCAGTGGATGGATACGGGCTGATGATGGTAATGATACTTATCTTCGTATATAGTAATTCCCCTTTCCAACAGATATAGGTCTTTTTAGTGTTCCGTACCAAAATTGGAAAAACGGAACACTTAATATGGAATCAGCTCGGTGTCTTCCCGTCCGTCCGTCCGTCTATCACAGGCATTTTTCTCAGAGACCGTAAGACATAGGAAGTTGTAACTCGGAACAGATATAGCAATGGTGGTCCAATATCATAAATGAAGTAAAAAAAGCAAATTATATTGGGGTGCCCCCCAATTTGGGGAGTAAGAAAGGATAAGTAAATAAAAATAAAGTTTACCCTATGGTGTGGGGTATTAATTGAAAGGTTATGAAAATACGAGTCTAAAAATATACTTTACAAATTTTTTATAAAAACTTTGTTTAACAAAATTTTCAACGAAATCCGAGAAATTGCTGTCCCCACCTCTATTTCAAAAAACATAGCCGTATAAGATCGGAAAAAATCATGAACATTAGAAATAAAATTTAAATGGCGGGAAAATTATCGGGGTTGCTCTAACTTCGATAGTTTTTTTTCTATACCCAAAAAACTAAGACCACTGAGACCAGTGTAAAATGATCTTCAGTTACTATGTGACCACAAACTAAGTAAGTGTCAATTTATAGTGGATACATCAATGACCCATGTTAAACAACTGGTGGTACGGAACACTAATTGCCCGAGTCTCGTCTCGTACTTGGCCGGTTTTTTAAATCGCAATCTATTTAAAAACGCTTTCGTCTATTCACACAAACGCCTCATCACAATGAGTCAATGGCACTGATTAATTTACTTTTGTTCAAATTGGCGCCGCCATAGGCCTAAATCTCCATCAACATAAGAAGCCCCACGGATTGACCCATATTCATACTTACTACTTAGCACATAAGAGTTTTAGCAATGCCTTCATCAATTCCCTTGTTACTTTTACTACGATCGATATGAGAAATCCCCCGAATCGAACCATTGTCTCTCTTACGTTGCAGAAAATAGCAGTCACATAAAGGGACATCATTATGTGGAAAGACCTAATCTTATTCAACGAGATGCGTAGGCGCGAGGTTAAACTTATGAAATTCGACCCATGATGAGTCAGGTTCATAATTAAGTAAGAGTTAGTTGAGTAATTAGTTCTTAGTGCTTTAGTTAGGTTGAAAATTCGCCCTGCTTGAGCATAGGCCTATACTTATCGTGAGGGTGTAAGGGCGTAGGACCTCCATGCACGCACACCTATATACCCAATGCCTTTGCATCGGAATTTCTTTTTCAGCGTACGCTTTGGATTCTTCACGATGATGTTTTCCTTTATGGTTCGAAAGTAGTCGCAACATTTTTAATACCATTTACTTACATACCTCCATACGTAAACTCCCGACCGTAATCCCTTTCGGGGTGGTCAGAACAATTGCTACAACTAACAACTTTCTGTTTAGGAATGGAGTTGTAACAATGCTCTCATTTAGCAATTTAAGTTTCAGGATGGAATGACGTTTCAAGTGGTGAGCGGTAATTAGCCTTTCGCCCACATAAACACTGTATAAGAAAACTTCAATCCTTATAGTCACCTCATACGACACCCATGGGAAGAATTGGTGGTCCATTTAAAGCCAAAGGCTTTTGGTAATAGGATCATGTAGATTCGAAGAACTTACAGTGTGTGTTGCCACTACCTCCTCCATATTACTACAGGGTGAAATTGATATCACTGGCATCCTTTTAAACTAAGGGTCTACCCATCAAACTGAAAAACTTTTACTATGGGAGCAAACCAATCGGAGCAAAAAAAAAATCTGCTGTTGCATACATTTGAGTCGAGTAAGCATTGCAGTTTAGTATGGGACAGGTGATTTTTTAGTGGCTCCGAATCTCCGATCGGTTTGCTCCCATAGTAAAAGTTGTTCAGTTTTATGGGTAGACTCTTAGTTTAAAAAAAGGATGCTAATGATATCAATTTCACCCTGTATAATCAAATTAGTATAGAGATACTACCTATAATTCGAGTGGAACAAATCGCTTCTTATCAATAAGACCGCCTCACTTGTAAATACCCGTCACATTTCACTTATACCCGTTTCCCATCACATCATTAAATACCAGACTCTTAGAAGCAAAAATACTGAAGCAACACAAAACCTCAGTCGCTGTTTGTCTTAATGCTGTTGAACTCATATCAGTTACCGGCGCAGGAGTCGCTCCATTCACAACGCAAATAATCAGGTAGCCGAGTAATGGATTGCTTACGTCAATATTGTTTTAGTTAGATGTGGTACAAATTAGGGATGTATTTATTGAGCTGAAATTGTAGGTGCTCTTTGTGGAGCTTGTATTGGACTCTCGGAGTTAAGCAATTCCAAGTCAAGTATGTTTTAGATGGGAGACCATTTTAGTGTTTTTAGAAAGCACGTTTAGCAGATGGTATCAATATATCTTGCATATTAACTGATAAAGGTGATATAGGCTGAACTGATCAATCAATTATACTTTATTTGATTTTCCTTAACTGATGAATCTTAACTACATAATTTTACTTAATCAGCATCAGCCTATCATAGTCCACTGCTGAAGAGATGTGAGATCTTACACTGAGTAAGATCGAGTAGGAGTGGACTAAACCACCGCTTAGGTACTGCTGATGACCTCCGTGATGAGGTCAAAAAGGTTGGGGGGTACATATATAGAGAGTGTTCATACTGTACGTAATAGTCTTACTCATTCTGTGACATAGGTATCTCCCAAGGTGCGCTACAAAACTCTACCTTCGGTTTTTCGCCTTGCAATAAGTAAAAAAAACTCATTCTAGTACCTACGTACTAAGTAATTCTAGAACGTCAGGATGCACTCGTGCTAAGTCCACTGTGTCTGAGTGCTCTGGAGCCTGTGAGTACCACTTGGCTACTGTGGACCTGTCTAGACACGCCACGCTACTATTTACTGAGATAATAATTATATATATTACTCATACCTATATATGAATGATATAAGATGTGAATCAAGATATTAAGACACTTTCAACCCACTGTGCATCCAATAGTTTACGAAACTATCGAAAATATAAGCCTACGACTTCGTATCCATAGATTACTAAAACACCTACTTAAAAAGTGATTGTTCGAATCCTTACGCTTTCGTTGGTTAAGCACTTTTTATGCGACGCGTGCACGAATATACAAAAATTACGAAAACTAGAATTAAATCTTAATATATGATAACGGGCCAAGTGCGTGTCGGACCACACGCAGGGTAGGGTTCCGTATTTGCAAAATTATTTGGGACACTTGACCCTAACAAAAATTTTCACTTTTAAGTTTAATATTTCCCTAACGGATCCCTAAAACGAAAAATGATTTTTCCACGCCCATAATATTTTTAAACGACCTATTCAACGAGACTCCTCACTATGGGGTAGACGAAAAAAAAATCCACTCCCACTTCGCGTGTATGGTATCCTAAAATTTTTTTTTTCAAGATTTTATTTTATCACTTTGTCGGCGTAATGAATATGTATGCCCATTCCAAATTACAGCTTTCTAAGCATCTCTGAGGTAAGCCGCGGACGGACGGACGGACTTGGCGAAACTACGAGTATAAGAGTTACTTGTTGACTTCGGAACCCTAAAAATCCAGTGTCATGATAATGATGTATGTTCCCAGTGAACTCTTCACCACGTCAACTGATTAAGATAAAAGTTGGCATTTATGTGTAATATGGTCCAATTTGAGAGATACGATAGTTTTTATGGCAGGACAACGTCTGCCGGGTCAGCTATAATAGTAATAATGTATAATTCGAGGGCTCAAACTGCGGCCAAAAAGCTAGGCATCCTAAACAAGGTGAAGCGGTACTTCACTCCTGGACAGCTCTTAATGTTATATTTATCAACTTGCCGCACTCGACTCGGTTGAAAACAGAGCCAGGAGGCTCATTGGCGACAGTAAACTGGTGGAGACCAAGCTTCATAGCCTAGCCCACTGCCGCAGAGTAGCCTGTTTGTCGGTCTTCTACTGATTGTACTTCGGTGAGTGTGCCCAAGAGCTACATGAGCTCATCCCGCCTTCCCCTTTCTTCTATCGGACTTCCAGACGCACCGCGGGATATCACCCCTTTCTGGTTGACATCCCACATATCCGCACCAAGCGCCATTCCGATTCTTTTATAATGCGCACAACCAAGGAGTGGAATGCCCTGCCTGCGTCAGTGTTTCCGAGCGCTTACAACCCGAATTCCTTTAAAGTACGAGTGAATAGGCTTCTTCTGGGTAAGCTCGCTACATCTTCGACCCCATCTTCGTCCTGAGGACTGGATTGAGGTCAAGAGCAAATACATCATTAATAAAAAAAAAAAAATTAAAATTACAATTTAAATAAAAACTTTTTAGAACAGACAGATCTTATAATGCTAGTAGCAATAAGCAGCAATAGCATTAAGTACGTACTAAGAAAATTATAAGTCGTGGTTCATGAAATAAATATGTATGTTGGAACTATGGTTAGTAAACAATAACAAAAAACGGAACTTGGGATGTAGGATATTTACCGTAGCAATGGTCACTGGACACTTTCAGCAATGGCCTTTAGGATAATAAAAGTCCCCACCGCGTTATTCTATCGTTCTGTCTGTATAAGCCACACAGACAATGGAAGTTTAAATTATTTCGTTATTTTTATTACCCATGCGAAGCCGAGGCGGGGTGCAAGTACACTATAATCCTTGTAACAACCCCAGACAAAACAAACCTACTAACACTCTAACCTAAAAAAATCTTCGCGAAACCTAACCAATACACTGGCGTGCAAGCAAAAGTGTACACCTCACCGGTCGCGCCCTCTACCACATTTGCATGTGACACATTGTGCTGTCAATCATTGTTGAGTCGCGCGCGCACGCGCCGCTGTATCACCGATAATCTACATACAGGGTCTACAGTGTAGAAAATGTTCAGAGAAATAAGTACAGACGAAAAGGTGACGAGGATGTCTTTAAAATCGCCACATGTTAGGAAATGACATAAAAACTTGTAACATGGACTGGACTGCCAAACCAGAGGTCCTGGATTCGAATCCCGGTTCGGTGATGAATTTTATAGATATGTTTGTACCGTTGTTGAATGTATTCTATAATTAAAAGCCTAGTAGGATTATGTTTGGGATCATTACTAACTTACTTACTTACTTTACTCTTTATTTATTATATTTATATAGTAGTAATAATTGACATTGTAGTAATAATTGACATTGTTATTTTTTTATGTAATTTTATTCTGAAATTTTTTAAGTTAATATAATTGTATTGGATAATTTATGATATTGTTAATGGAATTCTATTAATTTTAACTATGTACCTACTACCTCTAACTTATATGGGCGAAAGTCTGAAATAAATGATTTTTATTTTTATTTTATTTATTATTATTATTGATTGATTGATTAGTAAGTAAGTAATTTCAACCAGAAAAAGTGTTTTTCTTATTTCATGTACACACGGCGACACATCAAGTTACCCAAAACCAAAATAAGCTGGCCGCGCGTCGGCATAGTAATGTATAACGTCGCGCGGCCAGCTTATTTTGGTTTTGGGTAACTTGATGTGTCGCCGTGTGTACATAATATAAAAAAACAGCTGGCAATCGTCGAAAATATTTTTAGTTACTTACATTGCACGAGAGACCAGTAATAATTTTAATTTAACTCTAGTCTTCTATGGCTTCTCCTATCTTTTTGAAGCACTTTTAAAATTGATACGTCTTAATCTTAAATTTAATGTTGTTGCCATATTGTAAAACTAATATTATTTAGAAACCAGCCTAGCTTTAAGTTATTTAACATCGATTTTTTCACCACACAATTAATGTCAAAAGTAAACTCTGTTAAATCTACACTATGTCCTAAAGGGAAACCCTAATGTCTTGGCACTACTGTCGAACGTTATTATTGAATTTATTTTAAGACGATAAATATACAAATAAATAAAAATTACCTACTTATGTGCGATTTGTATGTAAACTTGCTTTTACAGTGTGTCATTTTTGTTTTAACAAATATCGATTGAAATAATTTTAAGTTTGTTTTACGATTTAAGTAAATCAAATATCCAGGACAATGCCACTCAAATTAGTTCCAACAAACACCCCAGTAATATTTAAAGGGGTAACCCACCCCATCAAACTGAACAACTCTCACGATGAAAAAAAATTGATAAATTAATTTAAAAATCGGCTATCCCATACATTTGCGTCGAGTAAGTACTGCGGGTTTTTTTTCTCGATGTTGGTTCTGTGGTGAAAATTGTTCTATTTGAATTTGTCTAAATCCAATAAAAATTTTGTATTTTTCGGTTATATTTTCATCTTTTTATTACATGTTGATTTTAATAAATCGAGATCCCATTTCGCAAAGACCTAAATGCCTGTAAATAATCCAATGCTATAATTCTAGAACAAATTCGTCTCAAGAAACCATTGTGCTCATCCATTTCACAATCTAGTCATTCAACACGCATTTACTTAAAGCCTACAAGATATTAAATTAACTATATAGGCAAGAAACTTAGCAATAAGTTAAATTAAACTTACAGTTTAGTGCAAATAAAGTGTATTACCTACTTATATCTTTTAGATAATTTTCAGCTCTTGCCTAGGGTTAAGGGGGCACTAAGCCTTTATGTGTTGCCCTCAATCGTATTTGTTCTATTTTTAAACAATTAAAAAACATTTCCACCAAAAAAGAATTTTAGTCATTGCTGATTTTCAATCTGTGGATTAGTTTTTATAAAGTGCTTGTAAAGCTTTTGGCGGTGTTAACGATAATAATTAAAAAAATGGAACATAATAAACCGTATTGTTTTGATAAATTGAAAACCAATCAGGATTCTTGTTGTTAGGAAATATAAATTTACAAAATACGAGGGTAACACAATAGGCTCGGTAGCCTCTGAAGCAGAAAGTAAAAGAATTTATTTGTAACAAGTGTCACTTTGAAAGTTTCAGAATGTAATGAAATCTGGTGGTGATAATGTATCAAGCCTTTCGCACACAATAACACTGCAAAAAAAACGTATTCCTTAGTTACCTCATACTACACCCACAGGAAGAAATGGGCTGGGTCATTCCAAGCCGGAACTACAAGGCTTTAAATTTCTTACTATTAAATTAAGTAGTAAAAATTAAGACCTAAATCGTGTGTATATTTCCATGCCCGCCACTATAACCGCAATATTACCCCACTATCACTATTTGTGAAGTTAATGCTAGATGAATATAATTTGTTTTATTTTATTCTGACAGTCGAGTTTATTATTTTATGAGGTCGATGATTTTTAACCTGAACCGCAAGAATTATTTACGAGAAACGCGTGAGTGATTTTATATTGGTGTCTATTAGATGAACAGCGACGGTTGTGGAGTCGCTTTCTACTAGGTATTTAGTAGGACGATTGTCACCGGATCAGTCGTCTGTCAGAAAAGATTCAAAGCCGACCTGGATGCATTCGATGATAAGTGGAAGAAGCTGACCAAAAAAGAGATGTCGTAATTATTTATTGAAAGGATGGATGCGACAGAAAAATTAACAATTAAGTCAAATCAAATATCATCCAAATCGAATGAAACTGCTTTCGTAGGACGTTCAATTATTTATTCAGTCCATTATTGTCATTATAATAAACGAAAATAATATTTAAAAAAAGATCTTGTTCTGTTTTTAAATACCTACAGGGGTAGATAATAGGCCTGGGTAGGGCTGTGCTAGCCTGGGCTGGATAGGGTATTATTTTTACCGAAACGTTATTAACAATATGTACATATTATTTTGTATATAAGTATACGAAAGTCATCTCCACATATTTCTCTGTTTCTCAAGATGAATCATCAATGCCATAATTCGTGCCCACTCTTCCCAAATACAGAGGTTAGGTAAATCAGTATGAATTAACTATGATTTACTTTGCTATATAGTACCTCCTCCTACCGGGCGCCTTACAAGCCTTGATTATGGATCAATTAATAGATTCATAACGTTTTATTACAAACTCAACAAAAAGCCCTGATTATGTTTAGAAACAATAAAGAGTGTACTATCCGTGGATTGTTTAAACTATAACAGGTTTGACCATAAAAGAAAATACATGCTTATGAGGTGTATTTTGTGTCCACTGTGTGTTAAAAGTCACCGCGGTCTCACTACTTGTCACATCCTGTATATGCTGGTGGTGATGATCCACATTTCACTTAGCAAGGGCACTGCTGCTTCTAGCTTCTTATATGCTGACGATTATTCTGCGATGATCAGACCATCAAACTGAACAACTTCCTCTATGTTACCAAAATCTGAATTACGATAAAAGACAGCTAAACATCAGCTGAACAAAACTGCAAACCTACTCGATTCAAATGTACGGAACATTCGGGACTGTAAATTCAAAAACGTCCAAAAAGTTTTATTCAGGACAAGCTGCTGCCCGCGATTCCGTCTGCGTGGACCTTGAAAAAGTATATTTGGGTTAATCCAGAACATATTTTATGTGCATGCAAAAATTCATACCCGTTCAGCCGTTTATGCGTGATTGAGTGATGACAAACATCTAAACATTCAAATATGTCATATAGCTACATAGCTTCGTCTTTCCTCTAGCCGGAAGATCTATCACAGACATCTTTTAAACAAAACAAAATATACAAAGTACGCGAAATATACAAAGTGTGATATAAAATCAAACGTTCATAACATCACTGTAGAACCACAGTATAAGAAAGATTATCCTAGTAACTAATTGTAGAAAAAATTGAAACGAAAAGAGGTTCTGTAATTGGTAAGAATAAAGTACTTTGCCAGAAAAAGCTACTTCAGGATACTTTCTTCTTAATCACCATTATTTGCAATCAACCATTTGTAGTACAGTCGACAACGAAGCGTCCACTAGCAATTGTCACCTTTATTAGTAGGACCATAAAGTTCTCAAGATTTCGTTGCCGACCGTACGAATGAACACAATGCAAACTTTGCCCTTCACCCGAATATGTTAATGGACCATTACTCATACATTTATTGGAATATACGAGTACTTATGACAAATACAGACTTAATGCGGTTTTGGTGCATGGGTTTATTGTATGTTTATTTTGGGTAGAGTTTGTACTTTACATACAGGGTAAACTTAAAAGCGTTACATACTTAATGGGATGTTTCAGACCATCAAACTGAAGAACTTTCAATATATGAAACGCCAACGTTGAAATCGCGATAAAAAATGAGTTCCCAATAAAAAGAAGGCATAATTATTCCCAACGGAGGGTTGATGTGAGATGATGATATTTCTTCTTCTCTTCCTGTCACCCCTACGGAGAGTATCGAGCTCGGAAGCTCTCCACCAGTTGCAATCTCGGGCAGCACTGTAGACATCCTCCCAGGTCATGTTAAGACTTTTGGCCTCTACTTCCACAAAGACGCACCAGGTTATTTGAAGGCTGCCCCCTCTTACGCCTGCCTGCTGGATGCCATTCTGGCTGTCTTGGATGGGTGATCATCAGGCCTCCTGAATACATAGGTTAGCCTTCTAGCTTAGAGAGATACTCCACCGTAAAAATGCAAAGGAGTAGAATTACAATACCCAAAAATTATGTCACCGCAAACTCCAACTCAAGGATAATCAACAAACATTTAACTCCAACTCAAGGATAATCAACAAAATACGTATCACCAAGCGACCACCACCCAACAGACTGGTGTAATAGCGATTAATCAACGCAATCCCGCCAATATGTCACAAACCGCGGATGTTCTGCGCAAGGATCGAATTAGTTATGCGCGTTGATACATTGATCGCGCGCGCGTTGTGACCGCACGCATTTGTTCCCAACCAAACAAGTCTCACCTTTACACTCGGGATGCGTTTATGTGTGAGTGAAGCAATATTAAGAAATGATTCAGGATTTAATTCAAAAACAATTTTATTGTGAAGCGTGAGTAATTTGTCCAGAAGTGGGATTACTTTCAGATATTTTACTGGTGTTTTGACTGGGAATTGACATTAGCAAATTCTACATAAGTATTACTGTCGATCGCCTGAAGTGCGATTTTTGAAAATCATACGAGCGACTTGGCAGTAGAAAATTTCAAAATTACTATGGAGATTATGCATCTTTCTACTGCCAAGTCGCTCGTATGATTTTCAAAAATCGCACTTCTGATATGCATAGGACAAGGTAACTTTGGACTACATACAACAATTATTCCTCGATCGGGTTAAAAAAACCTTGCTTTCTATCAACAATAAAATATCTCCTTTTTAATAATCGTACGTGTCAAACATCACTTTCTGAATGCCATTTCGACCGTCTAGCGCCGAATAGCGCCTTTCAGTGCCATAAAATCGATGACTTAAGTACTTATAACTTACTTTTAGTTTTTAAAATATTTCCCCAAAAGAATAATATTGAAATTCAAGCATTTACTAATACATTTTTGTCAGATATAAGTTGTAGCAAAACTACCTCGCTATGACATAACGAGGTCCACAACACTGCGACCGCACGCATCGCAATGACCGGTGCAGGTGTCAGTACGTATCCAAATACTTCTCATCGCCGTATTTAATAGTCCACAACCTTTGTACTATGTTTTCGCAAACTATGGCGATTAAGGAAAATTACAGTAAAGAGGTATTTATTGAGGTGGGGACAAAATTTTCTCCGCCATCAGTCGGAACTGGTCCCGCGTGAATTGCGGGATGGGAGTTTGGCATTCTCCGCTTATCTCCGGATGAGTTTCACTGACAGGAACAGAAGAAGGTATTTCTAACTTTATCGAATAGTTTTTTAAAGATCTCGGATCGCCAATCTGGTGAATGTAGCAGGAACCCGTTGGATTAAGGCAGCGCAAGACAACTCGTTGGGGCGATTCTAGGAACTTAAAAAGCACCTGCATGCTTCAATTTCGAGGCATGTATTGTTGTACCCACTGTCCATTACAAGTGTCACACTGGGCAGAGTTTCGGGTGGTTTCGGTACTACTTAGTGAAACGTGGATGTTCTGAGGTTTCAGAATATCTCTGACTACCCGCTCGGGGAATATAATCGTGAGCATATGCATGCATGCATGCATGTTTTAATGAGCTTGGCTTGGCCTAATGCCATGGTGCTCTGTTAGTTTCTCATCTCAAGTATATAGCACAGGCATTTATAAAACTAGTAACTACAGATAAAGGAATGTAAATAAAAAAACTACTTTAAAGTTTTCCTTTAACTGGAAGAAAGTGCCTTGGCTGCAGCCGAGGTAGGTGGTGCCAAGGCACAATTGAAACACCGGATATTAAAATACGGCAAGCCACCAAACACCTGTCTCCTAAGGGCCTCGCTCCGTACACACTTCATCAGGACATGGAGACCTTGACGACCCGGTTGGTGTAATGGTTACCACGCTGGACTGCCAAACCAGGGTCCTGGATTCGAATCCCGGTTCGGTCATGGATGTTATATGTTTGTGCCGTTGTTGTATGATTCCCATAACAAAAAGCCTGAGGCTTATTTGGTATTATTACAATGTATGTGCCTGTGAGCGTTATTTATTTATTTATTTATTTACTACGCCACACCGTCTTCCGCTGAGATGGTGATGGAAAATTATATTTTTATATCAAAAAGCTGTATCCACAAAAAACCTCATAAACTTTCGACGTCAAGAAATTAGCAATAAAACCTAACACGAGAAATAGCCATCAAACATCGATTTCTTCATAATATTATAGTTATTAAGGGTCGATATTGGAACTCATTTAGTATTGCAGTTACTTGTACAGTCCACCCTAATGTTCATACATTTGGTATTGTTAATAAATACATTCACAAATTATAATCTTTTTAAAATGATATACAGGGTGAAATTGATATCATTAGCATCCTTTGAAACTAAGAGTCTACCCGTCAAACTGAAGAACTTTCACTATGGGAGCAAACCGATTGGTGCAAAAAAAAAAACAGCTGTTGCATACATTTGAGTCGAGTAGGCATTGGAGTTTAGTATGGAACAGCTGATTATTTTGTTGCTCCGATCGGTTTGCACCCATAGTGAAAGTTGTTCAGTTTGATGGTTAGACTCTTAGTTTAAAAGGATGCCAATGATATCAATTTCACCCTGTATAGGGTCCTTCTTAATATTCTGACAGGTGTTAAGGGGATTACCAGACCATCAAACTAACAACTTTATCTATGGGACCAAAAAAACACTGTCCCATACAAATCTGCAATCCTACTTTCCGTTTGCAGTTTTGTATGGAACAGCTAAGTAATTTATTTTTTTGAGACCAGCAGTCAAATCAGCATATTATCAGATAATTCATTGATTAATTAATGCTTTTTTCGTCTTTTAGCATCCATTTAGTCACAAATGAAGAGAAAACCCTTAGAGGTTGGTTGTACGTACACTGAAAATCAGCTTTATGACATGTTCGTTGGCAATTTTAATTGTTTTCTTATTAAGTGCCGTTTAATATCTTCAAGGCACACCTTTTGTGGGTGGGTAGTGGTGTAAAAGTGGGCTTTGATGGTTAATGTATTTAGAATTAAGTGTTATTGGGAAGTTAAACGTTACTTGATATGTTTTGATGTCTAACGGACAGTTATCTCATTGAAGGTAGTCTTAAATTCGCGTCGCAAGTCTGTTATTGGGTGGTCGCGTGGCGGCTGCTCCCCGGCTTGAAATGACGACTAGAAGAGATGAATGGAACAAGGTGATAATTGCACCGACCCCAAGATAATGGGAAATGTACAAGAGAAAGATGATTATGAAAGATTTCAACATGGAATTACGTATCAAATGGAGTTTTTCACCCACAAAGAAACTGCATAAGACACCTTACAAATTAGTCGCTTCGTACTACCCACGGGAAGAAAATAATAAGTTTTCTGTTCTTTACATGAACCACATAGCTTGTCAATTTTAATCTAATTTTAAAATAATGGCGTCCATCTTGGTTTTTTAGATGATTTAGCCAATATCTAGTTTTAGTAGCAAAAATGCTTGACGTTGTACGTTTATAAATGAATTTCGGTGACTTCAAGAAGAATAGAAAAGAACACTATCCTGAGACACCACTGGAGCTTCGTTGTAGGCCGGGGAGGACACAACCGACGACCGACGCGCGACGCAACCCCCACATATATAATAGTTAGCTAGGCCGTATCAGGAGCGTTTAATTTCTAAGTGGCCGTATCATTTTAAAACAACTCTCATTCTCAGTCCTAAAACAAAAAGCTCGATTCAAAATCAAACATCGATCTGATATCGATATTTTAGACCATGTTAACACGCGAGTAAATAATAACAACACGCTCTGCATGGGAATCGATTACAATCTAGTATCGAATATTTATCGAAGTAACGTAACACTCGGATCGATAAATGATTTTGAAATTTTATTAGATTGATTTGTTGGTACCGGGTTTTTTATAATATTTTTTATCAAAATAAATAATTTCTTTCGAGATGTCATTAATCAATACAATTTAAAAACTATGTTAATATACTATACCTATACCTACATTACCGAAGTGGCAGTGGACAGGTCACATCAGTCTGGAAATTCTTTCAAATAACAAATACAGCGTTACTCTTGCTACGGGCAATGCCGATGGGGAGACCATAAAATTTCACAAATCCAGCGATTTAAAATAAGCAACCAGCCAGGTAGAAATAGTATATGTCCTACTAGGTCAAGAGGCGCTTCGACTTGATTCAAATTGCCACCTACTACGATATCGACAAACCTTTATTCGTCTTCAATTCATTCTGAAATCAATTCCATGTGTCAGTATCAAATTTTATTGACTCGAAAGCTTGAAAGGTAGCCTTTTGAGTCAGTTCTTTGGCAAGATACGTCGCTAATATGTCATATCACAGAGTTTATTATCAATACTGTAAATTTTATTACCAGCGCGATATCAATGGAAATCAGAAGATGAACAAAGAATTAATTTAATAATTAACCCTTGCTTTGCTTGACTTTATTCTTTATTGAATTAATTTTTACTAAGTATGTGGCGCGTTTATGAGGGTGAAAGGCTAACTTCTTATCATCACTTGAAACTAACTTTATGCTTGAAACGTCATTCCAAACCATAGACTACTTATATAGGGACGCGTAGCCACGTGTCATTTTACTAACAAACTTTATGCCACTTTTTGCGGGGGGCGAGGTAACATGTTATCCGCAAGTTTGGATTTTATTCCCTATGACTTTAGATTCTAATTTTGAATGTTCAAATCATGAAAAGTAGTCTCGTGTAAACCCCAAACGTTCTATGTTCGAAATTATTATTTCGCTATTATAGGCTGTCTCGTTTAGTGATAAGGTATAAAATTGGGTGTAAATGCGCAAGATTAATTGATCTAATACCGTGGCAGAGGGGAAATGCTACCGCAAGGCCGGTCCTTATAATAAGTAGTGTAAACCGAGTGTAGTAGTCCAAACCGAGTGTTGCTACAACAGCTGCAACCGAGTACCTGCTGTAGCTTTAAAATGTTCTAGATTGCTTCGGAACCGGTCAAAACTACTCCGATTTTCATGTTTTTTTTAAACGTCTGTAATCTAAAATACTACAACCTTTATAGATTAAAAATTGACGCTCTCAGTCAAGTAAAAAGTTGTAACCGAAAAAATAAAATTTTAAAGAAAAAATGCTTCACAACTTGCGAATTCATGTAAGAACAGGACATTCTCTTTACATTGAGGCAATTTTATAATAAACCTTGATGAGAGCGCTCCATACAAACGAAGTTTGATTCTATTTTGAATATTAACCAAATAAATTTAATGATTTTTTTAACACGATCCAGAAACTAATATCCTTGTCTGTGGTTTATCAGATTTCCGTTATGTTATATAGTTTCAAAGTTACACTGGCTCAAAGATTTCTATACGAAAAAAGCGTCAATTTTTAAACTGTAAAGGTTGTAATATTTTAAATTACCTTCATTTAAAAAAAAATTATCGATATCGGAGTAGTTTTGACGGGTTCCTAAGAAAAACCTTCAGGACCTCCACAAAAGATAAAGAAGAAGTGTGATATGTAGTGATTAGCCGCCGTGAACAATGCTTCTGCATAATTATTATATGTTGGATGTAACTACAATATACCCAATAGTCATCGTAACCTACTAATAATAATAATTTTTAGGATGACAATATAAGTCATCTTAACCTACTACTAAATCAAGAAATCTGTAATAAAATAATTACAAACAGACAAACAACCATCTGTGCATTCTTTAACAAAACAAAAGAATAATTAAAGGGCTGACTACCTATTTCCGCAATACCAATAAACAAACATTATTACAACTTTTAAAGTAGTAATATTGATTTCGTGAAACTTTATCCAATGCAATAATTATTAAAAAATATGTATTAGTCGGTCGGTACCTACGGCGAGCGGCACACCCCTCCATAAATTAGTGTATTTAATTATGAATTTCTTTAAGTACGAGATAAGATATATTTGTACAACCTGACTGAGACTGCCCAGGTCATATGTAACGCTAACAATTTTATTTCTTTTATAGTTTGTGCAGAGTAACTTAGGAGAGAGGATACAGAAAAAAATGAAGCAGTCCACCCTTGCCAAAAATCTAAATTGCGAATCTACTAATGGATTAGAGTAGAGAAAACAGGGGAATAAAATCCATTCGCGGGGTTAGAGTGGAACACAGTAGAATTTAATCCGTTCCATTAAGATGAGTGGAACAAACAGTTGAATCAAATTCTTTCTATGAATAAGAGAAGAAAAAATTGTGGGATTAAATCTGTTCCATGGATTAGAGTACCTAGAACAAACAGTTGATCAAATCCGTTCCATGGATAAGAGAGGAACAAACAGTTGAATTAAATCTGTTCCATGCATTAGAGTAGCTAAAACAAACAGTTGATCAAATCCGTTCCATGGATAAGAGAGGAACAAACAGTTGAATTAAATCTGTTCCATGCATTAGAGTAGCTAAAACAAACAGTTGATCAAATCCGTTCCATGGATAAGAGAGGAACAAACAGTTGAATTAAATCTGTTCCATGCATTAGAGTAGCTAAAACAAACAGTTGATCAAATCCGTTCCATGGATAAGAGAGGAACAAACAGTTGAATTAAATCTGTTCCATGCATTAGAGTAGCTAAAACAAACAGTTGATCAAATCCGTTCCATGGATAAGAGAGGAACAAACAGTTGAATTAAATCTGTTCCATGCATTAGAGTGGAACTAACAGTGGGTTAGAATTAAAAATAAAAACAATTTTAATATTATCTAGGGATGGGCCGAAATTCGTTTTACATTCGGTTTAACCTATTTTTGGCAGGTTGAGCCGAACTTCAGCCATCGGCCAAAATTCGGTTTAAATGCCGAACATTCGGCATTGGAAAATTGGTCATTTATTTTAGTTAGGAACATGTAAACTTTAACTCGTACCTATACAACGTGTTAATGAATTAACGCAAAACTAGAAAGCAGTTTGTTTAGAATCGAGAGCAGAATCGAATTATCATGG
Organism: Agonopterix subpropinquella; assembly: GCA_922987775.1. Lineage (NCBI taxonomy): Eukaryota > Metazoa > Arthropoda > Insecta > Lepidoptera > Depressariidae > Agonopterix > Agonopterix subpropinquella. The sequence continues at coordinate 2,021,473 of OV277693.1, read as the reverse complement.
TTTCAACATAGGTATTTTTTTTAAATATTATATATGTTTTTTGCAATATTTTAAATTTTCTGAACCCGATGTCAACCCACCGCACGGACACACTCACCCTACTTACTACCAAAACAAGATTATAAAAATGTATCCATCCATGAGTACGTCAGCGCTTTCTTTCAGTGCTGAAATGATAACAAATCATTTTTGCCTATTTTTACTATCAAAATAATGAAATTATTGTTTCATTCTAATTATCTTGGGGTTGTTATAAATCTGTTGGGTGTATGAGGTTTTGCGCTAATTCATTAACACGTTGTATAATGCGATACAACATTAAATTAGTTCTTCTTCATTATTATTTATTAAATCTTTACCTAATTCAATATTATTAAACAACGAAAATTAAAAATGTAAAAAAATTTTTTTTGAATTATTCTAATTAAGAGGGCTATCGCAGTCCAGTGGCGCCCTCATCACATTAAAAAAGATTTCTCAATAAAGAAAGCCTAAATTAAAAAAGTAATTAACACGAACACTACTAAAGCCTTCAAGCCATTGTTATACAATACTTTTATAGGTTCTAAACATTCCACTTTTAGACAATTGCGAATAAAAACAAAAGCGGCCGTTTTTATTCTTTTTTCCCAATTTGTATGTTTAGACCTTTAAAAAACCTATAAAAGTATTCTATGAAAATAGCTTGAAGGCTTTTGTAGTGTTCGTGTTAATTACTTTTTTAATTTAGGCTTTCTTTATTATGAAATCTTTTTTAATGTGATGAGTGCGCCACTGGACTGCGATAGCCCTCTTAAATAAAATATTAAAATCACGTTTTTGGTCACAAAATAAATATTCAGATCAGAATAATTAAAAATCATGTATTTTTTATTATTATTAAAGGGTGCTAATTAAGTTAGGTATGATCTTTCGATAATATAATAAAATTCAATAACTAATAAAATTACTAGTCTTTTTTTTTTTTTTTTTTGATGTTCGATAGGTAAACATTTGACCCCAATCTCAAGTCTAAACCGTATTCTGAGTTGTGTTGTAAACATATTATATTAGTATTCCGCTAGGTTTTGGACTATGGTACTCCAGGCATTCCCTTGTATTGGGTCCGCAAATAAACCATATCTGTGTAAACCAATTTTAGTAAACAAATGATTTCGTATTTTGTTGTGTATTTTTAAACGGAGTCTCTGTAATCAACACTGCTCTGGATCCAACACTGGATGGACGGAGAACGCGGGCGTCTCCGAGATCGAAGCATGAGATTATCCTCGGATAAACATTATAAATTATATTTATTACATTATATTCGGGCCTCGGCAATATTTGTTTAATTCTATCAAACTTGGACGCACACGCGACACGCCCTGTGCCAGTCGATTTGAGAATCGATTCTACGATTCGATTTTGTGACTTATCTATTGGTTTATCGATTTGATTTTTAGATTGGTTTAAATCAGTTTTTTTTTCTTTCTTCGGTATAAATAACGGTGAGTGAAACATACGCAATTCTAGGTTGACTCTCTAGAATTGTGTGTTTTTTCTCGGTCACATGTGGCCTGTTCCGCTTTTTACAGCATTAATTTTTCAATTGCATAATTATTACTGATTTTTTTTACCTTTTTCCTTCGTAACCATCACGGCTTACCTGTACAGGATGTTAAATACATTTCATATTTTAGGAAAACAGACTTTAAACCATGAAACTGAACAACTTTCACAACTTTAGAGGATAATTTTTTATTTATAGTATAAGTTTTATTTCTCTTTATTTTTTTTTTTAGGTTAAGGGTTGGTCCTAACCAACCCTTAACCTAAAAAAAAACTAAATTTCCCAACATTGCAGGTTGAATCACCTGATTGTCTGAAAAGAAAAATGATCCCGTGCTTCGGATGGCACGTTAAGCCGTTGGTCCCGGCTACTATCTCTGGTGGTAGTATTCGTTACATAAAAACCACGTTAGAGGCCGTAAGGCGGTCTGAAAAAACTCTGACACCAGGGCTCTGCCCACACGATAAGAAAGAAATTGAAGCATCGTAAGATCGTTGCCCTATCTGTCATAGTTTCCGCGGGCCTTGACATCATCCATCAGGGCTCGATCTTCCGAGGAAGTCAAAGTTTTCCCTGTATCACCAGGGCATCCGTATTATGATCCCCAAATATCATTCTTGTACCATAGGGGGAAACCGGGAAACCGGAGATCAATTAGAGGTAACTGGTCGATCCCCACTTTCCATAGATAAGTAGATACCCGAATAATTGTTCACTGTGTGCGTCGTTTGGAGGCCGAGTGTGCTACCGGTTAGATTCACTGCCATCTGATCCCACCTCTGATCGTGGTGGTCTCCAATTCCGTCAGATCCAGGAGAATAAAGAAAAGGACGAGAGTTTCATGATGTGAAAACTTGTTCAAAATATGTATCACTATTTCCTCCACGAAATCATAGTCCGAGATCCGACCGTAAAATTATGCACCTATTTCATAGGCGAATGAAATATGATTCTAGTGTATGTTTACACAGGAGTTAATTCAACGCCGCCAAGTTGCCTAGAAATATCTTGCCGCAAGTACATTTTCCATTATAATTTTTGGTATAACTTTTTCCACATATCTGTTAGGGAAGTAAATGAGGTGCCATCTGAAGGAGACTGATCGAAAGTACTGGAAAAACTAGGGTTACCACCTCTCAGTCTGCCGTAACTATAGGATTGCCAGGTTCAAAAATGACTTCTTTGAACCTGGCAACCCTATAGTTGCGGCAGACTGAGAGGTGGCAACCCTAGTTTTTCCAGTTCTTCAGATTGGTCTCCTTCCGATGACACCTCATTTACTTCCCAAAGTGACAGGTGGAAAAAGTTATACCAAAAATCATAATGGAAAATGTACCTGCGGCAAGATTTTTCAAGGGGCAACTTGGCGGCGTTGAATTAAACCTGTGTAAACATACACTAGAATCACATTTCGTTCGCCTATGGAATAGGTGCATAATTTTACGGTCGGATCTTGGTCTATTAACCGTTCCAATACCACGAATCTTTAAAAAAAACTCCAGCTTTTATTCAAATCTTTATTTGCCCTTACATTTGATTACCTTAGTTTAAATTACTCTTACCCTTTCTCAACTCCAGTTAACTTTAACGCCATAACAATAAAGTTTAAAATCGATTGTGAAAACCGTCAAGTGATTCCAAAGAGTGAATCACTCAGTGAGTAATGTAAACACGAGCTACCGTGTGCTACCTTAATGTAATGTAAATAGAGGTTTGTTTGCTTTGCTCCCGCTCGTGGTGTGTGCTCGCTACCTTACGGAAAAGTGAGGCATTAACATAAGGCATTACCCTGTTTCACAAATAATATGAGTTATTTGGGGCGTTGTTTTTTAACAAGTGGACTTGACAGTGTTGGTCCTTTGATGATAATTATATCATCATCAGCCTCTATCTTGTCCACTAGTTTGGCATAGGCTTACCTTCATCACATGTCATACAAAACTGACACTTCATACAAAACTGGCTCGCACTGACAAGAAGATGCTAGTGCGGCTGCGAAGAGAGGATAACATTAGTGCTTCCTATCGTCCACCTCCCGTACCACCAAGAGGGGATGAGGTTAGTATCGGTGGGGGGCAGCGAGTGTCGGTACTGTACGTAGATATAAGTATTATTTATTTTAACGTGGTGAGGGTCGGAAGGGCGTTAGTCCATCACGCGCTACTCGTACCCAATACGGACCTGCAAACCTCACATATAAATCAAAATGTCTTTTTCATTATAGTTACTTTTACGATATTGATCATAGTCGACAAAACTTTACTACAACAAGCAATTGCTAGTAAGAACATTTTTGACCTCCCCAAAACAGAATATCGGTCGTATTTACAATGGAACATGTTCAAAAACTGACCCAGAATCTATAGTTCTCACCGAGAGACCAGGGCGATATTTCCGACACAGAAATTTGTCATCGGACCGCTCTACAAACATTTGCCTACACATTGACTTGTTTGACTCTGCTAAAAACCATAACGACGTCCCTTCACGCCCCGCTTGCCACCCGTAAAGCCTTTGAAATCTCTAAAGAAACGTCTTATGCAGTTTCAAGATTGACGTCCTCTAAATCAAATGATTTTCACACGTGAGGCTTAGATTATAGATGGGGGGAAATGCGACTTATTTGTGCAAGAAATTCTTTAGATATAAATAAGAAAGTAGCTTGAACTATGTGACTTCAGTAGTGGATTGTAAACCGTCGTGAATTTACTTTTAAGTGAAAAAGCTTTTTATTTATCTGCTGCAAACTTTGGAGTTTGAAATGGTACAATATGGTGCAACCACGTGATAAGAATCAGGTATTTAATTATAGTTCACGTTTGGAAATCGTCATAAAATAATTATCAGTCTCATTGCGAAGTGAAAACTCGGTATCTTTCAAACTACAATGGTTGCGGACTATATGTATACTACTACACTATGCGGAATAGTATTTTCTAGCGGTGTACGACGCGACGGCTATAAATAACAATCCGTCTGTTACTAGATGCACCCTCTGGAGTAAAGGGGTACCCCCCCTACCCAGCAGCTGAATTCATTTCCCAGAAGGAAGATCTACATACCAGCCAGGCACAATCTGCAACGGCCAGTGTGGATGTCCCCAAAATGAGGCATAGTCTCGCACTCAAGTTGGCCGTTCCAGACTTATGTAATAAGGTGTACAGGGGATCCTGGTCTCACGCAGTGTGATTGCAGTGAACCTATCCAGTTGATGATACATCTGTTGGAATAACCCTTATTACCAAATACCTACACGAGGACCTAAGCAGACACGGAAAGCTGTCAGGCTAGATGAATACCTGGCCAGTGGCCACTAAAATATAGGAGCATGTAAACAATTGACTCGAAAAGGAGAAGATGCAGAATCACGGACTCAGAAGGAATGTGCAATAATGTTTCCAATTATTCCCAAGGAACACGTAAGCTATATAGCAGCTGTACAGTAGCCGCATAAAGGAAATTTCCTTTATGCAGCTACTGTGCTGCTGCTATATAGCTTGCGTAATCCTTGAGTTGTCTGACAATTTGTCACCAAAATAAGCCAAAGCCATAAGCAAAGGAATCTATTACGCCATCCATAAGATTCATGAAAAATTGCTAGCCCATACATAAATTTTGTCAAAAGATGCGTCTGTCTACATTAGAGTATACTGAGGCAAAGCTCTCCCCTTTGAGCGTGAGTATATCTAATCAACATCGAATATTTTAGAGCAAAAACCTTCAACAAACCCTAGGCCCTGGAGTCTTAAACTTTACTACTATGACAGTTACAAGCCAAATCGAACAATTATGAACTCTACTACTACTTGTATAAGGACAAAACCTCGAACACTATGTTACAATGGACTCGTTTCGTTCCATTGCTAGGTTTTTGTAACCATTTTACTGCCAAACTACTTTGAGTTCGATTCTTGAGCTGGACTTAGCAAAAAGCTGTGTTAAATGTAGAGTAATCAATATGAAGCAGATACCTCTTACTAAAATGAAAGATATTTACCTACGCGCAGCATAATTATGCAAGAGGAGGTTATTTAGGTATTTCCACATTTACGACGACTTTTTCTAATAAAGATTCAGTTATTTCCTTTAATCTAAAGTTTAAGTATCCCCATGCCTCCCTCTAACCCTAGACTGCCTCCGTGGTCTAATGGTTAAGAGCATTGGCTCTCGATACGGAGATCGTGGGTTCGATTCCCGCGGGGGACACATAGTGATATGTCACTTTGTGCGTTTTTCCCCAGTTGGTTAGGACAATGCAGGCTGAATCACCTGATTGTCCGAAAAGAAAAATGATTCCGTGCTTCGGATTGCACGTCAAGCCGTTGGTCCCGGCTACTATCTCTGGTGGTAGTAACACGTCAAAAACCACGTCAGAGGCCGTAAGGCGGTCTGAAAAAAACTCTGACACCAGGGCCCAGCCCACACGATAAGAAGAAGTATCCCCATGTCTCCATCCTCTTCCGTACTACGCCAATTGCATCCAGAAGTCTTATTGTTTCGATCGGTATCAAATCGACATGGTGTTTTTTGGCAATTTTGGTTCTGAATATCTATGGATATGATGATCACAGAAACAAAATGCATGTTACTTAAAATTGCCTAGCACAGTCATAATACGTTACCGATTTGTAAACAAATATAATAATCCGAAACTAGGTAGGCAGGTCTTACTGACACTCGATGTAATCAACACACCTGGCTTCCTGATGTGATGACCCTCTCCTCTTTAGCCTGTCTCTTTTATGCGATTTCGTCGATAAATACATATTATTTTCATCTATTTAAAGGATTTTAACTTTGGTTCGATAATGATATTAAGTTAGTGGTTGTTGACAGAATCAGGTAATGATCATTCGCTGTGAAGGGTTAAGAAGGCGTTGTGGTCCAGTGGCTAGTAACCTAGCCTGCCGTGCAGGAGGCGATGGTTCGATCCCCGTCTAAGCCGACTCGTACCAATGAGTTTTTCGAAATATATGTACGATTTGTAACACCACTGGCTTTTCGGTGAAGGAAAACATCGTGAGAAAAACTGCATGCATCAATTTCGAGGCATGTGTTGTGCCCACTGTCCATTACAAGTGGTGACGGGCTCACTCCCCGTCTCACTGGACATAGTTTCGGTACTACTTGTGTATAATTTATTTACTCTATGGTACTACTAGTGAAACGTGGATATTCCGAGTTTTCAGAATATCTCTGACTACCCCCTCGGGGAATATAATCGTACATATATCTACGTCGTTCTGACATATCTACGTCCTACATCATCATCACCATGCGCATACGCAGTCATTCAGAACGCAGTAAAACGTTATTTTACATAGCCGTAATATTTGCAGCCGTCGCGTCGTAAACCCGGACAAGAGTGCGGACAGACTGACGTACTGCCACATTATTATATTTATTGTTAGATGCTTCGTCACATGCGGAAGGAAGGTTTAGAATGCTGAAAACCTCTGGTTTAGACAAAAATAAATAAATAAAATTGGTCAAGTGCGAGTCGGGCTACTCGCGCACCGAGGCCGAGGGTTCCGTACCACACAACTACAACTTATTAAAGTAAAAAAAATTTTTTTTTTACTCCGGGACCTTTATCGCGAGACCGACTCACACTTGGCCGGTTTTTAGTATTTGTTGTTATTCTGTAGAGATTGCTCTATAATCACACCAAGTTTGACGCTTGTATGTATTACCGTTTTTACCATAGAGCGAGAAGAAAAAACGTTGATAAAAACTAGTTTCTTGTTGAGAACCCCCCATTTTTGTCATTTTTATTATTTGTTAACAAATCCGCCGTAACTCTCAATTCAGCTGTAAGAATGTATTTTATGTTTGTTACGCGATTCCTCTGTCAGTTATTAATTGATTTTGTTTTATAGGTGACGAAGATCTGGTGATGGACTTCGGAGATGGGCAATGGAACTCCTCAAAAATGTATAGGTAATCATGGGCGATTGAAATAAATGTTTCGTTTTTTGAATGTACACACGGCGACAGATCAACCTACCCATAGTTGAACTCTATTTTCATGGACATAAGGTTGAACTATGGGTAGGTTGATCTGTCACCGTGTGTACAACTGATATGTCAACCCAATATAATAAATACCACCATAAAAAATGATGAATTAAAAAAAATTCAAACTGCACTGAGCCCACGTAGCTCAGTATGGCTCGATGGTCCAATTCCTCTCAACCTTATTCCTGAAACGCCTTTGTACCCCAGTAGGACCCTACCACAGTATAAGACAGTAATCTATCTTCATACAATGGTACCAAACGCGGTTTGTATGTGTGCTCGCCAGTACGTACGCCTCGTAGCACGCACACACTGAAAATATGTCAGACTGATAAGAATGCGCCAGACTGGGATACGCGGAGATGTTGTCAGTGTGTGCGTGCTACGAGGCTTACGCCGCGTCTTATACTGTGACCCTACAGACTATAACTTGACTCTCTAAAAGTACACTGTTTGCAAAATGTATTCGCCCTCGCGCGTCGATCAATTTGATTTCTATTTTATCTCATTTCGATCAAATCGAATACTCCTTTCAATATATTGTATACTCAATAACGGTACATTGTGCAACAGTTGAAGTGAACTTTATTTCCTTGGAATAAGACTTATTGTATTGCTGTAGATTGCACTAAAAGTTCACGAGCTTCATGTCATTCCAGAGGTGTTGCTTCGATTCCTACGTGATTTAACATCCTTGGCGCCAACAATTGTGAAAGTAGTTTAATGCTAATTGATATAGACGAGCGTTTTTATTAACGCCAGTATCGCGAAGTAGACGTGCAAAATCAAACTTAGTAGAAATCGATATAAATGTCATTAAAATGAATTAAAGTAATACGTGTATTTTTGAGGGCGCTAGTATGTATGTGCATAATAGGAAAAAGAAATTACATTCTTTTAAATAGCACATATTATGTGTCATTTAAAAGAACGTATTCTCTTTAACCTACATATGGTAATGAAAGATGTGTAAGACTCTTCTTACACCTTGATAGTAGAAGACGAAATTTGTGAATCGACTTTGAATTATAAGTCTTGCTAAAATTATAAAATACAATTATGTTTGTTGGATCCAATAGTCTTCGACCGATAAGAGCGTTGCTTTTCGTGCTTTAATCTATATTCATTTATTTATTTATTTACAGATCAAATAGTGTTAGATAGATTATAGGTAAATAGAGTAGTGTAACTAATGAGTTAAAGATATAATATATTTACATGTGCTACTAACAAATATCTTCCACTAAAAGAGCTGTTCAGTATGGCGAGAGATAGGCAGACGTATGCTGAGCTAATTACCAACCTCCAGTAGTGGGAGGAACTTGAAAAAGAATAATTTAAATCTTAATTTTATCTGATTTAAAAAAATAAGCAGTAGTGACCGTTGAGCGGGATTAAAACGCGCCTTTCAACCGCCCGTCTGTACCCACGATTTGCCGGAAAAGCGTTGCTATTATCGTAAAAGTGTCATCGCACAAGCATGTGGGATGACACTATAAACTGACGAACGGGCGTGGGTGTTTATTATACCGCGATATCGTACCTAATCTTTGTTTTTTACTTAGTAGAAAGTTTAATCACCTTTAAGAAGAATGTCACATCTGGCGTTTCATTTATCTGTATTTTTTGATCAAGATTTATTATTTCAGGAACTGCGGCGGATCGAGTTTTGCTCGTCGTCTTCCAAGTTAATCTAGATAAGTTTCATCCTAGAGAAAATACATTTTCACACATTTTTTCAGGTTCATCGAAGTCCTTCCAGCCGCCTTCGCAATATCATCAGACCACCTGGCTGCTGGACGACCCACACCTCTCTTGCCTGATCTCGGCCATCACTTGGTCAACGCTTTACTTCGATCTGCTGTCGGTTTTTCTAACCACGTGTCGTAGTAGCCGAGTAACCCATACCCGGTAATAGTTCAGATAAAATATTGGTTTTGATATTTGACTTAGCTGATATTTGGTTAGATTAGCGTTAAGGAAAACCTATCCAGTCGATGGCACACCTGCTAGAACGTCCGTTGTGTTTGAACACCTGCATGAGAGAGGACCTCAATAAAGCTACACGCTGTCAGGCTCGCTGAATATCTGACCAAGAGAATTTAGAAACAGAATAGTAGAACAAATGACACGAAGAAGAAGAAGCATTAAGGAGTGCTACGTCCAGCGGTGGACTTTATGTACCTGATGCCCACGATTTCGTCTCTTCTCAATACCCAACACCAAATGCATTAATCGAATAAAACCCAAAACAAAAAGAAAATCATTACACTCTGAAAACGTGACTGAACTTGACAAAACAAAAAACTATCCAACATTTTGTTTTCCATTCGTGTTATGTTTTTAAGATAATATAAAGTAAAATACCTTCTGTAGTATAAACCTTTTTTTTTTGTTCAAATGAACACGTCCAACGAATTTGCATACAATGCAGTCGGGTGCAATATGCGACTAATGTCAGTTGGTTGGATAAAGTGAGAAAGATGTATTGGAGATATGTGAATTTGAGATGCAACGGGAAGGTATTAATTTTTGTATATAATACACAAAAATAAAAAATTTGATATCGGCTGTTAATTTAAAGGAGACGTAAAGTTATCCCTAATATTATAAATGTGAAAGTAAGTTTGTTTGTTACGCTTTCACGCGAAAACTACTGAACCGATCATCATGAAACTTTGTACACGTATTCTTGGAGGTATTAGAAGTAACATAGGATACTTGGGGTTTTCCAAACTCCACGCGGACGAAGTCGCGGGCAAAAGCCAGTTTGTTTATAAAGTGTAGTTATTACTCTTAAATAAAGCAAATACAAAATTTTCAGTGTGATATGCAGCAGCTTCATTTAAATCGTATCGTGCATTGGAAAATGGTTCATAAATCTGTCTTTGATATTGTTGTACCAACCTATTTAATAATACTGCCTTATAATTATATAATTATAGTTATGTAAGACTAAATTTGGGAAGAGGAGGAAGGTAAGAGAATACTGTTTTATTACCCATTCTAATCTGGAATAATGTTGGCACTGCTATATCATACATTTTTCTTTTTTATAAACATGGTTTTTCTTCCTTTTTTCTTTTTTCGTTTGTTGTAACCAACCTCAAACCTGCTTATGCCTATTACATGCCGTGGTTGCCTATATGTATTTGTGATTAAAGTAAAATACCGTTTGATATTTGTGTTCACCTTGTCGCCGATCCTAAAGAAATAAAATAAAACAAATAAAATAATTTTTTTTTAACACTTCCCAATAACCGTAGAAGGTGGTGCGTGAAGTCTGGGAAATTAAAATGATTAGAGACGGTTTAGAATTATTCTGAAACAATGTCAATTCATATCTCTAAAGTTTAAATCTTCTACGGGTACTTATAAAACAGTTCAGTGAAAGACTAACTGACTGAATGACTGACTAACAGACAACGCAAAGCCTAAACTACTGAAGATGAAATTCTACAGCGGATTGTAGGGGTTTTCGAAAATCGACAACGGGGTTTGAAGTTTTCAGAAATCGACGCGAACGAAGTCACGTGAAAAAGTTTGTACTATTACTATTATCAAAACGTGTGTAAGCCTATTTAATTGTATGATATAAATTAAAATAAATAATATACAAGCCGACTTTTGATGCTGACCGTACTTTTCTCAATCCCAAATATTCCGTAACAATGTAAATCAATCAACAGTAAACTATTTTCCATTCTCTACAATTTCCCAACACCCAAAACCGAGTAACCTGAACATTATTTTTTTAGAAACACGTCTTTATTCCTTCCAGTTACGTTTGACAATCGTTTGTTTATTTTGTTTTTGACAGTAAATAGTAAATATGTTTCAACAATGTCGCTTAAAAACCTCAACCTTTGACCGGGTTGTCGGAACAAATATGTACAGTTTCTACGTTTGACAGTCAGTAAACTGATTTCCATAGGTCTTTGGGTTTTCGGTTACTCTCAAAAGGATTACAAAACAATGTTTCAAAAATGTTTAATGCATTAGGGAATATACTAAACACTTTTTTTATTTAATTTGGTATTTTATTTATATTTGCATTAAAAACTAATATATACTAACTAACTATACTTTTAAACATAGTAAGTTGTATAGGTACATTAAAAAAATATTAAAATTTGAACGATTTAAAGAACAGAACATTTAAAACTCTAGCTCTAAATCTAGATGCCCGAACCCCAAGGGGCTAGAATTTATGAATTAAAAGAAAATAATTGTATTAAATGTAAAAAAAAACTAATTTCGATCTTTGAGTCTACACCTACGAGGCACAATTCTAAAAATGTTCAGAATGTAGAGTCTGAATTTACAAAAGATTCATCATTATTTTCATTTTTTCTTCCAGTTATTCAACTACTCACTTCAAATCATTTTCCTTATATTGACCTACAAGCTTTGCCAACAAATTGTAAATTTTTTGTTAGTTTTGTTTTAAAGATATTCATTCATATGACAGAGATACTGATTTGTTTGTTTAAAATATAAATATATTTTCCCAAACTTTCGTGTGATATGTAACTTGGCCCCTCACCTCCGCCTTACATTGTGTTCGACATGTTTGCCTAAAACAAACTCAAGTAACTCAACTATTGAATATTCATAAAACAAGGCACGCTATGGCATTCGTCAATTTGTCTTAAAATTTCACACAAACATAAGGACGTCTTTTTTTGTTCAAGCCCGTGGCGCCGTCGAATGCATTTGCTTAAATTTGAATAACTCTTCTTTTTGTTGGTTATTGTCAATTATATTCTTGACATGGGTTTCTAAATCATAATTTCAGAATGAGGCTGAACGTCAGTCGTGTCAAGAAAAACTGTCAAAATGCAAAAAAAATTGAGAACCCTAATTAGGTATCTTGTAATTTTTCAAAAAGAATCAAAGCAACGCCTCAACCAGTTACTAGCTATATAATAATTAACAAACACGTGGCTTAGCTCGTAGATGTTTTATTAGTGGAAATGTTATCCTGTGCATTTGCAGGTAGGTAGGTACTGCATTGCACTGAAGACCACATGAATTCTCTCACACGTGAGATGGAGAAGACTGTTCTCCACCAAGTTGACCCAATACAGTCATATTAGGAGGCGGTAAAGATTCAATAACATTAACTAGCTTTTTGCCGTGACTTCCTCGGCGTAGAATACGGATATCGAAAATTCATGTCTTATTTACACCTCTCTAAAATATTAATGATAAAAAATGAATGGACACTTGATACAAAACGACAACTTCTTTAAAATCATACTGGAAGGGAAGATAGAGGGGAAGAGAGGCAGAGGAAGACAGAGTTATCTAGCCTAAGTGAAGGAAAAGGTTGATGTCGTGTTGTACCAAGAACTCAAGACACTAGCGGAAAATAGACAGGATTGGCGAATACTCCACCGACAATAGCGTAGCTCTTAAATAAGATGATGATGAGAATATTATATTCCTGTAATGTTTTATCTTAATTGATTTAGGTTGTGCGTTGCCATTCAGTCATGGAACTATTTTATATGTATTTTGAAAACCTTAACAATTACTCATATATTTGTAATTGAATAAAATAGAGAATTATACACACCCATCCATCAAAACGTGACATATTCAGCAATAAAATATCACCTCTAAAACAACAAGATAAGACTCAAAACTGCCTAATAGTTCAACTTCATTATTAGCATCAATAAAAATGGTAGCAGCCAATCGATCATTTCTAATCGTCGGTCTGTTAACAATCGGCTCCAGTTGATCGATAACTCAAAATTACTATTGTATTTGAACTGACGCTTCCGGTACGGTAGCAAAAAAGTGTTAACTTTAGGTTACAATGTTTTTGTATTCGACCTATTGTTGCTTTTTGACATTTTAGATAAAGATTTTACAAGTTGTGATAGTTAAACAGCACATGCATAAACTTAAATTCGCTTCTGGGATTGTTCTAACTATTGTAACTAAATAAATAAATAACGCTCACAGGCACATACAATGTAATGATCCCAAGTAAGCACTATAGGCTTTTTGTTATGAAAACCATACAATAACGGCACGAACATATAACATCCATGACCGAACCTGGATTCGAACACAGGACCCTGTTTTGGCAATCCGGCGTGATAACCATTACACCAACCGGGTCGTCATGAACTGAATGAATAAGGAAATTTTCTCGACAACTTATGTTTTTCCAACATTAATCTAATGATTCAATTCAATTATATTATTGTATTACGTAAATGGGTGATTGTGCTCATGATACTGAACAACTTCCACAAAAAGGAAATTTCGCAAAAAACAAAGAAGATAGGCAGATTTGGACCCAGCCATTTTTCATAAAAACTAAAAGCTCTTCAGGACGGCGGTCATAATGATTATAAACAGAAAAAATTAAGGCATTTTTAAAAAAACTTCCAAATCTCCAGAAGTCCGGATTCAAAAGTAGAAATTACTAGTAAAATGGACAAATCATCGAAAAAGATCTAGCAAAACGCTACCACGACAGCTATTTTCATCTAATATTATCACTGAGGTATTTTTTGGTCGTTACGGATTGTATTTGGCTTGGTTGAACTGATAGTTCGTGATTTCGTTTTCTTCTGGCAAAAATTTCAGCAAAAAGGTATCATAAGGAGAATACCATTCCCCCAACTTTTACAGGTTAGAACCGATTTACTTTTCTTGTGAGTTTTGATTCACTCTACACGTATTACAAAGTTTCATTCATGTACGGGAGCTCTAAGTCTGGGTCTCAAATTACAGGGCCAGCTGCCAAAATTCTTTCCACGTTTCATAAAAAATTTAAATCTGCTGTTTGCATTTAGTATGAAAAGACCACAATTATATTTTGCTTATTTTCTAAATATTTCTTATGAAAAGTTGTTTGGTATCATGGATACAATCACCCCATAAAGTAATGCGACTGTTTACCCTAACACCCTGTATATGTCAAGGAATATTTCAGACCATTATAGCTCTCCTAGGGTTCAGGCATCTAGATTAGGAGCTAGGGTATACAATGTTCTGTTCTTATTGAGATATAATAAAGTATATTTTAATACTAGTTCGGGTTTCGAAGTCAACAAGGAACCCTTATAGTTTCGCCATGTCCGTCCGTCCGTCTGTCTGTCCGTCCGCGGCTTAGCTCAGAGACGCTTAGTACTAGAAAGCTGTAATTTGGCATGGGTATACATATTAATCAAGCCGACAAAGTGGTAAAATAAAATCATGAAAAATATTTTTTTTTAGGGTACCTCCCCTACACGCGAAGTGGGAATGGAATTTTTTTTTCTCGTCTACCCCATAGTGTGGGGTATCGTTCGTTGAATAGGTAATTTAAAAATATTATGGGTGTGGGAAAACCATTTTTCGATTTAGGGATCCGTTAGCGAAATATTAAGCTTTAAAGCGTAAAATTTTCTTAGAGTCAAGTGTCCCCCCCCCCCCCCCCCCCCCCCCGTGCCAGCTAAACGGTTGTTTCTGGATATGTGAAAAAATTCATAGCACTAGCATATATTCCGAAATTAAAAAGAAAACTATCAAAACTAAGTAGGCTTTACAAGTTTACGAGTAATAGTCGATCAACTTATAAAATGTACTTTTTAGACTTTATTAGCCGTTAAACCGTAGTATAAAACAAAAAGCCAAGGAGGCTTTTTGTTAAGTCCATATTATATTGTTACGGGCAACTACGGAACACTATCCTGCGCGTGGCCCGACACGCACTTGGCCAGTTTTTTTTTTAATCAAACTGAACAACTATCACCAAGGTCCAAGGTGCTAAATGGAAATTGCAAAAACAAAGTTGTTTTCTAGTTGTTCCATAGAAAACCTCAATGACTACTCGATCCAAATCTATGAACAAACTAGAGTTTTACTATCCATTAAATAAAACCGGTCAATTGCGAGTCGGGCTACTCGCGCACCGAGGGTTCCGTACCACACCACCACAGAACACAACATTATTAACTTAGAAAAAAAACTTTTTTTGTCCGGGACCTTTAGCGCGAGACCGACTCACACTTTGCCAGTTTTTATTATTTGTTGTTATTCTGTAGAGTCTTTTCTATAATCACACTAAGTTTGACGCTTGTATGTATTATCGTTTTTACGATAGAGCGAGAAGAAAAAACCGTTGATAAAAACCAGTTTCTTGTTGAGAACCCCCCTTAATTTTTAACTTTTTAAAATGCTTATTATTTGTTAACAAATCCGCCGTAATGACGCATAGTATGAGAAAATTTCAACTATCTAGCTATACGGTTCAAAAGTTACAGCCCTAAATAGGTAGGACAGACGGACGGACGGACGGACGGACAACGTAGGCTTAGTAATAGGGTCCCGTTTTCACCTTTTGAGTACGGAACCCTAAAAACTATGGCGGCAAACTCTAATTAATGACTTCTACAAATCGAATAATAACAGTTGAATTCAAGTCACGAATCTGAATCAAACGACGCGATGAAGCCCACAACCCGGTTGTTTAAGTTGTTATAATAGTTAGACAATAGATAATAGTACCACTAATGTGGCTACATGTGAATGTATCGTTTCGTACGTAATGATCGGTTTTATAGGATGTGTTAGTGAGGTGATTAAATTTTGTTTCCTTTGGCATTTTACCTACGCTAAAGTTCAGTTGGTATAAGTATAGCATTATGCTTAGACCAAAGTAAAATGAATGGACAGGCCTTACGCAAACATTTCAAACCAGAAAAATGAGGCAAATTGCGGAGAGGGTATAGACACTCAAACATTAGGGTCCGGGTTCAAATCTGCACGGATGACATGCCATGTACCAATCAGTTTTTCTATCTTATGTACCTACTTAATACCGACCGCTCTCAACCGGTGAAGGAAAGCATCATGAAGAAACTGTATTTTTCGATTTGTAGAAGTGATTAATTATAGTTTGTCGCCATCGTTTTTCGATGGACATAAAAGTCTTTCGTAGATTTGGATCGAGGAGTCATTGAGGTTTTCTATGGAACAACTAGGGAACAAAAGTGAAGCTGCAATCTCCATACCCTGAAATTCCTTCTTATCTTATCTTGTTGTGGGGACTGGCAAGCCAGCAACACTTCGACCCAGTGGGATCTTTTGTGTTAGCCCCAATACCTTTTGCTTTCTTCACCCTTCAAATACATGGTCAATGAAGGAGGCAATACCATTGAGGAGAAGAAACCTAAGATCTCCCGGTTTTGGGTATCCATCCCCGAGGAGGCTCATGCGTTTAGCCGCCAAGACATCACAGTCACAAAGAATATGTTCCATGGGCTCCTCATCCTTTCCGCACGCTCGGCAGCTGGAATCTAGGGTGAGCTTCATCTTGTGCATCATCGTGCCTGTGGCGTAGTGCCCGGTGAGGGCTGCACGAGCCTTGCTCCTCCTGAAATTCCTTACACCCATCGATAAATGATCCGCTAGCTAATAGCAGATCGTAAATCTGTGACCTTATAAATATCGGCCCTAAACTACTAACATTAAAGCTATTAGAACAGATATAACTTAGACCACACGCATTTTATGTCACAGGTAAAGGTGAAATTAAATCAATTTGATAGGAAACCACTAGAAATCAACGGGTACCATAAGGGGACAGTTTATTGATTGAAGCCAACGTTTGTAGGATGTAGGGTGGTCATAATTCTTGTAGAAAGTAGAGACACAATGTACATAAATAGTACACCTACTGTTTAGTAAATCAAGCAATAATTCACTCTTTAGTATACGCAATATTACAGCACAATGTTATATTACTATTCATAGAAATATTATTATCCGTGTAGAAAATAAAAATCGCCCGTGGACCCGTTTGCGACAAATACAATAAATTATTCACTATAAATAGCTAACAATATGTCTTTAGATGACTTTATAAACATACAATATACATTATGTTACCTACAGACACTGAAGAAGAAATTCTGATGTGTAGGTGAAGTCTACTAATCCGCATAGGGCACGCGTGGTGGACTAATACCCGTACACCATCACTGAGGGTAGACCAGGCCCTGTACCCGGACTTTCGATGTTCGATATATCGCCACTGTTTCGGTCCGCTCTTCATTGTAATAGAGTTGATTTTGGAACGAAAGTGTTCACGCATTGCGAAGATCGAATGTGCGGGTAGAGGCCCTGTGCCCTGCAGTGGGACGTTTACAGGCTGATTGTTAAAGTTGTCTCAAATTGTGCAGCAATATCGTGAATGTATCTAATAATGGTAAATATCATTTAAGTTCTTATGAATAAAAAATCTCCATATGCTTGGATACTAACACAGGAAAATAATAAATATTCAGGTACAATGGGATTTGATCAGTAAGAGACTTCGAAACTTCTTTATTCTAACATCACGCAAAAAAAATATGTTTCGTGGTTTGTTGTCCTCTCATTCGCAGAAGAATCCTATTGGATCCTCAGAGGATAGTACCTTTGCCTTGCATTGGGAAAAGACAGGTTATAAATTAGTTAGCTTACTTCTACATCAGCAATAATAAACAACAGAAGCACAAGAAAGTCCACGGGAACCTCAATAAATGGTCACAATACATTGTCACCTTATATAACATCAACGCATTTACGACCTGAAATCAAAAAATCCAAAAAACTGTTTAAACTTTACGCCCCAGTAATAGCTCTAAATAGGTCCATATTAAAAACGTCCAGTTAATTTATGGCTTGGATCCGAATGAATCAAACTTTACTG
This sequence comes from Agonopterix subpropinquella, assembly GCA_922987775.1. Lineage (NCBI taxonomy): Eukaryota > Metazoa > Arthropoda > Insecta > Lepidoptera > Depressariidae > Agonopterix > Agonopterix subpropinquella. The sequence continues at coordinate 2,003,204 of OV277693.1, read as the reverse complement.
TCCTGGCATCGATTAGAAGTGACTTTTGGACATTGATGGTTGAGATTTTAAAATACGGTCGCCTCTTGATCCCATTTTTTTCTGATCTTTATTTTATTTTCTATGTTTGACGCCACCGTTAAAATTGTAAATAATACTTGTAGTAGAGGATTCTCTTCATACATTTTGGCTATAATTGTGCGCTTCGGGTTAAAAGCATCAAATTTCTACCATGGATAGGGTGTTCCTTGGTGATCATTTTCAGATGTGGAGGGAAGTCTGATTCGTCCCCTGTGCGCGGGGGGAGGGGGGTGAAGTACGTATCTGGGTCATTGTTTTCATTATTCTTTTACGGATCAGTTAATGCTACTAGGGCTTGTGTGGTATCGTTTTCGAGTAAAACAGATACGAGGAATTCATTTTTACTGCATAATAGGCATATTTCCATACAATAAAATAATGTTTTACACGAAAAAGTTAAAACCATTGCCTTGATTTTTTTTTTAAAACATCTATATCTTTGGAAATCTTGATAAATATAAGTAAACAAAATTAAGCAAATAAAGGTTATTTAGTCTAGTTTATAAAAACATATACTTGTTGGACACTTATCATACAACAACTACAAGAAAAAAATTCATTTACGCGTCGAGGTAAAGCAGCATAATTCGTTTACTGCGGATTACGAGTGATGGTTTGGAGGTAAACATAATATGTAACTTTATAATTTCGATAGCAAACGATTATTTGTTGAAAATTAAATAGAAAAATAAATTAGACATAGTCTTAATTGGATATAATAAGAAGCGGCAACAATTTTAAAGGGATATAATTCGGAGCGCGCTCCATACAAACGAAGTCTGGTTATATTTCTAATATTATCCAAGTAAAATCAATGAAATTTTACAGAAACAGTCTACAAACTAATATCTATGCTCGCTCTTGAAATACATACATAAATTCACGACCATAATCCCTTACGGGGTGGAAACTTTGCTACAACGACCAACAACAATGTTAAGCGTGCAGTGCGTTGTAGCAAGGCTCACTTTGACCATATTGAACATTTCACGTTGAAGGTTTCACGATGAAATGACGTGTCAGGTGATGACAGGGGGCTAATCTCTCGCCCACAAAACACTGCCAAAAACTTTATCACTTAGTCGCCTCGTGCGACACCCACGTGAAGAAATTGGGTAGTCCATCCTAAGCCGGCAGTTTCACAGACAGTCAAAGCTTTAACTAATGCGGTCATACATCAACAATACAAATCTTTCTATTAGGAATTGAGTCCTCACTTATTTCGTTTGAGTTCTTCAAAGGCCCTATTTACTTCAGGCTTAGTGTAAAGATTTCCAAGTGTCCAAAGCCGTTCTTTTCCCCTTGCCTGAAAAGAACCACATACCGTATCATACCGGTTAAACCGATACTTAGTTTTGCAGGCCAGTGTATTGGCCGATACCTGCATTGTGTCAAATTCATTGACACCACCAATTCGTGAATACCCTACCTTGTTATTTATCGAAGCTTGAACCAAAACCGAAAGCAAATCCATAACTCAGAGAGAGCTAATTTACTGAAAAACCCCACCACTAGTAGGTTATACTCGTACGATACATCAGTGTCTAGGTTGCATATGATATGATCACTCTTCTACGTCCTTTTGGCATTGAATCTTCCAAGTGTAAAAAGTTACTAGTGTCAGCCTCCTCGGGCGAACATGGGGCCAATTGACTCAAATCTGAGGCAGCGGCAGAACAAAGAATTTTACTCCCATTCGTTGCGTCGATTTCTTTTTCTGTTGCCTCTACACTGGAAGAACTGATTGTTGTGACAAGAATGAGAATAATTCGGTTCTATTTTCATATACTCGAAGAAATAAAATTTCTCTCTTTCTTTCTTATACACTTTTTTTGGGCATTGCATCCGTAGGAGGTACAAGGAAAAGTGTGGCATCTCAGCTCTCTCATGGCAATTTTGACGCGACAAATCGGAATAAAGTTGTTTGTTCATTTGTGTCATTTTGCCTCATGATCACCCGAGCGAGGAGGCTGACACTCGTATATTCTTACATTTTTATAGATGTTGCGTGAAAAGGGGATTAGAATAATGATTCGCACCTCAGTCAAAAAGCCACTTGCTGGCTTTGCGTGGCTTTTTTCAGTAAATTAGCTCTCTCTAAGTTGCTTTTGGTTATAGTTAAAGCTTCCGCTAAATAGTTAGGTATTCATTTCATTTCTTTAGGGATGGACTGGACGAAAGATACAGTCGAATCGCACTCAATTTAGAGTAGACTACTCTTCCCGAGGCAGAAACTATATCTGCAGTGCTAATAATGTCGTGCTGCTTTACAAAAGATGTTGGTAGGTACTGGACGGTGCATTTACACCGCAGCTGCACTCCAAATTCTCAGCGCTATGATTTTAAGCCGGCAATAATTGCCGATTTTCCTATATACTTAACAATTATTAAATGTTTTTTTTTTGAGGAGCCTAAGCTCCTAGCGCGCTCCGAATTATATCCTCCTAAGAGGATAGATATAGGAGAGGGAGCGCGCTCCATAAAAACGAAGTCTGGTTATATATTCAATACTAAACAATTAAAGTTAACGAAATTTTTCAAAAACAATTTTTTATTTATATTATTAATTTATTATCAACTAATCTCTATGCTTGTATTGTGCCCGATTTTCTTTCAATGCTAGGGTTAATTTAAGATTTGTATGGAAATCTTTGAGGCACTGTAAGTTCGAAACTATACATTTTTACGAAAATCTGAGACAATACGAGCATAGATATTAGTCTGTAGACTGTTTCTGTAAAATTTCATTGAATTTAATTGGATAATATTGGAAATATAACCAGACATCGTTTGTATGGAGCGCGCTCCGAATTATATCCTTTTAAAATTGTTGCCGCTCCTTATTATATCCATTAAAACTATGCTTAATTTATTTTTCTATTTAATTTTCAACAAATAATCGTTTGCTATCGAAATTATAAAGTTACATATTATGTTTACCTCCAAACCATCACTCGTAATCCGCAGTAAACGAATTATGCTGCTTTACCTCGACGCGTAAATGAATTTTTTTCTTATAGTTGTTGTATGATAAGTGTCCAACAAGTATATGTTTTTATAAACTAGACTAAATAACCTTTATTTGCTTAATTTTGTTTACTTATATTTATCAAGATTTCCAAAGATATAGATGTTTTAAAAAAAAATCAAGGCAATGGTTTTTACTTTTTCGTGTAAAACATTATTTTATTGTATGGAAATATGCCTATTATGCAGTAAAAATGAATTCCTCGTATCTGTTTTACTCGAAAACGATACCACACAAGCCCTAGTAGCATTAACTGATCCGTAAAAGAATAATGAAAACAATGACCCAGATACGTACTTCACCCCCCTCCCCCCGCGCACAGGGGACGAATCAGACTTCCCTCCACATCTGAAAATGATCACCGAGGAACACCCTATCCATGGTAGAAATTTGATGCTTTTAACCCGAAGCGCACAATTATCGCGGGAAATAGCTCTACTATTGAGTATTTCGATTAATAAAAATTTAAGATGCTTCTTGAAAGAGTTTAAAAAATAAATATATTATCCAATTTAATATACGGACGGTAGTGTGATTATAGAGCAAACTCATACTAAAAACCGGCCAAGTGTGACTCGGTCTCGCACTAAAGGTCTGTGTTCTGTGGTGTTGTGGTACGGAACCCTCGGTGCGCGACTAGCCCGACTCGCACTTGACCAGTTTTATTTAGTTTGATGATCTGATCATCTCTATATCAGTCTGTGTCAGATATCGTCTACTTATTTCAGGTGAACTTTAAATGATTTGCTTCAAAATATATAATATCGTAGGTATTACTCGTATCATTAACAAAACTCGAAAATAAATTTTCAATTTTAGTTCAAAGCCATTCTCAGCCAAAATTAAATCAAAAAAATTACCAACCTCACAATCTTGGCGGTAATACCGTGTGATGCGCAAGCGCAGCGCACAGGTTATCTAGGAGTAGCGCGGGGCGATGCGCCCGTAAATCGAACGGCTAAGCGTGTGTCGCGACCCGGGTGGTCCTCCGCTTTATTTAGCCCGGTGATAGTCACTATTTTGCTAGTTGTAAAAATTGCGAAATGGCCACGTCAAAACGAAAGAGAACAATTCTTTGAGAAAGTTATGCAAGTTATTATTGTAACGTAAAACTTAATAAAATTTTGTTTCGAAGTCAATTTTTTTTTCACTTCGAGGCCAAAATGAGCGTTTTTTTAAACCAAGTTTGCTGGAATGGCGTGTGTACTATCACAACATAACTGAACAAAAAAACTGCTGCTCCATACGTTTGAGTCAAGCAGGTATTGTAGTTTAGCACATACTCTATCTACCCATCAAACTATACAACTTTGACTATGGGAGCAAATCTGTCAGAGCAAAAAAAAATCCGCTGCTCCGTACTAAACGGCAATACCTACACGACTCAAATGTGTATGAGACAACTATTTTTTTTTTTGCTCTGACAGGTTTTGTCCCATAGTAAAACTTTTACAGTTTCATGGGTAGAGTATATGGTTTAAAGGTTAATGATACTTTTCCTTACACCCTGTATTGATCTCGATATAATAGGTTTAGAAAAAGAGACGGAGGAATGGCAGTTATATTTTGACTCCAAGACAGGACATTAAAAAGCTTTCAAAAGCTTATTAATAAGACCAGGAACCGATTATTATAGTCAATGTCTTTAACATCACATCTATCTATAAGAAATTAATTTCTTTAGAACAGAAAAAAAGAATCCAGATCGGTCTTGAAACTTAAATGCCGAACATTAAAAAAAATAGAAAAATTAAATACTTACCTCCTTATTACTTACTTACCTTATTATTATATTAGAACTTTTGTTCTAGATTATTTTAATTCGTAATTCAATAGTAGGTACACTAGAATCTATCAATAACCTCCTTTTTTTAATGTCGGTTAAAATAACCTCTGAATTGATCTCGATAAAGTAATTTTGTTTTAATGGCAGCAATATTTTTACTCAAAATTTTTATTAAAAAGCTGACTAATAAAATCGTGAACCATTATTGCATAGCGCCATCCGCGAGGACTTGTCGCCAGAGAGTGCGGCAGTGCTATAATTCTACTATATCACATTGTTTACTGCGCCGGCGCTAAATGCCACGTCGATCCATCGTCGATCATAGCAGGTGCTTTTATCAATTTGTTGTTTTGTTAAAAACTAGTAATGTGGGTGTATTTTTGTCATTGAGACTTAAGAGTCACAAATATCCAAACGATTTATAATATCTGAGGATTGTATAATAGGACGGACTTTGCTACATTTTCATAAGTACTGCCATTTACTGCAACAGTGCTGCCACCTTAGCGCTTTCGGCGCTAGATCTAGCGCTTTTTTGGTATGTTTAGCGCCGTATCTAAGAATTTAGCGCCTAGCGGAGAATCTAGCGCTTTTTTAACTCTTAATAAAGCAACATTATTTGTGTTTGAATATGAAATATTTTGTGTTTTTTTATTGAAATATGATAAATATTGATAGCATTTTGTGGTCAAAACATGTCCATGGAGCGTACAGTATTCGAGAGACCCAAATACGAACGCTTATTTAAAGTGTTATCATTAATTTTACAAGCGACTTACGAATTGACCGACTTAAATTGACTAGAAAATGGGTAGCGGAAAGGCTGATAAGACTATTTCGAGAACTTTAAAGGACTATTTGTGTGATAAAAATTTAGCGCCGAATCTGGCGCTTTTTTGAGCTGCGAAAATTTTTGAATCTAGCGCTTTCTTCACACTTTTAGCTCCCAATCGATTTTTTGAGGTGGCAGCCCTGTACTGCAATACCTGTATTGCAATTGGACCCTGGTTCAATTTAATATGCTGATCGTTTTTTAAGAGGATGATAAATTGATAATGCTGAGCGACGTTCACAACCTAGGGAACTAAAGTCGAAATCACGAAAAAATCATCTGTTCAATACAACACTGCAATCCGAAGTACACATACAAGTCGACCCAAATGTATGATGGGACAGCAGATTTTTTTCGCGGTCACGATGTTTGATGGTTGATCACATCCCGTCTCTAAAAAGAACCCGTGACTTTGTTCAAATAGGTTAAATAACTAATCACCGAATTTGGTATGCAAATAAAGAGTATTGTCATACAGATTTGCAACAGATGATTTTTAAACTGTTCCTAATCTCACAAATTGGCAAATAAATTATGAATATTTCGTCGTTACATACAGTTTCAGACACCTAAGGAAGTAGGTACAAGAATAAAACAAATCCAGCCCTAACTTATAAAGTCGCGTCAGCACGTCCTTTCACAACAATAAATTAAACAAAAAAGTCTTTATCGTATCATCAGCAGATATAATTACTTGTATTTTATTAGGTAGCAACACTTTGTATCGGTTACCATTCCTATCGATTCATCTCTCCCGAATTCAAATAAAATAAATAACTTACGACGTATCAGGAGATCGATATCCGTTCGAATATCCGATCGGAGTTACGAGCGTCGCGTATCCGTCGATCGGCCGCCATATTTCGCGGGCATGTTGCGCGCCCGAATACCGGCGCGGGCGCAGGATCGCGCGCGGCGATATCGTAAATCTTTGACATTTTTGTGGTCCTAAAGAAGAATTAGCTATAACGTTGAGTGCGAACGTGGTATATGGTTTGTTGGCATTGTAAGGGTGTTTAGAACTTTAAAGATAAATAAGATTTTGCCCTGTTACTATTGAACGGCTCGTATACAGGTGTAACCCCCTGGTTATCGCAATTTAATATTGGTTCCTTTGTAAAAGTTGTTCAGTTTGATGGTCTGTAGCTGCCTTCAAGTACATTTAACGTGATTTTAGTTTAAAATACGTTATACTTGTATAATTTAAATACTTTGTTCTATAACAAAGTAACGCTTACAAAATAAGCGTTAAATACATACGCTTGAAAAACATAACCCTTCTGGCGCAGTCGGGTAAAAAAGTCCGGCCCCTATCTCAGAGTTTCGATTTTCGGTATATCAAGACCGCATCTGTTAGTTCATTTGATCGATCAGCGGAAGTTCGACTTCCATGTGTTACGGGAATCATTACAAAAGATGTAAATAAAAAAGATGCACTCAAAATTCATTTTCTTTTTCAAGCACTCTTTTTGATGCTCAAAAAGGTGATGGGATAGGACGCCAGGGGGAGCGCGTGAATTCTCTATGGATAGGACACCGCTACAATCAGGGGCCGGGATCAAACGAAAATCAAACCAACAATTAGGTAGTTGATGTTGAACAAACAAAATTAAAAAATAAAAACCCTTTTGACCGTATCAAATCAAGTACTGACACATAGAACGAAAGAATAATTAGAATTAATCATACCTCTAATTAAAATTGTAACCGGATCCAAAATCTAAAATACCAGTTGCAAAAATGCATTCAAGTATGCAGCTCAGCTAATGGGTTAAATTCGGGTTTTGCCGTACATTTTTTTTCCTGTAGTACTTTTTGAAGAACCACGTTTTAATTACTCTAGTTTTTCTCCCTTTATTTTTGTTTTACGTAAAATCGTATTACTGTAGTTTTTGTTATGATTGGAAACAAAAAACAAGATTTATTTGTTCATACAAAGGGATTCCCCTTTTCATGCACTAAAAAAACTAAAGCTGAGCCATACAACGTGTTAAATTAAAATAACATAAATGCGAAAAACTTGTCTCGACAATTCATACAACTGTAAACTGATAGAGAAAGAACATCTATTTATACAAATTACGTCGATGTTTTAGACATATTCTCAAGAGGATGAATGAAAGTCGACTTATGAAACAGATACCTATGCAGTATACAGGGTGAAATTGATATCATTAGCATCCTTTTAAACTAAGAGTCTACCCATCACACTGAACAACTTTTACTATGGGAGCAAACCAATCGGAGCAAAAATAATATCAGCTGTTGCATATATTTGAGTCGACTAGGCACTGCAGTTTAGTATGGAACAGTAGAATTTTTTATTTGCTCCGATCGGTTTGCCCCCGTAGTAAACGATGTTCAGTTTGACGGGTAGACCCTTAGTTTAAAAGGATGCTAATGATATCAATTTCACCCTGTATAAGGTGAGTGTGTGAGAAAATATGGGTAGCAGGACGTACCTAGACCGTCATTAAAAATGCCAGGTTGCAGAAATAGACGGGAATATACGAGTATGACAAGATGTATGGACCTAGAGAAAGCAAGAGACGGGTGTCAGAACCGCCCAAAGTTGAGATCCAGTCTCTGCTTACCCCTTTGGGGGAAAAGTGAGTTTAGACATCTATGACTATCACCGAGTTGATTCGAAACTTTTCTACTAACTACCAACATCATAATTTGAAGACAAGGTTTTGTATTCTTCTTTCTTAATTCGTTCTTTATGGGGGGCTTCCCTTCAGAATCCGTATCTTTTAAAAGTTATTTCAAAGTTTTGTAATTTGTTTAACTGATTTGATTACCATTACGTAAAGCATTAAGGCATGGCCTGATTAAATTTGTCAACATCCAAAACGACTTCAAGTTTACAATAATTAATAAATTACATTTAGGTAGTCATTCACAAGTAGCCCATTCATGTTTCATTATCACTACAACTTTCTACGGCATTAACACTTGTTTATTGCCAAACAATCTTAGTTACTAATAAGTTGTAAAAGTTCTACTGTTTACTAATAAGTAATAACAATAACTGTTTGTCCATTTATGGAATTTAATTTAAGTACCTTTTTACCTATAGGTACATAATTTTAATGAACATTTTAAGTGCCTGAGTAATACAGGGGCAGGAGTGCGATTTTTGAATCTCATTCGCTGAGTTCAGCAGTTGAAAATGTCAAAATTACTGTGGAGATACGCATCTTTCTACTGCTGATTTGACTTTCAAAAATCGCACTCCTGAAGTATGATTTTTGAAAGTCAAATCAGCAGTAGAAAGATGCATATCTCCACAGTAATTTTTACATGTTCAACTGCTGAACTCAGCGAATGAGATTCAAAAATCGCACTCCTGGAGCGAATTGCAGTTTGGCAGTTCGTTTTTTAGGGTTCCGTACCCAAAGGGTAAAAACGGGAGCCTATTACTAAGCTTACGTTGTCCGTCCGTCCGTCTGTTCGTCTGTCCGTCTGTCCTACCTATTTAGGGCTGTAACTTTAGAATCGTAATAGCTAGATAGTTGAAATTTTATGAGATTATGCGTTACTACGGCGGATTTGTTAACAAATAATAAATATGTCAAAAAGTTAAAAATTAAGGGGGGTTCTCAACAAGAAACTAGTTTTTTTCAACATTTTTTCTTCACGCTCCATCGTGAAAACGGTAATACATACAATCGTCAAACTTAGTGTGGTTATAGAGCAAACTCTACAGAATAACACTGAAAAAGTATGATAATAATCGTGAGTTTATGTAGGTATGTTTGTATAGCAATACTTATTCAACTAAATGGCTTTACGGAGAAAATAACTCTACACTAAATAAAATATAAAGATCATTTTATGAAATCAAGCCTCAAATATATAACCGATATCGTAGAATCGGTGAGAAATAGTGCGGAACACTAGCGTTGTTAACCCGGGGTCGGGAACAACACTAAATTTATTTTAGTGATGTCATGTCGCAGATACGTTATCCCGGGCTACTGTGGCTCGAGATCCCGCGATAAAAACCCGGGATTCTAATAATTTGTTGTCAATTGAATGTTGTTTATTCTTGCTATGTTTTTTGTCGTATAAATTGATAGATTAGTCGTATAAATATGTCACGCTTATCCGTGAGATGAGGCCTGTGCCCTGGAGCTGATGATGATGAGGATAAATCTAGTGATAATTATAAACGTCGTTTTTTATTCGTCTTCCATAGCTTCTGCTAAGCAGTCCAGTTAATTTATCCATTGCCTATAAAAGCGCCTAAAACTATTTCTACAGAGTACTATAATTACCAAACCAAACCTACCTACCTATACCTACCAATTTTTTTTTTCTCAACCTGTTTCGTCATAAACTTTCACATTTTAAGTATGTAACATTAGTAGAATAAGTTCAGTATTTCAATATAATATGACAAGTTTGTATCAAAATACCAAAAATTCGAGTAGTGTTTACTTTAATTACTTGACATAACAACAGCATTAACAATTCGCAGAATGGATTAATGGTAGTCGCCAAGCAGTCTACGAAGTTGTTTTATGATAACGTTAATTACCGTATCGATGTATAATATGGACTACCTTAATTGTCTTAGATGTTTCGTAATGTGATTCAGAGTCAATGGTGAAATGTCTTGGTATGTACATTTATTTGAGCCTACATAGAAACTAAGCAATTGCTTCAATCTCCGATGATTTGCTTTTCACGTTTAAGAACTTCCATGGAAGTTTGTTGTTGTAACTCCACATAGTCTAAAAAAACAAGGTCTTCTATTCCCAGAGTGACACAAGCCTACGTCACAAAAAAATGGCCGCTAAACATGGTAAAAGGGTATGATGACGTAAGCTTGTGTCAGTCACGTGGTCAGTCACGTGGTCGGAAGAGAATACCAGGCGCAGTATATTATTGTACCATGTAACTCCAAAACGCATCATCACATCTTGAGTGTATCTAATTACCTTCAAGGAAATTCAGAAGGAATTTCTTCAGAATAGAAAAATTATCATACAAATCTGTAAAAAAATTTCAAAGCTAGTATAACATACAGTAAAAAAATTCAGACGAATAGAAACATTTTGGCTTTGAAGTTGGTTAAAAATTAACCGATTTTACTGATTTTTACCAACATCGGAACGGAAGGTCACATATTTCCTTTGTTAAGTTTATATAGCGATATACTTTTTTAAAGTAACAAATATTGAAAGAAGTATTTTTCGAAACGCACCGCACTGCTGTTAGCCATAATGTCACTACTCTGTTAAGATAACCCCAAGACCTTGAAGTAGTATTCGACTATGTTTTTACCATAAAGGTATTAATACTACGGAAGAGAGTCATTGACAGCTGAGAGAGCGAGATGTACCTAGCGGCATCACTGTATAATAGAAAGAGATACGCTACGTGACGCGAGGCTATAGAACCGTTTTTGGGGATGTAGAGTCCTGGTAAAAATTTGGTTTCTGTGAATAATCGTGAACATAAAGTGAAATCGTAGATAATTTTGTGAAATATACTAACAAAATTTCATTAAATTATCCACGATTTCACGTCAGATTGAGAATTATACACAGAAATCGAATTTTTACCCGAGGACTCATGAAAACGTCCAAAAACGGTTTCATTTGACAACTCATGTCACTTCCTCTATTCCGTAAGGAATAATATCTTTATGGTTTTTACTGCTTGCAACATATTTATTTGTTTCACAGAATGTGACGTGTGAAAGCTTTATTTACGGAATATACATAATGTTTATAATGTATGTTCCCAGAAATAGACGATAGAAAACTAACTACATTTACCTACACAATCATCCTTTGTGTCAGCATAAAGCGCGTGAAAAATCACTCGTACTACAGGGTGTTAGGGTAAACAGTTGCATTACATATGTTACATGTTCATAAAAATGTTCGGTCAGCTGATGGCAGTTAGTATGGGAAGTCCACATTTTTTTTTACGAATTTCCTATACAGGGTGTAAGTGACAGCCTAGCAAATACTGAAACGGTCAACTCAGACCATCAATATAGCGGCGTGCTAGAAGCCGTGGCGTGAAGCGTGGCTTCCCGAGTCAAAACGGCAGCTGTAGGACAAAGTAGCCGTAGCGCGAATTCCTCTAAAGATTAGTCAGTCAACACTAGTCAACTCAGCTACTCTTTATCGGACGTCAAAACGTGCGTTTTGTATGAACATTTGTACTAAGTAATGAGTTGTGACGTCATCAACATTTCATTACTTTTTAAAGTTTATCTTAGGCCACGGTCCGATTCACAATTTCATAGCTCACAGTGCTAACGTCCATAATCCGCCTTTTTCCGGTCTCAAACCACTGACAGTTGTATTCACGTTATATTGTATCAAAAACAGTCAGTCAGTTTGACATTGACAGTGACAGTGGTTTGACATTACTCTTTGGGTTTGACATAAGGCTCACGGTGATATCGCTGTGGGGCATGGGCGCAGAAATTCCAAGATGGCGCTGATAATGACGTCACGCCGTCTAACGTGATCGCGCTTTCACCAAATCGGGACGCGTTTGAGAGCGCTAAAATCGATTTTGGCGTGAATCGGACCGCGGCCTTAGTATGTATGTTCCCAGAAATAGACGATAGAAAATCATCCTTTCTGTCAGCATATAGCGCCATCTTAGTATTAAAAAAAAATAGTATTCAAGGTAAAAACTCAACGAAAATGGGAGTTTAGAATTATTTTCTAACCCCTTTTTTACTGAGAAGATAAAAATAAAATACAGGGTCCTTCTTAATATGCTGACACTTTTTTAAGGCGATGACCAGACTATGAAACTGAACAACTTTCTCTATGGAATCAACATCGAAATCGCGAAAAAAAAACAGTTGTCCCATACGTTTGACTCCGAGTAGGTTTGCAGTTTTGTATGGAAGTGATGATTTTTTTTTCGCGATTTCGATGTTGGTCCCATAGAGGAAGTTGTTCAGTTTGACGGTCTGATCATCCCCTTAAAAAAGTGTCAGCATATTAAGAAGGACCCTATATATTGTATATTCAAATACCCAATTGTCGTATCAACGCTGACTGGCCAGGGTGCGCCAGACGAATTCATGCTTCGGGGAAGCTTTTTCCTTTCACCTCCTCCTCGACCTCTTACTACTAGTAATTCGTAAATCCGTTTGATAAGATGAATTATCATCGTCCTCGTGATTTGCTTCGCGCGACGCGACGCTTTGTCGCGGACACGTCCCGTGCAGTGTCGTCGCGTTATCGCGCAACCATCGCGCTCTGCCTCGCTACGTTAAACTGGCGTGCACTTTTTTATAGTATCATCTTCGTAATGTGCCTCTCCAACTAACGAAGGGTGGTAGTCCGATTTAATTCCTTTTCTTCGCGAGGTGAAACAACTCGGTGGCACTCCACATTCTCCTTCTAGCTCAAACAAGACTGTGTGGAAGTGGGGTACTCAGTACGTCTACCAAGAGTTTACACTGTACCACAGGTCCGGCACTTCAAACAACGTTTTAGATTTGACATGATGACGTTCGCACATGCGCACTTTGCGAAAATTGTGCATGACATATGTGTAGGGTTGACTTAATACGCATTGTATGAACTACATAATACATTTCGTTACTTTTCATACTTCATTCTGTTATTAAAAATAGTTTTTAAGCTAAAGAATCACAGAAAATGTGAATTTAACGTTATTTTCCAACGTTTATTTTTACAGTGAGGAGGAAAATAAAATATATTTTATGTAGTTAAATCCAACGGGTGCGCGCGCCTGACTGCATTCCCTTGCTCGGCTTCCCTCAAGTTACCACAGAGAGTGTGAGGGGAGGTGAGGTATCTGAAGTCAGAGGGGGGCGGGGAGTGGCCGTTCTGTATGTAGAACTATATACTATTACCTATTCTGTGACTGTACTTTATTAAATTGTTTTTATATCGCCAATTTTGTATGGCAGAATTAGTTCTCAACGTAACCACTAGGAGCGCTGTACGAAATTACCAAAAAAGTGCACAACGCCGCACGTTTTCACTTCAAAAAAACGACTAAGTGTGGAAAGGTGTAGTGTAGGTGTAGGGAAGGACAAATAGCAGGACAACGTCTGCCGGGTCAGCTAGTTCCCAATAAAATCGTTACGGTATTCGATGTTGGATTGACACTATGAAGAGTTTCGGAATATAGGTACCACAGAGTACTATAATTAGGTACTATCGCCTCTTCCCAAAATGACAAATGATAAACAAACTCGTCAAAGTCTTGGCCATGAATCTAGACTATTATAAAACTGTAACAGAAGTGTGTCTGTACATTGAAGATATTTACAAAAAAAAAATTACGACATGGTTTTTACCTGTCCCTGATTCCAAATCACCAATTTTTGGATTTTTTGTCTGTCTGTTTGTTTGTTTGTTTGTTTGTATGTTTGTTTGTTTGTTTGTTTGGGTGTTTGTTTGTTCGAGTATCACACAAAAACTACTGAACCGATTTTGATGAAACTTTTTTTGATTGATAGCTTATCATCTGACTTAAAATCTGGTATATAATTTATGCGGACGAAGTCGCGGGTAAAAGCTTTTATAATAAATACGAAGTGCTATTTTAAAGCTCCTAGACGTTCATAATAGCGCTATAAAAAATTGTATAGATGAATAATATTCATAACAACTGTGTACTGCGGACCAGGATTAGAAGCCGCGTTATACCAACTATGTAACTTTACAGTAAATTGATAAAAAAAAAAGATAAATACATCAATCAATAGAATTGTTTTAGGTGCATCGAATAAGCTAAAAAAAATGTTTTTGGGTTTTTTCATATACTACAGTGTTCGACGACTACAACGATATGTCCGATCAGGTAAAATTATGGCGTTCAAACGCTCTGAAGATTCACTTCAGGAAGAGGCTAGTACAAAGAGTACAAGTGAGAGTGGAATAGGTCCGTCCTCCCATGCTACCGCTCTCGGTAGCAACAGGTACTCCCTGCCAATTTTAACCTCATCCCTCTGGATGAGGTTAAAATTGGCAGGGAGTATCCATATTGTACTTAGGTGTTTATACTCTTTCTTATACTGTGATGACATGACTGTGGTCTCCATATTCTAGCCCATCTTACACAGACAGGTAAATAAGCGCACCATTCTCAGCCGATCGCGTTATAATTGTATGCGCGTACGTCGTGTGATTTATGTGCTAGGTTACACGTTCAGTATTTCATCAGTCTGGTCCATCATTCTGAATGACGCCAGAATGACGGCAGAATGATGCCAGAATGATGAGTGGGTTACACGATCAGTTTCCCATCAGTATTTCACCATTCTGGTCCATCAGTCTGGTCAAACGTTGAATGACGCCAGAATGATGGAAGACTACAGGGTTGCCAGACGTACGAGGTACTGAAACCCGGGATTTATTTCTCTTTTAAATTAAAAAAAATTAACTTTTAAATTATATAATTTTGAAAAGTTGATTTTTGCTATGCATGCGTTTACTATGCATGCGATTAGTTATGCATTCCCGCATTTTCATGGCATCCCAACAAATATTTAAAAATAATAATTTTAAGAAGCCGCCATAATTTTATTGCTAAAAATTAAGTTTAGCTAACTATGCATCCGAATATCCGATCTCTTATTATTAGGCCCTAATTTTGTAACATAAATCATAATGCGGTTTTAAAATTATTTATTTACAGCCCCCATATTCCCCACCTTGATAATTTTTTCCCCATAAATTTCCCCAACGATTTCACTTCTCCAAATTTTCCCCAAAGGCCAAATTTTTCCCAAAAATCCCGTGAAAAACCCCCAATCTGGCAACGCCGACGGTGACTGACACCGACCATCAGTTTACCATCAGTATACCATCATTCACAACGGAATGACAGTCTGGATGGATGGTTTACCATCATTCCATCAGTCCATCATTCTCCCATCATTCTGGCATCATTCTCCCGTCATTCAAACCAGACTGATGGACCAGACTGATGAAATACTGAACGTGTAACCTGGCACTATAAGCGCGCGCGCAGATGATCGATAAAGCTTACTTATTGTTACAGTAAAGTTTGATCGGCTAAAGACGGTGCGATATGCCGCCATATCCGATTTATGGATTGTCCTCTCCACTATTAATGGAGGCTCTTCTATTTGCACTTGTTTGAGTGGTTTTAATACTGGTGTTACAATAGTTCAATACTAAGAGATTCGCTTAACTCGTGAAAAATATTATTTTCTTCAGATCCAGGCTGGAATTAAACTGCTTTCCGTGCAGAGGCACGGAAGACGGTTCACTAGACCCTTTAGATTTAGTTAATATGAGCATTAAATACTATTTTTCAATTCCCTTTTTTGAAAAGCGACTGTGGTAAGTAATGAATGATGTTCACCCGTGTGGTTTCGACTTAGAATTCAGATGGTCACAATCCCAATTTCGCAGTGGGTGTCGTACAAGGACACGGTAAGGGATGCCGTTTCTTATGCAGTGGGTTTTTGCGAAAGGCTAGCCATCTATTTTATTTACCACTTGACTTCCATCGTGAAATCAATATGCTAGAGGTGAGTGGAAAAGAATTACCTCTTATCTTCTTTGATTAAATTCGTAGCGGGTTCCAAGACAAATTAGAGTAATCCGCTCGCACGCTAGACGTCATCGTCTATCGAGTGGTTGCCGCTGTTGATCCTATTTTACAGGAGTTTCAGTGGTGAGAATGAGTTGTGTGTCTACAAATACTAAAGTTCGCAGTTGTTAGGTTAGCATACGTTAGTAACTTTAGCAAAGACCTTTAGCTCCTGACAACCTGCTACAATGGTAAAATAAATTAATTCAGCAACACAACTTTGTTTTTAAATTTATACGCGATGTGGACTACATACTTCCTAAAGACCACAAGATCTTGTCAAGCTAAGTAGCGTTGACCTCACACATTAACTTAAGCTCTGATCACCCATTGTACCTGCAATTAGGTACAATTAAACAATCGTAGTGCAGTTCAAGGTGGAGGAACAGGCGACCTTGGCGCAACAAAGATGCATTGTCCCACTGCAGTGCTTGGAACGAATCCAATATCGTTGGGTGGCACGGCAAATGGTGTATTCCTACTAACACTAACACCGATCAGAAGAATCCTTTACTATGTATTTCTGTTCAAGTACAACGGCGGCCATCTAAGAGCACATCAACGATGCTCTTAAACTGTCAACAGCCAAAATCAGTCGCAGTGGTCGAACACGGCCATGAAGTATTATATCAAGTCCTAGTTATTTGAAAAGGGCAATGGAGATGGCTATGCTAGTAGTTTCCCAGCGGAAACCCAACTTAGTTACTAACCCAACCCAATTTCCCAATATACCCCAAAGAATTGCTAAACTGAAGTGGCAATGGGCGGGGCACAGTGCTCGCAGAACCTATGGCCAATGGAGCCAAAGAGTTAGGCAGTGAGCCCCACAGAAGGTGGACCAACGACCTGGAGAATACGGCGAGAACCCATTGAATGAGGGCAGCGAAGGACCGGTTGCGTGGTTGTGGTGATCCTTAGAGGAGGCCTATGTATAGCTATAGACGGGTATCGGCTGAGATGATAATAATTTGAAAATCTGATTATAAAGGAGAGGGTCGTGGATGTCTGTCTTCTCAAAACAAGAAGTTTTAACAAAAACTGCATTTGTACATTTGAAATACATAATTTTGAATAAAATTAATTATTTTCTGACACATCAGTAGACTTACAAAATTTTCATATTTGCTCGCAAAGATTTTTTTTGGTCTATAAAAAAATCTTTGTTTGTTCGATTCTCCTGGTTACCTGGTTCTGTCATCTGTGTACAAAACTATTTAATGTTATTTTACTGTACAAATATTATAATCTTAAATCTTACACATTTACATTATTTTGTAAAACATTTGAATTATTAAAATATTTTTTTATTCAGAAAGTAGAAATTGGCTAACTAAGAATAACCCGGCAAAACTACCGGTGGAACAATCGCGACCTCCAAATTCCACATTTGAATATTTACTTGACTCCAAAAAAGCTTAACTACCGTTCTAATCTACAAGACATTTTGAACTCTAAAGACCTTTACTTAGCGCCAATTAAAGATTGGTTCTAGCATGCCAAGAATATGCCAATTAGCTTTGAGCATTAAACAGCCAGGATGGTCAGATCGGTGGCCATTGTCTCTACGGCCTCGACAAAGAAAGGCTCGATGACAAATCCCATGGTCCCTTGGTTGTCAAGGTTACAAGTTACTTCCATGTTGAGCAGTCTGTAGTATTGGGAAGTCCGCGTTGTGTATGAACTTGGATAAATCAATGGATTTGTTAACAACAAATGGATTGAACGATTGGAGACCACGAACTGGCTGTCGTAATGTGGGACGGGATACCATGTGGACCGATAACCAGAGACAGGTAGCGGAAAGTTTTGTGGCATGCCTTGGGAGAGACCTATACATATGTCCAGCAGAGGCTAATGACTGATGACGAAATGGAAAATGCTGATGTTTGAGTTTGATGTTAGTAGTAGCTTTCCCAATTATGTCCGGAGTGATCATTGCTACAACTGCATACTAAAATAGATGTTAAATAACGTCCCTAATAAAAGAATATCGGTTTTGAAATTATGATTTATAACATCCCTACTTATTAAAATGAAAACACAAAAATACTGTTTTTTTTTAAATGTATAATGATAGTCAAGAAGTACAAAGTGAAATCAGTGTACTTATTTGTCATCAACTCAGACACTATAACTAAAGTATAAGTAGCCACCTAACCGCAACAAAACGATACTCTTTCATATACTGTGACAAAACCACAGAAACGAATTACAACTGACACATCGTCGACTACAATACAAAGCGTAACGTAAAGTAGAAACAATAAAGTTGATAGTGTCATGTGCCAAATGGCAATCACCCGAGACAAAGACTTGGATCGGAAGTATGTGCGGAATTTTAACACCATCGTTTGTAAGTTGTAAGCCTACATGGTGTAGTGATAAACAAGGTGGTACGCAAACGCATGTGTAATCGATAACAATGATCATTTTGACAGGATATTTTAAGGATGTTAAAATTGTTCTCATTTAGGTGACTGGTTTTAATGCACTCTCGTTCTTACCTCTGCTCTGTGATCAGAGGCGCGGGGTCAAAAGCTGGGGATGCAGTTGCCATAACACTCCTGAGCACATTACATTAAAGTGTTGCCCCACAGACTATGGCCCATCTCATATCCTGCCCTTCCTGCCCTGACACCTGCACGCGAACGGAGCTTATGGACTCTGCCGGCAGTGCTAACCGTGTGGCAAAATACTGGGCTGGAAAAATTTAAAATGACTTGCCATCGACTCGATAGAAGAAGATTACATTACAACGAGCTTTTGACCCCGACTTTGTCCGCCTGGATTACCCCTTCAGGGGTCGATCTTCGAAAAATCTTCTTGCTATTCGAAGCCCGACTCCAATTTTTTTTTTACCTTTACTACGACACTAAAAAAAGAAAATAATAACGATTTTGGTCTATTTTCCGAAAATTACTTATTTCAAGTTATGACACTTAGTTCACTGTACCTACTATGTACAGTAACATACGCTTTTTAGGGTTCCGTACCCAAAGGGTGAAAACGGGACCCTATTACTAAGCCTACGTTGTCCGTCCGTCCGTCCGTCCGTCCGTCCGTCCATCCGTCCATCCGTCCGTCCGTCCGTCTGTCCGTCCGTCCGTCTGTCCGTCTGTCCGTCTGTCCGTCTGTTCGTCTGTCCGTCTGTCCGTCTGTCCGTCTGTCCGTCTGTCCGTCTGTCCGTCTGTCCGTCTGTCCGTCTGTCCGTCCGTCCGTCTGTCCGTCTGTCCTACCTATTTAGGGCTGTAACTTTTGAACCGTAATAGCTAGATAGTTGAAATTTTCTCAGATTATGCGTTATAACGGCGGATTTGTTAACAAATAATAAAAATGTCAAAAAATAAAAAATTAAGGGGAGTTTTTAACAAGAAACTAGTTTTTCTCGACGTTTTTTCGTCACGCTCTATCGTAAAAACGGTAATACATACAAGCGTCAAACTTAGTGTGATTAGAGAGCAAACTCTATAGAATTACAACAAATACTAAAAACCGGCCAAGTGTGAGTCGGTCTTGCGCTAAAGGTCCCGAACAAAAAAAGTTTTTTTTTTCTAAGTTAATAATGTTGTGTTCTGTGGAGATATGGTACGGAACGCTCGGTGCGCGAGTAGCCCGACTCGCACTTGACCAGTTTTATTTTACTGTACTTATAATATTTGTATTTTTATTTGGACTGTACTTATACTACTAGGTACATACTGTAGATTGTGATAAAATCCATATTGAGTTTGTTCAGTGACTCACTGAGTCACCGTAAAGTCATTTTGACTTTACGTGTCAATCAGACAAAAAGGCTGTTCTACCGTAAAGGTGTTGAATGCATAAATTATCACGCATCTTCTTTGATTTATGTTTTAGAACCAAATATAGCGTTTATAGCTAATTCTGATGAAGTTATGTTTGTTATTTGTTAGTAATTAAAGTCCTTTGTACATGGTGTATGTGACAGCCTAGCAAATACTGAACTCAGACCATCAAATTGAACAACTTTCACTATGGAGCCTACATCAGGAAACGCGAAAAAAAAGCTCGAGCGGTCAATCAACCGTATGAGCCCATATCAACCTACTAGTGGGTACAGGCCGGCAATTATCACCGTCATATTATTATGCTAAACTCGTCCTCTGCAGTCAACCCTCACCCAAGTGTGTACAAAACAATCAACTTTATATAGTAGCTCTCTAGCTCTAAAAATGTTTGTAGTAAAATAAGTGCCCTGTCACTAGATGTAGTAAATTTTTCTTTTATCGTAACTGGTTATCTACGAACCTCTGGTTTCGTACACGGCCGAAGGGTTAAAAATGCTCCTAACTCTAACAAATTGACGCAATTTATACGAAATAGTCGCATCTAGCCAGTGCGACTACCCTAGGATCCGTTAACCCAAGTCATAATGGACTTCAAAATAATTTCATTAACCACCCCAGGTTAACCTGCATAACGCTGAAAAAGATATTCTGATGTGTATGTGAAGACTGTGAAGTCTACCAATCCGCATTGGAAACGCGTAGTGAACTAACGCTCCATTAGGGCCTAACCTCAGGGAGGGCACACCGCAAGGCACCTACCTATGCTCTAGATTGGGACGGATATAGGCTGATAATGATGAGGTTGACCACAGCTTACACTGGATCAGTATTATGAATGGTGAAATTGATATCATTGGCATCCTTTTCAACTAAGAGTCTACCCATCAAACTGAACAACTTTTGCGATGGAAGCAAACTGATCGGGGCCACTAAAAAGTCAGCTGCAATTTTTAGTTTTTCTCCAACTTTTCTCCTTCTAAATTTCAATTCAGCACCACGGCCAGCCCTCCAGACAGTAGGATCAGATAAGATCTATTATTCGCCTACAATTAGGCCTAGCGCACATGTCACGCGACATCGCGCGATACCATCGCGTGATTTACGCGCCTGCGCACCGATCCTATCTGTGTACACGCCTGCCTTTTAGGTAATGAGCTCTCTGCTCTATTTCCTTTTAAAATAAATTGTTTGTTTTGTGTTGGTAGAGGTTTAGGAGAAAATTATTTTACACCTTTATCCAGGAGAATCTTTGGAATTAATTTCTTGAAAAAGTTCATGAAGTTAGTATTTAAAGTTATTAAAATATAATAATCTAAACTATTATAAAACTGTGACAGAAGTGTGTCTGTACATTGAAGATATTTACAAAAAAAAAAATTAGGACATGGTTTTTACCTGTCCCTGATTCCAAATCACAAATTTTTGGATTTTTGTCTGTCTGTTTGTTTGTTTGTTTGTATGTTTGTTTGGGTGTTTGTTTGTTCGAGTATCACGCAAAAACTACTGAACCGATTTTGATGAAACTTTTTTTGTTTGATAGCTTATTATCTGACTTATAATCTGGTATATAATTTATGCGGACGAAGTCGCGGGTAAAAGCTCGTTTTAAATAAAATCTTGACGAATTATAAGGTAAGGGCGAGAGAGTGCATCTGTGTATACAGAGTGTAACATAAAATGGGACAGTTACTTAAAGGTGTGAATCGAAATCGCGAAAAAATTATCCGCTGTCCCATACAAAACTGTAAACGTAACTCGACTGAAATGTATGGGACAGCAGATTTTCTTTCACGATTTCGATATTGGTCCCTTAGAGAAAATTGTTCAGTTTGATGGTCTGAAGCATCCGTTTAAGTAACTGTCCCATTTTATGTTACTGCGTAATTGTACGCGTTATACAGGGTGCTGTATAACGCGTACAATTACGCACTTCAAAATAACCTGCGTACGTGGCTTCTTTGCTATAAAGATTAGCAGTCGCCGTTGTCGAAATCTAAATACCTACTGATCAAATCATCAATCATCAAATTAATCCGATAACCTTTCAAACGAACAAACGTTTAATCTATTTCCTTCCTCTTATGTGTATCATGCGAGGTAACTAAGGGATACGATGTCTTATGCAGTATTTGAGAGAGCGAAAGGCTTTATCACCATTTCACACATCATACCATCATGAAATGTTAAAAGTGAACCTTGCAGCTTGCTACAACTACAACTTCAGGAAGTGGTTGGTAAAATTGTAGCGAAGTTTCTGGCATCTTGTATTTTTGAACCACTGGGCAGTCTTGCAACTTTGCACAAAAAACTAATAGAGTCACCATTAAAAATTTTAAAAACCAGCCAAGAGGATGACGGACACGCCCGAGATAGGGTTCCGTAACGTTGTTTTTGTAGTGGCTGCTTTACTATTTTTGGACATATTTTGTTCAGAAGATGTTTTAAATTTTTTTCTTTCTGGCAGAAGTTGCGCTACAGCATCCGGTAAGATCCGTCCCAAACCAACATATACAGGGTGAAATTGATATCATTGGCATCCTTTTAAACGTAAAGTCTACCCATCAAACTGAACAACTTTTACTTTGGGAGCAAACCGATCGGAGCAAATAAAAAATCAGTTGTTCCATACTAAACTGCGATGTTGACGCGCGAGTTCGCGACTCAAATGTATGCAACAGCTGATTTTCTTTTTGCTCCGATCGGTTTGTTACCATAGTAAAAGTTGTTCAGTTTGATGGGTAGACTCTTATTTTGAAAGGATGCAAATGATATCAATTTCACCCTGTATATCACCTACAATTCGAATGGCTAACTGTATTGTGCTGCGTGGAACAGATTCTTCAGCCACATCCAATCTCACGGCAGGAACCAATGAGGGGCGCCGTCGACGGATACGTCTTAGAGAACATCATCATCATCATTTTTTGTTAAATATTTTCAGATTTTTTACTAAAGTATTTCAAAAGTTATAGGGAAACCTAAAAAGTCGCAGAACTATAAATTTCTCCCTTATACCTACAACAGCTAACTCAATCAAAACTAAACAATACATTTAAGGAAAAGATTCGAAAGATTTGATTTCACTAACCTCAATGAACCTAACATCTGGCTTTAAACAAACCAATAAATTTATTAACAAATCAATAAATAATATCTTTTCATATTCCATTGACAACACACCCAAAAATGTTCTCAACCTTTTGAACCTTAATTCGACGCAATAAGGATGCTAAAAAGTGTTTATTGAATAATAACTGTGTCATACAGATATGAGAAATAAAATTTCTGGTGTGAAAATAGAAAGGTGGACAATGCCTCACTTGTATAGTAGCTTTGACATTTATGAAATCGATAGGTAGATATATCGCTTACCATTCTATAGGTATATTATTGACCGTTCGTTATGTAAAATTCGTGTCCACCCAATCCACCAAATAATTCTCACAGCCAATTTTGACAGTGACTGCTTTAAAAAAAAAGTCAGGTACAGTGAGGTGCATAAATGTGTACCACAGACATATAATATTATTATATCTAAACTATTATAAAACTGTAACAGAAGTGTGTCTGTACATTGAAGATATTTATAAAAAAAAGATTACGATATGGTTTTTAGATGTCCCTGATTCCAAATCACCAATTTTTCGATTTTTTGTCTGTCTGTTTGTTTGTTTGTTTGGATGTTTGTTTGTTGGTTTGGGTGTTTGTTTGTTCGAGTATCACGCAAAAACTACTGAACCGATTTTGATGAAACTTTTTTTGTTTGATAGCTTATCATCTGACTTAAAATCTGGTATATAATTTATGCGGACGAAGTCGCGGGTAAAAGCTCGTTAGATCTAAAAATATAACGCAAGTAACGCGATTATTTACCTGTCATGTATGTTTCCTTACAAACACCCATGACTCGGGTACAGATACTCATATTCATCATACAAATATTTGCCCTTGTGGGATTCGAACCTGCGACCCTCGGCACAGTAGACATGTTCACTTCTGACTGAGCTATCGGGCCGCCAAATGTAAATACACTTTTGAAAAATATTTACTCAACTACCACCCTATTTATTAACCCAATGTTCTACACCAAACAAAACATAAGCCACTGTAGATTGACCCAAACAAACTAAAGAAGCTGATTTAAATAAATCGCTTGTTCCATATAACCATATATACAAGTAGGAGTGTCACGGAGCTGGAGGCGACACCCGAAGGAATCCGCACGAAGGTTATGAATTCACGACCCCAGAAAGTATTCCCTTTGCTTTATCGAGTACGGACGGAGACTACCGTATTTCGCTCTTCGTTTTATAGATTGAGCCCGGATGAACGTTCTTTAGATTTGAAAGTTTGATACTTTACAATGGAAAAGGCAGGGCCTGGCTTCAGCTTTTAGTTTTTTTGGGAGAAAGAAAGAAAGATGGAAATGCTTTTAGGGTGGCTTGCACTAATACGTAGGTACTACAACGTAGTGCGGAATGTTTATGATACTTGTCACTTATTACAAAAAAAATCGAAAATAAACTAAATT
Organism: Agonopterix subpropinquella; assembly: GCA_922987775.1. NCBI lineage: Eukaryota > Metazoa > Arthropoda > Insecta > Lepidoptera > Depressariidae > Agonopterix > Agonopterix subpropinquella. The sequence goes on along the minus strand of OV277693.1, from coordinate 1,978,574 downwards.
AGGCGATGACGTCAAGTTTTCACAATTTGTCTAACAATGGTTTTGACAATATTAGTTAGGTATGTTTACGTTAAAAACTTGTAGGTACTATACATACAATATACAGCTGCAATCTCATAGTCTGTGGTCATAATTCTTCGCACTTTTAGAGAGCAATCTCTAATTTTCTATGATTATGTCAAATGCAATTGTCTATGACATAAAACTTATCGCAATTTGAAATTCATTTAGGTGATTTTGTATGTTTAGTGCTAAAGGTCGGTCTAAGTTTCATACAACATTATCTATAAAATGGATCAGTTTTTGTTTCTGTTGAAATCTCAAATTCAAGATATTAGTACTCCATTTTAGAATAACAATTTTAATTTCGATTATCCTCTCACACTATAGCAATGTGTCCAATAATCACAAAATACACGTCAATAACACCACAGATTACGTTCAAACACTATCAAAAACGACATGTTTATTTGATAACCTTTTATTAATAAGATCACGCATGACCATTCACCGGCATCCTTTTTTTAAACGCCTCTTTCGTGTTTAAAAAGAAACGGCCATATTTCATAAAACAAATTGTAATATTCATTGTAATTTGAGAAGCATTTTATCGTATGGTAATAAGATGGTTTTAATACAAAATAGTTTATGGCCAGTTCTCACTAAATGGTCACTCGCATTTGTTTACGTGTGGTCTTCGTATAACAATCTTGACCATTTATTTTGCCGTCCAAGAAACAGATCACTATAGAAATTTCAGTGTATTTTTAATATTTCTTAATGGACGGTGGTGTTTTGATCGACTGTAAATAGTAAGTTTGTAATCTAAAGATTTGGTAACAAGCAATTTCTTTGTTTCTCTAAATTCTGAATGGTTATGAATGTGTTGGAATGTTTTGTGTTATGTATGGCATAATTTAATATGATAATTTAGTGAGATTTCTTGTAGATACATGGAGAGCATCGGTGAACGATCTGGGATGTGACGCATGGTTCGGATTTTTATACGCGGTGTTTATTGTTGTATAACTTGTTGACCACCTGGTTAAGCCCATCTATCATACAATAAGATAAGAAACAAATGAAGCACGATTACTGAACCATGAGTTAACACTGTACCTATATTAGGTTATACTACAGTAGTTTTATTTTTGTATTCAACTTTTTACAGCTCCTAGTAGTTACTTTAAAAATTGATTTTGGCATTAAAAATGCGCGCCAATTGTAGGTATAAAATACAGTATCACTAGTTTTGTACCAAAACATTGTCTTATCGGATTTGTTAAAAAATGAAACTCACAATTTTTTTACAAAAAAGATTAATCCGACTTCAAAACTAAAATAACTGTCCAAGAGCGAGATGTTTACTCACACATAGAGGGTTCCAAACCAAATTTTACTGTAAGAAGAGAGGAAAACAGTGTTACAATATTATTATGTTATCTTTGAATCAGGGCCATATCTAGGAGGGGAGTCGTGGGGCAATGCCCTAGACCCCGGATTAATGGGGCCTGGAAACTCATGCTCATACATTAATTTGTAAACTCAAATCCTAGCCGCAATCACGTCACAGGTCTTTGAAATCTCAAACTCAAACAGGTATTAATTTTGTCGTGCTGATCGAACATTACTGTGTTGCTCCGAAGCGCGTCATCAAATCTTCACCAAATTAAAATGGAACCAACTCGGGGGTAAATTCTTAAGATTGAAAAAAGGATCGCCTAAATCGGTCAAGAAATGACGAAGTTATGGCGTAACAAATATACAAAAATAAATACAAAAAACCATACAGACGAATTGAGATCCTTTTTGTGAAGTCAGTAAAAAATATATTTATTCAAAAAATATCTCTTTTCAAATGTTAAAATTTTTCCTATACTAAAATACTTTACTACTACTATACTACAATACAATAGTATAGTTTCTTTAACATAAATACTAGTTATGCCAAATAGGTACACTAATAATTTTTTTATTTATTTTTAATTCAAATTGGACCGGGCTCATAAACAAAACTCAGCATATCTATCGTCGCTGCATGAACTATCATTTAAAATATGAAACGCATACTGACTTTGATTGACGATTCCATTTTATTTATTATGAACGTGTTTCCTCTACTGGGATTTTAGTTTTCACATAACACATTCCATCCAAATTAAGTCCAAAAGTTACTGTATGTTTCATTGTTGATAAGTAATTAACAAAACAATTTGTAACGAACACAATATGACCAAAAATTTATCACTACCAAATCGAGTCCAGCTCCAAAGATACTCTCGGAAAAAACAAAAGAAGACTCATTGATTCAATATCGTGTATCTAATTTGTCAGCAATCCAGTCCCTGAGTCCGTCGATTAATTTGGACTGATTCTGTAAACTAAAACCACGAAATCTTTGCTTCTAAAACCTGCTGCTTTCACCTCTATTTTTATATCGTTAAAGTTGATGTCAAAGTTTATTGACAGTAAATTGATTTTGTGACATACATGGGCGTTGTCTTAAGTATATTTTTCATTAGTATGTGTATGTTTCGGCTTTATAACGCCCATGTTTCGACACAAGCGCTAATGGTAATAATCAATTTGGTGATGTTTTTTGTCGTTTGATACGAGGTTTAGGGTGTGGATATGTTTGGTGTTTCGATTATTTCGTCATAGGTCAGTTATCTATATCTAGTAATATAGACAAGGCTTATTTTTTAAGTAGGTATTGCGTGTAATACAAGAATGTAATATTATTGCGTCAAAGATAATATAAAAAATTGTGTACCATAAAAATCAATTCTTTCCCATAATAATTTTTCGAACTCATCATTCTATTCATAGAGAATCTTAGCATACAAAGGAACTACAGGGTGAACTGGATATCATTAGCATCCTTGTTTTTTAACTAAGAGTCTATCCATCAAACTGAACAACTTTTACTATAGATCGGCGCAAAAAAAAAATCTCAATTGTTCCATACTAAACTACAATGCCTACTCGACTCAAATGTATGCAACAGCAGATTATTTTTTGCTCCGATCTATTTGCTCCCATACAAAAAGTTGTTCAGTTTGATGGGTAGACTCTTAGTTTAAAAGGATGCTAGTGATATAAATTTCACCCAGTATACAGGGCCTTTCTTAATATGCTGACTGTTTTTTAAGAGGATAATTAGACCATCTATGTTAGTCCCTTATAGAAAGTTGTTCAGTTTGATGGTCTAATCATCTCTTAAAAAACCGACAGTAAAATAATAAAAACCCTATGTTTCTGCATAAAGTTCTAAAGAATAAACGTAGCGTGGATACAACTACACTGGCCTTCAAAACTTAGTACTACAATTTTAAAATTGCAATAACCTTTAAAGTTCGTATACACAAGATGTATTTTCGAAGCAAAACTATACGATTTTTTTTTACTTGTTTCAGACAAAAACTTCATAATTATCTTCTTTTAAGGAATGCTAGAAAAAATCTTTATTTTTAAACACAAACAATCCTTTTTAAATTGCCGTCTAACTAACGTGTGATACTTAGTTTTGCAGGTCAGTGTATTTATATTCAGAATCGAACCTGCGAACCTCGCGACTACTAAACTAACTTCTACGACGATCCTTTAGCTTAATCTTGCAACAAGAACATTATTAAAAACAATCATAGAAATTTAAATACAGAGTATCACCACAGGGGGCACCACAGCACCGATCGGACACCGAATAGGAACCGAACGGGCACCAAACGATCACGTACCGGGACTAGTGCTAATTGAGCTGGTCGATTGAACACGTTAAGTACAGGGTGATATTACACGCGATCGGATTGTTTCCATTGTCTTAAGGCTTATTTTTGTCCTGTCGTGTAATTTACTGCTTAAACAGACCTCATATTATTATAAATCCGCAAAAGGAATCCCAAATATACTGAACAACAGCAGGAGCAAAGCTCGTGCCATCGTTGGAGCCCTCGCCACAGGCACGATGATGCACAAGATGAAGCTCACCTCAGACCCCAGCTGCCCGCGTGCGGAGAGAAGGGGAAACCATGAAACATATGGCGGCTAAACGCATGCGTCTCCTAGGAGATGGATATCCAAAACCGGGAGATTACAGAGTTCTTTCCTTGAACGGTATGCCTCCCTTATTTACCATGTTATTGGAGACTAAAAAATAATTTCTAGATGTCAACGCAGAAGATCCCATTGGGTATAGAGTTAGGTTTTCAGGGAATTGACTATATACCAAGATAAGATTATTATAAATCCACACTAAATCTTATGTCACTCGTAACTTTTTCTTTGACACTTATTATTTTATTATCAAAAATGTACAAAATATAAAAAAGTTGATCAGTCATATGACAAAATGTCGACTATATCACCACAAAAGTTTACAAAAGTCTAACCATAATAAAATAATAGAGGCGTATCTTCTTCTTACAAATATAAACGTTAATTAATGTATAATGAAAACAAACAAACAATCACGCCCACGTGTCGAGGTTTTTGTATTAATTCCATATAATTGTGGTCTCATCAACCGGTTCAAAGTTACAGCTTTTATTAATTACTTTGAATATTAAATAGTTTACATATTCATTTAGTTACGGCCTTAACACTACACTCGTGCCTCTATGGATTGTCATTGATTAAATTGTTTTAGTTCCTTATTACTTATTAGTTGGTATAACGGTAATAATATAACACAACTACAGTTTATCCGCGACTTCGTCCGCACAAATGATATATCAGATTTTATGTCAAAAACAAATAACTGGTCAAGTGCGTGTCGGACCACGCGCAGGGTAGGATTCCGTAGTTGGCCGTCACAATATAATATGGACTCAGAAGAAGACTTTTTGTTTTATACTACGGTTTAACGGCCAATAAAGCCTAAAAAGTACATTTTTCACACCACCCGCTCGAAAATGGAACATTATATGTCATGTAACTCGAACCTAAAGCAAGTCATTATAGCCCTGGGCCTAGCCGGGCAATAATATTGTACTGAATTTCATTATAACCCGCTGGCCAATAATCAGATTTGAATATGGAACCGCATCCACAGATTATTTAATAGTTACTACGATCCTTACTTAAAATTCGTATGAAAACCTGTGATGAAAACTAATTATGGAGACAGGCACCAAAAAGAACTTAATTCGAAATTTGAACTGGCCACCACGAGTATTGAACACAAAAAAAGAAAAAAAGGCGCGAATCATAAAGGTATCATCTTTATGGCGCGAATACTGCATATCTCTGTACTTGCTCTGTACCTATTATTGCCTTACTATTGCTACGAACAAAGTAATAAAAAAATATTACATTGTCTTTCCACAACTGGAGTGCGATTTTTGAATCTCATTCGCTGAGTTCAGCAGTTGAAAATGTCAAAATTACTATGGAAATACGCATCTTTCTACTGCTGATTTGACTTTCAAAAATCGCACTCCTGGAGTATGACTTTTTAATGTCAAATCAGCAGTAGAAAGATGCACGTCTCCGTAGTAATATTGACATTTTCAACTGCTGAGTTCAAAGAAAGTTTCAAAAATCGCACTCCAGGAGTGCGATTTTTGAATCTCATTCGATGAGTTCAGCAGTTGAAAATGTATGGAGATGCATATCTCCATAGTTACTTTGACATTTACAACTGCTGAACTCAGCAAATGAGATTCAAAAATTGCACTCCTGGTCTAATGTTTCAAATATCTACTTACTATACTATTGAACACTAATACTTTGTTATAAACTCTAATAAAAGAATTGGTTTCTAACCATAGAGAATTTACACGCTCCCCTGGGTTTCTAACAGTATTGCTTTTTATTTTCTCGCGGAGAGTGTGAAAAGTAGAGTATGGTCCTCGGGGATAAACGTGTTTTCATCTTGGGCGAGCTTGAACCCCTCGCTTCACTCAGGATTCTAGTCTTAACTCCCTCGCTTCGCTCGGGAGTTAACTCTAAACTCCCTCGCTACGCTCGGGAGTTAACCCTAGAATCCCTCGTTACGCTCGGGATTCAATATCGCGCCCATGATGAAAGACACTGCTTTATCCCCTTGGTACATAATCTACTATTATAAGTTAGTCAACTATTACTCGGAAACTTGTAAAGCCTACTTAGCGGTGATAGTTTTCCTTTTAAATTCGTTATATATGCTATTGCCGTGAATTTTTTCACTTCTCCAACTACAACCGTTTAGCTGGGAGAGGGGGGGGGGGGACTGAATCAATGAATATGTATACATACGCCAAATTACAGCTTTCTAGTATTAGGCGTCTCTGAGCTGAGCCGCGGACAGACGGACGTACGGACATGGCGAAACTATAAGAGTTCCATGTTGACTTACCCTAAAAAGTGTCATCAAAATCGGTTCCTACTGAACCGAATTTGCGTAATTGCTCGAACAAACAAATAAACAAACAAAAATTATAAAAAAGTTTGATTTGGAGTCGAGCGTACCTAAAAACCACTTCGTAACTTTTTTCTTGTATATCTTCAATGTACAAACACACATTTTAAAACTACAGTCTTATAATATTTTAAATAATTTTTTTTCAAAACCCTTGGAATAACAAAGAAAGCTTACATTTCAAAAATTATGATGATTTGTCCATTTTACTAATAATTTTTACTTTTGAATCCGAAATTATAGACATGTAAACGTTGTTTCTAATAATTATGAACCGACACTAGCATGGCTTTTAGTTTTCGTAAAAAAAACTGGGTCCAAATTCGTTACACTTCTTTGGGACCTACATCTAAATTAGATCACTTAAAGAATAAATAAATAAAAATAAATAAATAAAATACTAGGTCCAGAACAATAAGACATCTGTAACCCCATACTTACGTTAGGAACTGTATTAGAACGTAACAGAAAAATAAACTAAGCCAACCAAGAATAAAACAAATATAATATTAAGTTCGCCATCGTTATAATTAAAGCTTGATGTCTGTCATAAAGTTTAAACTTGAGCGTACCTCCATTGTTCACATCAGACTATCTATCACCAAAAATCACGTAATTAAACAAACAATAAACAGCCTTATCATCGTGACATTCGCACATGACCTCTAGCATGGCCTTGCACTAAATCTGAATAACATATAATTAGGTATACTTTTAGTTATGTCACATCACAATGAGATTCTCACGACGCCGGTGTAGCAAGACTCGAGGCTGAGTTACTTTGTTGCTATACTTTAGAATGGTGACAATTTTGATTCTGCATGAGATTTATGAATATTTCATGGACAGACTAGCTAACGTTTAGCCTATGGGATGGGAAAATTATTTCGTCGGCGTCCTGTGAAAACCTCGTATGTGCATTCGACCAAATTTTGCAGGTGAAGCAAAAAAACGTCTGGTATTTTTTTTTTTAAATGAAGCATTTTTTATAAGTATAGAGTATTTTGACTTGTTATAATTTTTGGTACTTGTGAGGTTTTCACAGGACGCTGACAATTTTAGAGTTTAGAGGAGGGCCATATAAAATTATTACAACATTCGGGCACAGATTATTTAATGGTTACTACATTCGGGAAAAATATGATTTTTTAATATTTTTTTAGGGTTCCATATCCAAAGGGTGAGAACGGGGCCCTATTACTAAGCCTACGTTGTCCGTCCGTCCGTCCGTCCGTCTGTCCGTCTGTCCATCTGTCCATCTGTCCGTCTGTCCGTCTGTCCATCCGTCCGTCTGTCCGTCCGTCTATCCGTCCGTCTGTCCGTCTGTCCGTCTGTCCGTCTGTCCGTCTGTCCGTCTGTCCTACCTATTTAGGGCTGTAACTGCTGAACCGTAATAGCTAGATAGTTGAAATTTTCTCAGATTATGCGTTATTACGGCGGATTTGTTAACAAATAATAAAAATGTCAAAAAGTTAAAAATTAAGGGGGGTTCTCATCTCAACAAGAAACTAGTTTTTATCAACGTTTTTTCTTCACGCTCTATCGTAAAAACGGTAATACATACAAGCGTCAAACTTAGTGTGATTATAGAGCAAACTCTACAAAATAACAACAAATACTAAAAACCGGCCAAGTGTGAGTCGGTCTTGCGCTAAAGGTCCCGGACAAAAAAAGTTTTTTTTTCTTAGTTAATAATGTTGTGTTCTGTGGTGGTGTGGTACTAAACCCTCGGTGCACGAGTAGCCCGACTCGCACTTGATCGGTTTTTATTAATATTTATACTGTATGTGATAAGTCGGTGTAACAAAGACAAATTGGGCTGGATTTGACCCGTCGGCTGCCCCGCCGAGTGCGAAAGAGACAACTGCAGCTCAGACTGATGCTACCTACATAAAATGAACGAAATTAGCATTTCGTATACCCCTGTTTTCTTCAAAACTAAACCGATTTTAATACTTTATTCTTTCAAGAATAATATTAGGAAGAGTTTGGATATGTCTTTATTTTTGCTTTTTTTATTTATTTGTTGCTGGATATCTGAAAACGGAGCTAAAATTGGTAGATTTTCGAAACTCACTTGTTTTTACAGTAATAATTAATTTCTGCAAAAAAGCAAAACATAGGGACATAGCAGAGGTAATAATGGATTGTATGGTAACAATCTAGAAATATGTTGTATGAAATACGTTTCTATCGAAAAAACGGTACTAGTCCTATCCTCTTAATTCGTTTAACTATAAGAAACTGATTAAAGTCGAATCTAAGTAAGAAAATACCAAGTCAAATAACATGAGATCTCCTAACCTTCCATTCGTTCACAGTGATCAGAAACTTCGCTACAACCATCAAAATTTCAAAGCGTAACATAAAGGCTAAAAGTTTACTAAAGTAAATCATTATGATCATTAAAATTCATTTACCAAACACAAAAATACTAACTAATTAGCGTATAAATTAACACATATTTTTATTACCCGTTCGCTCCCACGTTTATTTTCTAACAAAAAACATTATTCAGTCTTCAGTCATCTTTGTGACCTACATTAATTGGTCAAGACCTTGATTCACATTAAACTAAATAAAAAATGCTTAAAATTTTATTATAATTAAGATTTAATTATATTTTTTGCCGATACCCGTCAAATCGTGGCTGGGAATTGTAAGGCATTGTTTACACTCGACTTGTTATTTATATATTATATGCATATTCACTAGAGCTTGGCGGACTAAGGGGCAAAAAAAAACAAGATATGTTTTGACGCTATTTTTATGCACTTTCTTACTTCTGTCCATAACAAATAGTTGCCTATTTTCATAACTATAAGTCAATTGAATGCAAATATTTAATGAGCAACACTCCTGTTCATTCTATCCTATACTAATCTTAAAATTGTGCCGTCGATCTTGGTGCTGATGATTTTGTCAAAATGACTAGTTTATATGTTCCCCCTGTTCAATCAGAAAATATTCATGATAGTGCTAATCCTTGTAAATATCTTTTTTTTTTCTGATGAATAAATCTCTTTTTATTTTTTTTTATTTTTTTTTATATTTGTTTTATTTATTCGTATGGCGAATTTCGTTTGTAGGCATAATGTTCATAAGTCCACATCCAGCGTCTGAAGCCATCGGATGGCCTCAGGTGTCAGGTGCGTCAGGTCCTCAGGACGGCCCGGATAAGCTCGAAGGGGACACCGTTGTATTATGTGCTGCATCGTCTGGTCTTCGGTCCCGCAGTCACATAAAGGAGACTCCGTCCAGCCCCATTTGTGTCGGAGGTAGTTGCACCTGCCGTGGCCGGTCCTTAGCCTGTTGAGGCGACACCAGTCCTTGCGCGGTAGGTGGAATCCGTTAGGCTTGACAGTGGGGTCCAGGTTTTCCTCAGGCGTTCCACCAGCCTAGCTCCTCCTCTCGTCCCTTCAGCGCCGCTCCAGATTAAAATCCTCGTCTCTAAGTATGCTCGCGGTGATGCAGGCCGGGTGTCGAGACTCGTTATATGTGTGAAAATTTGATTTTACCTTTTGGGTACGGAACCCTAAAAAGTACCTAAGTAATTAAAAAAGTTAGAAAACATTAGGTGAGCAAAGTTACCCAAGGCAATCCAGAAATTAGCGTAAATAAAAATGATTGACGCTTATAAAGAATTCAATCAATTTTTTTTTTCATAAAAATTTTAATTTTGTTGTGTGAAGAACCAGAGATGAATTTTATTTTTATGTCCGCAATTTGTCCTTTTGCGTTCTGAATTTGATTAAAAGATATACATGAGAAGGTTGAATAATTATGCCAGACCCACAATATTAATTATCTTCAACTCGAATCTAAAATATCAGAATAAAAATACCTGCCATTGTACTTTAGATTTATTTTTAATGTTTTTATCAGATGAATGAATTGTTAATCCTTTTTTAAACATTATATTATTCCCTCAAAACTTCAAGATACGTCTATACAGGGTGCATTATGCTGACAGTTTTTTTAAGGGGATGATCAGTGCATTTAACGTGAACAACTTTATCTATGGGACAAACATTGAAATCGTGAAAATAAATTCTGCTGTCCCATGCATTTGGGTTGAGTAGGTTTGCAATTTTGTATTTAACAGCTGATTATTTTTCGTGATTTCGATGTTGGTGCCATAGTGAAAGTTGTTCAGTTAGACGGTCTGATCATCCCCTTAAAAAAAGTGTCTGCATATTAAGAAAGACCCTATATTATAATGTTTCAAAGAGGTCGAAATCTTTAACTTTGTCAATGACTTTTAGTTACTTTTAGTTTAATTTATATAGACAACAATAGCAACCGAAGTGACTCGCGTTGTGGTTCTATTATTGGGTGGTCACGCGTCGCGTCTGTTGCCCACTCCCCGGCCAACAACGAAGCTTTTTGGAAAATGTAAGGAGGGTATACAAGAAACAGGTTTTTTCAAGGCTTCTTATTTTTGTTCTATCGTAAAAACGACGAAATAAAAAGCGTCAAACTAATTATGAGTATAGAGCATACTCTATAGGGTAAAGTAAAACGACTAAAAATCTATATCTTCTATCTAATACATCTATACATATAATAAAATTCTAAACTTGACGTGAATGTACATTGAAGATATTACCACGTCTATGAATCAGCTGTTTTTTTGCTCTATCAAAGTTTATCCCATATTATAAGTTTTTCAGTTTGGTGGTCTAAACTAAAGCATCATATAAAGTATGTATCGCATTTAAGTTTACAACCTATATAAATAATTGCGATCAAAAATAATGCTGGCCTTGTGTTAAAATTAAAGAATGCAAAGTTTGATTAATTAGCTGCAGCTTCAACTCCTTTGAAGATCAGATCCGGGTCAATTTAGAAAAGATTATCAACTTGATTAATATTCGCAAATCCCAATACATCACAAATAATTTTGAACTTCAAAATCAATCAACTTGATAAAAACAACTTAAAAATAATTAAGTAATAAAACCAGTCAAGTGCGAGTCGGACTCGCGCACCGATATGGTTTCTTACCAAAACAATTAAAGAATTATTTTCTGCTTCATCCTTAGCGCGAGCCCGACACACACCAGAAGTGCGATTTTTGAAAATCATACGAGCGACTTGGCAGTAGAAAGATGCATAATCTCTATAGTAATTTTGAAATTTTCTACTGCCAAGTCGCTCGTATGATTTTCAAAAATCGCACTTTTGGCCCGTTTTTTTTATTGTTAAAATGAAAATCCTTGGAAAAAAAAACATTTCTTGTATTTAATTTAATTTTTGTATTTTTTATTATTTGGTATCCAAAATAATAATACCGAATAATAGGTTTATTCTGTGAAAATACCTGCGGCTGTCTGCCTGCCTAGCTATTAGGTATAGTTTAAAAAAAAATAAAAGAAAGATGCCCTTTATAGGTAGGACAGACGGAAAGTCAGGTAACGCACTCGACGGACAGAACGGACAGCATAGGGTTATGAATTGGGTCGGCATCCTTTGAGTACGAAACCCTAAAAACACAATTATATCAAGCGTCAGAGCTCGTATGCGCGGGCGCATGCGGCGCGGTGCGGGTGACTCAGACGACCTTGCACCACATCCATGCATCTCCGCCACGTTTTTGCGTTGATCCTTATCATACGTAGGTAACGTATCCGCACTCGAGAACATTGCTATTGTTTGAGATGTTTGATACTGTTGCGGTGTAAAATGAATAATATTTATTTTTATATATTATGTTTCTAGTGCAAAAAGCTCTAGTTTTATATATTGTGTTTTATATTTTATGTGTATATGTTGTTAGATAACTTAATATGATAATATGAAAACTACCAACACCATCATGACCTATTATTATTTTTTACATTTTGGAAGCCAAATTAAAGAAAAAATATGCATTAAATTAAAAATGTTCTCTATGCCTTCTTTGTCTTTTTTTATTTTAGTCTTTTATTCTCCTTTTTTTCCCACAAGTTAGATATTTATATTAACGAATTTTGATACGTAAATAAAGAATAGAACAGAATATTTATTTTCTTAGTAATACGGTACACTTATCATCATCATCATCATCTCATCCGATGGACGTCCACTGCTGGATGTAGGCCTCCCCCAAGGATCGCTATTACATTGATCTTACTTAAATAATAGCCGAGTTAATTTTTGAGATTTTTTTTTATTAGTGTGGTACCTACACTAATAAAAAAACGAGATTTTTTTTTATTAGTGTGGTACACTAATAAAAAAAAATCTCAAAAATTAACTCGGCTATTATTACAAAGGCTTCTCTAGTCTCATGCAGACTAGTGTCACTTCGACCTTCAGTAAATTTTTTGTGATCGAAAATATACAGGATGTAAAATTAAATGCGTTATTACTCAAAGGGGTGCTTCATACCATAAAACTGAACAACTTTTAATAAAGAGTCAGCACCGAAATCATGAAAAATATAATACTTTCATGCATTTATGTCTAGAATCTATTCACGTTTTCTATGAAACAAAAACATTTTTTTTCCACCCCCTCTTAAAATTTCGTTGCTATTTGGAATGTAGTATAGCAGTAGCCAAACTGCCCTCTGTAACAGATTCCCCATTGCAACTTTTAATGGTCAGTGTATACAATACACGCATCGAAATTAAAGCATATTGGTACCGATTCGGACTGTGCCACGACTTAACTTAACTAAATTTATTCCTGTCACTTTCTAAAATAAGATTAAGAAAAGAGACAGAAAACCAACAGCTGACTTTAGTGGTGTCAAAATGACGTTACACGCCCAAATTAAGATGCCATCATAATGTACGCCATCTTATTTAAAGCGTTTTTGGGCGTGTAACGTCACTTTGACAGCACTAAAGTCAGCTGTTGGTTTTCTGTCTCTTTTCTTAATCTTATTTTAGAAAGTGAGAGGAATAAATTTAGTTAAGTTAAGTCGTGGCACAGTCCGAATCGAGGCCATTATGTGGCCTCTCGATGGTTTCCTTAGAGGTTGTTACACGAGTATGATAAATCGAGGCAGTTAAACTAAACTAGTGCAATGTCATTCGTCACGCCTGAAGATGTTTCAGTCTGTGTTTACTGCTAAGCTATTGTTTACGTCTGTAGCTATATTTGTATTTTAAGTGATTTTAAGACGCCAATTATATATTTGAATAGAGAATAAAAAGTACCTGTTTTAATTGTCGGGCTATATACATTGTTTGTTTTTTTTTTTTATATAATCTCAGTAGGTTTAGTTGTTGGCTGTATGGTTATTAGGTAGTTTCAAATTTAATATCTACTCGAATTAGGAAGTGGATTTTAGCAGCGAACTGTAAATTGAAATAGGTAGGAATACGAGGTTGAATATTAAACAAGATGCCAAGAACCATCAAACTGAATAACTTGCATCAACAACCAACATCGAAATTGCAAAAAAAATGTGTTTTTGTTTCATAGAAAACGTGAATAGATTCTAGACATAAATGCATGAAAATATTTTATTTTTCACGATTTCGGTGCTGACTCTTTATTAAAAGTTGTTCAGTTTTATGGTCTGAAGCACCCCTTTGAGTATGTAACGTATTTAATTTTACATCCTGTTTATTTTCGATAACAAAAAATTTACTGAAGCTCGAAGTGACACTAGTCTGCATGAGACTAGAGAAGCTGTTGTAATAATAGCCGAGTTAATTTTTGAGATTTTTTTTTATTAGTGTGGTACACTCGGCTATTATTACAAAGTATACCACGTGTATTTTTCATTACAGAAACTGAGATTTCAGACAGTTCTCTCACTTATTCTTCAGCTTTAGAAACGTCCAAGATATGTCGGACCTTTGGTAATCAGAATTGACCAGAAATCTAAATAGGAAATCTAAAGGTAAATTGTCTATGAAAGGTCTATGAGACAGCATGATGGAAGTTGACGAAATCGCCAACAACCGCTTATAAAAGTCAAGATAAGTCTTGTTGCTACTAACACATTGGATCTCTGTTGTCCTTAATAAAAAGTTTTTATTTTTATTATATATTTTTTATATATTCTGCCATAGCTTGATGCTCAAGACACAAGTAGTTATACAGCAATAAGAGTATGCTTTATTATACAAAAAGCGAAAAAAAATGAATTTTTGCTTGTAGGCCTATACAGGGTGAAATTGATATAATTAGGATTTTATGATTAATTACCTAATTATATCAATTTCACCCTCTCTCGACTCTTAGAGTCGACCAATCAAACTGAAAAACTTTTACAGAGAGCAAACCAATCAGAGCAAAAAATTTGTGTCGCGTTAGGCATTGCAGTTTAGTATGGAACAGCTGATTTTTTTGTTGCTCTGATCGGTTTGCTCCCGTAGTGAAAGTTGTTCGGTTTGATGGGTAGATTCTTAGTTTAAAAGGATGCTAAGGATATCAATTTCACCTTGTAGTTACTCAAAGAGGGCGCCACCGCCGCCATAAAAAAAAACATCTCGAGGAATATACACGGTGTAACTCTACTCTCCTCCAACTTTTTTATCCTTATCATACCCAATTACCCAACAGCAGAACAAAAAGCCAAACAGTTTCATATACCGACTGCACTGTCAACACGGAACATATAACAGTCGCCATACAATTATGGCGGCCATTAAAGAGTGAACTTAGGGCGAGCTCGTCTTCCGGGAAGCAATAGCTGCGGACAATGTGTCTTTTAGATTCAATGTATTGCCTCTAAGTTTTGTAGCCCTAGACCTGTTACGTAGACTTTGAACTTTGTAAAACATTAACAAAATGCTTTTTTGTTATTGGCCTATGGTTCAATGGTATTTACAACCTTAACAAACCAGGTAAAAGCTTTAGATAGATCGAGAAAGCATTCATATACAGGGTGTAACAAAACACGCTATTAATACTTAAGGGGGTGCTGCATACTATCAAACTGAACAACTTTCACAATGGAGCCGAAATCGAAATCGAGAAAAAAAAACCGTTCTTTCATACAAAACTGCAGTACCGTCTCGACTCAAATGTATGGGACGGCAGATTTTTTTTATTTTTTCTCGACGTTGGCTCCATAGTGAAAATTTTTCAGATTGATGGTCTGAAGCACCCCCTTGTATTACTAGGGTGTTTTGTTACACCCTGTATACGCTAGATGCATTTCTCTTTACATAATAATATGAGACTACTTTCTGTTGACAGTACAGATTTGAATTCGAACTGGTTATCATGCAGTTTTATATAGGCCGCGGTCCGATTCACCATTTCATGGCTCACAGTGCTAACGTCCATAATCGCTGGTCCGAAACAAAAAGCGCGATTTCACAACTTACGACGCTATTTGAATCGGACCGCTTTTTCCGGTCTCAAACCACTGACAGTTGTATTCACGTTATATTGTACCAAAAAACATCAGTTTGACATTGACAGTGACAGAGGTTTGACATTGCTCTATGGGTTTGACATAAGGCTCACGGTGATATCGCTGTGGAGCATGGGCTCAGAAATTCCAAGATGGCGCTGATAATGACGTCATCAATGACGTCACGCCGTCTAACGTGATCGCGCTTTCACCAAATCGGGACGCGTTTGAGAGCGCTAAAATCGATTTTGGCGTGAATCGGACCGCGGCCATAGTTGCTCAGTTGTGTATGTACAAGCTGTCAAACACCTTTACGATAATGGTAGCTAAATAAATAGGCCTATACCTAATTACTTTAGTCGGCAAAGCCGCTGGTTTTATTTTTCACTATACCTACTAGTTAGATATAGGTACCACTACAGTTTTTATCATGTACTAGGCATTTATCCATGTCCCAGACAAAACTCGAAACCATAGTCAATACTCTGGGCAAAGATTTTTTTTGGAAAAAAATCTTTGCCTCTGGGGATATGTGAACCATGGTATCGAAAATGTTCCATGGTGAGGCCGTCATGGCCACTAAGAAATTCAAAAGTACACACAGCACAGGCCTTCCGAAAACGAACTTGTTTTTCAGTGGAAATAATACTAAAATTTTGTTTGTACCAAATAATTATTATGATTTCTATGACACCATGCGCCGACCCCAAATAGTTGCGATCAGGGCAGAATATGTTAAGATATCTAGAAAAAGTCTTAAACACCAAAATTTCCTAGCTCCATACATTCCGTTCTTAACTAAGCAACATCACAAACTCATAACGCACGCGCAATAAACTTATTTAGTGCTCTAACGCTGTATTTTACGCATTCAACTGCCTTTTTACAAAGTCCCGTAGATCATGCCACTTTAGCACTTATATTACATGTTGAAAAATCCTATTAAGAGACTTCTTTTTGCACTTAGCTGCTTATATCTCGTTCCATATCCGAAGTCCGAAGTCATACATTTCAAGCTATTTTCGTATTTATTTAAATGGCAAAAAAGGTCTAATACGGGTCTGAGTATGTAGAATAAAATGATGTGCCTCCTAGAAGGAGTTAAGTCGAGTAGAACTTTATCGTGTAATAGTATTAGTAATAAAACCGGTCAAGTGCGAGTCGGGCTACTCGCGCACCGAGAGGGTTCCGTACCCTACCACCACAGAACACAACATTATTAACTTAGAAAAAAAAACTTTTTTTTATCCGGGACCTTTAGCGCGAGACCGACTCACACTTGGCCGGTTTTTAGTATTTTTTGTCATTCTGTAGAGTTTGCTCTATGATCACACTAAGTTTGACGCTTGTATGTATTACCGTTTTTACGAGATAGAGCGTGAAGAAAAAACGTTGATAAAAACTAGTTAGACTTATATAGGTAGGGGGTCAAGTGTCTGTCACGTCGTACTTACTGTCTTGATAAATTGTGTTTTCAACGTGATAAACAGTGTGAAAGTGACCTAAACCATTTTGTTCGTGAACTGTGATACTTAAATTACCAGTGAAAACATTTTCCACACTTGGGACACGTAAATACTGCCTAGAACTTATTGTTAAATACTCCAACCAAAATCTATAATATTTTTCTACCTTCAAATTTTCTCTGTGCCACCTGTCAGTTCTGTCACAGTGGTTATCGGCATACCCACAAATTTACTAATAATTTTGACAACTTGTAAACAAAAGTGTTGCCAGTACAATAAAATTTCTACCAATTAGTATGAATTGCCTAGCGTGTCAGGGGGTAATACAATACCCCAGTGACCTACTGAAATGTACGTTGTGTTCGGGCACATTCCACTACAAATGCTTGAACTTGTCAACAGCATATTTCCAACAGAATATGGTCCAACTAAAGAAAACTTGGACGTGTCAGGACTGCGCAAACGTGAATCGCAGGCATCGGGGAGACAGCACACCGGTCCACAATATTATAGGACACACAGGTTTGGAAAACCCAGTTCTTAATATGTCGTTCGAAGACCAACAAGAGGAAGGAAGCATTAACCCCCCTAAACCGCCTAACTCCCCTAAACAGCCTGAGAAACCTATCGTAGGAGTTTCGAGTAATGCTGGCTCGTTGGAACTAATTGGAAATATGCTGGATTCCAAACTGCGGCAAATAGATGTTAGACTGCAACAAGTACAGCAGCAAATAACCAAGGATTTGAAAAATGAGTTCTGCATAACAATTACGAAGCTTAAAGAAGAATTCACCCATACTACTGATTTTCTGGGAGCACAAATGAATGAGTTGAAAGAGGATATTAATTCTGCTGTAAAGAGAATAACAAACCTTGAGAATGATAATGCTAAATTGCGATCTGAATTAGCAAGTGTGAAAACCCTCTCTGACAATTCAGAAACACATGAATTGTTACAAGCTGTCACCCAACTACAACAAGAGTTGGACGAAAGAGATCAGGCAGCGTTACTGAGTGATGTAGACATCTCTAGCGTACCAGAATATGAGGGCGAATCCTTAATGCATATCGTCATTACTGTGGCGGAAAAGCTAGGTACAAACCTAGAGGAACGAGACGTTCTAAGTGTGAAGCGAATGGGGCCCAGAAGAGTACAAGGCCCGAGTAGTATGCCGGTTCGTCCGCGTCCGATTGCTGTAAAACTAGCCCGGCGCGCCCTTAGAGATGATCTGTTAAAAAATGCCAGAGTTCGCAGGGGTGTAACTACAGAGGGCTTGGGTCTACCAAACCATGACCCGAAAACGTTTTACGTGAATGAGAGACTGACTAGGAAGAACCGCATAATTTTCGGAAAAGCTCGTGAGGCAGCCAGAGCGACAAACTGGAAATTCGTGTGGACTAAAGAAGGACGTATATTTGCCAGACGTATGGATTCTCCTAACGCTCCGGTGCACCAGCTTCGAGTTGAAAGCGACATAGCCCGTGTTTTTGGTTATACCGCCACTTTTAGAAATGTGTGATCGCATGATATGGTTAGATTTTCATCAGCACATCGCGAGTTGTACTCGAATATACATCACCGCCAATTTAATTAAAGTTCCTAACTGTAAGCCAGTCAATCTAAAAACAAATGTCGACATATTGTTACTATGTGTGTTTGGTATCTTGTTTATAGAAAATTTAAGCCTATTTAATCTTATGTGCATCTTATATGCCACTTTTTTTAATATCATGTTTATGAAAAATATAAGCCTCTTGAATCTTATGTGCATCTTATGTGACTGTTTTATCTCGTATATCAACATTTTCATGAAGAATATAATCCTCTTGAAGTACAGTACAGGTTTTCTAAATTCCGTTAACATATCGCAATCTAACCTAGACAATAGTTGTTACACCAATTTCAGAAATGCTAGATCTATTGAATACCTTAAGCAGCAAATAAAACTGCACTGCCTATCCACCTACAATTTTGATAATTCATTGATTTCTAAATGACTAAGTTAAAAGATAACAATTTGGTATTAGCATTTTTGAACGCGCGGTCACTAAATACAGGCAAAGATGAGTTAATTTTAGCGATGGATAAATACAGACCAGACATCCTAGCCGTGAATGAGACCTGGGAGCAAGAGGGTCGACCGGTTAAAGCTCCTACCATTCCTGGTTACGTATTGAAGCACCGCCCGAGGCAAGGGCGAACAGGTGGTGGTGTTGGATTTTACATTCGTAAAGGTATTAAAACAAATATTGTAAAACATCAGGATTCCATACTAGAGCAGATGTGGCTGACGCTTAAGTTACCGGGAACGCAAATGACGATAGGAACAGTATATAGACCACATAAACGCCGCCCACCCATTAAGGATACCATTGACGACCTAACCACTTCGGTCTGTGCATATGGTATGAGTAATGATATGTGTATTCTAGCCGACCTAAATATAGACCTAAGCGATGAGTCTGATTATATAACAAAGGAACTGAATGCCTTCCTAAAACAGCAAAATTTAGAACAAGTAGTCAAAGAACCCACTAGGATTACAAACTCCTCTTCAACCTTGATAGATCTAGTCATAACAAATATACCAAATCGCTGTATTGACGTGGAAGTCTGTCACAACAATAATTTAAGTGACCATGCCATGCTGATTATCAGGTTTGATGTTTGTAGACCGAAACCTATCCCAAAATTTTTAATCTCAAGACCAATTAATAACATTAATATTTCTGAGTTCCAACAAGATTTGTATAACCAACCGTGGGGCGAAGTATTGTTGGAGCATAATGTTAATAACATGGCTATAAAATTTACAAATATTATACAATATCTATTCGACATACATGCACCGCAAAGAAAAACAAAAATTAAAGATCGGAGCTACCCATGGTTTACTGATAACATAAAATTAATGAGAAACTTGAGAGATAAGGCCCAAATGAGAGCTATTAAATCAGGGAATAATTCGCATAAAGAGTATTACAAAAGCTTGAGAAACCTAACAACTTCTTCAATTAAAAAAGAAAAAACTGCATATTATTCTTATTTCGTCAATAAAAACTCTAAAAATCCTAGTAAAATGTGGAATAATCTGAAGCGTACTAAAATATTTGATAATCCAGGTGACAAAGAATTACCCCAGAATCTTAGTGATCCCGATAAGCTAAATAATTTCTTTCTTGAGTTACCAGGTAAATCCGCATACAACATGTTGACAACACTTCAGCCTGGGAGTCGTAGTCTAGACAGTACATATTCATTCTCATTGACGGCGATCGACGAAATCACTACAAGTAAAATAATTAATTCAATAACAACAAATGCTGCAGGATATGATTCTATTAATATTGAAATGGTTCGACTAACACTAGATGCAACTTTGCCAATAATCACGGCGATAGTAAATAAATCATTTGCAACCAATACCTTCCCAGAAATCTGGAAACTAGCAGTAGTTAAGCCATTGGCCAAAAAAACGTCCGT
This sequence comes from Agonopterix subpropinquella, assembly GCA_922987775.1. Lineage (NCBI taxonomy): Eukaryota > Metazoa > Arthropoda > Insecta > Lepidoptera > Depressariidae > Agonopterix > Agonopterix subpropinquella. The sequence continues at coordinate 1,957,923 of OV277693.1, read as the reverse complement.
AAAGTCATTCAAGGATCTGAGACCAATAAGTATACTCCCAACATTATCGAAAATTATAGAACGCGCAGTACAACAGCAATTCTTCAAATATTTAGAGGAGCACAACATTCTACCTCAAGTTCAATCCGGGTTCAGGGCAGGGTACGGAACGGGCACAGCGCTATGCCATGTCAGTGATGACATCATAACAGCCTCTGATCAGGGTTTAGGAACAATCCTAGTTCTTTTGGACTTCTCGCGGGCTTTCGACTGCATAAGCACAAAACTACTACTGAACAAACTTGCGTACTATGGAATAACTGATGAAACTTGCGAATGGTTCCGTTCCTTTTTAAGCAATAGGAAACAACAGGTTGAAGTTGATGGTTGCGATGGAAATAAAAAGCTTTCAGAAGTCAGGACATTATCCAGAGGGGTCCCCCAAGGATCTATTTTGAGTCCAATTCTTTTCGCGACTTACACTGCTGATATAATTAATGCAGTGGAGTTTTGCAAACTTCACCTTTATGCTGATGACACACAGTTATATTATTCATTTAAACCTCAAGACAGTCATAATGCGATAAATAAAATAAACAAAGACTTGGAAAAAATAGGTCAATGGGCGGAGGATAACACGCTAGTTTTAAACCCTGATAAATCAAAGTTTCTAGTAATGGGCACCAAAAATCAGATTGCAAGGATATGTGAGTATGACCCAAAACTAATTATAAACAACAGTGAGATAGAGAAAGTGCAGGCTGCCAGGAACTTGGGCCTGTGGATGGACAGTGAACTAAGATTTCAAGATCATGTACAACAGAAAGCTAGAACTGCATTCTATAGACTTAAAATTCTATACGGAATTAGGAACTATCTAACAAAGGATGTTCGCGTCAAGCTAACGGATGCATTGGTTTTGTCTCTCTTTAACTATTGCGATGTGGTCTACGGGCCTAGACTATTTAAGAAAACTGAATACACAATCCAAAGAGTACAAAATGCATGTACACGTTATATTTACAACGTACCAAAAAGGAATCATATCAGCCCATATCTTGTCAATGATAGCATTTTGAAAATGGTTAACAGAAGAAAATTGCATTACGCGGGATTGCTTTACCGGGTTGTAAAATTTAAAATGCCTAATTATCTGTACAGTAAACTATCTTGGTGTAAAGACTGCTACCAAAAAACAACACGCGCCACTTTGTACAACAAGTTATGTATTCCGAAACATAGAAGTCAGGGTTTCAAGGGTACTTTTAAATACGCAGCAGCAAAAATTTGGAATGATTTGCCACCACCGTTTTGGGTGATAAACAAAAATTTTACGTTTAGAGACAAGGTTAAAAAAATGATCATCCAAGAACAAAAAACCGAGTTCCTTATTGAATTCCGAGATGGCGAAAAAATCCTTGAAACCCTGAAAATGGGATCGCGATGATGTAGAATTTTTTGTTTTTGTTTTTTATTTTTATTTTTATTTTTATTGAATGGACAACATTTGATTTTATGAAGGACGAGTTTTTTACCCGCGACTTCGTCCGCATAAGTTATATACCAGATTTTAAGTCAGATGATAAGCTGTCAAACAAAAAAAAGTTTCATTAAAATCGGTTCAGTAGTTTTTGCGTGATACTCGAACAAACACACTTCTGTTACAATTTTATAATAGTTTAGATTAGATATCAAAATTTGAAAACCATTTGGAGATTATATGATTTTAAGCTTAAGAATATTCATCCAATGTGTTTTGTCAGACAAATAAAAAGTAAATTAAAAATGGAAATATCGATCAAAATTTAAATTAAAAAAAAAATATTTTTGGCCTATTTTTGTACTTTTGTACTTTTCTATGAAAACAGGTGGTTGAAAAATTTAAATGTTGTCCATTATTGTGTGGGTAGTTAGCTAAAGTTTCTGCAGGTACCGTTTTTGTCGTTTTTTCTTTTTATATAAATGGTTTATGTAATTAATAATAATATCTAATGTCTATAAGACAAACTCGTTTCGATAAGGCTATAAATTATATTTACATTCGATAAGTTCTGTTAAAATATAGTACTATGTTAATTTAAGATTTTGGTATGTTTAACTTAATGATAATATTTTCTATTTTTTTTTCTCCTCTTTTTTTCTTTTCTATGCTGACAAAATGGCTCACAGCATCATTAATGGCTACTCTTATGATTGACCACCTCCCTACGGTAGGGGGCCAAATTGAAAAACAGCGCTGATCAAGTTGGTCAGTATTATGCTGAGTCTGGTCCTTTTGTCACATTTTAGCATTAAGTTATATTTTTTTAATGTTAAGTCACCTTATTGAAATGTGACAATAAAGATTTTCATTTTCATTTTCATTTTTTTAGTTTCTTGTTGAAAACCGCCCTTAATTTTTATCTTTTTGACATTTTTATTATTTTTTAATAAATCCACCGTAATAACGCATAATCTGTGAAAATTTCAACTATCTAGTTCTTACGGTTCAAAAGTTACAGCCCTAAATAGGTAGGACGGACGGAGGGACGGACAGACGGATGGACTGACGGACGGACGGACGGACAACGTAGGCTTAGTAATAGGGTCCCGTTTTCACCCTTTGGGTACGGAACCCTAAAAAAGTATAAAGTAAAATCAAATCTTAACCTTAACCGCTTGTTTGCGTGGTGTAACTACGGTATTGGAAACGATAATGGAAGTTAAGCAACGCACATTCCCGTCAATCTTTGGAAGGGTGACCGTTTTAGTAGTATTTCATCTCGAGCGCTGACGTGCTTCGAAAAACACGTTAAGCATAAGCATTTGGTCCCGAATAGTTCCATCAGATTGTGGTGTAAGTATAACTATCTATTCGATAAACCAGGTAATAATATTAAGGCGACTTAAAAAAGTTGACCACTAACATGCTTCCACCAATACAAACTGGGCTACTGTGGTGGAGATGGACCACTCCGTCTCTCCAGTAGGTAAACAAACACCAATATAATTGTTAGCTCAGGTGACTGTGACAAGTTAGACCGATAGTACAATGCTTCCACCAATACATAACTGGGCCCGCGTAATCTGAAAGTCTCCTAAAACGTATTTCTGAAAGTATTATTATTATTCGTATGGCAATTGTGTGGTAAATTGTTAGAATCTACCTCCTTGTGGTCCACCCCGGGCAACGGATTCACTGACCTATCGGTGAATACGGCTAAAAGATTCTGACTTCTCTGGCGAGCTGGACCTGCTTCTTCTGAGCCTCCCAGCTTTTTCCTGCGGCACATGCAACATATCAATATTTCTGAAAGTGTGGTACGTATACAGGGTGTTACAGAAGTATAAATAAACATTTCAAACTTTTAAGGGAGTTGTTGAGCCCATCAAACTGAACAACTTTTACTATGGGACCAACATCGAAATCGCGAAAAAAAAATCTTTTGTCGCATACATTTAGCTCGAGCAGATCTGTAGTTTAGTATAGAACATCGCAAACGCATCGAATTATGGCGATTATGGCAAATCTCCCCATTTTGGGGGAGGTCTATGTCCAGCAGTGGACGTCTATTGGCTGATATGATGATGATGATGGAACAAAAGATTTTTTGTTTCGCGATTTCGATATTGGTCCCGTAGTGAAAGTTGTTCAGTTTGATGGTCATAACCACCCCCTAAAAAGTTTATTTGTATTTTTGAAACACCCTGTGTAAGCGAATGATGATGAATATTTCCTGAAAATCAAAATTTGAATTTAAAAAAATCTGTTCTGGCAAACGGAATTGTATCCGCGGCGATTTTTCTTTCCAGTGATTAAATAATCCTTATTTCTCAAACAATTGATTCAAAACCGTTTCCCACATACATTTCGCACGTAAATCAATTTCAAATTCGCAATAGCAAACAGAGACTATGTCAAATTGATAAATAAACATCTATATGGGCGATCTTTCGTAATCCTTTCATAGCGTGATCGGATCTCTATGATCGATAGGTGCGCGAACGCAGCCTGCGCGAAACTAAACAGATTTTGTTTTTTATTTTATTTTTTTAATTTCATTCTTTTCTAAAAGGATTTGGAGCTTTTGATTGAAATGTCAGTTAAAATTTTATGTTAAATTGATGTCATGATATTTTTAAAATAGTTTATTGTGCAATCTGTTAGATTATGTAGAAGTTAAGACCCTAAAATGTTTGAGTACTTAACGGTTTAACCGTTTTATTACGTTATTATAGAAATGGCACTTATAATATAAATGTAATAATGTAATGTAATATATAATATGTAATTTAATTTCATTCAATTCAATTTTAATCTATAACCTAATAACTTGATTTTCTGACAAACTACCTATGTATGGGACCTAGTTTCCTGAAATAAGTTATTTTTATTTTATTTTATTATATGTAGTAGGTGTCTACACCTATTTTGTGAAGGATTTCTTCCATCCTCTAGATTTATAAATAATGAATCTCTTTTGGTGGTAATAAAATAACCCATAAATTGAATCAGCCACATCTAGCCCTCTGCTGGGAATAGTAGGCCTATTACCTGTAGTTTCCCCTTTCATGATAATAATTGAACTTTTTTCAGCTGTTTCTGGAGCGCATTTAAATGATGATGATGATGATTAAACGGGGTACTTTAGTTAGACCGTCAAACTGAACTATAGAGCCAATATCGAAATCGGGAACAAAATTATGTTTGTCCCATAGACAACATCATTGTCTAGGTACTCGAATCAAATAATTTTTAATAATATTAATTACCTACACAACCGTTTTGTAATAAACATCTAAAAATAACACAAACCAAATAAGTTCACAAATTGATTTCTATAGCTGGCAAGATTTTAATTGATTGATTTGTATTGATAAATACAATTATATATATATTTATACAAATAATGACTATGCAGTACTGTACAATATAAAGAAGCCTATTTGATACTTTAACTACACCGAATTAAGATATAACGAGCGATTTCAACATTTCTTTACATGTAAACATACGACATTATAATATATTTTTGTTATTTAAATGACTAGATTATTTGTGTGACAATGTCCAAGATATTTAATTAAATCACTATTTTCTAGATTGAAATATTTAGAGGATGCTTTTGGTGAAAGACAAGCTGTTTTAGAAAAAACTAATCCGGTTGCCAATAATTAAGAAAATTTTATTAGATTTATTTTATTTTAAAAACATAGGCACTTAAGGCATTGACGCTATTGTTATTAACTGTTAAGCAGCAATAAAGGCTATTTTATTTATTATATTTTATTTTATTATTTAAGTAATTTAATCACCTTTTTCTAGATGGCGCTGAAACGTCGACAATCCAGACCGATACAAATGCAGCATAAAAATTTTTACTCCTTTTAAAATATTAACCTATTCTACAAATGTATTATGTCTCTTTACTCATAAAATAAAAATTGCTGCACACAAGGAGAACAAAATTGATCCACATTAACCTATATTAATATTATGGGTAACGTAATACCGGCTGATGATGATAATGATTGATTTCAAATCTGTATCAAATCTAGATCAAGCTTAATGACTTTTTAAACAGGGTCTACATTATTTCTCTCCGTGCATATTGGAAAAAAACTTAAATCTAAAGAAAGTAAAGCTTGGTTGACGCTAGCAGAAGCAACGCGACGATTACGTACAAAAAACCTCGACTTATGTTTACAAGGTGCGTTACGGGAAAATAAAAAGTTCACATCTCAATCCAAAAGGTTCGCGCGTAAGCATCTCTAATTGGTTTAAATCAAATACGAATTAATTCACATCATACTAACGACCAACTTTAATTGACCTCTAATATCATCCACGTTGTATAGCTGCAAAGTCCTTTTATAGCTGGATATGATAGTTATACAATTTTTTTTCTTTTGTAGTCGTCCGGCCGCGTTCCGTCAAAATTGAAACGTCATAGAGAAATATTGAGCGGCAAAAATAAATAAGCATTGAATGGCGGCGCGTTGAAAGCTTATAATCTCGTTCGTTATGTTTTGTGCGTGTGCGCATATGGATGGGTTTTAGGGTGAACAGAATAGGAGTTTCATACAGGGTCCTTCTTAATATGCTGACCATTTTTTATCAGACCATCAAACTGAACAACTTTCTCCATGGGACCAACATCGAAATCGCGGAAAAAATCAGCTGTCCCATACAAAACTCCAAACCCACTTGAGCCAAGCCTCACTTGTATTAGAGCTGATTTTTTTTCTGCGATTTGGATGTTGGTCCCTTAGAGAAAGTTGTTCAGTTTGACGGTCTGATCATCCCCTTAAAAAAGTGTCAGCATATTAAAAAGGACCCCATATATTAAATCTTCAATCCGACAGTCTGTTGGAGTGTATCTGTATTTAACGCGTATATTTAACATGCACCTTAAAATATCCTGATTAGTACCTAACTGCTTTTCTTGCTTTTGCTTAAGGTGATAGCACCTACCACGCACCTACCACGCACCTACCACGCACCTACCACGCACCTACCACGCACTTACCACGCACCTACCACGCACCTACCACGCACCTACCACGCACCTACCACGCACTTACCACGCACCTACCACGCACCTACCACGCACCTACCACGCCAGAAAATTCGATCGAACGGACATCGAACGTTACGCCAACGTATATTCCGAAAAAAGCTAAATCGTTACCGTTAATATAATTAGCGCGATACGAATTGTGCATAACGTAACGTTTTTGGTTGTGGTTTTGTTTTGGTAGTATATTTCAAAATTAGCGCGATTGACCCGCCGATTGGGCAGTTAGCCACGGTACTAACATTGCTGACTGGCTAATCTTTACATTACAGCATGACTGATTCTCATGCGATATAGCTCATTCGGACACGAAAGGTACGAGGTGATTTTTTAAACACTTTCAACATTTTTGGGGGTGGTGCAAATCATCAAATTGAACAACTTTTACTATGTGAGCAAAACCTGTAATTGCAAAAATCAACTTTTCCGTACTAAACTGCAATACCAAATATTCGACTCAAAGGTATGAAATAGCAAAATCTTTTATTATCATTTCAGCTTTGTTTCCTTAGTCAAACTTGTTCAATTTTACGGTCTGAATCACCCTTGAAAATTTGGAAAAGTGTTTAAAAAATCACCCAGTATTATCAACGCTCACGTCGCTATCCCACGAAGGGTAGATAGAGTCTACGCCACATTTTCTGACTTTCACATACTTACTTCCTTCACCTCGGCCTCGGCTTTTATGTTTAGTTTAGACTTTGCTAAGAATGTTCTTAGCAAAGTCTAAACTAAACATAAAAGCAAGGTAACCATGCCTGTACGCAGACTTATAATTCAATTCGGTAGCAGAGCCTCGACTAATTTGTTCACGAGCGTTCCTACAACGTATCGGCTTAATTATGCGCGTCATACTTACTATACTTAGTGCCTGTAATTATTTACTATTATGTACCTACTATTTATGAGAGATTGACTTTGTTTACTATTTATTCTATGAGTTAGACATGATTGATAGTTTCAGAATCTTATCACACGCAGGTCATAGTGTGAAAACTAACCAATCTCTAACTGAGCAACTTTCACTTTGGAGTCAACTTTAAGATCGCAATAATTATATCGACATACTTTGGAATTCCATATTTCATGTTTCTATCTTCAGTGGTAGCTGTGAGATGATCGATTGTTTGTATAACTTTTAAACTTTTAGTTGTTTTAAAAAAATGTTGATACCCTACTATCCTGTAATTAGTCCGTAAGTTTTCCTAAAATGAATAAAATAAAATAAAATAATAAACATAGATGAGCAATAACAGCGTTTAAAGTTTTTGATGCTACAAACCAAACCGTATCGAAATCGTACTTATTTGTACCTAATTATAAATGATGTGATGTTTTTTAAGTAAATCACTCACTTCTACTTACGTGCTTACAGCTTACCTGCAGCTTAGAGCGCTTACAGACGAGCAACACTTTGCGGTCGCCGTGTGTCGCGGAGGGTAAAATGTATGAGCGCGACGACGCTCTGCGACCCACGGCGATAGAAAAGTGTCACTCGTCTGTAAGAGCCCTTACAGTCCATCTCATCTACAATTTGAAATTCGATTATTTTCGCGCGACAGTCGACAGACGTCACATTTATCCTCTCACCGCATCTCGCTACTGCAGGTATCTACCCAGTTAAACGTTAAGTAAATGTACTGTAATATTTACAACTTATCAAACAGCAAAAAAATAAGTTAGTGTGTCTACTACCAACCTCCAAAGAAACAAACCATCTGCCACATATCAAATCCACACCACACATCACAAAAGATTCAATCAAAAGCAATAAAACAAAACTCAGTCCGTTACATCGGTACAAAGCTTACACCAAATGGAATTGAACCCGCATCAGATCTATATCGGGAGACACTCGGCACTGCGCGTGTTCTCGCATTAATATCAAAAATGTTTATAAAAACTTTACTAAATAGATGAGTAAACATTCTGTTGGGGTTCATTCTTAAAAAGATTCTCGTATACGATATTTTATCATAGAACAATTTAACAACAGTAACAAAATACGGATATTCTTGCTTATTGAATTTAGAAACGCCTTAAACCCTAACTTAACATAAAACTTTGTACAAAACTACGTTTATACGTTTTGCAATATTCAAGAGGACAATGTGAAGCACTAGGTAACCAAAGTAAACCTCTTTCACTGCTGTATCACCGACAAAACCTGAAGCCGGGGCCGGGATCAAACTCTTTGGGTGTTTTCAATCACATTTCAAATTCATTTCAATCATTTTTTGTAATCACAGATCTGGCCTGAAAACAACTACTGCGTGTAAGACCGTCTAAGGCCCGTATTTATGCCAAATACACACACTCCACGTCTAAAAGTCGCTACATGTTAAGAGGAATATGAAGCTGCGCCAATGCTCTCCAGGAAAACGGCATGTTCAGAGGACAAATATAACCCCTTATGCTGAATTTTCATTACCTCAGTGACAACATAACAACAGCAACAACTCAACAACATAACAACAGCAACAACTCAACAACATAACAACAGCAACAACTCAACAACATAACAACAGCAACAACTCAACAACATAACAACAGCAACAACTCAACAACATAACAACAGCAACAAATAACAACTCAGTCAAAGGCTCGACAAGATGACAACAGTCAATTATTTTGAGATACAAGTATGGACGTTGCTCGATTACAACGATTTTATAAACCAACATGACCTACGCGTTATAAGGCGTTGAATTTAAATGAATCAGAATAACCACCACCCGAACCAAGGTGCGAAACGTCATTCAAAAAACCGACTAAACAACAACAGACAGTTATAGATTAGACAACCCCCGTTTTATTATAATCATATTAAGATATTATCTGCTGTCATACAAAAAGTCGCCTTTTTAAATTATATTTAATCCTTTCATTCATTCTATTCAATGTAAATTGATACGCGGAAAGGATAATCGCCCGTATGACGTTGTAATAAGATTTTGTGACAAGACATTTAAATCAAGACGTTTAGTCAAGGGTTGGTTATTGAAAGATGTTGGTGAATACAAACTTTGTCATTGGGTTCCGTCGATATTTTATCTGCGAGTCCCAGAAAGAGTTCGGTATAGAACACATAATTATGTGAAAACGAAATTTCAAGATTTTATATTCTATTTTTAGACGGGAGGACACTTATTTACTTTTTTCCAGTTACAAAATACAAGAATAGTACAACATTTTTTTGGAAAATTTAAATTAGATCTAGATAATTGTGCAACCAGCAATTTCTAAGAAAAAATTAATTTCATTTTGTTATTCATTTATTTTAGTGTACACACATAACTACAGCATAGTAAACAAGTACTTACCACAAGTAGGACGACGTTATTTGCTAATTTCAAGACTTTTATGGAGAATATTGTTCAGTTATCGAATCTAAACGGACAGTTAATTTCAAGTTTTGAGCTAATTTCTCAATACCATTATCACTTCATACTACATGGTTGTAGAATTTTCTTGCTCTGCATTACCATTGGCTGAGTTCAAGGACCCCTAATTCAAATAAAGATCATAATATAAAAGGATATTAAAGTCAGATTTCAATGAGCATATAAAAATAAAACGCGTACATATTCGTGATAGGAACAATAGTGTTCATTTAGCGAAGGGAAGTGTGTTGCAGTTTACAGCGCGAGGAATGGCTACGAAAACTTTGAAATGTTACGTTTAGATATAATTATAGGCTTTTTAATGCATCATCAGTCCGTGTCAACTCATTCTTCCCAACCTGTCATCGTGCGGATCATGTCTTTCCAACGATCTTCGTAATGTCATCAGCCCACCACCGCACCACGCTGCGCTTGCGCTGGACCCACTTCTCTTGGTCTTTCCTGAGCTCAACCTCCACTTAAGCTATTTATGTTCATCATTACTAAATGCTGGATATGACATCTAGCGCGATCCATACAAACAAAGTTTGATTATATTTTGGACTAGCGGCCCGTCCCGGCTTCGCACGGGTGGACGTCTAATCTTTTCTAGCAATAAATATAGCCTATGTTACTCAGGGTGAATGCAGCTTTCTAATGGTGAAAGAATTTTTTAAATCGGCCCAGTACTTTTTGAGCCTATTCATTACAAACATACAAACATACAAAAATAGGTACAAATCTTTCCTCTTTATAATATTAGTGTAGATAACAGCCAATTAAAGGCAATGAAAGTTTTAAACACGATCAAGAAAATAATCTCTGTGGTTTGTAAGATTTTTTTTAAAATTTATAGTTTCAGAGTTGACTCAAATATTTCCATACAAATCTTAAATTAGCACTACATAACTATCCTCTTAACGTGTCCCTTTAACCTCACAGGCATTATCATCATCATCACTATCAGACTGACAATTTTGATCGATCAGTAAGGTATACAAATATCCACTGATTTATCTATGAGGTGATAATGATAATGAAGATTACTTACTTTATCTTCCTATATTCACGCGAAATTTACCGCCTTATAATCGTAACTAAAAAGTGTAAAATAAAAAAAAATTATTTAAAAAATAAAAAAACCCGACTGCGTAAAAACTGCAAAAAAAAAACAAGTCCAGTAGTCTAGAATTCAGTTAAGTAATATTGAATAACTACACCTTAATAGTTTTATGATCGATACACACATAAAAAAAAAAATTTATAAACTCTAATGTGGAACATCGTGGCTTTAACAGTCGGGACCCATTATTGGGAAAATTAGGTCTAGAATTTTTAATGGGTTGGACTTAACTGGACTTGTTTTTTTCTTTTCAGTTTTTACACAATCGGGTTTTTTTTATTGAATGTCTTATTTCCTTATTTTGTTCTAATAGTGGTCCCCTAGTTTCTAGCCGAGAGTGAAACAATTAACAAAATACGGTTACGATTAAATCAATGCGACACCAACCCCCATTTAAATAACAAACTGAAAAAAACGATCCCGACTCTTCGTGCTCACGACTTAAGGTCGTAAATAATAATTAATCCGCTAAAATTGTTCTCATAATAATAATTGTGCTCAGAGACAAAGGGTTGTGGTGTGTGGCGTTACAGATCTTATCTAGCTCTTTGTCTATAGACGTGTTGCTCGAATGACTAAGTTAAGAAAAGGAACGCATTTGTTGAACGTCTAATAAGTCGTTGTACTTTTGTATAATTACATAACTATACAGGGTGTAAGTTAAGACACCACCAATACTTTAAAGATTGATTGTACTCAAGATACTGAAAAACATTTCGCAAGGAACCTATGGGAAATACTATGGAAAATCAATCTATGTTACTGGTTTTTCCCGAAACTAGTTACACTACAGCATTCGTTATAATTTTCATTGAAAGTACTTATGTAAAGCTATATTGTAGAAAATTTTCAGATTTTTTACTCCAGAATTTTAGAAGTTAGAGGGGGTGGGTACGCTTTATTTTTCACTTTGAGCGCAGATATCTTGAGTCCGAAGCATTATAATGATTTAGTTTCTATGGGAGTTTTGCTCCTACCAACGATACCTCACCCAATTTACTTTAAAAAACAGTTTCTTTTTCAACCCCTTCCTTTTCTTTGTATGGGAGGGGTGACGGGAAAAATATTTTCTTTATAGCTACCTACCTTATTTCTGTTTATGGGTTACTGTTATCTGTCGTCATGCCAAATTTCGATTCAAAAGATGTAAAAATGAGCATGTAATCGAGGTGGGGCATACATACAGACAGACAGAATGGACGAAAGTATAAGGGTTCCTTGGACTACGGAACCCTAAAAAGCGTTAACATCTAATAAGTGGGTTTCGCATTCCAATATTGAATAAATTCTTTGACTTTGACCCTATCTTCGTGGTTCCTCATCCAGTTGCTCCCAGCTAAGTCTGGGCGTTGGTCAAGCAGTTGGCCAGAAGCTGTCTCACTCTTCGCCTGCCTCAATACACACACATTCTGATAGTTAATGTGAAAAGCAAAAAGTAAGCTTTTCGCTTTAAGATAAGGCCTTCGCATACATAACGATACGAAACTTGATCTCATGACAACCAAATAACTTTTCAACCGCAAAAAATCTAACATCTATAAAAAAGCACACACGGTGCATCGTACAGACAGACAATCACGCTCACACGTCAACGGTCTTGCAGCCTTGTGCTCCTTACGAACAATGCGCATGTGCGGACGCGGCGCGGCGGATAGGCCGCAATTACGTGCGCCCGCGCCGCGATTTGGCGTTAAATTCCTTTTGCACGCGTCTTGAGGGACTAAGTTTGGAGGTGGTATATTTTTGTATATTTAATCTGCACGGAAGACATGCGCCATTGTGCTATTTACTATTGAGTTTTTCTTACTTATGTACACACGGCGACACATCAGGTTACGCACCCTATATACCCATAACTACACTACGTACAAAACACAAAATAGTGCGGTAGAGAGCCTGGATAGACACGGCTGCCGGCGCGGGCGCAGCGTGCTGTAAGACGAAACAACAACAACATACCGCACCCTTTCGCACGATTCGCAGCGTTCAACTTCTAATAGTTCAAATTCCAAACAGGATAACCTGACCTGTCGCCGTGTGTACGTACTACCACAGTATAAGAAAGAGTATCTATTACTAGATACAGTACAGACACTCCCTTCCTCCCACCAACTTTTTACCTCACCCCCTCTATCGCCCTCTGGTTACTTGGCACTGGTTACTCGTTAAGAAGACTTAAGGTTCAATTTCTTTGGTTTCGCATGAGCTGACGTCATCTTGTCAATTTCAAATTTTTGTATGCAGTGTCCGGGCTGTGGTACTACTCTCAAACGGTAAAGAATACCACGCTGAAGAAGAAATTCTCATGCGTCGACCAATCCGCATAAGGCACGCGTAGTGGACAAACGCCCATAGGGAAGGCCTGTACACTGCAATGGGAAGTATACAGACAGGCTGATGATGATGATGATGATGATGATTATCATCACTGTGGGTCATACGAGGCGTGAAAAAAATTACAATAAGTTTATGTATTAATATTGAGATCAACCCAAACGGGTGTCGTATAACGTGATTAATCCTTGCAGTCGGTGTCAACTTCTTTAATATCATCTGGATCAGCCATCAGGTTTTGCACGGTCTGCACCACATCTCACCAGTAGCTGTCTTGAAGCTGAAGGTCAGCATCCACTACACCGTTATAGCGATACCTGGGGTGACCCACTAGACGTCAGCCAGTAGTAGGTTGACCCTGATATGCTCTCTTTTCATGCCGATCCTCACCCATTTATTCCAATGATGACAAGTTCTTCAATTTTGAAATTTTTCAGAACATTTTCTACTGATAAAATATACTCTTAAATAAACTAGGTAGCATACAGTATAAAATGTCTAAAGCTAATGTAAAACTTCGCAGCTCGACGGCGAGGGCTAGGTGTTCCCCGATAGCATCGCTGCGGAACCTGCGGTCATCTCCGATCCACAGATTCCATTCACGTTGGATTTTAGCCCGTGTTTGATTTAACACCAATTATGGACTTCCTTGTTCTTGCTGCGAGATTACGGATTTGTTTATATGGTTGTTTTTATTATGACTATGGTATTTTTGAAGATTTTTCATCGAAAGGTCGTTCCTGTTGCTTAAGCTTAATGTTTAGAAGCTTTCAGACTATTAGTATGTGTACTACAATAACTATATATATAACTCTTTGGTATCTCAATAAAAGTATTGCGTTATAAATAACCCTATTAAATTACAATTATTTATCAGGTCATGATTTAATCAGGCATATTCATGACGTATTAAACGGATTTATTGGTATATGCTTACGTTATTTACAAAAAAGGAAATGATTCAATGAAAACCAAATTCTCACAGCCACTAACGTCAAGGATGAAAAAACCAGTAGCCAAAGTTATAGCCTTGAGGTACACCTATTTCCCAATACAATATACAGTTGACAATAATCAATAAAGTGCACAGAAACGTTGTAATCGATTGTCTTGTCCAGAGACATGCATGAGGGCCGCAGTCATTGTCGAGTTTTTTCCACATTTTCACAGTGAAGGGACTGTGTGAACTATGGCGCATCAAGGTCAACGCTGTCAAAGGCCTAGTGTAAATCTATGCATACAAAATTTTTCCATTCCACAATTTTGAATTCTCTATTGTTAAGAGTTAAGGTTGGAATTTCTACATCCACATAACGATTTAAAGTTGTCTTACGTACAGGTCAAACCTTTATTGAAGCGATTGTGTCGCTCAAGATTTTTTTGTTTGATGACTGCATTGTTTTATTGTCTGTTTTTTCTGACTCAATCATTAATGACGTTATTGATTACACATATTATGAAACTTACGAGACATTTTAAGACTTTCACTGCATACTTTAAACATGTAATGGACACCAAAAACGATTTTGACGAATACAAAATCAATTTATCGGTGAGTTACATTCGATAAAATCTAAACGCTTTCAAGTGACAACTAAACTCCAAGTTTAACTTAATAAAAGCCAACAATAAAAGCTATTTTATAAATAGAATCGAGAGAAATCGAGAGGGATGTGAAGAGATCGAGTCGAAGATGGAACGAGAGTGGGCGTAATGTGGTTAGCGGGCATCGATTGCGGAGTATTCGGAATAAATAATCGATTTAAACGTCGTCATAAGGGCTTAGCGCATGTAACCCGACCCGAGGTTAGAATGTTGGCCGACCCGTTGGCGTTATGGGCACACGCGAAAAGGATGAGCTGCTAGTGTACCGTCGGTGGGAAAAGCAGTATTAGTATGCACTGACCTAGTATTTGAAACGATGTGTGTAAAATTAATGCGCTAAAGCAATGTTGTACACTTAATTTAGTAGGAATATTTTAATCTTCTAAACGGAATTAGTTTGAGCGTAGCTTGAGCACGAATTGGGATTATTTTGAGTAGGTACATCATTCTGCGTTCAAAAAGAAAAAAATCTTAGGGTATTGAGTTCACTATTCTTGAGTTTTTCCCCGATTTAAAATTATTATTTTTCATGTACTGACACTTAAAGATGACTTCCTTAAAATAAAGTTGAACCTATGATCCTGATACCCCTCTTTCGCTTCAACTCTTCATACAATACTCGCCGGGTTCGTGTCGCCAATGTGGTCAAAATAACACAAAATTGTACTTTTAAAAGGCATTATCCATCCAACAGTACATAGCAATGTATGAAATTACGAAGTACCCACAAACAAACAAGGAAACCAGCGCAGATGATATCAAGCGTCAACTCTTGCGCAGGACGGACTGAACCGCTCAAATTACTCTATTAATTAAACTAGTGAGGAGGCAATGCGTTTACTATAATATGGTTAGGTGCAATACTTTGCATATATCTTAGATGGTACCAATAATATTGAATGGAACTAATAGATTTTGATGAGGTCTCGTGCAGGGAAGCTGATTGAAGTACTTAGAACTATTAGTTTATTTATATTTCGAACCAATACTACCTATAATCCTTTATCTGTTCTTGCTTAGAAATAACGGTAGACTTTTAAAATGTTGAGGTTCTAAAGCATAAGCAAATCTGTGGCCTAAGGATATTTTAGTCAAAACCTCTCAATTCTCCAGTCCACACTAGTGGTCCACCTGACCATCCCAAAAGAGAAATAATTATGATCATAAGTCGTGCATTCATCAAATCAGTCCACATCATCATCATCAGCCTATCATCATCCACTGCTGAACATAGACTTCTCCCAAAGCGCGCCACAAAACTCTATCCTCGGCCTTCTTCATCCAGTCAATCCCCGCTACCTTTTTAGGTTAACAGTTCACATTGACTGGGTATAAAAAGGGTTAAACTTATTGCTTGTTATGCTGATGATTTTTTTAAGAGGGTGATCAGACCATCTAATTGAACAACTTTCTCTGAGGGACAAACATCGAAGTCGCGATAAGAAAATCACCTGTTCCATAGAAAACTGCATCTTAATCGCCCCGCATTATACGGGACAGCAGATATTTTTTTTTCGTGATTTCGATTTTGGTCCCGTTGAGAAAATTATTCAGTTTGATGGTTTGATCATCCCATTAAAAACCGTAATCATATTAAAAAGGACCCTTTATTACCATTATATGTACCCTTTATTACTATTTATTTACAATGTCCAAGATATTTATGTATAGTTGTAGATTATTATAGTTAATACAACATGATGATGGGGTCAGCCTTCTGCGTCTGTTCTCTCCACCTTGCCCTATTCCTGACGTCTTCTTCGAGTGCAATGTCACTCGGTCATATCACTGCGAACTGTATTCATTACGGACGTCTTCTCTAATGATTATAACTAATCTAATCAAAACAAAATGCATTTCGCATCTCTATTCATTGCATCTACATAAACGTCAGAACCTTATGGCTTGCCGTCCGCTGTCGCAGGCAAATACCGCTAAACATCCTTACAAAAACGTAGCCCCGTACCAAAACTCTAGTTTATACGGACATAAGGTAGAAACTAAGTCGACTTGCGAGACTTTTGAAGTTGAAATATAATAAATAACTAAACAAATTAGTATGTTTGTTTGTACAGATCTCTACTCAGAGATAAAATCGTCGTCTAAATATAATCTGGTTAGCATTTGATACGAAGTTTCTAGTTTTAACGTGTCAACTCGAGTTAAGGGGGTTCGTCTCGCATTATGTTACATACAAAGTTAAAGGTGTAACTTTGGAATGTAAATGTAGTTTAAAAGTTCTTGCCCTAAAAATATAAGAGATAAAAAATAAATATTGAATACATAACTACCTACATTTTTCTCTTTTGTGTGTTGATCTGGTTGTATTACTGGTTGTTTCACAATCATCATCATCATCACCACATCACAGCAGGGCACATGCCTAGGAGGTGTATGGGCATCAGTCACGTACCCAATGCCGATACTTGGCAAACTTAACATTATAAAGGGTCCAACTTAAATGAGTATCATTGCAATTTTCTAAGGAAGATAGATAGATAGATAAACAATTTATTTGCAAAAGTAACACACACATAATATTACAGTTCAAAACAATTTTACAAGCAAGAATACAACGAGACATAGAATAGAAATTAGAAAAACATGTAATTTATTGTATGCTACAGCAGCAAATAGGTCCCAGCTCAACATAGACCTTGCCCGAGAGCAGGGTGTTGGTTTTCAGATGAAACCTTTTTGGTGGCAGTCAGACGCAGCAACCAAAGAAGTGAAGTGAAAGAATAAATAATTAAATGTAAGTTGAAACGAAATACAGTTACGGAAAAAAAATTTAAAAAAGTGTAAAAAAGAATCTGAAAAATACTATAGAATACTAAAAATACTAAGGAACGACTGTTTTTTTTTTATCGCGATCTCAACGGCTGTTTCATAATCTCTTTCCCTGTAAAAAATGCAAGGATGCTTTTAACACAAAAACGTTACTAAAAATAAGCTTCACTTTTACCGATAGGAAATACGACAGGTCATATTATTCGTAATAAACTTTAAAAACACCTTAGCATAATAATAAATGAACAACGTTGTGAGTGCGCAATACAGTATCTTGATCAGTTTTAAAACTTTTAAAATGACATTGGTTACATTACAATTTATATAAATATTAAGATATAGTTAATATCACAACACAACTTAAGTAGTTCCCATCTAAGTGAGGACCGTAGTTTAAGCAAATAACATAAATCCACTTAAGGTGAACCGTCACGGGTCGTCCTTATACTTTGAATGGTTTTACATAGATAGGATAATAAATTTATACTTCCTCTACCGTTTTCTTACATTATATGGATGATATACTATTCCAAGATCTCACTGCAAGTTTTCTACAGTATATGTTTAGGAAATGATACATATTCCAGTGGAAAGGTAATCGCTTAAAATCCTAAAAAAATAGGGTTGCCACCCTAAAGCCTGTCGCAATCTGGCAGCTGGATGAAAAAATTGTGTTCCTGTTGATTTTCAATATCCCCATTTGTTTTGGCAATAAATTGTATACAAAATTTTAACTAAACGTATCAGGTACTCGAAAAAAATAAGAAAGCCTGGCCATAATAATGGTCGCAACATAGGGTTGTCGCATTATTCTCGGTCATATAAATAAGTATTTATTTTTATTTTTTCGTTAACTAGGTATTGGCTGTTCTTAATTCTTTCATATAATATGAAATCTCGATTTTGGGAAGGTTTTATTACATAATAAAATGATGATGATTGATCCTGACTGATTTCGGCCACAGCGACTGCTTCAAATAGTAACATAATAAAATAGTACAACAGGCACAACATTTTCGCAATCAGCTGTAATTATAAAATAGGTTGCGACAGGCTTTGAAGTTGCAGACTTATTTTTTTAAGGATCGTCAAAGTACGACATTTCCTCTGGTATAATAATACAAATACTGAAGAATCCTTGCAGTGGGATCTTAGGCTGAAACTCTTATTTAAATATAAAAGTCAACACTTTTAACTTAATGCATATTGCACGTTACTATTTTATAGCACTTAATAGTTACAAAGTAAGAAAATCAATTTCTATACTCTTATCTGTTATAGCAAATAACTTGCATGCTCTTTTATGTAAAACCATAGTAAGTCAACTTAGATAAAAGGTAGGTAAGTTCAAACGGTGACTACCAAATCCTGTATTTATGGTAGTCACCAGAAGAGAAATTATAGAGCTCGAATATCGGATACGATATCCGAAAATGTTATCAGTAGGTACCGTTACTATAAAGTTTGGAATATATTTTGGAAGCGGCGCGGCGTTACCAAATCGTAGGTATGGAACTGATATCTAAAGTTCAAACTAAGGAACTGTTCGGGTTTTATTATATTCAGAATAAAATTGTTCATTTTCGACTAACTACGAATTATTGATTTAAAATACTACCGAATAATCATATATTTTTGCTGAAATTGACATACATTTATGAAAAAATAAATCATACTGAAACAATCACTATTTATATTAATACAGCTGCATACTTAAAATATTCATTTTGTTATTTTTTTTATCTGTAGAATATCTTCAATTTTATTTTATTTTACTTCGCATATCCGTAATCGTTATAAAACGCGGTTGTTTAGATATCCATATCCGTAATATTATATTGATAAAGATAACCCTAGTCACTAGTCACATAAGTCAGTAAAGTAGTCAATTTAACTATTTGTTAAGCCGTTATAAGTTGCATGAAAGACCGCGGTTCATATATCACTCGGTATTATTCAACATTGTTGAGCATATCGCGTATTTTATGGGAACCACTTGTGTTTGGTTTGAGTTGAATTATTTATTTGACAAAATAGTTATTTTAAAGCGCGGTGGTTGAACCGCATTTAATTGTTATTTAAGGCTACTCCTCCCATCTGCAAGGCTCTTTTTCTTAGAAGCAAACTTTTGCAATTAGCCATCTCGCTTCAATTGCACGGCTCCGGTCAGAATTTTCCGTTTTCTTTAAAAACATGTATGATTTTTTATAAATTTTCAAAAAATAAGAAAACCACATCATTTTATATTGTATTGTGAAGAATATTGTAAATTTTCATATTCTTCTGATCAACAATGTAAGAGTAAAACGGTTACAACTGGAAAAAAAGAGGTGACTTTGGAGTCGTTTTTCTTCAGTTTTATTAACTAAAATAGATTTCGAGAAAAACCACATCACTTCTCATATCCCGTAGATTGTTCAGTTTTGTTTTCTGCTTAAAAAGTGCCATAGTTGTATAAAATGGTTACAAAGTTACTCAAAACCGGGCGGACGTCCCAATTTTTTAACCATGGTAAAATAAAGATTCCTTTACCCATCAGTATTTCCAACATTTATTCAGTCTTCTTCTTCCATCAAGTCGATGGCATCTCATTCTAAATTTATCTGCCCAGGAGTGCGATTTTTTTAAGTCACACGTCTAAAATCATGTTCGAATGATGCATGATGCATAATCTTCATTCAGTAATTTTGATATTTTCGATTGCTCGTGTGACCTTTAAAATTCGCACTTCAGAGTTTTGCCACACGACGGGTAGCATTACTGGCATCGGCAGGGTCCATAAGCTGTGTTCGCATACAGGTGTCTGGGCAGGAAGGGGTAATACCGCATTCACACCTGAGATGTACCCGTATATGTAACCCCACTTCAAAAGGTTGTCTTTACTCCTGCCGATCTGAGTTCGGTCTGAATCGGCCTACGCAGATCCCGTCCTGGACGAAGGCTTTCAGAAGACCATCAGAAGACCATTCTCTAATTTAATAAACAGGTAATTTTGTGTATATTGAAAATTTATCACTTGGAAGATGAGGGCTAACATACAGAATGCAACAAGACAATTTTTGACTGTTTCTCAGTTTGATTGTGCAAGCATAATGTAAAAACTAGTAATTCAATTTGATGATCGATTGTAATGAAATTTTTTGTGTTTAGAAGATGATTAGACTTAAAAACTGGTATATATTTTCTCTGACTACAATGACGGGTAGCCGGTGTGGACGAAGTTGCGGTCCAAATCTATATTAGTAGGTGTATAAATGTAAGGAATAATGTACCAAATACACCACGGATATCCTAGTTCCACATACATTCAAGGTGGCAGGCATAAGGCAAGTAAAAGAGCTATTGTTACGTTGGTACCGGCGCGGGCGCCGCGGTCAAGGCATGCCCCGGTTCACACACGGGCTCGAAACAATCGCCGACTGTATCCACATTGTCTGTCTTTTTATTGACCTGACTGTACTTAGATATGATTATGTTTTTTAGGGTTACGTGGCTTTATCACAAAAAACAGAAGCCCAATTTGTCAAAGAAACACCATTATTTCGCTTTAGGTGTAGTTATAAATTCAATTCTAATTTATGTTTTTTATTTAATGAATGAATATATAATTTAAAAAAAAACATGTATGGTAATAATTTTTTTAACAGATATTGCGTTAAATAAGAGGAAGTAGAGATAGAGGAAGGCCTAGACAGGGAGTGAAGGGACAGCCAGGCAAATACTGAAATGGTGAGTTCAGACCATCAAACTGAACAACTTTTACAATGGAGCCAACCTCAGAAAACGTGAAAAAATATCTACTATTCTCTATATCGGAGGTTTGAAAATTGTCCAATTTGATGGTCTGAATTCACCATTGAAGCATTTGCCTGTCTGTCCCTTACACCTTGTATAGTACAATTAAGGGAAAATACTGGAGTCTGCAGAACCATAAAATGTATGTCCGACATGCTCTTGACAGGTTTTGTGTTGGAAAATTGTGAACTATGAGATGTATAGATAGGGTAAGTATTGGGTTTCGGTGTTTTAATGTGAATTTAACTATTAAATTCAGTAATTAGTAGCTACATGACTACCGAATGATAATTCATTGTTTTATCTGTTTTTTTGTTACTAGATTTAATGGGCATGGGTTTGTTCTTTGACGAAGGTCAGTACTTCCCCAAAACAGGGTTTTTAGGGTTCCAAAGGGTGAAAACGGGACCCTATTACTAAGCTTACGTGGTCCGTCCATCCGTCCGTCTGTCCGTCTGTCCGTCTGTCCGTCTGTCCGTCTGTCCGTCTGTCCGTCTGTCCGTCTGTCCGTCTGTCCGTCTGTCCGTCTGTCCGTCTGTCCGTCTGTCCGTCTGTCCGTCTGTCCGTCTGTCCGTCTGTCCGTCTGTCCGTCTGTCCGTCTGTCCGTCTGTCCGTCTGTCCGTCTGTCCGTCTGTCCGTCTGTCCGTCTGTCCGTCTGTCCGTCTGTCCGTCTGTCCGTCTGTCCGTCTGTCCGTCTGTCCGTCTGTCCGTCTGTCCGTCTGTCCGTCTGTCCGTCTGTCCGTCTGTCCGTCTGTCCGTCTGTCCGTCTGTCCGTCTGTCCGTCTGTCCGTCTGTCCGTCTGTCCGTCTGTCCGTCTGTCCGTCTGTCCGTCTGTCCGTCTGTCCGTCTGTCCGTCTGTCCGTCTGTCCGTCTGTCCGTCTGTCCGTCTGTCCGTCTGTCCGTCTGTCCGTCTGTCCGTCTGTCCGTCTGTCCGTCTGTCCGTCTGTCCGTCTGTCCGTCTGTCCGTCTGTCCGTCTGTCCGTCTGTCCGTCTGTCCGTCTGTCCGTCTGTCCGTCTGTCCGTCTGTCCGTCTGTCCGTCTGTCCGTCTGTCCGTCTGTCCTACCTATTTAGGGCTGTAACTTTTGAACCGTAATTGCTAGATAGTTGAAATTTTCTTAGATTATGCGTTATAACGGCGGATTTGTTAACAAATAATAAAAATATCAATAAGTTAAAAATTAAGGGGGGTTCTCAACAAGAAACTAGTTTGTATCAACGTTTTTTCTTCACGCTCTATCGTAAAAATGGAAATACATACAAGCGTCAAACTTAGCCTGATTATAGAGCAAACTCTACAGAATAATAACAAATACTAAAAACTGGCCATGTGTGAGTCCGTCTTGAGCTAAAGGTCCCGGACAGAAAAAGTTTCTTTTCTAAGTTAATGTTAATGTGTACTGTGGTGGTGTGGTACGGAACCCTCGGTGCGCGAGTAGCCCGACTCGCACTTGACCGGTTTTATTTAATAATAAAAAGAGTAGGTTATGTTCAGCTGTGGGTGACATTACATAATATACTATGTTGAAGACTATACTACAGCTACAAACTTACTCGACCGGAATGTATGGGACAACATATATTTTTTTCGCGTTTAAGATCTTAGTCCCACCGAAAAAATTATTCAGTTTGACGGTCTGATCTTAAAACAGTTACAGCTAATTTTGTTAGACTATATAGGGTCCTTCTTAATATGCTGACACTTTTTTAAGGGGATGATCAGACCATCATACTGAGCAACTTTCTCTACGGGACCAACATCAAAATCGCGAAAAAAAATCAGCTCGCCAATACAAAACAGCAAACCCAAACGAGCAAAATGTATGGGACAGCTGATTTTTTTTTTCACGATTTCGATGTTGGTCCCATAAAGAAAATTATTCAGTTTGATGGTCTGATCATCCCCTTAAAAAAGTGTCAGCATATTAAGAAGGACCCTATATAGTCTAACAAAATTAGCTGTAACTGTTTTAAGATCAGACCGTCAAACTGAATAATTTTTTCGGTGGGACTAAGATCTTAAACGCGAAAAAAATATCTGTTGTCCCATACATTCCGGTCGAGTAAGTTTGTAGCTGTAGTATAGTCTTCAACATAGTATATTATGTAGGTTTCCTGGCGATGTTTAAACCTTAGTTTAGTATAGATTGAAAAAAAATGATAAGCAAATGAAAAATGGGCTGGAAAGATTAAGAACGACATGCCATCGACTCGATAGAAGATGAAAAATTATAGATTGATGTTTTCTTTCACTATTTGGAAGGAGCTGGTTTTTGTCTATTCCTAAAAAACTCTAGACTATGCATCTTTATGCACTTGTTTAAGTGAAGATGCCAGCAATACAAAATACTTTTGGGAGAATAGTACTAATGATACTGAACAACATTCCCAGACGAACTAAAAGAAAATTCGCAAAAAAAAAACTTCACAAACTGTGCGATTAGCTCATTGCATTTATGACAAGTCCAAAACTTTTTGCGAATACCTCTTCGGCTCGTTGGCGTCTTATCTTCATCATCATCAGCCTATCATCGTCCACTGCTGAACATAGCCCTCTCTCTCACACAAGACTCTATCCTCGGCCTTCCTTCCTACTAGGGTTGCCAACCCTACTATATAATATAGTATCCTACTATATTAGGGGCCCTACTACTATAATTCTGAGAAAAATATATAGTAGGCAAAACTACTATATTTTGATGAGCAAATAATTCATAGAGAATTTAAATATACTTGTACTTAGGTCCAATGAAAATGACCAATAACTTAACATTATTTTAACAATTTTCTTTTTCTTCATCACATTTATTCCATAAACAATTTTCTACTAAATATACCTCTACTACTGAAAAGTGACAAGTTTCCTAAAGTCAGATTTATTATTTTTTTTAAATTATATTATTTCTGTATCGAAACTTGGTATTCAAACCAAAAAGTAGCAAAAAAATATAGTTTTGAAAAAAAAAATATTTACAAATTCGAAAAATACTATATTTTTTCTTATTTTTCCCCGATCTACTATATTTTTTCGGGCACTAAGGCTCGAAATACTATATTTGGTCTTAAAACAGTTGGCAACCCTACTTCCTACAGTCGCTCCCCGCTACCCTCTTAGGTCGTTGGTCCAGCGAGCCACAGTATAATTCTATCGTCTCTACCTACCCCAATAGACACAAGTCTGTTTATGAGAGTAGATTTGTAAACTTCACCTAAGCCTTGGATAGGGTCACTTAATAACTATTATGGTAGATAATTGACTTAAACACCGTACCGTGTCGATGATCGCCGGCTAAACCCTTATTTGGTATGTTCCTGCGTGCTTCGCTTGACCCGGGATTGAACCTGGGACAGGACAGGTTGGACTTATTGTCTTATGAGTTTAAACTTTGCAGAAGTGTGCAGGTCCTATACAAATCAAAAAATAGAAAGAAAGGTTAAACATTTTTTATTTCGCCAAAATGTTGTCTTTTTTTTACGACTGACATGGACAAAACACCCTTATAATAAAATTTTGCTGGTATGCATAGAGTCCTTCTTTATAATGCTGACTGTTTTTAAGGGGATTATCTATTTTGTCCAGTAAACTGAACAACATCTTTATAGAATCAACGTCGAAACCGGGGAAAAAAAATCGGCTCTGCATATATATCTGCGAAGTACTCGATCCAAATGTATGAGACAGTTTTTTCGTGAATTCGATGTTGGTCCCATACCATATGAATACCCTGGACCCTATGGTATGGAGGAATCACATTCTCACAAGACTCAGCGTGGGAGGCCCCCCACAATGTGTTCAGACGACCTGGAGTGCGATTTTTGAATCTCATTTGCTGAGTTCAGCAGTTGTAAATGTCAAAATTACTTTGGAGACATCTTTCTACTTATGATTTGACTTTCATAAATCATACTACAGGAATGCTATTTTTTAAAGTCAAACCAGCAGTAGAAAGTTGCGTATCTCTATAAATTTGCAACTGCTGAGTTCAACGAATGAGTTTCAGAAATCGCACTCCTGGTGAAGGCGGCGGCAACCCGTTGGATGAGGGCAGCGCAGGACCGCTCGTTGTGGCGATCCTTGGGGGCCTATTTCCAGCAGTGCACATGTATCGGCTGAGATGATGATGATTGCAAAAATTTTATTCGGAAAAATATGAATTTTGGGATGAATTCTTTTATTTTTATGCTTTTTTATATTTACACGTCGTCGTCTATTTACGTCACGACAGACTACAAAGGTTTTTAAGACATTTAAAAATCTATAAAATTTACATTATAATTAAGTATAACGGATCAATTAAAAAAATGTCTCAAAGATAATAAAAACAATCAAATACGATTAGTGGTTTATAAATAAAAGCAAATAGAAGATCTGTGGACCACAACGTAATCAAAGAATATTACATTTTATTTCTTTATTAATTAGCGGTCATTTTTAAGGAGTCGATTTAAAATATAATAAGGCGGATCGGATACAGAATTAGACGATATTATATCTTATGGCTTAATCTACAAGAATGTTATTCGTTTGGTATCCACATAATGTTGTCGATATAATAATCAACATTTCTTGCGGTTTTGGAAATCCATCATCTTTAAACTAAACTACGATAACCGTTAGTACACGTAGAATCACGTTAACTTTATTCCAGTTTTCAAATATAGTGGAGTAGTAGTGCTTCGGTCTTTGATTAAATTAAAAGCGGAAGATAGATGACTAGCCTATAGCACATGGACCGCATAAATTGAACCCCCGTCGCCTAATTTACTTTTAGTCGGAATCTAGTCGCAATACGATCAGCATTGCGTGACTCAGATACTTTTTGATTTTAGGTGAAATAAAGGTACCACAACACAATGTCTTCGTGTGCTTTTAATCGATGTACAAATCTTTAAAAAGAAGAAAAACAAATCTCACGGCATTACTTTTCACTCGTAAGTACATTTATTTATTTATTTTAACACTTTAGTGTACACACGGAAATATTCCAGCAAACCCGTGAAAGAGACAGAGTAGCAGATCCATCGTTCGAGTACTTAATGCAAGAACGTCACCTATCTTCCGCAATTTTAATTTAATCAAAGGCTTCGGTATTTAAAATGATAGATAATCGAAGTAAAGCAACTC
This sequence comes from Agonopterix subpropinquella, assembly GCA_922987775.1. Lineage (NCBI taxonomy): Eukaryota > Metazoa > Arthropoda > Insecta > Lepidoptera > Depressariidae > Agonopterix > Agonopterix subpropinquella. The sequence continues at coordinate 1,931,234 of OV277693.1, read as the reverse complement.
CCACTGATGCGTTTAGGTACATCTACATAAAGACCACTTCCCAAAATGTCCGTTTCCAAAACGTCTGGATGGGTGACCACTTTTATCGTATACAGGGTCCTTCTTAATATGCTGACACTTTTTGAAGGGGATGATGATGATGATAAGACCATCAAACTGAACAACTTTCTCTATGGGACCAACACCGTAATGGCGAAAAAAAATCCGCTCTTCTGTACAAAACTGCAAACCTACTCGAGCCAAATGTATGGGACAGCTGATATTTTTTTCGCGATATCGATGTTTGTGCCATAGAGAAAGTTGTTCAGTTTGATGGTCTGATCATCCCCTTAAAAAAGTGTCAGCATATTAGGAAGGACCCTGTATAACATCCCTGTATGACCCTCTAGAGCAGAGGTCCCCAAACTATTTTGTTCCGTAGACCCCTTGCAAGTTTTTGGGATTTTGGGTAGACCCCCTACATGGGCCGTATTTCCAAATACTTATTCCAGCTTGCCGGCGAGCCCGTAGCCAAGATTTGTGCCAGCAAAGGTATTCTACGGTTTTAGCAGATAGGTCCAAAGAGTTCTTGGTTATTTCATGACAGTACTACCAAGAGTTCGGTCCAAATCTGGAGCGAATGAAGCGAGCACGAAATTTTACAGAACTGTGATCAGAACAAATTATTGCGCGCGCATTAGAAAAAATTTAAATATGGAGCGAGCGAAACGAGCTCGAAATTTCTCAACTATTCAACTTAGCTATGATCAGGAGTGCGATTTTTGAAACTCATTCTTTGAACTCAGCAGTTGAAAATATCAAAATTACTATGAAGATATGCATCTTTCTACTGCGGATTTGACTTTCAAAATTTTTGAAAGTCAAATCTGCAGTAGAAAGATAGTTATCTCCACGATAATTTTGACATTTTCAACTGCTGATCTCAGCGAATGAGATTCAAAAATCGCACTCCGGAGCGAGCGAAGCGAATACAAAACTTTTTTGTAATATGATTTGACCATGAACAAAAACCTGTTTGTCTGTGTGTATGTGTGTCTACTCAGTGGTTCAATAAGAAATAAGAATAGAAATAAAGCGAGCGAAGCGAGCTTGAAATTTTTAGCACTCTTCTCTCAAAACTTCATAGAAAGAACCAACGAATCTAAATTATTTAATATTGTATTTTTCCAAATATTGTTTTATGAATTTTTTGGCCATAAACTGACCTGAATTTAATTAAAATAAAATGTGGAGCGAGCGAAGCGAGCTCAGATTTTTTATTTTATTTTACGGCTACGTTATGCCGTATATTTGGTAATGCGCGTTTGGATCCCTCTGCTCGGTCGTGCTTCTAGGTGTATAGCTTCGTAGGGCACTAAAATCCTTCTGCAAGCCGCCCCGCCCCCTCTAAACGGGCTGGCCTTAGCACTTGCCCATTTTCCCCATATCAGAATACATTCCTGCCTTCAGATGATAGATAGTTGTACTTATATTGTTTTTATAGGAAAGAATTATGTGAGTAAAACAGTAATAATGTATTTATTGGCTCACACAAAGAAGGTAGTTAAAGAAGTATACATGCATGGCATTTACTGTCTTTGTGAGAGACTGGCGTCTGGGGCAAATGAGTACATAGGTACTATCTGTATTATGTGGATTTTTCCATTCATGGAAAGTCAAAATTATGATCACGTCCTACTCAAATAGTCTAACTCAACTCTCGTTGACCCCCATTTAAGTCTCATGGACCCCCAATTATTTTTCTCGCTAACATGGACCCCTAGCAGGTCGTAATCGACCCCTGGGGGTCGATATAGACCACTTTGGGAATCACCGCTCTAGAGCACCTCATGGCTCCGGAAGGCATGGATCTACTACTATTCTATACAACGTGTTTATGAATTAGCGCAAAACCTAATACACCCCAACTGATTTATAACAAAATAATTAGATTGAAACAAGAATTTCATTATTTTGATTGTTAAAATTTAAAGTTATTCACATTTTAAGTTTTGAGGCAAAAATGAATTGTTATCTTTTCAGCAATGAATGAGAGCGCTAACGTACTCATGGATACATTTTAATAATCTTGTTTTGGTAGTAAGTAGGGTGAGTGTGTCCGTGGGGTGGGTTAACATCGAGTTCAGTGAATTTAAAATTTTACTAAAAAATTATTTAATATTTTGATAAAAATTACCAATGTTGAAACCAATTCTGCTCTCGATTCTAAACAAACTACTTTCTAGTTTTGCGTTAATTCATTAACACGTTGTATATCTACATTTAATATGATAAAACTGTATATATGTTGCGTGCCTCTACGTGTACGAATATGTACAACGGTAAGTGATTATGTATGTTTGTCTATTGTGTATTTATTTGTGAACTCATCGCATAATTTTATTTTGCAGTGGCAGTGCAATAAAGCGCTATCAAGCTTTAGCTCTCTTTCTGTTTGCGTGTGAACGAACGAAATAAAAGGCGTGAATCAAGCTACGGTAGTCGCAGAAGATAAATTTCGAAAATAACGGTATTGCGATGGATACAAGTTAATGTCCGTGTAGTGGAGTAAGTTAAATCATAAGATATATCATCACTACATAGTTTAAAACAAAGTCGCTATCCGCTGTCTGTCCCTATGTATGCTTAGATCTTTAAAACTACGCAACGGATTTTGAAGCGTTTTTTTTTAAATAGATAGAGAGATTCAAGAGGAAGGTTTATATCAGCATTGCACCCGTACGAAGCCGGGGCGGGTCGCTAGTAATTATTATAATTATTAAATATACCATTCAGTTCAACCTATCGTAAAACTCAATCCACACCGAGATAGCGGGGTAGCGGCTAGCAGCGGCCGCGCAGGTTGAACAGTGAAGTTAATAGAATCGTCGCGCGACCTGGAGTCGCCCAGCAGCGGCCGAGCCTCTTTTACGAATCCCTCGAACGAGACTATACGCTATACAGGGTCCTTAATTATGCTGGCACTTTTTTAAGGGGATGATCAGACCGTCAAAATGAACAAGTTTCTCTATGGCACCAACATCGAAATCGCGAAAAAAACAGCTCTTCCATACAAAACTGCAAATCTACTCGATACAAATATATGGGAATGGGACAGCTGTTTTTCTTTTCGTGATTGCAATGTTGATCCCATAGAGAAAGTTGTTCACTTTGATGGTCTGATCATGACCTTAAAAAAGTGCCAGCATAATTAAGGACCCTTTAATAAACTGTCAGCATATAAAGTTGGACCCTTTATGTAATTTGAGCAATGTACCTAGATCAAGTTTAAAATGCTAAATCACTGAAACTTACTTCCGCTTCGCTGGTATGAGTTGAGCCTAAGAAAACGCCAACAATAAATGTGTAAACAATCAATTTTGCGGTCACAGTAGAATATTTTGTAACTGATATTAAGTAACCGCACAAACAAACATTATTATGATTAAGCTAACATTATTAAACTATTATAACTGAATTAAGTCTCGGTAGACATGCTGGCGACGTTAATTGCTCTGTGTAACAGTTTTATAAGATGCGTCATTTTATAATTACAATGTAGTAATAGTGATTATGTTTGTCGTACCTAACCTGCCTTCCATACAAAATCAGACATATTTTTGAATGGATTTCTTTTTGGTGACCTCGGAATTAAGGCTCAACATATTTAGAGCCTGAGAATATTCGACCCTGTAAACGATTTTACGTGACTTTCATTCTACCTAGGTATATCGAACCTATGAATTTTCTAGCGAACATAATTTTAGTCCGAGATCCGACCGCAAAATTGTGCACCTATTTCTTAGGCGATCGAAATGTGATTCTAATATATGTTCACACAGGGGTTAAATTAACGCCGCCAAGTTGCCTATAAAAATCCTGCCACAAGTACCTTTTCCATTATGATTTTTGGTATAACTTTTTCCACTTGTCTTTTTGGGAAATAAATGGAAGGATACTGATCTAAAGTACTGGAAAAACTAGGGTTGCCGCTTCTCAATCTGCCGCAACTATAGGGTTGCCAGGTTCAAAGAACTCATTTTTGAACCTGGTAACACTAGAGTGGCGGCAGACTGAGAGGTGACAACCCTAGTTTATCCAATACTTTAGATCATAGGTTCTCAAACTTATTTCGCCCACCGCCCACTTTAAGAAATATTTTAGTGCGGACGCCCATTGAGAATATAAGTTTCGAAGTAGTTTTATTTAGGGAACGCCAACAACGGAGTTGAAACAGTCGCCGTGGCCAAAATCGGTCAGGACCTATAAAATTATGTATACATTTAGGGGATGATACATTCCGAAATCACTCCTTACCAATATTGTCTATAATAGAATGCATAGTGTGGACGCCCATCGCAAGACAGACGACCTGAAACAAGGTAACTGGAGACGACTAGATTAGGAAGGCAGAGAAGTCACCGTTTTATGGCGACCTTTCAGTGAGACCTTTCGTAAGCACAAGACTACAAGCTGATTATTAAATAGATAGAATATATACAGGGTCCTTCTTAATATGCTGACACTTTTTTCAGGGGATGATCAGACCATCAAACTGAACAACTTTCTCTATGGCACCAACATCGAAATCGCAAAAATAAAATCAGCTGTCCCATACATTTGGCTCGAGTAGGTTTGCAGTTTTGTATGGATAAGCAGATTTTTTTTCGAGATTTCCATGTCGGTGCCATAGAGAAAGTTGTTCAGTTTGAAGGTATAATCATCCCCTTAAAAAAGTGTCAGCATATTAAGAATGACCATATATAGATGAAACTTGCAGTGAGAAAAAAGTTTATGCATGTGCACGGCACGGGGGTGAGTGTGTTCCATACTGTTTTTTTTATTTTTATTTTGCATAAATGTTAGCTACGCCATTCAAATGATCACTTATATTTACAACATTGTTAAAAGAAATTTTAAGTTGTAACACGTGCTGAAAACTATACCAAGCAAAGAAACATCCAGAGAAAATTTCCAAAAAGCACAGCAGAACTAAACACAATGAAACCCGAAACACCATAACTTTACAAACTGATTGTGCCACACTAATCTTTTTATTGTCTCCGAATAAAAAAAACAAAAGGACTCAGGCTTCCTACTGTTTTTGTGTGACATAATCCAAAAGGGTTGTGGACGGCAGAGTCATCCCCAAATATTATTGTTAAGTTTCATTTTATTAACGAATCAGTCCTTACGGTATTGTCAGCAATCTTCGTGAGAATAACTGTTTGGATGTTACTTTACTGGAATACCGGGATAAACGTGAATTTGTCTTCGCAAAATTTCTTCTTAAAATTACAGCTTATTTAAACGCAAAACATAAAGAAAACTAACGTCTACGACGTATTAATGAATTAACGCAAAACTAGAAAGTAGTTTGTTTAGAATCGAGAGCAGAATCGAATTATCATGGTTTCAACATAGGTAATTTTTTTCAAAATATTAAATATTTTTTTTGTAAAATTTAAAATTTCCTGAACCCGATGTCAACCCACCACACGGGTGCACTCACCCGACTTACTACCAAAACAAGATTATTAAATGTATCCAAGAGTACGTTAGCGCTTTCATTCAAATCATTTTTGCCTCAAAACTTAAAATGCGAATAACTGTAAATTTTAACCATCAAAATAATGAAATTATTATTTCAATCCAATTATTTTGTTATAAATCAGTTGAGGTGTATGAGGTTTTGCGTTAATTCATTAACACATTGTAGATTACTTGACAAATCATTCGAAGAAGATTAAATTAAATGTTAAAGTTTGGATGTTTAGATATTTACATGTTTGTCAATCAATCTCGCATAAATTTGGATGAATTTTTTACCCGATTGCGCGACGCAAAGGAAGGGTAATGTATTAATCAGCCTATGTAAATGTAAGTTTGTTCCTTTGTTTCGCTTTAGTTAATGGTCCGTAGTATACAATAAAAGGTAAAATACATTAGATTCAGATTATGTTTTTTTGTCTTTTCTAGGTAACACATACTTGCCCTTGTAATATAAGCGTCTATCTAGATATGGGCACAGACACTGAAAGAAAAGCTTAAATAAAAGGGGTAAAACTACTGAACCAAAATAGACGGACTATAAAAAAAAACATGGAATGGAGCTATACATCTTTTATTTCATCGCATTTAGTTAACTCGATAACAAAAGTGTACTCGTAGATATAGTTTTGTGAACGATTTTGTTAATGCGCTGTAGACAAAATCGGCTATGAAATTATCATTATATGAAGATCTAACATTCCATGAAAACGAATACATAGAACTTCTACATTTAACGGCAATTTCTCTTTAAACTAATTGGTATGCGCATGGTGTGAGACCTTAGACCCCCGACGTTACAGCCAATCTTCACTTACGTTACCGTCCTAGCATCGCATCGATAATCCAGAATTATTACTCCATTATTACCAGTCGCGCAAATCTTCTCTTTGAAGCTAAATTATTCATTTAGATAATAGGTCCGTTAGTTTTATTCAATTTTGCTGCGGTAAGGTTTATTGTGAGTTGTAGACGAGCGATTTTGTTAGCGGTTTTTAATCGCTTTTAAATTATATAGTGAAGTGTTTGTAATCCCTAACTCCACTGGCTCAGCGACCCAAAGTAGGTCTTGGTCTGAAACGGGAGAACGCCAATGTTCCCCTTCATGCGTAACCTCTCACCTGTAACTGGCTTGAAATTCACTTAGGTCAGCCTCTACTATGTTGATACAGTGATACCTGGGACTCACTGGAAATCAGCCAGTAAGTCGACCCAGATATATGCTCTCCTCACATGCCGATCCTCACCCATTTTTTCTGTGGTCAAGCCAGTAGAAACGGTGTGTCTTTGTCTCTTCAATTAATTTAGCAAGGTCACGAATTCTACGTATACACTCCTCCATCGTTTTTTCATATTATTAACGAAAGTTTTGTTAATTGAGCTGTATCTAGAACAGTAAATTCATCAATTACGTGGGTATGTTAGGAAAGCTGCAATCACAATTTAATTAAAACTATTTGAACAATTAAATTCTTATCTACCTTTGCTGATAACTTCAACATTTCTGGTAACTTTAAAATTAATATAAATCAAAAGATCAACAGAGAGTCTAGTATACGTTAATCCTCCCGCATTATATTGAAATGGCATTATAAGCTCGATTAAGAAGAAACAGGAAAGAAAAATCGGATTAACTCGACGACAGTTACGCTAATCAGATTATCATAATTCTAAATATAAAATAACCATGATTCTATTAAACATATTGTAAATTAGGTATTGGTTAGGGTTGGTATTTTTTTGTAAATTAGGCTCTAACTATAACTGAAAATTTTGCAAATATTATAGAAGTCCTTTACATGAAAAGATTTAGGTCATATAAATGAATCGAAAGAATTGCATCAGATCGTAGTCGTGTCGTGGGTTCGTTACTCCGCAAGATTGTATTTATTTGCCGTGTGGTAACCGGCTTTGAATAGCTTAGAATCCTAGATGGATCGAAGGGGCGACTAATTCCTTTAGACATCTACAAACGACATTATAAAGGGTGAAATTGATATCATTAGTATCCTTTTCAAACTAAGAGTCTACCAATCAAACTGAAAAACTTTTACAACGGGAGGAAACCGATCGGAGCAACAAAAAAATTTGCTGTTCCATACTAACCTGCAATGCCTACTCGACTCAAATGTATGCAACAGCAGTTTTTTTTTGCTCTGATCGGGTTGTTCAGTTTGATGGATAAACTCTTAGTTTCAAAGGATGCTAATGATATCAATCTACCTATCTAATCTACCTAATCTACCCTGTGTAAACGCCGCGTCTCAAACGCCCGTCTGCAACACGGCCACACTGTCTCAGGGAGTCACAGAGATCCTAAGGCCGCCATTACAATCCTGACACTTATCCCCTCAGATAGACTAAAATATTTTGATACAATCGCTTACAGACAAATGTCGTCGATTTATCAAAGGGCTCATGCGCCCGCGCATCTTATCCGATCATGCTCTGATAATTCCCGTTTGCCACTATTTATCTTAAGATTATCTATGACGTCTTTATTTAGGATTCTTTTTTTGGTTTTTTTGTAAATCAAAATGTCATCCGGTTCTAATGTGGTGAAATTAATCAGACGAGGATTATGGGAACCAGTTTGGTAAGTTTGAGAATTATTTTGGTCTAAATTTTTCGTTTTCGTTTAAGGAAATTGGCAGAGCATTAGTCACATTTAATTATATCTACTTACATTACCTACTTACTCGTACGTGCTTTGAAAAATAAGTGTTCACGTCTTAATTTTTTTAAAGTGTCCGATTTTTTTATGGTGAGTAAATGTTATCCAGGTAAAGTGTCCTGAAGGCGATTGCTGAATGGTCACAGCACAGGCATGTAATAAAAGGTTAACTTTTTTATTACTATTTAATTTTAGTATGGGCATTAACTACGATGAAAGTTTTGTCATGCATGTGCAATGATAGTTATTGATAGATGTAATGATTACGAAATTTTTGTTTTTCTTAATATTCTATGCAACTAGTGTTGTCTCTGAATAAATAAATTGAAATTTATATGTTTGTTCCATTCGAAATATGTCAAAATTCAAAATTTTTTATTCAAAATAATATCATATAGATGGCTTTTTGACGTCAATTTTTGACTCTACCACCGCGTCGGAAGGTGTTCCGTTGAGAGAAGATGCGGCCATAAACTCTACAACACACATCTTTTAAACATAACAAAATGTACAAAATACAATTAAAATACAATATTGCATATAATAGTGTAAAATTGTCAAGACCAGACATTTTGTCATTCAAATAATCATCGAGTTTATAGTAAGTAACCTTTTTTACAGAGGACTTGTTTAACATGGGACTTAAACTTTTGTCTGGTAAGTTTAGAATATCCTCTGGTATCTTATTATAATAGCGTATACAGTGCCCCATGAAAGATGTGTTGACTTTACTGAGTCGAAAATGTGGGAATACTAATTTATTTTTATTTCTTCGAAGAAGAGACAAATTTTTCCGAACATATTATAATATGTATAAAGACGATGTAGTAACAAAGAAAGAGAATTGTATTGTATCTTAAGATGGTCACGGTGGATGGATGGTTTGACGGCCCGGTAGCACAGTCGGTAGTGAACCTGCCTGCTGTGCCGAGAGTCGCGGGTTCGAATCCCGTAAGGGACAAATATTTGTATGATGAATATGAATATTTGTACCCGAGTCATGGATGTTTGTATCTATATATGTATTCTATATCGTTGTCTAGTCATCATAATACAAGTCCAGGCTAGATTCTGGTACTTTAAATGTGACTAGATAATTTGTGTGACATTGTCCAAGATATTTATTTATTTATTTATTTACATGGTTCGGTAATAATGGATGAGAACAGATTGACGAATGAGATTCATAAGGCAAGCGAAAGTGCGAATGTCGAAAGGGTCATCCCCTTTCGACATTCGCACTTACGCTGGACGTACGTACACTGCTAAAATTGGTGATGTGCTTATAAAGGTTCAGGAGTGCGATTTTTCCATAGATATAGTAACTAGATGAAACCATACCGTGGCCGCACATGAAACAGCAATAGTGTGACTTTTGCATACAAAAAGTCGGTTTGTTTGGCAAGATGTCATCAACCTTCCATAGGTTTGACAATGGTTTGACATCTTGTCAAACAAAAAAACCGGCCACGGTGACCGAAACAAAAAATAATGTTTCTGTCTTTTTTGTTTACATAAGTTTTTATAACTGGCTATCCCGCTCTCTCATTTCTTGGCTCCATCTTTCAGCGTAAGCAAAAAGTTTTTAATCTAAGGATTTTTCAAACTCGTTGAACTCAGCAGTTGTAAATGAAGATATCTTTCTACCTACTGTAATACATAAGTATGTGCTTTCTACTGATGATTTGACATTCAAAAAACAAACTCCAGAGGTGCGATTTTTGAAAGTCAAATCAACAGTAGAAAGATGCTTATCTCCATACATTTTCAACTGCTGAGTTCAACGTATGAGATTCAAATATCGCACTCCTGGTCAGAAGTAGGTACCCCAAACCGATGAGGTACACAAGATGATGAGGTACATGAAACTGATGAATGTTGAGGAAGCGAGAGAAGTTTTTCAGAATCTTAGCAGGTGGCGTTTTGATGTCTCTGTCCTAATTCGATGGAAGACAGGCGTGAAAATATGTATGTATAAAATATAAAAAGCAAACTTGATTGACCTTTTCAAATTCAAATTCAAATTCAAAATAATTTTATTTCAGACAGAGTCCATAGATTGTTAGTATACATAAACATAAAAACTATATTAGTACAGTATTATCAGATTGTACAACAATAGTCCTATATCTACATAGCCTATTTTCTGATAGAGGGGGCAGCGGAGAGGTATAGTTTCGTCCAGTGCCTCCAGAAGGGACAGTGTGGCCGGTTTGAAATGGTGTTCAGGAGACTGTTGGTGCTACTTCGGACGCAACGCATCAGGGAGGCGACTCTACTGCGTATTATGGCGTGAAAGGAAGTCACACTTGCCGCCGCGAACATCCCTGACGCGCTGCAAAACCTCGGAAGCCCCATAAGCATCCTGAACCCATTATTTTACTGGATACGCAGAGCATTGTAGGCTCTCTGCGTATAGCTGACCCACAGGCTGCACGTGTACATCGACTGGCAAAAAGGAAAAGTTTTGGAGAGTACGGGAAATTATCCAAGTCTTATATTCCCAAGACCTTATTAAGTAACATTTTACAAAGCATTGAAAACCAATCACTAACTTTCCCTAATCTCTGACCAGGTCAGTGACCTCTCCTATTCAGGAGAGTACACCATAAACCACCATTAATCAAAGAGCACATCCATACACCGCGGCTCCCTAAAGAATCATGGTATCGGATTAACACGCACTAAACGTCGTACGTATAAACGATATCTTGGACGGAACGTGTTAATTTCGAGTGGAAAGAATGCTTGGGACGGTTTTAGAGGTCCTTAGGAAGTGAAGTGAACCTTAGTAGGAGAAAATTCGAAGTGAATGTAATCAATTTTCGACAGTATTTTACGTTGCAGTAAGTTAATTTCTATGAGACTGCTCGATAGCTCAGTCGGTAGTGAACCTGCCTGCAGTGCCAATAATCGCGGGTTCAAATCCTGTAAGAGGTAAATATTTTTATGATTAATATGAATTTTTGTAGGGTATAAGTGACAACCTAGCAAATACTGAAACGGTGAACTCAGGCCATCAAACAACTTTCTCTATGGAGCCTACGTCAGGAAACGAGAAAAAAATCAGCTGTCCCATACATTTTAGTCGGGTAAGTACAGCTGTTTTGTAGGGACAACTGATTTATAGTGAAAGTGGTTCAGTTTGACTGTCTGAGTTCACCATTTCAGTACTTGCTTCGCTGTCACTTACACCCTGTATAGTATTATTCTACATCGTTGTCTAGATTCTGGTACTTTCAATGGGACTAGATAATCTGTGACAAAGTTCTTTTCAGGCTGAACTTTTTATTGTGGAAAACATACAACAAAGATACAATCGAACTGCAACTGTGAGGCTTGATGTACTCTTGACTGTACCTACCTATCTATCTACTTTTTTTGAAGTGCCATATTGAAAGCGATCTCATGTACCACACTTCGTATAAACCCTGTGGTTTCAGAAGTGCGCCTGAAATTTATATATAATTATTATAAAAATAATGTATTGAATAAATAAATTAAAAAAAAAAAAAAAAAAACATCCAGGACAGAACCGGGATTCGAATCAAGGACCTCTGGTTTGGCAGTCTGGTGTTCAAAATTCAAAATTTTTTATTCAAAATAATATCATATAGATAGCTTTTTGACGTCATTTTTTGACTCTACCACCGCGTCGGAAGGTGTTCCGTGGTATAATTACCTACACCAACCATGTCGTCGGATAAATTGCCAAGTGTGGCAATTACGATAAGTATACGATAGTAATCTCGTGACTCTACAGAACCCAGTATGGCAAAACAAGTGACACGCTTAACTAATAAAGTATACCAAATAAATATAAAAAGCACCGTTAGTCAATACACGCGGTTACTATTATCTCTTATAACGACGTATTTAGGTACACTCGGCCCAATAAATATTTCGAGTGTCCGGCCCGGTACAGTGAGACCAATAAATTTATTGTAAAATTGAGACATATGAGCGAGATCTAATCTGACTTACAAGATTTATACGTCCAATAGATTTATTTAGGGAAAAGTTTGGTTTGTCGCATCTATTTGAATTAATTTTGTAAAGATCTGCTTTACGGATGTATAATGTTTCTATCAATAAATTATTAATAAGAACAGATTCTGGCTTTTTAAAATGTGTACGAAATACTTACGTCTTTCGAACTGATGTTGGCTTTTCAAAATCTTTAAGAAATTTAATACGTCTTTCCTTTCTTAGGCTTAGAAAAGGTTCTGGGCTGTAATAAAACAGCTACACTCAAAAAAAATAGTTTTGTTAAATATAACCAAACTTTAGTTCCTTGCATCGGGTTATAAATAGCAAAATATTTTACCGTTTAGATTATGTGCTACAAAACAGTTTGAATTCACAAAAGTTAAGTTGGTTAATATTAACAAACCTTTTTTTCAGTTTAACTGTATCTTTTTTCTTCTTTAGTTTATCTTTCTAAACCGTCACACCACTTTCCCAATGGGGTAGGCAAAGACTAGGGCGTGTTACATATTTCTTTTGCCTCATTCACATCCATACACGTTTTTAAACATGCCAGCCAGAATAAAAAATACATAATATACATACAAGCATAATCACACGTCTTTGTCCCATAGGGGTAGGCAGAGACTACGGACTGCCACACGATACGAAATCATCAATTAAACGTACGTTAGTTTGGTGTACATCGAGACATTTCCCCTTACTACTTTAGTTAAGAAGCATCTAAAAAACCGTAACACAAAATACAACAAAAACCTATTACGTCACAGGAACTAACGGTCACAGCAAACGGTCAGCGTACAGACGAAAAAAACATTAAATACCGTTTCGAATAGAGGAGTAAAAGCCATTAAGTAAGCAATAAAACAATCAATGTTACTATTCCCGTTTGAGAATGTTTGCGCAAAATTTCTTTTCGCAGAAATTATAGTTTTTGCAAGTCGGTCCCTTTTGCTATTTTTTCTCAATTTGCAACAGTTTTAGGGTTGTAATTTATAAAACAGTAACGTTTTGTGTTTTATTAGGGCGTTCGCTTTTTAGGACCATTACTTTTTATAGGAAGTAAATGTTAGTCAAAAAGAGTCGAAAGTAAGGTAATTAAGTAGTATTATTAGTGATTGTAAAGGCTGGAATTTCTTGGAAAAGGCATAAGACAGGAAAGAGTGGCATAATGGAAAGTAGGGTAATACCCTGCAGTGGGTGCACAAAAGCTGATGATGATGATAATTACAGATTGCTGGTTGATCATCATTCAACAACCTTAAAACTTAATTGCATTTTACGTGCGAAGTCCGAAATCGTCAAAAATGTTACTGTTTGTGTTCTGTTTGTTATTCTTATATGGTAGACGTTAGTAGTACGAAATATGACATAAACAATTACTTTAAGATCTCATCTCATTACTCATAGCATTTATAAAGTTAGTCATAAAAACAAGACAATTTAATAATTTTAAATAAAATCATTCGGTCTTGGCACAATGTCGAGGAAATGATACAGACAGACTTGAAGACTTGGCAACAAACATCAAGGGCGTGAAGTTTATGTATAAATGTGTACATTTATACATAAACTCATCATGTTTCCTTTAACATTGCTACAAATTTCAAAATCTTTTTAAAGTTGATATGGTCATATCATCAGCAGACGTACCTACTGAAAACCGATACGGAGCCTGAATTCTAGAATGGAGACTGCGAATTGGCAGGCGGAGTGTGGGGTGGCCTTAGGCACCGGACTGACGACTAAAGACAGGCAGTCGGTAGTTACTGCTTGAGGAAAGCCGAAGATAGAGTTTTGTTGTGCGTCTTAGTAGATACGTAGGTACAGCAGTGGATGATTATTGATGATACTTTCGCTGATATTTCGGCTCAGTCACAATATTTCATGGACCACTGTAAATATATGCTGTTATAATATGATACCGGAGGATATTCTTTTGCCAGACAAAAAGTTTAAGTCCCATGTTCTTCTTCTTATCGTGTGGGCAGTGCCCTGGTGTCAGAGTTTTTTCAGACCGTCTTAAGACCTCTGACGTGGTTTTTATTTAACGACTACTACCACCAGAGATACAGTAGCCGGGACTAACGGCTTAACGTGCAATCCGAAGCACGGATAATTTTTCCTTTCAAATAATCAGGTTATTCAGCCTGCAATGTCCTAACCAACTGGGGAAAAACGCACAAAGTGATATATGTGTATGTGAGGTATCCCCCGTGGGAATCGAACCCACGACCTCTGTGTCGAGAGCCCAAGCTTAACCATTAGACCACAGAGGCAGTTCCCAAGTCCCATTGTTAAGCAAGTCCTTTGTAAAAATGATTTTATGAATGACCAAAAGTTGTATTTATTTTGTAGAGGTATTTTGTATATTATGTTTTGTTTAAAAGATGTTTATTGTAGAGTTTTTGGCCGCATCTTCTCTGCAATGAAACACCTTCCTATTCTGTGGTAAAAAAAATTACGTCAAAAAGCTATCAGTATGATGTTAGGTATTTGAAATGAAAATTATTGATTTTTTGATTTGATTATTATTATTATTTAAACTAGCAGTGTATCAAGGTTTACTGCCAGCTTAAGCTTTCAGGATTCAATGACGTCATATCAGTTATCCCGTAATTAACTAATACTATAGCTAATGATAAAATAAAGGATCTAAACGAAAAAAAACTTACAACGCTTAAAACATTTTAATTTAGAGTTTAACACTAATGTTTAAAAGTATTTGCAAAATTCCTCATTTAAAAAGAAGCAACTCAAAAAACCCACTAAACTTTCATCTATTGTTGTATATTTAAGTAGACATTATTACTATCAGTAACAATGCAATTGTTTGTCCCTAAAAATGGATAAACAATGTAGTTAACAAATAATATATTTTATTTTACAATCCGTCACTTTTAGGCTTAGCTTTTAGAACAGAAGTGCTATTTTCGCATCTCACAATTTCAAAATCATGATGGAATGATGCAAATCTTCATAGTTACTTTGACATTTTCTACTGCTGATTGCTGAATGTGAGACTTTCAAAAATCGCACTCCAGGCATGCGTAGTCAGAACAAGACCTTTTTAAATGTCTTGGGTAATTTTTGGCAAGTCCAATAAATATCAAATACAAATATCTAAACTAGAAATTAAAAGCTTTCAAATAAATTATCGTGTCATGACACCCACCGTAGTATGTGCAAATTTTAGATATATTTTTTTAATACACTAATAAAATTATTATATAACGATGTATAATTAGTACTTAATGTAAACATCAATCAAAAACGACGTAACTAAGACGTTACATTCGCCAATTTCGATAATTATACTATAACTTTAAAAAATCACTACGCAACGATGAACTATGGTTACGATAATCGCGTCGCGATCTATAACGTCGCATATCGCGTTTTATTAATCGCAGTGTGAGCTGCGCCCGCGCAGTGGCAAAGTTCACGCGATCCCACCACGATCTGACCGGTAACGCACCGAACGTTAGAGACTGAGATAACGATATATGAAGGTGTTTAAGAGTGAGCGAGACAACGAGAAGAATAGAGGTTGCGTTAGAAGTTGGACACGCCCCCTCGGCCGCTGAAGCTTCGAGTCCTCCTCCGAGAGCATTCGTGCGCGCGCGCCGAAGCAGACACACGCCGCACGCGTTCGAAAAATTCAAATATGGAATCGAACGCGCGATTTCAACTCCGTCAATAAACCAGCCAGTGTCAATTTTATTAGAACATATTTTCTTCATCGTGTTTATTTTTTTTAGAAAGTTTAGAAGACTCGCTTTGTGTCAATTATCGTGTGCTATTTGGCGCACTTGCGCGTTTCAGTTTACATTTTCAGTTAGTACGTCTCTGTAAATGAAACTCGGTGACATTTATTTGTTTTGATCGAAAGTGACTATTGTGACATTTTGAAAACGATAGTAAAGGTAATTGAAGCACCACGATTTGCCGCCTAGTGCTCTATTGACTTGGAAAAATACGATTTCAAAAAGACTCTGTGAATTGCTTGTGGGATCTTGGAAGCTGTTTTCCTGTTTTGAGTTTACACCAAAGATTTCAAGGTAAGTTATAAGTGATATTTAGTAAACCAGCGAACTCCACCTGTATTTCATAACTTGCACATTCTTCTCTATTTCAATCTAGAGGCTGATTTAACATTGTCTCGCAGCAAGTTGACCACTAACTTGCTTCCACCACTAGTATCAATAAAGTAGTAAATACGTCAGTATAAACATCATACCGACATACAAAACCGACAAAATAACATAACATACAAATATTATTTAATTGCTTGAAACGAAGATAAAAAATTATTGTAATATTTATTTAGGTACCTTAGGACAAAATCAAAATTTAGGTTCATGTTTTTTTAACAAAATGAGTGAACCAAATCATTGAATAATGTCGTACCTTGCATTATAATTCTTAAAGTTACGCCTCTTTTCGCGTATTTAGAATGTTCTGCCTACAAAAGACATCAACGTGCGTTACAAATTTTTGTCATCGTACCTAATTATTTTTAAATGCATGAACGTCGTGTTTCCTTACTACAATATAATACCATAGTATCTACTGCAATTACAGAAACAGGTAACATTGTTTTCATTTTTCTTAAAATTTTAACAAATTATTTAGATCGACGATGGCGAAAAACTTAACATAAGAAATGTTTATAATTGTACCGTTCCCCTTATAATTTAGAAATTAAAATATCTAAAGACCTATATCAACTTTTTCTAAAGTTGGTGGTCCATACATCTTTTTGGGTAAGTTTAGCACAATACTATGTAGTAATAGGTACTCTTTCTTATACTGTGACTGTTAGCGAAGCGCCTATTCCTTTTTTGAATTTGTAATTTTAGAAGAGACCTAATATTTTTATTATCTATATATTGCTTATCTATGTCCGCAGCCATTATTGTCAGCGAATTGCTTTGATTTTCGTTCGTTGGTTTTGTTTTTTTGCAAATTGTGATTTTTCCATGTTTTCTCATGTAAAGTGTTGAAATAAACGTTCTTTGTGTACAAACTTTGTTTTCCGTTCGTGAAACCCGCCGCAGTGATTAACAGTGACAATACCTAATTGTGGACTGAAAAAAATCCTCTGTAACACGGGTGAAATTAAATCGCGCGATTAGGTGATTTTACGGTAGATCCTAATCGGGCAAAATAATTTCGCCCGTACGGCAGTGGAACCATATTTAATTGATTGATTGATTAACTTTTTCAGCCCCTAATAATCGTTATAAATGGAACCAAAAAACTTTGGGTTCTTACCGTCTATATGTTTTTAGGTAAAAGGCATTTTTAAATGTCACATTCGATTGAATCTCATGATCCAAATCACATTTAAATAAGCCACAAATACAAAATATCACACGTTAACCTTTTTCACAATTACGTATTTAATTTAATGCAAAGTATGAGTTATTATCAGTTCTTTCTCATAAAATGTATATTTATCATAATAATTTTAATCTGTTTCAAACGATTAGGATCTAACCTGTAGCTATATTCAAAGCGTTCTAGATTACTTAGAATTGATTTTTTTATATAATTATATAGTTTAAAAAACTGTATCACAGCTTAAATAGTATAG
The DNA here is from genome assembly GCA_922987775.1 of Agonopterix subpropinquella. Classification (NCBI taxonomy): domain Eukaryota; kingdom Metazoa; phylum Arthropoda; class Insecta; order Lepidoptera; family Depressariidae; genus Agonopterix; species Agonopterix subpropinquella. The sequence continues at coordinate 1,913,445 of OV277693.1, read as the reverse complement.
TAAGAATAGATTCTTTGGACAAAGTTCTTGATTAGAAATAAAATACATGTTTTCTATTATATAATAAATAATATAATAAAATTTGTATCTATCTACAAACTAGAGTCAGATATAGTGTAAATTGCAGAAACGCTCATTAAAGTTAATCTTCCATTTAATCTCTTGTCACTTTTTGTCTTGTTATCGTAGTAAAAGCTAGCAAGAGATTTAATGCAGGATTAACTCTAGTGAGCGTTTCTGCAACTGAGTGTATGAATAGCAAAACAAATAAGTTTCCGTAATATATCTTTAGAACCTTCAAGTCTAGAATTTCCCCGTGATTTATTTCAAGATAAATGACATGCTTACCAGATTTTAAGTCTAATCATAAGTTTTCAGACACAAAAAGTTTCATCACAAACAAACATTTACAGTTTTATAATATTACGAGCATTTTCCGCGACTTCGTCGGAACAAATTGTATACCAGATTTAAGTCAGATCATAAGCTATCAAATAAAAAAAGTTTCATCAAAATCGGTTCAGTAGTTTTTGCGTGATGCTCGTTTAAACAAACACACAAACAAACAGACAGACAAAAAATCCAAAAATTGGTTTGGAATCAGGGACACCTAAAAACCACATCGTAACTTTTTTTTGTTATTCTCTTCATTGAACAGACACACTTCTGTTACAGTTTTATAATAGTTTAGATGATACAAAGAAACTTTTGGCTTGTATTAATTAAGCTACTCAAACTAATTGTAAGACTATAACCGTTAATTTAATATATATTTTCTCAATTAAAATTAATAATGACCACCATATCTTTTGGATTAGTCTGGGCTTTGAAAATATTTCCCTTTCGTCAGAACCTTTGCCAATTGAGTGATTAAAGGCATTAAGGCACGAAATAACCTAGGAATAATTAAATGTCTTACTTACCCAGTTATTAAGCCTTAACTATAAACACTGAGGCAAATTTTCTTTAATAAATAGATTAACTGAATTGCCACTAAAATCCACAGTCAGGAAAATTACATTGAGCGGATATATTATCAGCAATGACTTTAATAACTTTAACGTAAAAGGAATTAACAATTATATTCATTATTTAAAGTTAATCATTATTTTGAATTCATTTAGAAATTGTTTTAAACCTTTATTTGACCGCTCCAGCATAGTGGAATACATACCAACATTTTTTATCACCCTTTTTATCAAAAAGGGTGATAAAAAATGTTGGGCATGTTATTTCCAAAAGCTCCTATAGTGAATTCACGATATTTTCCTTTAAATTGGAATAGTTTCCATACCTACAATTGTATGTTTTGACGAAACAATACTTAACGTGTCTAATAAATATATCTGATTTATTAAAACGAAAAGTACAAAGTGCGTATCCACGACAGGCTTCATCAATAAATAGGTACATCCCATATATCTGCAACTAAATGTATGCAATAAATATATCTTGAAAAAAGGAATTACATTAATAAGGTTATTTTCATTATTTCTGCCTACATGGTGAATGGAGTGGAAGGGAGTGTCCGTACTGTATCTAGTAATAGATACTCTTTCTTATACTGTGGTATCGTAAAGTATCGTTAAGTATTCTCAGCGCTCATAGTCCGGGAATGTGTTAAAACGTTTTGGTCCTGCATGATTACATTTTGAATACCTGGGATCTGGGCCCTCTACGTAAACGTGCATATACATAAACTCACGATTATAATCCCTTTCGGGCTGGTCAGAAGCTTTGCTACAAACTATTAACTATCTTTTTTCTCATGCATAGTGAGCATAATTTACACGGTAAAAACTAATACAGTTTATATAAGCTTTTACCATTATAATAAAACATGACAATCCCCAAAATTTTGTTAATAAAACAATAAAAGAAACAAGTACAAAATAAATCTTACGTCAATTGAACAATTGACCATTATATTCAGTGGTTATTAAAAAAACCTAAAGATAAAGTATTTAAACAATAAAGTCAACCCGTGAGAAAACTTCCCACCGTATCGTTTTAAACAAAAAAGTCAAGTTTGTATGATAGGCTTACATGTACCATATGACAATGGACAATGAGGATTGTTGATTTACGTACCTACTAATGTAATTTTGCTATTAATTTTGAATTATATAATGAGTTTTTTTACTGTTAAATAACTTTACACACACGCACGCTTACGCGCACGTACGTAGCAGAGTTTCTGGGCACCCTATAGACGTTTAAAGTTTTTCTATAAATACGCTTAGTTTTATCTACAGGGTGAAATTGATATCATTGGCATCCTTTTAAACTAAGAGTCTACCCATAAAACTGAACAACTTTTACTATGGGAGCAAACTGATCGGAGCAAAAAAATAATCAGCTGTTGCATACATTTAAGTCGAGTAGGCATTGCAGTTTAGTATGGAACAGCTGATTTTTTTTGTTGCTCCGATCGGTTTGCTCCCATAGTAAAGTTGTTGAGTTTGATGGGTATACTCTTAGTTTAAAAGGATGCTAATGATATCAATTTCACCCTGTATTCATTCTAACTCTAGGTGGTCGCTCGCAAATTGGAAATTACTTTTTATAATTCTAGTAAAACTCAAAAAGGTTTAATGATATCGAATGATTTACCACTTTGAATGTGTCATTTCTGTGGCTGAAATAGTCATAAGAAACGATGTAGCATTAATTATACACTACACTAGCCTCGGCTAAACTTCAATTCCAGGAAATGTGTATAAGAGATAATATTAATATCATCACTTCAGCCAAATAACGTCCACTGTTGCTAGACACAGGCTTTCTCCAATAATCTCAACAAGAATTTTTTTGGGTAGTTCCCATCCCTAGGTGAAATAATTTACCTTAATTCGATCTTAAACTATGATGAATCAGGATTGTAAAGAAGAAGGCGCATTTAAAAAACAGCGTACTGTCTGAACTGAAGATGCGCAGACGCCGGCGGCTGTCGCGTGCCACTAATTAAAGTTTGCGCCTACTTTTAACTTTATCATCACTCTTGAATCAATGATGAACATTGCTTCAAAATCATTATTTTTGAGAGAATTCACGATTGCTACAACTACATTCTTAAACAGAAAGTTGGTAGTTGTATCAATGTTTCTGACCACCCCGAAAGGGATTGCGGTCGTGAGTTTATGTATGTATGTTAATATTTCATACAAATACCCTTAGTCACCTTGTGTGTGTACGATAATAAAAACGTATAACTAAACCGAAACTGTTAAAATTAGCACAGATGCCATTAAACGTTTAGAAGCAGTTTCGAAAATGTCGCGCGCTAACGACCAGAGTCTCCTTTCAGCGAAGTACTAATTGCTAACAAATTAGCGTTGCGCAAGCGCAAGCCGTTCGACGAAATTTTTTCATAGAAACTGTCGCAATTGAATCGCTGCGTTTTGAAATTGAAAAGAGAATTTTGTTGAAAGTACTTTTAACAATTAGAACCGTTTTGAAGAACGTGCTTTTTCTGGCGTACCTGTATATATACTCACGATTACATTAAAATGTTTTTACGTATTCAGTGCATTGAAGTTAATATAAAAGATCAATGATTTAATGCGAAAATAATTTTAATTCAATTTATAGGCCAAAGAAATTGAAATAAAAATTTTCAATATACATAACGATAACATAGAACGAAGAAATCAACTGGAAAATTACTGACTATTTATTTATTTATAGGGTAGGCCTGTGCCCTGTATGGGGACGTATATAGGCTGATAATGATTATTATTAAAACTTGATAGAATAAAGCACGAAATAATATTTTTTGTTTCTATATCTGTGCATATTTAATTCGTAAAATAATTAATAACTCTTAACTTACCTTTTTCAAATAACATTCCACATTTATTTCTAATCTTAACTTTTCCTATAAATCGATCATTAACAAACTTTTTGTACCAATGAACCTCTTCCATAAATCTATTTTATATCTCTACTTGCAATTTAAACATGCAAGTATTTTTATTTACGATTCATCGGTTTCTTTTCGCTCCTTTCTGGATAATCAGCCACAAAAACAATTTCATTGAACATGCCACTTAATTAAACTTTATTTAATACAACAAAGTCTCTACACAAAACTCCTGATACGAGGCTTTAAGTTAGAAAATCGCTTGATCTGTATGACTTTGTAAATGAGACTAACTATAAATGATCTAGTTATACTCCCATATAACCTTAAAAGGTATATAAAGCACATTCATTAAGATTTAATTTGGTTTTACTAAAAATAACTGTGTTTGTTTTAATAGATAGCTATTTTAAACTCAATTAAATTAAATGTAAGGTTTTATAAGTACTGACTGAAACAATTTTATTCTTAATTAATATTAATATGCACGTATACATCCAATGATGGACCCCACCATTGGGATTTGTACAAGCAAAAGAAGTAGAGTAACAACACAATTATAATTTCGACTGGAAGCATTTTTTTTTCGATACGCATCGATCAGCAAAATACCTACATTTTGCTTAATTCCATACATCCCTAAGGGGTAGTAAACAAAGGACTTTAACCCCAGGGGAAGTTATGATTAGTTAGCAATTTTTCCATGACTCTATGGTCCTAACTTATTTAAACCAGGAGTGCGATTTTTGAATCTCATTCGTTGAACTCAGCAGTTGAAAATGTCAAAATTACTGTGGTGTGGAGATAAGCATCTTTCTACTGCTGATTTGACTTTCAAAAATCATACTTCAGGAGTGCGACTTTTGAAAGTCAAATCAGCAGTAGAAGGATTCGTATCTCCATAGTAATTTTGACATTTTCAACTGCTGAACTCAGCGAATGAGATTCAAAAATCGCGCTCCAGGTCAGAATCCCATCGCAGGTGGTTTGAAAAATAGTCCAGTCTCAACCTTGAAAGCGTTTGTTCTACAGTGGAATCCCACAAACTATAACATACCCATACCTACCTATGAATCATAATGATCCTTTAATTGAGCTTATCAATACTTAGCATACATGCATACACACAAGACACAAGTTTGTTAGAAATATTAAAATTGAAGAAACTGTCAACTTCGAACTCCTTGTCATCATCATCATCATCTCAGCTGATTGATGTCCACTGCTGGACATGGGCCTCCCCAAGGATCGCCACGACGACCGGTCCTACGCTGCCCTCATCCAAACTAATATTACTATGAAAACTTTATTTTCACAAAGTATACCACTATACCAAGTACCTAATGTAATAGTGTTATAATATAACCTCATAGCTATAGCATAAGAGGTAACCGCCATAACCTAGGCTAACCTCTGCGCGGGCGCAGTCCAGTTCCCACGTACAAGTAATGCCATCTAATGGCGACGGCTAACGTAATAGTGGAGTTTGTATACTTGCTATATTGTTCGATATTTTCTTACAGGTGAAAAATCATAGTGTTTTTCTTTTTATTTTGTTCTCGTGGTGTAATAAGCTTTATTTTTTAAGTTATGTTGTATGAATGTGACGCTGTTATGTGACTTTTTCACATTCTTCTTCTTCTTCTTATCGTGTGGGCAGAGCCCTGGTGTCAGAGTTCTTTTCACATTAATAAACTAATTTTTGTAATAGTCCGGTGTCATCTTTTGAAACAAATGTAGGCTGATAAATATTTTCATTTCAATATTGTATTAATAATGTAATTAACAAAAGTGCGTGTTAATTGTCTTACTACAAAAAGTTTTAAATAGTACAAAAACGAGTCTACTATAGTATAGTACACTGAAAAAAAAAAATTGTTTCCTTCAACCAACGTCATGACTCCATATGAGCCTGTCAACATCATGACTTCTCCGACTAAGAGAACTTTGTTAAACGTAATCGGCTTGTTGTAACAACTAACCATCTTTTGTTTTTTGTAAACAATCATAACGTCATTTCAATTATTTTGGTGCTAATTAAGAGTCTTAGTAGGCTCGCATTTTTTTCAGTGTACGTACGTGTACGTACGTGTAACAGTGTACGTTAGGACTGAGGTTCTTTGTTTTTTTTGAGTTGAAAACTATACCGTCTTAAAATGTCAAAATTTTGTTTTTGTTATCTACAAATTTTGTACACAACTCTTAGGGTGCCTGTTCAATGAAGCTGTGCGAGCTGTGCGAGCTGTGCGAGCTGTGCGAGCTGTGTAGCTGTGTTTTTTTAATCTCAGCAACATCCTTTGTCTGAATGTAAGTGTATTCTCCATTTGTGTGTTGTGTTGTGTACAGTAAAGTGTAAACGCCACGTAATAAAACAAAGAGCATACTTTACGTCTAAATCGCGTGTGTGATTTACTTTCCGTTTCGTATTATGGTCGCTGCTGCAATTTCATATCATTCTCGTTACATTATGCACTTGTATCTCTGAGATTTGTTCACGAACTGTGGTGTTACAGGTGTCCATACAGCCAGAACTTAAATAAGCCCACCTGAACATTTATTTTGAACACGCCTCATTAAATAACAAGGCAAAAGGTGCCTTTTTCAAGGATATAACTTTTTGGGTTATGGAACTTATTTTAAACGCACAATCTGTCTGCCGTCGAGCTGTAGTTTGATTTTCTAGCACTTAGCTATACAGGTGTAACAAAACACCCTAGTTATACTAAAGGGGGTGCTTCAGACCATCAAACTGAACAAAACTGCAGTACCGTCTCGATTCAAATGTATGGGCCAGCAGATTTTTTTTACTTTTTCTCGACGTTGTCACCATAGTGAAAGTTGTTCAGATTGATGGTCTGAAGCACCCCCTAAAGTATTACTAGGGCGTTTTGTTACACCCTGTATATTTTCTTCATTATCATCGTTATCATCGGAGTTCACATAATACGCATCATAGTATCCAGGTTTCCTCACGATGTTTTTCTGCACCGTTTGAGAGCAGTATTACGTACATACGTTGGAAATCTCTTTGGTACATGGCATGTCATCTGTGCGCATTTGAACCCGGACGATCATGATATAGAATTTTCTTCCTTATGCCAATTTTTTCATATTATTGACGATACAAAGGCGCGTATATATGCTCACGACTGCATACCTCGAGAGGTGAGTCGGATATGTTATAAATATTTGACGGCCCGGTAGCACAGTCGGTAGTGAACCTGCCTGCTGTGCCGAGGGTCGCGGGTTCGAATCCCGTAAGGGACAAATATTTGTATGATTAATATGAATATTTGTACCCGAGTCATGGATGTTTGTATCTATATAATTATGTATTCTATATCGTTGTCTAGTCATCGTAATACAAGTCCAGGCTAGATTCTGGTACTTTAAATGTGACTAGATAATTTGTGTGACATTGTCCAAGATATTTATATTTATATTTATTTATTACATTCACAGTACACTAACAGCGCCTAAAAGACAGGTAGTAAACGCGTCTTTTAATGGACAACAGACACGCCTTGAAATTGAAGTATGTTAGTTTCGTAGGGACATAGAGACACAATTTAATTCAAACTGCAGTTTCCTACAGTCGTGAGTACATGTCGTATTCGGGTTATGTCGCTGTTTCATTGATTGGTGACGACGTACTACATTGAACAAGGTACATTATTTGTACTTTATAGCGTTTCCGTGATTTGACACTGCTCGTTTTGTGTCGATTTGTTAGCGGTGTTTTGAAGTTGTTTGAAATCTTTATGGGAATCTCGGGAGTGTCAACTAATGTATACGTCCATATCCTGACTTGTTTTTTGTCGATATTAACATCATGTTTACATGTTTTTATCTATCCAGAAAGCAGCTAATATCACCCGCTTTCTGATTTGCCTAAAGCTGGTCATCCCAAGTGCTGACCACAAGGGATATATGCTGAACCGCTCATTTGGTGCTACTCTCATGTGATCGGGTATACCTGCACAATCCGTTGCAAATTAACTGAGTGATAATTAAGTCTGTGGAGATAATAAGTGGAGTTAATTATGCTAGAACTCGGGGTTGGATAATTATGATCTCTTGGTTTGGAATTCCTATAATACTGAAACAGCAAAGTTTGGGAGACAGCGTTTCTCCTCTTTAGAAATAGAAATTCTGTCTTCCAAACTATCAAATTAAATAATTTCCAGCAATGACAATACATTTCTTTAATAATTAATATTTAAAGATTAAAAGTCAATCGGTTGGTGTAATGGTTACCACGCCGGACTGCCAAACCAGGGTCCTGGGTTCGAATCCCGGTTCGGTCATGGATGTTTACATGTTTGTGCCGTTGTTGTATGGTTTCCATAATAAACAGCCTATTAATAGTGCTTTCTTGGGATCATTACAATGTATGTGCCTGTGAGCGTTATTTATTTATTTATTTATTTATTTTCGATTAGAAATATTAATAGAAAATAATAAAAACAGAAGACAAAGGTAATTTCTCCTATCACATCCAACACAAGTAGTTGAAAGATCATTTGTTTTTTATAATACTTAAAGTAGCTAGTGCCTTATGGATCATTAATTATAAAGCGATTGGTTGTTAACGACTATTAATTTAAATTAACTTAATGAAAATTGTTGAGTGGTGTAAAACGTGGAAAAAAGCGTGCTATAAACTATAAACTTAAATTAAAATTGATTTATACGCAGTTTCCAAGGTGATAGCCTAGCGCAAATGGAAAAATTTTTGATGCGTAACTGTAGAACTAATCCGCTTTAGACGCCACACGTGTGGTGGACCGACGCCCATACACCCTCTCACTGATGATGATGATGATGATAACTGGTACATATTACATTTAGATATTAAAATAAGTGTCAGGATCGTAGCCGATGGCGATCTATTGTCTCTGCCTACCCCAATGGGACACAGGCGTGAGTATATGTATGTATGTATGTATTAAAATAAAATAAATAGGTTAAAATTTGCTATACCTACTGTACAATTGGATTTCTAATTTTGTGTCCAATGGACAGACATATAAGACAATACAATATCTAAATTTTATTAAACGCTGTTTCTTTACACAAGCACCGAACATCAAATAAACTTTTAAAATGATTTCTATCATTTCGTTCGCATGACCTCTTGCATCAGTGGACGATCTCTAATTATAGTGTGGCAAAAATATGACGTTGCCCATCTTCGCTCCTCATACGTTTTACAATCTTAACTTTACATCAACAAAACATACCTGTAAACGAATACTAACTGTTTTAATTAAAGGAGCAAAGAGTTCGAGTTGATTTGGAATTAATTTGAACGGTAAATGTAAGTTTGTAATGTCGGTGTTGATATTTAATTTGTCAATGTTATCGGTGACAGGCTTGTTATTAAGCTACGTTTCTTTTTTAGGGTTCCGTATCCAAAGTGTACTCAATAGAGCACACTTTGGATACCAAGCATATGCACCGTCCGCCCGTCCGGCCGTTCATTATTTTTAACTGTATAACTTAAATGTTGACAAAATTTAATTATGTATTTTATTCTGGCGGGTTTCCTAACATAATATTTAAAAAAGTAAAAGTATAAAATTTTCTGGGTTTACGGTATAAGAAACCTGTTCTTTTTAATATTTTGTTGTTGTTGTTGCTCTAACATAAAAACGGCATTACATACAAGCGTTTTTGGTATGATTATACTGCAAACTCTAAAGTAAAACAACAAAATAATAGAAACCAACGCCATGTGCGAGTCAGGCTCTCGCTAAGGAATCCGAACTGAATTAAACACAACATTTATTTGGTTTATACATAAGAACAAAATATTTTGTGGTACGGAACCTATGGTGCCCCAGTACAACTCGCACTTTGCCGGTTTTTTTTTAGTTGAAAGTTTATTATGAAAAGTGGAGTGGTGAAAGATGATTGTGAGATGATTTATTAGAATGTAGTGATATATGAAATTTGTAATGAATTCTTTATTATTTATGTAATATATCTAGGTTCGCGCAGTCTGGTCTAGACATTTTTATTTAATTATGGAGGATGAGTTTTGTAATTCAGTAGACCGAATTAAGCTTTTAATTTTGGATGATATGAATTTGTTCAAGAGAAAAATGTTTGACTTTTTAATCGATGGCACTTTTTACACCATAAATGAAATTTTTGACTTGAATAATAATATAATGTAAAAAGATATTTTTTCTAAATGTATTATTTATTGCATGATCTCAAGCTTTATATAATTCTGTACGTTTTTTATTGTTTGATTAATATTTATTTTTGATAATAATAATTGTTATTTACATTTTGGGATATAATTTAATAATAAGATATCTTACAATTTAGTTTTTTAACGAATTTAACTTTGTAGTGTTATTATTTGTTGACATCTTTATTATTTGTTATATGCGTAATTTACGTCTAATGTAATTTATTTGAAAGATACTAATGTAAAATCCATGTTGCATATTATAATTGTAAATGTATCTACTTGTAAAACTTTTGTATGCCTTCTGACGGAAAACAATGGAACTAACAATTTGTAACATCTTTATAACCTGTGATTCACAAATAAATAAATTGAAATTGAAATTGATGATATGCTTGAAAATTTTAATTTTTAAATAGTACTCGTTTTTGTCCGCGACTTCTTTCACACCGGGTAGAACTACATACTATTACCTATTCTGTGACATCGGCTCCCGTCATCGTAGCGAGATAAAATTTACAGAGTGTAAATTTAAATGCATTATATATTTTAAGAGGAGCTTCAGACTATCAAACTGAACAACATTCACTACGGGACTAATTTAGTTTGCAGTGCCCTTACAACAGGGTTCATATTATGCGTCTTATTTTTATCTGTCCACCTTATGTAATCACATGAAACAATAAACTATTATGACTATGACTATGACTAATATTGAAATAGAAAAAAAAAAATTTGTTGTTCCATAGAAAATGTATGGAACAGCAGATTTTTTTTCACGAATTCAATATTGGTTCGATCTTAAAAGTTAACATTAACGTTAACGCATTTCAATTTACACCATACTGTATAACATTTTTTAAGTTGTTTAAGCTTTTAAACTTAGATAATCCTTTTAAACACAAACATTTATTTCACCTCCTCCCGCACCGCTCCGTTACCTAATCAACCCTCAAGATGTGTAGTTGGCTTGCATTCACAACTTTAAACGATTTCCATTCAAATTCCTCACCAAATGACAATTCTTAACTTTGTTACAAGCGCATTGCAACGGTGCATAACATTCGTACTTTACTACAACTTAGTACTGAAGTTCTAGAGTTAAGCTTTTGTACTGTTTCACGGCGCCTTAACGTCTACTAGTAGAGGACGTTTAGCCTTAACGATTATTTAGTCGTGTCGGACGTTCAGTCATATTGGTTTAAATTTCATTATTTTAGTTTGTAATCTTCCACTGCTGAACATAGGCCTCTACCAAGACGCACCACAAAATTCTATCCTAGGCCTTCCTCTTCCTTTCTCCCCACCACCTGACGCAGGTCGTTAGTCCAACGCCGAAGAGCGTCCCACACAGGGTGTTAACTTAAAATGCACTATAAATAAGTGGGTGCTTCAGACCATCCAACTGAAAAACTTTCACTAAAGGACCAGTATAGAAATTGCGATAAAAATATCTTCCTTTTCCATCGTCAACTCGACCCAAATGTTTGAAACAGCTGATATTTTATCGAGATTTCAATGTTGGTCCCTATTGTTTATTACTTTATCAGGGTGATTATTTTTATTTATTGACAAACCAACATAATTATCTATACGCTGCTCTCGAGCAGTTAAAAATTGCACCTCTGATGTAAGGGGTGACGGTGTCGCGGTTTGAGTCTGCTATTGGGTGGTCACGTCGCGCGTAGGTCTTCGGTTGCACCCTCCCCGGCCTAAAACGAAGCTCCAGTGGTGGCTCAGCACGGCTAGCATGCCACCCACGACAAAGCGTTTAATCGAGAAAAACGTAATGCGCGCTCTTTCTGGCATACGTAAAATAATAAAGATGGAGGCACATCTCGATTTTGATCGTTTTCTCGGGGGTGGCATGCGAGGCCTACAGGATAGTGTTCTTTTCTAAAAACAATCCTTGAAGTCATCGAAATTCATTTACTACTAGACATTGACTGAATCTTAGATCAAAGTAAATAGGCCCAAAGCGCTTTAAGTAGAAGCACGCAAAACTAGGGCACTTCAATACAAACTAGGGTACTTGGTCTGTCATCTCGGTACAAATTCGAAGTAAAACTGTCAATTGTTTTGTCTCATTTTTCTGGTTTGAAATGTTCGCGTACAATGCGTAATGTACGAAATATTATTCATGACTGAATCATATAAAATCAAGATGGACGCCATTATTTTAAAATTAGAACAGAATAGAATAATGGGTGAAAAAAATCAAATTAACTTAATTCTAAGCAAAAACGAGCCTTTACACCTCACGACGTAAAAGTCTTCCGCCACTGTAAAACCAATAGGTAGCAGCAATAAGGTTTGTGACATATTCCTATAGGATTTCAATTTTACGACCCCACCGCGTCGTCCGACCAATGATTGATTTTCACAAACTGCCTGCATTGTGTTGTCAATGCGCAGATTGCGTACGCGCCGCAGCGAATCTATGATTTCTATTTTATTGTTTTGGTTATTTTAATAGTAATAGCGCATAGTTGCATTTTAGAACGGTAGTCTATTTAACTACTGTCATAGGCATAACTCATAATCTTACTTATACGTGCTCACACACATACCCGCAGATAGAGAAGGCACTAGATGCTTTAATGAGTAGGTAACATATACTATCATTGGTTTTATGTAAATGGTATATCGACAACTCCATATCGCTATCTCATACGTGGTTATGCTCAGGTTATAGTATAAGAGATAACCTATTTTTTGGTAAGGTGTAAAGCATCTCTGTGATGGTGATGGACCAGGTCTGCCTGCATAACTCCGATCGGTTTAGGAGTCTTCTTCTTTTCGTGTCAATTGTTCTACTATTTCTATATTTTCTTGATCAGATATTCGGCGAGCCTGACTGCGTCCAGTGTAGCTTTATTGAGGTCCTCTCTGCAGGTGTGCAGGTGTTTGGGCACAACGGGTATTCTAGCAGGTGCGCCATCGACTGAATAGGCTCGCCGCAATCGCACTGCATTAGGCCAGGATCCCTGAAACCCCAGTTGCATAAACTTTGTCTGCAACGGCCAACTTGAGTGCGAAGCCGATTTAAAGACTTCCACACTGGCCATTGCAGATTGTGCCCGGGAGGTAGATATTCCTGTGGGGAAATAAAGAAATAAATTCAGCTGGTGGGGGTACCCTTTCCTTCCACAGAGTGCATCTAGTGACAGATGGGTCGTCATTTATAGCCGACGTACAGCGCTGGAAGCTCCTACGGCTCTTGAGGCGGGCTTGTGGGATTTGGTGGCTATATAGAGGATGTCGAATATCAGGTCAGTTAAGGAGTTACAGACGTTTAAAGGTAAGTAAAAAATTGATGATCAGCTGCAAGGCTGATCGTATGATATTATTGTAGTATGCACTGTAGCTATGCGAACAGTAAAAAAGCTGGCATGGTCTGTCAGTCGGTTTAGGAGATACAGCCTTTCAAAGGTCGAACATTACACTTACTAAGTAGGAATTTTTTCGGAAAGTAACTATTTGGTTAGTGTCCAAAAAACAATTCTGAACTGAATAAGCTTAGTAATTAAAATTAATTTTCTTTTTCATCATTTCTATTTAGTATATTTTAATCATCATCAGTCTTTTTGTAGTTTCATTGGGGCACAGGCCTCTTTACATTTCTGAAGAGTTTAAGAATAATTAAATTAAATTAAATTAAATCATTTATTTCTCAGATAACTCAGATCCATTCTAGTGTTAGTAAAAATGATCTTACAAACTATGTTAGTTATAATAATCTATCCGACAAAGATGTGGGCAGCTACAAGATGGCATGCAAGCGTACCCAACGTTGCAGCATTGGGGAGTCCCATCTGTCTCCCAACGCAAATAATATATGAATAATTATAGTTTAATTACTTATACTTATTTTGCTTTTTATATTCTTCAAGTAAAGATCCTCATCCAAACAAAACAGCTTATAACATCAAACACACCGATGCACTGATTAAAATCATAAGACCCACAGGGCTCACACCTTGGCCCTTTATTTTTCAATGTGTTTATCAATGACATATCGTCTTGTTTCATTCACTCGAGCTTTTTTCTCTTCGCCGACGACCTAAAAATAATGAAATCTATTGACTCGCCGGAGGATAGCGTAAGGCTTCAAGAGGACATCGATAGATTTGCAACGTGGTGCGAGTGCAACGCTATGTCTGCTAATGCTGCAAAGTGTTATTCCATCCAATTCAGCCGGAACACCAACGCTCCTTGCCACAGATACACACTTGACGGTCAGACTCTTAAGGCGGTGGACTCAATTCGTGACCTTGGAGTCTTGCTTGACAGAAAACTGCGGTTTCACTTACATATCGACAGTATTGCGACTAAGGGGCTCAAGATGCTTGGTTTTGTTCTGCGCAACTGTAAACCTTTTAAGAATCCATCATGCAAAATATCACTTTATAACGCCTTGGTTCGTAGTGGCCTTGAATATTGCAGTGTTGTCTGGAACCCCAATTACGATGTCTATGTAAAGCGTCTGGAGCAAATCCAGAAGCGTTTTCTATGGCATCTATGTTATAGCTGTGGCATTGCAGATCTTTTGCCACACTATGAGGACCGCTTGAAATACTTTAAACTCAACAAGCTAGAACATAGAAGGGAATTATTGGACCAAATGTTCTTGTATAAAATTATAAATTCTAATGTCGATAGTCCCCACATATTATCCCGCATCAAGATTAACGCGCCATTTAAATTCCCTCGTTTCACAAAGTATACGCCGTTTGTTGCAGCTTCTGCTAAAACCAACTTGGGGCAATACTCAACACTAAATAGATTGCAGAAACGATACAACGCTATGTACAAGGCTTTGCCTGATTTAGATATATTTTCTCAGTCTCATAATAGCTTCAAAAAAACTGTCCTGGCCTCCTTTGATAATGTGTAGATTGTAGATTGTGTATTGTTGTTTTGGTTCCGATATTTTTGGTTCCGATATTTTTATTTGTATTTAATATCAATATTTATGTTTAGTACCTATTGTTGTTCAGTGCTTTAAGTAAACAATTAATTTGTAACATAGATATATCTAAGTGCAAATGCAACTATCAACTGATTTGTGTAGGTAGGTACCCACATTTTTCTGTCGCGGTATGACTTAACATTTATGTATACTTAAGCTACAATGTATGTTGTGACAGCCTGTAAGGGAAGTAACACTTAATAATTATGTTAAAATGTATTCAGAATGTAATAGTGTATACTTTGTTGGCAGTCCTTAAATAAATAAAATAAAAATAAGACAATAGCATAATTAAGTCTGTACATCACTGACGTCACTGTGACGTGACTGTGACGTCACTGCGCACGCGCGTCGTCGCGTAAACTGGCGCAGCTAATTACGCAGTGCAAGATCAAGGTTGTTGGGGTTTATCGGGGTTTAAGGGATAAGCGAGAGCGTTTCTTGATACGAGATACGATACGAAATATTCTATCTCACGAAGCCAGATTTAGGTATCTAGAGTCACCTATCTAAATAAATTCGCTTTTATCATAATCCGTTCGCATAAACCAAAACCAAACAATAGTAAACTTATCCTCTGTGTTTATTGGCTGTAAAACAACTGCAAAAAAGCTAAACTGTTTGCTTGAATATGGAATATATATCACAACGACAAAGCATATAAAGTTCCTTTATTTGACAATTGCCTAACGTCAACATTACCTTGATTTTGACTGATTTACTTTGAGATGATCCCGAAGAGCCGATTACGACGATCACTATTCCGATCGTCTGAACTGAACGCCGAACTGCAATAATTAACACAAAACGTAAGCAGGCCGCAACACGGGGCGGCGGCGGCGCCGTCGGGCCGCAGTGCAAAAATCCGCCCAAATCGCTTATACAGGGTCCTTCTTAATATGCTGACACTTTTTTAAGGAGATTATCAGACCATCAAACTGAACAACTTTCTCTATGGAACCAACATCAAAATCGCGAAAAAAAATCTGCTGTCCCATACATTTGGCTCGCGTAGGTTTGCAGTTTTGTATGGAGGAGCAGATTTCGATGTTGGTGCCATAGAAAAAGTTATTCAGTTTGACGGTCTGATCATCCCCTTAAAAAAGTGTCAGCATATTAAGAAGGACCCTGTATGTACACGTACAATTTATATGGACTAATAACGCATACTACGATGGGCAGCACCGAAGCGAAAAAAATCACTTACCTTTAAAGAATTTTGTGGGTTGTTCGAGATTCTTCATAATTATTTTTCAGTACTTTCGGAGAATAGCTATTGATCTTAGTGAAGCTCGCTATCTGTTTATAACTTAGTCCACACCCCACCACTTTGTCGATAACTCCGTGAGAATTGGAGCGCGTATTTTTTCACTTTTACTCGTGAATGGCGTGCTACGGTAGAGTGCACTATTGCATTGTTTTATAACAATTACATGCTTACGCGAATACGTTACGTATTTATACGGGTTAAGGTTTTATTATCTTGTCAATTTAGCTCTTAGACAATTTATATAGGGACTCGCCTTGCGGTAGCATTTCCCCTCTGCCACGGTATAAGAACAATTGATCTTGTGCATTTACACCCAATTTTATACCTTACTAGCGGCCCGTCCTGGCTTCGCACGGGTGGACGTCTAATCTTTTCTAGCAATAAATATAGCCTATGTTACTCAGGGTGAATGCAGCTTTCTAATGGTGAAAGAATTTTTTAAATCGGCCCAGTACTTTTTGAGCCTATTCATTACAAACATACAAACATACAAAAATAGGTACAAATCTTTCCTCTTTATAATATTAGTGTAGATCACTAAACGAGATAGCCTATAATAGCGAAACAATAATTTTGAACTTAGAACGTTTGGGGTTCACACGAGTCTACTTTTCATGATTTTTAACATTCAAAATTAGAATCTAAACTTATGGGGAATAAAATCCAAAGTTGCGGATTTCATATTACCTCGCCCCCCGCAAAAAGTGGCAGAAATGTTTCTTAGTAGAATGACACACGTAACTCGACGTTTTTTATGTTGTCTAAGATTTAGCTATATGGTCACTTAGTGTTTATTTTTGAGAATAATTTTGCCATCTACAGGGTGAAATTGATATCATTAGCATCCTTTTAAACTAAGAGTCCATCCTCAATCTGAACAACTTTTACTATGGAAGCAAACCGATCGAAGCAACTAAAAAATCAGCTGTTGCATACATTTGAGTCGAGTAGGCACTGCAGTTTAGTATGGGACATCAGATCTTTAGTTCCTCCGATCGATTTGCTCCCATAGTAAAAGTTGTTCAGTTTGATGTGTAGACTCTTAGTTTAAAAGGATGCTAATGATATCAATTTCACCCTGTATATTGGGTTTAACTTAATATGCTGACGGTTTCTTAACAGAATGATCAGACCATCAAACTTAACAACTTTCTTCATGGGACCAACATCGAAAAAGCGACATAAAAATCTGCGGTCCCATACATTTTTTGCATCGAATATGTTTACAGTGTTGAATGCAGCAGCCGATTTTTTTCCATATATGGTCCCATAGTAAAAGTTGTTCAGTTTGATGGTCTGATCATAAAATGAAAACTAAACCTGAAAATGTTGTGTATTCAAAATTATAATGTATTTTTGACTCTACCACCGCATCAGAAGGTATTGCGTTGTAGAGAAGACGCGGCTACAAAAATGATTAAAATGACCGTAATAGTGTAACTTATTTTTTACTTCTTTAAAATCTAGTTTATAGGTAATAAAAATTCCACATAATCACATAAGTTATTAATTTTGGTGATTTTTGTTATTTACTTTGGTGATTTTTGTTATTTACTGGATTTGATAATAATACTAGCTGTTGCCCGCGACTTCGTCTGCGTGGACATGTGATTTTGTCTCATGTCTCGTCTAAGGGTCATGAAGGTCATGGTCAGAACCAAGTCTAGAAACCCTGGCATGTAACATTAAAATGGCCATTAAGGAATGGGCTGATAAAATACACATGCTAGAATGCTCTGGCTTCTTGGGTCTGCAACATTGCAGGAAATTCATCAGCAATATAACACCACGAATCCCACAGTTCATACTGAACAACAGCAGGAACAAAGCTCGTGCTATCGTCGGAGCTCTCACCGGGTACTAAGCCTCACAAGCATGATAAAGCTCACCCTAGATCCCAGTTGCCGAGCGTGCGGAGAGGAGGAGGAAACCATGGAACATTTATACTGTGTGACTGCGATGTCTTGGTGGCTAAACGTATGTGTCCTGAGACTGAGAGATGGTTATTCAAAACTGGGAGATTACAGGTTTCTTCCCCTGAACACTATTGCCTCTCTCATTTTCCACGATTTTCAATGGAAAAAAATAAATATTAAGTAGGAGTCAACACAAAAGATAGGTACCATTGGGTTGATGTGTTGCTGGCTTGCCAGCCCCCATAATAGGATAAAAATAGGATAATAGTCATGAAATTGAGCTGAATCAAAATCAGAAAGTACCTACATTAAGTAAGTATGTAGGTATAAAAAAAAGGCATTCACAGATCCATCACTTGAATTTTTCTACTGTTCGTCGGTTATTAGTGTTTTATTTATGTCGAGCAGCATAATAATCATCTTACGACCCACTGCGGATCACAGACTTCCACTCACAAATAAACGTTAGAGGATAGAGGATAAGCGGAAAGCGCAGCGTGGGTAGGCCCCTCACACGGTGGACCGACGACCTGGTGAAGGCGGCGGGAAAACGTTGGATGAGGGCAGCGCAGGACCGGTCGTTATGGCGATCCTTGGGGGAGGCCTATGTCCAGCAGTGGACGTCCATCGGCTGAGATGATGATGATGATAGAGGATACTCCACCACGCGGGCTAGTGCACAATGGTGTAGGCAAGAGCTAGAACGATAATATTCTAGCAAGCAAAATGGTCAACTTGTTAAAAGAATTATTTTCAAGCCACATTTGTAAATCTCTAACCTTACTTAGCTATTATGAAAGTACTTAGGCACAATACCAAACTGTGGTGTTATAAGGACTTTTTAGATAAGTAGGTACCTATCTTTTCATAGATTGTGGTCGATTGATGTTCTATAGTTAAGCTACACAAATCCTCAAGAAATCATAATAGAACCGAAAATCAAACAAAACGAACATTTGGCAAAATTTTCTGCAACAAAATTATTATACCGTAGAATTGGCTCAGATTGGGCTCAAACTACCACCATTATACTTACATACAAAGATGTATTCAATCAATTTGTAAGCTCCTGCTAGAGTTAAAAATACGCCTAACGATATCTATGAAGATTAAAACGATACTACAATAACTTTAGAAAAGGTTAAAAGAAAGAAAAATATTTGACGACCCGTTTGGTGTAATGGTTACCACGCCGGACTGCCAAACCAGGGAATCCCGGTTCGGTCATGGATGTAATATGTTTGTGCCGTTGTTGTATGGTTTCTGTAATAAAAAGCCTATACTGGTTGCTTCGGATCATTACAATGTATGTGACTGTGAGCATTATTTATTTAATTATTTTTCAATTCACCCGGTAAGTTACTTTACAATCAAATCTGTAAGACCTAATTTCTGAGACGCCTTGAGCGTGAGTTACGAGTAAGTGCAAGTATGGTCGAAATGTATGAACTTTGAGATCAGGGATTTATCAACTAAATTAAGCTCCTGCTAGCCTTTGCTGCTAGCTAGGTTTTGGAATAAATAATTTTATTGTTGCACACTTGCATTTAAAAAACGCCTCACGCCATCTATTAACATGAAAACGTACTACAATAACTTTAAAAAAGGTTAATAGAAAGAGTATTTTTTTATATTTGACGACCCGTTTTGTGCAATAGTTACCACTCCGGACTGCCAAACCAGGGTCCTGCGCTCGAATCCCGGTTCGGTCATGGACATTATTATGTTTGTGCCGTTGTTGTAATGTTTCCATAATAAAAAGCCGTGCTTGCTTGGGATCACTACAACGTATGTATTAAAATAATAAAAAAGCCAAAGAAAACGTACTTTCCTAAAATTGGATCTGATCTTATCTCAGGATATTATTAAGGTCAGCAAATTGCTTCTGTCAAATCCGTTGAAAAATGGATAAAAGTTTTAAAAAAAAAATCTCACCCAAGAATCGAACCTCCAACCTCTTGCGCGAAAATCTGACCATTTCCCAACTACGCTACACAGCTCTTGAGAGAAGTGTTGAAAAAAGCAACCACTATTTACTACTGGAATCTACCCAAATACATCTGTCAGCGTCAAGTCGGCGCTAGTGAGCATGATAAAACATTGGAAATTATCCCACAGACTCCCACAGTAACCCATTGCTGGGATAAAAAGTATCCTATGTGTTAATCCAGAACACATTCTATCTGCATGCCAAATTTCATCTAAATCTGTTCAGCCGTTTAGGCGTGATTGAGCCACAAACACACAAACATCCAAACATCCAAACATCGTCACAAACTTTCGCATTTATAATATTAGTGAGATTAGCTACTGAATAAAAATGTATAATGATTTATTCACTGTCAAAAAATATGATATTTAATCTTCGAACCGGATCAACAATTCTAGCAAAAAAACAAGTCTAAAAATCAATTAACTATACAATACTTATAGCAAGCTAAATCACGCGATGTTAAACGTTTTAGTGATCTATCACGTTAGCTATAGTTTTGCGTGATCTAGTTGCAAAGTATAATGTTACTGCTGTCTTCACCTCGTAGTATTACGAAATTGAATAACATCTTCCCAGGTCAATGGTTCGATTCCATTTGAGAACATCGTACGTTACGCTAAAATACATAACTTATACAGGGTGTAACAAAACACCCTCGTAATATTTAAATGGGTGATTTAGACCATCAAGAATAACTTTCATTATGGAGTAAAAATATCCGAGACAAAACTGCAATCCTTCCCGAACCAAACGTAAGGGTAATGTAGTGAATGTTGTTCAGTGTTTACCTGCTACATCACATACTGTAGGGGGTGATTCAGACCATCAAACTGTTTTCACTATGGGACCAATATTGAAATACTTTTTTGATGCGCGGCAATGGCTTCTCGACCCAAATGTATGTAACAGCAGATTTTATTTTTTTCGCAATTATGTTGGTCTATAAAGTTGTTGAGTTTGATGTTCTAAATATAAAGCACGGGGGTGCTTTATATTAATAAGTATTGTATTATATTTAGCTGAGTATCTACAGGGTGAAAATAATATCATTAGCTTAAAAAAAACTGCTGTTGCATACATTTGAGTCGAGTAGGCACTGCAGTTTTGCATGGAACTTTTTTTTGTTGCTCCGATCGGTTTGCTCCCATAGTAAAAGTTGGTCAGTTTGATAGGTAGACTCTTAGTTTAAAAGGATGCTAATGATATCAATTTCACCCTGTATAGTCCGTTTTAAACTAGTAGAGCTAGAAATTTTACTGATGTATTAAGATTGATAGGTAATCAATTTCTCATTGCAGTTTGGCGTGGTAACCATGTTTGACCTATTAAGAAATAGTACCCATTAATGTGAATAAGAATTGAAGAATAGAAGTTATAAATGACACCTTCACAGAATTAGTGTCCTCTAAAACGTATAGTGATTATATTCTCTTCGGTGTCCTCTTACCCCTTCTAGATTGATGGTATTTAAAGCGGGATACCACACGGCACAGATGCAGGTATAATGGAAACAGTATGTCATTGGCAACGTCTAAACACAGTTGAACTTTGTGAGGAATCATCTCGTAAATTATTTTAAGACATATTTGTGAGAGACTAAAATTAGTTTTGCCATTATTTTGAATGGTTATTATAAATATTTATGTTGAAACAAATTTTAATTTCTGTTGTAAAATTAAATAATGCATTGTTTTAGTTAGGTTTAGTGCACACAATACAATATGGCACATATTCTACAATAATTTTCTGTATCTTCAATCTTGCAAATTCTTGAGAGTAATGTTGTATTGTATTTCATTTTATGTTTTTGACTATTGTACGACATTAACCTTTTCCTTCACTTGGGCTAGAAGATAACTCTGTCTAGTTCTGTCTCTGTCGTATCGTATCAAGCACTCAAGAGACAAGCGAAAATGAGACAGGGCTTCTACGTGCACATTCGAACTTCGCAATTGCGTGAACGTTTTCGTTCCAATGTCAACTCTATTACAATGAAGTGCGGACCGAAACAGTGTCGTTATATCGAACATCGAAAGTCCGGGAACAGGGCCAAGACTATCGAATACTCCACCGACAAGAGCGTAGCTCTTAAATAAGATGTTGACTATTGTACTCGATCATATCCTCAAAATTATTTAAATACTAGAGTTGAAGTAACGAAACATCCCTATGGCATGTGTTCGCGTTACCAGTTACACACTGTTTTCAACTCCACTTCAATAGTAGAGTCCCTGAAGGTTTTTACTTCGGAACCCGTTAAAACTACTCCGATTTCTTTTTTAAATGTAGGTAATTTAAAATACTACAACCTTTACAGTTAAAAAAATGACGCTTTTTTTTTTCGTATACCTAGAAATCTTTGAGCCAGAGTTACTTTGAAACTATATAACATAATGGAAATCTGACAAACCACAGACAAGGATATTAGGTTCTGGACAGTGTGAAAAAAAAAATTATTTGGCTAATATTCAAAATAGAATCAAACTTCGTTTGTATGGAGCGCGCTCATCAAAGTTTATTCGTCAGCCAATCTCAATTAAAATTGCCTCAATGTAAAGAGAATGTCATGTTCTTACATGAATTCGCAAGTTGTGAAGCATTTTTTCTTAAAATTTGTATTTTTTGGGTTACAACTTTTTACATGACTAAGAGTGTCAATTTTTACACTATAAAGGTTGTAGTTATTTTACATTACGGAAGTCTTAAAAAAAAACATGAAAATAGGAGTAGTTTTGAACGGTTCCGAAACAATAGACTTTTTAAAGCTACAGGTACTCGGTTACAATTGTTATTGAATTCATTATTAATTTACCAATGAGAACTGCTAAAGAATTTTCACGCAAGATGTGCACTGACCCTAAGTCTACAATAATTAGAAGTGAATGGTTAAAGGTAATTTTAAGTTCATAATTCTATGAAAACATACAATTGGATTCAACAGTAAAATTTTATGGACAGTCTTATGTATGGTGTTAGAAATACTTATTTGCTAAGTTTTCTATATTATTTCTAAGTGAAACGTAATAAAATAACATGAACTATGCCTTCTTAGAAGGAATCTTATTGCGTTGTGATTTTATCTCTGAGTTTATAGTCGTCGTGGCATAGTATAAGAATGAGATTAGGTACATATATGTACCTAATACCATAATCGTACTGTAGTACGAACACTCCCTACCCTCCAATTTTTACCTCACCCCCTCGTGGAAGACAAGCAGCAGACACTGTAATGTAAGTCTCTAAAAGGTTTTTTTCCAAATGTCTCGGTAGATGGCGTCGAAGAGATATAGTTTTTTTTACAAAAGCACACGACCTTTTGATAAAATAAACAATAAGTACAATCCCTAATATTATAAATGTGAATGTAAGTTTGTTTGTTTGTCTTTCACGCGAAAACTACTTAACCGATCATCGTGATACTTTGTACACATATTCTTGGAGGTATTAGAAATAACATAGGATACTTGGGGTTTTCCAAACTCCACGCGGACGAAGTCGTGGGCAAAAGCTAGTATGTATATGATAAAAATGTAGTTTCTTTTTATTATAACTTTTTGTCAAGAATTAAGTGGTTTTACACAAGTACATAAACTCATAGCCATAATCCCTTTCGGGGTGATCAGTGACATTGCTCTAACTGCCAACATAAGCGTTCTAATATTCGAGAAAATAAAGCCTTCTCGGGTCTATTAACATAGATGATTAAATCTCCCACAAAACAGATATACAAAACTAACAACTCGATTAAACAATACCAAATGTAACCTGACGCTAACTAGTTGTGTTGAAACTTATTGACCCCGAATCTCTGGCCAATTATCACACCTTTAGTTTAAACAGAACTTAATCATGGATTTAAACATTGGTTCACGTAACTAACTGTTTCAACACTGGGCTGGGCTAACCAACAAGGTACCATCGCATCATGGGTAGGATTTTGTTTGCTATGTTTGCATCGGTGCTGACGAGAGGATTCCGTACGTGTTCGATCGATAGATCAATTAGAAACAGTAATAGTGAAATGTTTTCGGTTATAGTATGAGATAGTTCCAACTTTCAGTATTAAATAAAAAAAAATTATCGTTCTGTACCATGCAGCTATGTCAGCCCTATCTTCCCTTAATCTTTGGACTCAATCGACAGGCGTGCCAGGAAGCTCATAGGTGATCCAACCTCTGTGGCGAAGCTACAAAGTCTTGAGCATCGTCGCAAGGTAGCCTGTCTATCTGTTTTTTATAGGATACATTTCGGAGAGTGTGCGACGGAATTACACGATTTAATACCTCCGTCTCCCTTTCATCTGCGGGGGACGAGACGCAGGCTGGGTTTCCACCCTTATGTCGTTGACCTACCAGCAATTCGCACGAAGAAGTTTGCTTCTTCTTTTATAATGCGCATGGCTAAGGAGTGGAACGCACTGCCTGCGGACCTGTTCCCTGAGCAATACAACCTGGGCCTCTTCGAGGCAAGAGTGAATAGGCATCTTTCTAGGTAAGCATGCTACATCTTCGGCCTCATCATCACTCAACATCAGGTGAGATTGGGGTCAAATGTTTACCTATCGAACATAAAAAAAAAAAAAAAAAAAAATCTAAACACACAAACAAAAGAAAATTTTAACATCAACTACAAGGAAATTAAACAATAACAACTAATAAAAATTACACCACTTTAGCCTCTCCCGAAGTAGAAGGTGACAAACGAGCCTACATCTAAAAGATTTAATTTTAAACAATAAAACAGCATCTCCATCATGTGATGGGCTCCATGGTGATAAATATCTAGGTACACCAATCATTTTTTTAAATCAAATCATCGAATATTCATTCTAATTATTATTCATAAATAATTTTCATAACATTTTGTAGCCACCAAAAAATGGTTTACTAGTTATTGTCAACGTTAAAGCGTGTTAAAAATACATTTTCCCGTCGGTACATTCGGTTCGGCTTTTATCTCTTAGCAAATTGTATTTATGAAAAACCCAATTGTCCGAAAAAAAAACGTGAACATACTTATGTACGCACGTAAGAAGTTATTATATTTCTTTGGAGTGATTAAAAAATTTTTACATCGGCGCGCGCAACTTCTCATGCTGAAAATACACTCAAGAGTGCGATTTTTGAAATTCATTCTTTGAACTCAGCAGTTGAAAATGTAAATATTATTATGGAGACGTGCATCTTTCTACTGCTGATTTGAAATTAAAAAATCATACTCCAGGAGTGTGATTTTTGAAAGTCAAATCAGCAGTAGAAAGATGCGTATCTCCATACATTTTCAGCTGCTGAGTTCAACGTTCAATATGAGATTCAAAAATCGCACTCCTGATCTGTTTCTCCTAACGATAACGCGCCAAGTATAACTTCAAGAAGACGAACCGAAGGTGCCGACCCAAACATGTGTAACTTAACTTGCCTAAAACGCTACTTATGATTACTATGTTAAAAGCTCAATCTAAATCCAAACGATCTCTAAAATGTAGTAAGTCATACAAAATCGTGTATGATTTATCGTATTAACCATGTTGTTAATGCCTTCGATCCTGATTGGTTGTTATGATTTGGAAGACGCACATTTGGTTGTGTTAAGCTGTATGCACAAGCATACTGGTTTTTAGGAAATAATTAGGGTGCCTGTCCATTGACGCGGAGCGGGCTGGCGGAGCGGAGTAACGAGGAAATATTAATCAATCAGGAGCTGGAGATTTTATGCTATCCTGATTGGTTACTAAAACTCAGTTCTTCCGCTCCGCCAGCTAGCTCGCGTCAATGGACAGGCAGCCTAACAAAAATGACGCCAGAAAACTATCAGTGTAATATTATTTTGAAATAACATTAATGCATTTTGAGATTTGAGTTTAAAATAAATCAAGACACACAGCTATTTTTCTTCGATAAACTTTTTTTATTTAGATTTTTGAGAACAAAAATCATCGACTAATCGAAAACAAAGTGTCCATTTTGAACTCATCCTAAAGAGTACCTACCTATGCTAAGTGACTAATGTTTTGTGTGTAATTTCTACCAATTAGTGAGCACATGATGATTCAACTAACGCTCTAACAGGTGGGTTGTTTACAATCGGGTTAGTAGTTACCAAACTTAGCTTAATCAAGGATTAAAACGTAAGGTTAAATTAGAAAGTTAACTGAGCTTCAAGTGCAGATTAGAAGCAAAAGTGTACAATATCGTAATCTAAATTGCATAAGGCTTATTTTTTTTATGGTTTCTCGATCGATATGTATTTTTGAACTGTTCTTACTAATTTCGTAGATGTATGCTGTTTCCTATTTTGTATTTTATTTTCCACGAACTGGTAGGAGTAGTGTTGGGACGCCCTGCGGCTCGGCTGCGTGACCGACGACCTGAGAATCGGAGCGGGAAGCAAGTGGTTGAGGAAGGCCGAGGATTTAATTGGGCTAGGCCTAGAGTTGGGTCGGTTCAGCAGTGAACGATGACAGGCTGATGATGATTACATTGCCACTATAATAGGGGATCAGACCGTTAGTTACATAAGCAACTTTAAACAGAGACTTAGACTGAGACTTTAGTTTTATCGAACGTCAAAACGCGAAAATGTAAAATTGTACTAAATGGAGTGGAGAGCGATTTTTGAAACTCATTCTTTGAACTCAGCTGTTGAAAATGTCAATATTACTATGGAGACGTGCATCTTTCTACTGCTGATTTGACATTCAAAAATCATACTCCAGGAGTGCGATTTTTGAAAGTCACATCAGCAGTAGAAAGATGCGTATCTCCATACATTTTCAACTGCTGAGTTCCACATATGAGATTCAAAAATCGCACTCCGGATCAACATTTCATTATTTTTTATAGTTCATTATGTTATTAAAGATAGTATTCTAGCTAAAAAAAAAAAAGATAGAATAGCGTTATTTTCAAATGGTTTTTTTACTAAGAAGATAAAACTAAAATATATTTTAAGAATAGACAGAATAGCCGGTCTTCGTCCACTGCCGAACATAGGCTTCCTCTACCCCTAGCTAGGCGCCTCACAAAACTCTATCCTCGGCCTTCATCATCCAGACACTACCAGCTACCTGTTACTGATCATTGGTTCAGTACCGGACCGTCCCACACTATGGCCACAGCCCGGACACTGCATACAAAAAATTTAATTTGATAAGATGACGTCAGCAAATGCGAAACCAAAGAAATTGAACCTGTCTGCTTCGTAGGTAACGAGTAACCCAGTGCGCGGTAACCAGAGGGCGATAGAGGGGGTGAGGTAAAAAGTTTTTGGGAGGAAGGGAGTGTCCGTACTGTATCTAGTAATAGATACTCTTTCTTATACTGTGCTATGGCCGCCAATTCAATTAAATTTATTTGTTCAGAGTCAACAATATCTGCATAAAATATTAAGAAACAATATCAATTCGATATACAAAAACATAATATTCGATTCTTAAATCTATACACTATCAGTTGCTATCAGTCAGTGATCGGGTATCCTCAAATTTAAAGCGCAATTACATGTTAAAATACTTAGGGTCAATTCACACGTACCACAACCACACCACGTCGCAGCGACAAAATGTGGTCAAGCTGTGGTTACGTGTGAATAGTGTCGCAGCGGCTTTTTGCAGTTGCGTTGTGGTACCGACAAAATGTCGATGTGGTTGCGTTGTCGCTGTCGTTGCGATGTGGTAACCACGTGGTCATGTGCAGTTATACTCCGGCTTTTGTAGAGGAAACACGGCTTGACGGCATGTCGTGGCGATGTGGCCGCGGTGCCGCCGCCGGTGGTGGCGTTGCCGTCGCGATGTGGTTGCGATGTGGTCGTATTACACAGGTGGTCGATAACAACGGCAAAATGTGGTACGTGTAAATTGTAATATTCATTTTCAATACAAAATATACGCCCGACCACATGGCGTCGTTGTGGTGTGGTTGTGGCTGTGGTGTGGTTGTGGTACGTGTGAATTGACACTTACTATATTTATTTATCTTATAATTATTTCCAGTATATTCATTTTCATAGAGAAAATTAAATGCGAAATAAACAGGTAACGCGTAGCAATAACTTACGAAATAACTATATCCAAAAACAAAACTAAGATCTTTAAAAATAGCCAACATCAAAAACATTTATCTCAATAGCACTTTAACCCCTCAGCGGAATAGCGTGATGATACTGTATCTACGACGATCGCGTGTACCGACAGCATAAAAGTTAACCCGTGAAATTATTTGTGACCAATAATTGTGTTATTTTGTAATTGTCTGTTCGATCTTTCGTTCAGGTCGATAGAGTGTTTTGTATATATTTAATTGTTTTCTAAAAAGGTTTGTTTATAAATGTCATGGTTTAGGTTTATTATTTTAGTAATTGAATCATTAAATTTGATTCGGTCAGATGTAGCTTGTATGTGAGTAAAAAATCAAATAAATGTGAACGTAAAAAAATTCATTTATTTTGTTCTCGCCCGAATTAATTCTCAAGCAATCTAAGATACGCTAGTAAATATTAAATCCATGCCACACCATGGATTTAATATATACTAGCGTACCAGCACCAGTTTTAGTAGTTAGTTAGTATAAGTACCTACAGCTAACTACTTAAAACTGCCAAGGTGAAATGTTTTCCTCAACCAAAGGATCAGTTTAGACATTAAGCGAGGAAACGCTGCCAGCATCTTGGGTTAACTCCGGCGCGGCCCCAACTTGCACCATATGTAAGGATCAGCTAGTTTTATGTTATTATTTTCCTTTCATATATTTAAGTTAGTTAAAGTTAGTAAGTGAGTTTTCACAATATCTCTGTATGCTTATGAAGTTAATGTAAAAAATCAAGCACTGATTAATTTACCATAACTTGTTTATAAAACTCGGATTTTCGTCCCAAAAAGTTTGTATTATTATAAACTCCCGAACACACGAAACTTTCAGAAATGAGGACTGACGACACACAACACAAAAAAAATCGTTGAGTTTCCAAATAAGATGATGATGAGAATGTTGTGATTCTTTTCTTTGAATATTGTAGTTCTTGGGTTTTTTCTGCTGACTCTCCACCGCAATTACAGTCCGTTCTACATAACGAAGCGCGTCAATCGCTCATGAGTTTCCCACGAGCGTCCACTTTGTTACATCTTTAATGTATCACCTTATTATTTCTCACTCTCATTTCGTACCAGCTATTTGTTTTTCAAGGCCGTCTCTTTTTTTGGAATCTATTTTCTGAACGATAAGGTTTAAAATTAAATAAAGTAATCAAAGCTACATACTAAACTAATTTAGGAATTGCAAGCGTGTCTTTTTAGGCAAATTGCAAGACTTGCAAGTCCAACCCAAATTCCATTTTTTTTTTTTTATATTTTGTGTATTATGAGATGAATTAAGAGCAGATTGACGAAGGCAATTTATAAGTGGAAATGTTTGAAGATAACGGCCTAGACGTACTTACATTTAGCATGAATGAAGAGACATATGAATATGGAGGTAGCCAAAGAGGTCTGTCAAATTCGTAGCAAGTGGCGTTCCGTTGTCTCTGCCTACTGCAGTGAGAAACAGGCGTGAGAATATGTATTAACCATAATTAAAAATAAAGATTAAAAATCGTTTTTACAATAATTACTTTGCGTAAATCATTTCAGCTTGTTTTATTTTGAAACAATAAAAATCAGCAACCTATAATAGTTGCATAAAACCAGCAAATGAACAAACTAACAAAATCATAGGTCACCAAAAAATGTGTTAAGATAACCTTTCGATTTTATACTCTCAGTAATTATATAATAAAACACATATTTACATAGCCATGAAGCAGATCTGAATAGCTTTAAAGCATGTTATCGAATGTATTTATCTAGAAACAATAACCTTTTTAATTCTGTGTGAAATCTGAGCTCTGTATCGCACTACAGATTGGAGATAAAACGCTTTTATGGCCTTTGCTCGTTACTGTTTGACCTACTGTTATGATCCGTAAGCAAGTCGATGCTCGTTTTTTATTAATTTTTTCATTTTTTTATTTGGTATAGCTAGAGCTAGACTATAGGCACAGCCCGGACACAGCATACAAAAGAAATTGACAAGATGACGTCAGCAAATGCGAAACCAAAGAAATTGAACCTTAAGTCTTCTTCGTAGGTAACGAGTAACCAGTGCGAGGTAACCAGAGGGCGATAGAGGGGGTGAGGTAAAAAGTTGGTGGGATAAAGGGAGTGTCCGTACTGTATCTAGTAATAGATACTCTTTCTTATACTGTGCTATAGGTACGCTCAGATCCGAGTTTGGACGTACCTAATAAAAGTTTGTACAATAATTAAATACAAACTAATATCTGTATAGGGAAACTATACAGATATTAGTCTTGAAAAGACTTTCGGCTTTTTGTTAATAGTCGAATAGACGCATCTTCAATTATTTCTAGTAAAAACACAAATTACTCTATATAATGTTAATGACCTAATGATTTTACTATCATTGACGTAAATTATTTTGACGAATTTACAATATAATTGATGAATCGTAAGCGTTTAAAGACCTGGGGCCCTAGACAAAGTGACATTCTATGGCGTCGACGCTAGTAGAAACGGACAAAATGTATAAACTTGACGTATGGTGACGAAAGCTAACGTCAAAATGTTTCGATCGCCAATCCATACATTTTGTCAGTTTCTACTAGCGTCGACGCTTATAGAATGTCACTTTGTCTAGGGCCCCTGATGTCAACGTCTTCAAAAACATTGTGATTATAATACTCTTTTAACGTTTTTAATAGAAGTCACTGTCTTAAAAAAAAGGAAAAAAAATCCAAATTTGAAATACAAACACGGACGCGACCGTTCGCGCGCAAATAAGACGTTTGCTTTTAAATCGGGCGCGTAAAAGTGGGTGTTAACACAATCGTTCCGGAACCGAGTAAAGTGTAGCGCTAAATGGTTCCGTGGGGCGGCCACGCGTTGAGGGAAAATTAGGACATTATTCTCAATGTGCTTTGTTTTTTAGGGTATAACAAGTTTATTGTAATTAAGAACTAAAAGACAAAAAAATGAATCCGCAGCGCAGGCTTCATCAAACCAAAATAACATCCATTACAAGCTTCGTCAATGGCAACACACAAGATATAATCAACATGTAAGCTTTGTCAGACTAACACTTTGTTTCTTACTTTTTAACCGACTTCAAAAAAGGAGAAGGCTTCTCATTTATTCGAGTTACATTCTTGTTTAGACACATGAATTAGTTTCCATAAATCGAAAGTTCGAATAACAAATTAATTATTTGGAATATAATTATTTTAATCATTTATTAAATTTTTAAAATGGCATTTAATTATTGGTTTTGGCTGTTTAACAAAATAAAGAAGTCGATTAAAAATATATATAATTAAGTATATTTAATAGCACTCCAATTTTTGGAAATTGGAATTAAAGCCTTTTATTCTTCATTTAAAAAACGTTGTGTTTGAAAAATTTGCCATGCAAAATGCGCTGTACACACGGCGATGGATCAACCTATCCATAGTTGAACTCTATGTACACGTATATGATATAGTTCAACTATGGGTTGAGTGTCGCCGCGTGTACAAATTCTTGTCCTAAAATCATAACGCACTCTGGTCTCCCGTATAACCCTATAACCGTGTGTGGTGTGTACGCGACGCACAATAAGCGCTAACTCGTCCACTATCAATCTGAAGTGAACGTGTTAATTTGGAAACGCCGCGACTTTCGCCCCGCTGTGTTTGTCGATCGTTATCGGTGGCGTGTGGACGCTGCTTTATGTTGAGTCAATAGTCTAAATGGGTTAGGTTAAAAAGTGAAAGAGTACGTCTATGGATCTTCAGATACTTACATAGTACTGTCAGGGCAGATTTTTGTAGACCAAACCGACAATAAAATTATCAAATAGCTCAACTTGTCACGTTTATTAACTATGGTCCTGAATTCCTGATATTAAATATCTTAAGTTGCTTATAAAAACGAAATAACCGGCATTATGTGATTCTGGTAGCTCGCAAATTGGCATCAAGTTGTATGTATTTTTATTACTTATCTATTTTATTTTTTTTTTCAAATTATTCATACATTAACTCATGACCACCCTTTGGGGAGTCTAGAAACTCTGCTACAACTAACAAGAAAGATAAATTAACATAGACATAAGTTTGCGTAAAATATGACAAGAAAAAATATATAATAAATACTCGGTGGCGTTAGTCCATCTTAATATTACCTATTTGAAAAGCGAAGATTATAATTCAAACCAAACTTACCTAATTACAAAATGTTTTATAAAGTGTCCTAAATATTTGCCTAAATACTAGTGACAGTACACAACTTTAAAAAATTTTACTTGGTTCAAAAAACGAACATTAACATGTGGAGGTTAATAAATTTATGACTTTTTATCGAATTTCAAATCAAGATACCAATCTAAACTATAAAGCAATTTTTCAATAAAATCAGATTTATGTAACAAAAAATCGAAGTAAACTGGATTCGAAATGAATTCGACTCGAAATAAATCAAACGTCAATATATGCGAATAATTTCACTATTTTGTTTAATATTTAAGATAGACTGGAAAACCATCAATTATTTATTGAAATTTAAAGAAATTTGTCGTTTAAGTGATTTGATTTAATTTAGTGGAAGTATAAAAATGGGCGCAAGGGAAAATGGCCTCTGTTAATCTTTTCCCGAGCGTTTAAATTTAAATAGATTTAAATTTTAAAAAGTTACTGGAATAGTATTTTTTATTTTGATATTAATATTGATTGCTTTTCTTAATATTCTCTTTACCTATGCTCCACAATAAAAATATATTTCAACTAGCGGCCCGTCCCGGCTTCGCACGGGTGGACGTCTAATCTTTTCTAGAAATAAATATAGCCTATGTTACTCAGGGTGAATGTAGCTTTCTCATGGTGAAAGAATTTTTTAAATCGGCCCAGTACTTTTTGAGCCTATTCATTACAAACATACAAACATACAAAAATAGGTACAAATCTTTCCTCTTTATAATATTAGTTTAGATTAATAAATCATTGCAGATCCTTCAATATCTCATAACTTGAATAAAAGTTATTTGTACTGAATCAAAAACGGCAAAACATAATAATTTGACTTGTAACTCAGTCTCACACTACATTAACATTTTGTATGGTATATGTTACATAAAAATAAAAAAAATGTAAAAAATTAGATTAAAAATTTCCTGTTTAACAATATTTCACTCTTAATTAAGTTTTTTGTCAAGAAAAAAAGCGCTAAAAAGACACTTAATTTCTTTTTCCACAAAATCTTAAACCTTAAATTAAAACTATTAGCATTTGAACCACTTACCACCCCATATGCGTCAGCACGTCTATCCCATTAACGCGGTCGTAACTCGAAAACATCTTTTGTACAATTTTTGTGCTAACCGTATTTGAATGCGCGCGCGCACTGTGGAGTTTATTAACAAAGCACTTAAACTGTTAGAACCTTTGTGTGCGGGTGTTCTGGTAATCTATAACAGGGAATAGGTACTCTATTTTTATGTCATAGGTGTTAAATTAGCATGAAGGTGTAATTGTTGCTGAAAATTCATGAACTTGACTGTAAAACGAAAAGCGAAACATTTAAATTTTACAGTGAGTTTAGGTACTTTAAAAATATACCTTAATATCTTTGCCATACTACAAATTTTCTGAATAAGTGCATTGATTTTTGAATGAATAAACACGAGACGTATCCTTTGAAAAAATAACCAGTTTCATTGACAATACTTTAGCTTTGTTCAAATTATTTGCCATCTTCTTGCCATAACCTAATAGTATTAACCCCACTACCGTTCTACCTCAGTTTTAATAAGAACAATCGAATTCGTATGAATTTGGTTTGTTCCCGATGATAAATGTTATAAGAAAGAAATGTTTAAAAAGATGATCCCAAATTAAAACTGGACCTCCTAGCTAAATCCTTTCTTCACAGAAAACAAACGTTTGTGAAAAATGTTCTTGTTTTAAAATCCCGTTTTAATCTTGTCATTATTAGTATAAGAGACCCAAGTCATAAATCAATCACGCCGTGTTTTTAATCTGTACCCAAAATTGTTTTTAATCTATGGCAAAACGCTTTGTTGTTAGGATTAAAAATTAAGCTTTGTGATTTTGGTTGACTTTATTCGAAATATTTTTTGGAAATGTCCTATTCTTTGTTGTTTTACCATTGATGTTTCAAGTAAATACATGAACTAATTTTGAATTTAATTTTCAGGTACGTTAATACTAGGTACTATTAAACCAAGCGGACTAAAATATGGATGAGTAAGTCAATTTTTATTTGCCTCATTAATTTTAACCTTAATTTCCGAAAAACAGGTACCTACGAATGTGATACTGAACTTGGACTTTCTATTTTGAATACAGGGTCCTTCTTAATATGCTGACACTTTTTTAAGGGGATGATCAGACTATGAATCTGAACAACTTTCTCTATGGGACCAACATCGAATTCGCGAAAAAAGAATCAGCTGTCCCATACATTTGGCTCGAGTAGGTTTGCAGTTTTGTATAAAAGAGCTAATTTTTTTATTCGGGATTTCGATGTTGGTGCCATAGAGAAAGTTGTTCAGTTTGATGGCCTGATCATTCCATTAAAAAAGTGTCAACATATTATTAAGATGGACCTTATATATTGTGATCGTTTTTCATTGGAACTTTATTGGAATTGAGTTGACATTTGAACGAAGTTCACTCTACCGAATATCGAAAGTCAGACCAGGGCACAGCAGTTTGTTTATGTAAACAACTAATTAAAAATAATAGTCTTACGTATACAGTACGTATACGCTCAAGACTGTAATTCCTTACAGGGCTAACAGAATCTTCTTTTTTTAATTTATTTAACTTTTACAAAAAAAAATATAATCTAGAATAAACAATTTCTCTCCAAAACTCCTTAAAGAGTCTCGGAGTCTTGGTCCTTTCTACTGACCTATCTTTGTGAGGGTTTGATTGTTGCTCAATTTTAGCATTTTGACTAAGGCTGAGATTTTAAGACTTCTTTTGAACGAGAGCTGAATCAAAGTAAGTCAAAAACGTATGGATTTTTACATACGAGAGTTCGAACATAACCTCAAAAAATGTGAAATGATTTCAGCCTTTCGCCCCTCGCTCCTTCGAATATAGTGGCCTTCTGAGTAAAGCAAAAGTCAGATAAAAAAAATTGCGGATAAAACTAATTTCAATGTATTAAAAGCCTTTTAGTTTTTAAAAACATTTTATTAGCTGGCAACACCAAATAGGGGTGGGCGTTCTCTCTAGCCAGCGCGGGTCAACCCGGGGTCAACTCCGCCGCGCGTCGATAGAATTATGCTTCAATTGTTTTATATACCGGCTTGTTCTTTTTTCAAAATGAGATATTGTTCACACAACGCATCGAGAATTTGTAGCATCGATTTTTATAGATCGTTCGGTTTATCGATATCGATTTTATAGCTGTAGAATGTGGTGTGAAGTTAAATCGACACGTATTGGTACCGGGACCCGTAACTTCGTTCGATTCGTTAGTTAATTAGTTTTTGTGTTTTGCCAGGTTTTGTTATTTCGTTGGATGATAGAAAATATCGTGGAAATAGCAATATTTATAGTGATCAGAGGGTAAGGTGGTGGAAATTTTATACCGTGGTAAGAGTAGTATACTAACTTTAATGTTATATTAATACATAATATCTAATTTAATATAACTAATTACTGAAAAAATGTTACTACGTAAAATATCCTAGTAAAATATGCATTAACTAGACTTACCAAAAATAGATTCATAAATCATAATCAATAACATAATATTTAAAGATAACATAATATTCATGCCACTATTTTTATCAACTGAGTTTTTCTATAAATATTATTTTCTTTTAAGTAAAGTTCAAATATAATGACAAAAAACTTTGTTGTTGTTGTTGTTTCTCGTATTAAAATCCGCACGTTAATTAAATAAAACGTAACATAATGTAAAAAACTAACGTTTAGTGAGACTCCTGTAATTAAGCGAAGGTTAAGCTATAATCAAGATGTAATTGTATACAATTGCTTTTAACCCGAGGCTTGGCCGTAATTTAATATCTCTAGACCATTACAAACAAACTTGCTTTACTTATCATTGAGGTAGAGCTTTTGAGCGCAGTTCCAGATGAAAACTGAGCGCACTAACTTACAGAAGGCGTTATTTTAAAAACCATTTTTTCTTCATTTAAAAAATTGGACTTGCTTACCTAATTCACAAAGTTACGTTGTTAAATTATTGTTCATTTAAACAATTAAAATCATTAGATTCTGTATAAATCGTTTTCAGACTTTTCATTAAAATCCTAAGTCCACAAACATCTTCAATTTTCAATTAATCTCTCATTACATTCTTTAGCAGTGTATGCCAATACATTACACATGGTGAAATTATACCTAGTATAACTATCAACAGTATTCTTATAGCTTGTAGTTATACGTCACTTTTACCATACAATCTGGGGGCAAGGCAGTGTGGGGACACTGCCTTGCCCCCAGATTGTATGGTAAAAGTGAAGTGATCATTCTGCTCGTGTTGGCGGGGGCCAACACGAGCAGAATGAGCAGGGCTAGGGCTACGTACGTATTACTTCGATAGGTGTTTGTTCCCACTTGGGATACGTTAGGATACGCAAACCCAATATGCTCTCACCTCCACCTCGGACCTTAATACGGACGTAGAAAGTCAGAGTACAGATTACGATAATCATCATCATATCGTATGGCATATTTTGCCTTTCTGGAGTCGGCACTGTCCAACTAGCTTCGAAATCCAAAGTAGTATGAAGCTAGGGCATTACATCCTTGGAGCCCATACAATCTAGGGAATTTCATACAATTAATAATATTTCATTTTTTTAACCACCTGTTTTTCATGAAAAATATAAAAATAGGTTAAAAAATAAAAGATACTTAGAGCCTGTCCAGATGAGGCGTTTTACGCGCGTATCGACTCGCGCGTAGGCATACGCGCGTAGGCGAGATACTAGAGGCTCATACATTGCGTCCACATGCAGTCGCGCGTTTTGGTGCTCGCGCGTAAATCGCGGGCAACGCGCAGGTACCTCGAGTCGCGCGAGTGACCCGCGTTCTACGCGCGAGTCGAGATACTAGGAACGCCATAGTTGCGTCCAGTACACGCGCGTATTGGAGCGAGTGGACGTATTTAGAATATTTAAAAAATGGAGCGTGATAACTTGCGAGAGCGGCAATATGTTTGTTTATAAAGGCATTTATATAATTTTGTTGTGCCAAGATTGGAAACTCATTAACAAAATAATGAGTGAATCTGTTTCTTGTATTTCGGGACGTTGCACTTGGGTCTTACTGTCTCAGCGTTCAAAATGACGTATTGTACAGAGTTTGGTCATACTTAGGTATAACCGTCTCTTAATATGAAGAAGTTATGAAGAACATAGCAAGGTTCAATTATATTTTCCGCAAAATTTATAAGATCTACATTTAGTGGTCTGTGAAATATTCTCCATTCGTTCACCAAAATGCCGAAACAATATTCCGTAGAGTCGTACTTTGGATAAGCAATAGTTGAAAATTCTTAATCGTCTAAAACCGTCCCAAAAAATTGCGCGCGTGAAGCGCGCCTGAAACGCGCCATCTGGACGCAATACAAAATGCAGACGCGCGAGTGGTTACGCGCGTAAAACGCCTCATCTGGACAGGCTCTTATTACGTATTTTTCCGATTTAATTTTTGACCGATATTTCTATTATCAATTTACTTTTGAATTTTCTGAAAAAAACGTAGGATTTATGGCTATAATACCATGGCCGCAGTAAAATTAAAAATAAAAACTGTCAAATACAAAATAGAAAAGCCAAGCAGGCAAAGGAATAAAATCTGAATCAACCTCTATTTTATTTTTCAGTATTTTTCAAATAACTCGAGAAATAATGGATAGAAAAATCGGATAATTTTGATATAGGCTTTGAATCCCACAATTTCCAAATCGTTATCTAATTTTAGTACCTTTCTTAAAATGAAATGTTGCAAATTAGGATTTTGTTCTGAGTGTTGTCGTGGCAATGTTCCTGCTTGGGTGCACTGGATATATCATCATTATCGTGTATTTCAACACGATAATGATGATATATCCAGTACAAACCCTACATCCTCAAAGCTATAGCAATCCGAGTGCGACTAGTAATGTCTCAGTTTGCTCTCCATTACTTACGATCGCCTTATAATTATATATCAACGAAATTGTTCTTTTATTTAATGTTTAGTTGGTTTTAACTTTTAATTACTTTTCATTTGATGGCAGTAAAAACATGAAGTAGATTTACAATATAATAATACTGCAGTACCCTCAATAGACGGTCAAGTTACCTGCGCTCGATGACAGGCTATGTACAGGTTGGTTTTCCAACAGTGCTGTTCGAGGTAGTGTCATAATAGTTTGCTTCTTGATCGCGTTATAATTATAAGGTAATAATTAAAGTTACTCTATTTCTTTTGGTAGATTTTTCTTTCCTCGCGCTTAGTAGGGCTAGAGCCCTAATGCTAGAGCATACCACGCACGACAATGCGATAAAACGAGAAAACTGCCATATGCGCGCTCGCATTCGCATACGCAACGTAACAAAGACGTCTTGATTTCTCGGGGGTAGCATGTTGGGCCCACAGCTCAGGTGGAAAATCAATCTAAACCATCAGAGATGTGCGGTAAAAAGGTGTTGAACGCGGAATAATTGCACCAAAGCGATCTCCAAGCTCCTTGGACGTGTGATTTCTGATAAATATACCACTCCATTACTTTCTGTGGAGGTCGTTACTGGCACCTGAGGGATACGGTTTCTTTTGCACCATCGATACTGCTTGATTATTTTACTGGGTTTGGGGCGTCCTGTTTGTTTACGATGTAGATCTTTTACTATGCTATCATAGAACTTATAATCTAATCTAATATTGTAAAAGATCTAGTTCTCTAGTTGTTTATTATAATTGAATGAGACGTTTACAATAATTTTATTGAACAGGAATTTTGTAAACAGATGTAAAATAAAAACCGGTCAAGCGCGAGTCGGGATACTCGCGCACCGAGGGTTCCGTACCACACCACCACACAACACAACATTATTAACTTAGATTTTTTTTTGTCCGGGACCTTTAGCTAGACCGACTCACACTTGGCCGGTTTTTTGTATTTGTTGTTATTTTGTAGAGTTTGCTCTATAATCACACTAAGTTTGATGCTTGTATGTATTACCGTTTTTACTATAGAGCGTGAAGAAAAAACGTTGATAAAAACTAGTTTCTTGTTGAAAACCCCCCTTAATTTTTAACTTTCTGCCATTTTTATTATTTGTTAACAAATCCGCCGCAATAACGCATAATCTGAGATAATTTCAACTATCTAGCTATTACGGTTCAAAAGTTACAGCCCTAAATAGGTAGGACAGACGGACGGACGGACGGACAGACGGACGGACGGACGGACGGACGGACGGACGGACGGACGGACGGACGGACAATGTAGGCTTAGTAATAGGGTCCCGTTTTCACCCTTTGGGTACGGAACCCTAAAAACAATTGCATCTTTTTTAACTGTCAAAATATGCTTCTCGCTAAGCTTTTGTGCTTTTGTTCACTTCTAACTCGATGGCCACAGATAGCTTTTTTATTAATCTAATTTAATTGTGTAATCTCTAATTATAGCGATACAACAGACTTGATAGTTGGTTTCTGGTAGGTCATGTTATGACTGCTTGATCAGTGTATTGAGACTAAAGTCTAACTCATGTAGAAAAAACAAAGCTCCAGTTTGACTATCGACGATCCATTACAATGGCTTTAATAACCTCATTTCGTCCAACACATAATAAACCAATGCTTTTTCTCATGACCCACCATCATAACTTTATCGCCCTTCAACAACTTCACGCGCAATCTCAACCTTAACCCCTTAACATAAAGTGTGTTTTATCAACATTATTGTACATTTGAAAGAATTAAGGTTTATCAGAGGTGTAATATCATCATTGTCTTATAGACCGGCGCCCGAAGCGTTTGGC
Organism: Agonopterix subpropinquella; assembly: GCA_922987775.1. Lineage (NCBI taxonomy): Eukaryota > Metazoa > Arthropoda > Insecta > Lepidoptera > Depressariidae > Agonopterix > Agonopterix subpropinquella. The sequence goes on along the minus strand of OV277693.1, from coordinate 1,873,173 downwards.
ACGACTTGCAGCCGTCTCTTTTGAACCTATAGTAAAGTTGTACTTTTGTCTCTTTCTGACGATGGTTTCGCGTTGTCATTTTTGTAAAATGACCTCTGATCCAGAAATATAGAGATTATGTTACAAATGAATTACAAGGAAGGTACGATGCATCAAAACGTCCGAATTCGTATTGCATGGTTAAGTACGTGCAATTGTTTTTATTACAAGATGTTTATCATGATATTACATACGGGCCTGTTGTGATGATGATTTCTTAAAGCCAATTTTGACTACAGTAACATTTTTCTTAAAAATGTGGTCAGGTACAGCGTCAAGCATTTTGCGGTCTACGATGAAAAAATACCGGAACCGTGGATGTTGAAGAGGCGATATGGCGATCTATTGTCTCTGCCTACCCCAGTGGGACATAAGCGTGAGCATAAGTATTAATGTATGAAAAAATTCCTTAACAAAATTATTTACTTTCTATCCAATCAATGCACATCTGATTTATTTCTCTAGTTTTTATAAAAAACGAGAGAAAGAAATATCTTTATCAGATTTTCTTTCAAATCATTCGATTCGATAGTCTATTAAACCTTCTAAAGCCCATCGAATTGTGCAACTCTCACCCATATGCTCAAAAGATATGATAACTAATAGATAAATATAGAACAATAGAAAATAAATGTAAGTATGTAGGCTACGCGTGGGCTATGGGAGTTGAAACTATGAGTCATTTGGGCGCTGAATGATGGTAGACGATTATGTAATAGTTAAGTATGCTCTAAGTCTAAGTAGATATTTGAGTTTAATCGTCAGATGCTCCTCTTTTGGGCATGTGATTTTGCATTGCTGACAGTTTAATATCTCAACAGGTAAAGGAGAAATTCTGATGCGTGTGTCAAGTTCATCAATCCATCATTGGACACGCGTGGTGGACTAACGCCATATATCCTTATGATTTAGTTAGGCCTATTCTAGCCAATAATGAAATAGCTTGTACTGAAACATTTATGTTAACCCTTTCTTCATTAATTAATAGACTTGTACTTAATTTATAATCTTCTTCAATTAAGTTCGATTTGGATTCCAAAACAAATAAATCCACTCAGACTCTGGTTTTGACAATATTACGATATGTAATTCAATGTAGTATTTATTTTGTAGTTGTACTTTTTATATTTTGTTATGTTTAAAATATGTGTGTTGTAGAGTTTCTGGCCGTATCTTCTTCACAAAAAGGAATATCTTCCAACACGGTGGTAGAATCAAGAAGATGACTTCAAAAAGCATGTGACATTATTTTGAATAACGTTTTTTTTGAATTGTGTAGTATTCTGAGTGGTTGAATCGAGATCCGAAATTTTTCTAAACTTATCTTTAATTAACACAGTACCAATTCCAGGGCCCTATTCAAACGTTACAATTGTAATTTACAATGACAATTCAGGGTACATTGCTGATAATGTTAGTGACACATTACCTACTACATGTTTACCGTTCCAACACGGTGGTAGAATCAAGAAGATGACTTCAAAAAGCATGTGACATTATTTTGAATAACGTTTTTTTGAATTGTGTAGTATTCTGAGTGGTTGAATCGAGATCCGAAATTTTTCTAAACTGTACCAATTCCAGGGCCCTATTCAAACGTTACAATTGTAATTTACAATGACAATTCAGGGTACATTGCTGATAATGTTAGTGACACATTACCTACTACATGTTTAGCGTCAATATTAACCAGCAATGCACACTGAATTGTAATTGTAAATTACAATTGTAACGTTTATTGAATAGGGCCCTGACCATCGTTGTTAAAAAAACATCTCAAAATATGACTTATTTCTTAATAGAAAACTACAGTCACTAAACGTTTATTCTAAACTAAATAACGCATTAAAATGCATAAACTGAATTTCTCGAATAATTCCCACAGTCGAAGTTTGCGTGCAAGAAAGTATTTAAAAAATTACCTCAGCCTAACACCTAGCAAATTAAAAATTTATTAAAAATTCGGCATAGTCTAGAGGCAGACTGAAATGTTTCCGTAACGATTCTTATTTAAATAATCTGAAGAACACATGTTAAAATATTTTAAGTGAAAAGTAAAGAGAAAGGTAGGTTCTAAACTAACTACCTAACTAATAAGTATTGTTATTTATAGACCAAAATCAAATGCACATGCATAAGCTCACGCCAATCTCTCGAGGATTGGTTATTTTTGGCACACTAGAGTCGCCTTAGAGTCGCATTCATACATCTTTTCATGCATTACCATTGGTTGGGTGTCTTTTATCGGAGATGATGATTTTTTTGTAGCCCTTGTCGAGACGCATCTTTTGACACCCCAGTCAACCCCGTAGTCCTAAATAACACGACACCAGCTGGGCGATGCCGCACTTTCTCTGAAAATTGGGGCCATACCGAAGCGACAAAAAAAAACAAACGTCAACTAAGAGCTACTTGACCCATATGGGTCAAAAAAAAAGGGGGGGTGGGTATGGGTTAAATCTCAAAAAAAATTATAGCTACTCCATACATATACCAGACCAGATACATACCAGATTTTAAGTCAGATGATAAGCTATAAAACAAAAAAGCTTCATCAAAATCGGTTCAGTAGTTTTTGCGTGATACTCGAACAAACAAACACCCAAACAAACAAACAAACAGACAGACAAAAAATCCAAAAATTGGTGATTTGGAATCAGGGACAGGTAAAAACCATGTCGTAATTTTTTTTGTAAATATCTTCAATGTACAGACACATCTCTATTACAGTTTTATAATAGTTTATTAGATGCTATAGAAGTTGATAAAGTTGATGAGTTTGACGGTTTGATCATCTTCTTAAAAAAGTGTCAGCATATTAAATTGGACCCTATGTGAACACTGGAGTGGAGGTAAAGTTCCCACGGCGCCGGCGCACCGCCCACACCACCGCCTCCGTGGAGTTGACTATTTTTATTTATAACCTGTAAAATTGTTGATGATCACACGTGGCTTTGAAGAGTTTATGCGTTGGTTCCTATTATCCTATTAGGGGATATCATCGGTCGTTGAAGTAAGCGGACGTGCACTTTTTAATTAAACAAACATTATTAATTAATAAATTAGTGTGACCTAGTTTTGTGATTTGCTTGTGGTTTGTGGTTTGTTTGTACTTGAAATAGACAGATATGTTTAGACTGATACAAGTGCATATTTAGTAAAACTATATTATGGATGGAAGTCCTTTTAATCGAAGCAGCAGGACACCCCGCTCCCCCCCGGCCTCTCCTGCTCCAAAAAACCCTCATGAGAATATAGGACCTATGGAGACTGTGTCGACTCCGGAAATTCAAAGCTGGATGACCTCTATTGAGCAGTGTCTAAGTGAGGTTTGTACTATTGCTAGTGACGGAAAACTAAACTCTGAACAGAAGATAAGAATCAACAATTTGTGTCGTAAAGTAGGTCATGGGACATCGCAAATGGCTGTACAATACCAGTCCCTAAAGCACAAAGCCCTGCAAGCACAGCTATCTATCCAGACCTTCAAGGATAACGATGAGCTAGCTGAACGACTCACGGAATTTAAGCAGACAATTCAGGAGACCTATAACAAGACCAAAGAAACTAAATCTTTCGCGGAGATGGTAAAGAAAGGAACTAATAATTTTTTACGCCCTAACGCTCTCAGCTCTGTAGCTATTTATCCCACGGACAAACAACAAACAAGCGATGAGACGAAAACTTTAGTACAAAAAATTATCTGTCCTGAGGAGATGAAACTGCAGGTACGAGGGTTGCGTAAGACCAAGAATGGTGGAGTAATTATTAGCACGGAAAAGAAAAATGACATTGAAAAACTCAAGAAGACTTTTAATCAAACCACATGTGGACTAACAGTGGACGAGCCCTCGAAGCGAAGACCAAGGATCACTGTTATGGGAGTTCCCACATCATTATCTGAAGACGAGGTATTTAAGTGTATATTTGAGCAAAACCTAGCCGAAAAGCTTCCCTCCCTACTTCGGGAATCCTTCTTGACCTCAATTAGGCTAAGCCACAAATCTGGCAAAAAGAATACCGATTCCTGCAACTACATCATAGAGGTTCCTGCCGATATCCGCAAGGCTCTTATAACAGAAGAGAGAGTCTTTATCAACTGGTCGTCATGCCCTGTGAGAGACTTTACTCTGGTAACTAGATGTTATAGTTGTCAGCAGTACGGTCACGCTGCCAAAACCTGCAAAGAACCGAAACCAACGTGCGGCCACTGTGGCGAACTGGGTCACCAGATCGCCGACTGCGCTAAAAGATCGGAGTCGCCAAAATGTGCAACGTGCATGCGATTCAAAAAACCTAGCAACCACAAAACAGGTGACACAGATTGTCCGGCCAAAAAAAATGCTGAGTACAGGTACATCAATTCTATAGATTATGAAGGCGCCTAAGAGCGCCGTTTCTTATATTTTTAGAGAACTTCCTTCTTTCTTTTTGTTTTTTTTTTTTTTTTTTTTTTTTAACCTTATTTTATTTTATTCTTAGCTTAATTTACTTCTGTTATGACGGAAGATTTAATTAATAACATAGATAATTTAAGTTTAAGCGATGTTCATACTTGTCAAGCTGATCAGTGCTCCGCTCTAATTTTACAACCCCATACCAAACTAAAAATCCTTCATCAAAACATCCGGAGCATAAATCGTAATTTTGACAGTTTCTGTACACTACTGAGTCTAATTAATATAGGACCCGATATTATTGTCTTAACTGAATGCTGGATATCCTGCGTTACTAAATTACCTGCGTTAAATGGTTATGTTTGCCACAGCACCGATAGGAACTACAATCAAAATGATGGCGTCGTAGTGTACTGTAAATCAAACCTAACAACAATAGTACAGCAACCAGATCTCATTGAAGCAACGGCCCTAACTATCCAATTAGATAAGTCTACAATTATTATAGGTGTTTATCGGCCTGATTGTTTTAAAAATGCTGATAATTTTATCCACTCTCTCCAGAAACTATTGTTATAATACCAGAATTTTCGTAACATTGTACTAATCGGGGACTTAAACATAAACATAATACAGAACAACACAGACCGTAACTTTAACCTTTACTCAGACATACTAACCATCGAAGGCTTATTCCTCGCATATGACATTCCGACTAGACAAAACAATTGTCTAGATCACGTAGCTCTTAAGACAAAATTAAAATCTACTAACCTAATAATCCAATCAACTATTACAGATCACTATGCAACACTTTTTTGTTTAGAATGGGGTAAAACTAGCACAATTTTTAATAAGTTCATACAACGCTTAAACTATGATAAATTTACACAGGAATTTAAATCATATGACCTCTCGCAGTTATATTTAATAGAAGACCCAGATGAGGCCATGAGTAACCTAGTGAAACTGATACAAACAGCTGCTCAAAAGAACTCGTACACATGTAAACTTCCTAGAAGTAAATTAGTAAAACAACCCTGGATGACACAAGGACTTCTTCGTTGCGTTCGTAATCGTGATAAGTTACATAAAAAGGCTAAAAGCGAACCGGACAACCTTGTTCTGTCAACCACCTATCGTCGCTACCGCAACTTTGTTAACTCTCTGATTAAGAAATTAAAACGTAATTATAACAAAGAACTACTGAGGGCAGCTGGTAACAATAATAAAAAAATTTGGACTGCAATCAAAACTATATCAAATATTGAAAAGTCCAAACACTCTCCTGTCGAACTTCTCAACTCAGGTCCATCCCGGAAAGTCGCTATAAACAAAGTTAATTACTTTTTTGCCAATATCGGAAAGAATCTTGCTGAAGCGATTCTGCCCACTATCCCCGTGAAACTTCCTTTCGGCCACAGCAGTCGCTCATCCTCAAATTCATTCGTCCTTCTTGACATTACTGAACAGGAAACAGAAACCCAAATTCTTGCCCTTAAATCTGATTGCGCTGTTGGTTTCGATAATATAAGTACAAAAATGATAAAATTAATTAAAGACCCCTTAACTCCCTTGTTAACACATATTTTTAATAGTTGCCTACAAAAAGGTATTTTTCCTACTGTACTTAAAAAATCTACAATAATTCCTATCCATAAAACCGGTGACAGAAGCGTTGTCAACAATTATAGGCCAATCTCAATCCTTTCTACACTATCCAAATTATTAGAAAAATGTATTAACCACAGGCTAATGAATTTCCTTGAACAAAACAATCTAATATCTCAAAATCAATACGGATTTCGCGCGGGTAAATCTACTGAGGATGCTCTATTAACTTTCACGAACAAAATAGCTAATGATCTTGATAACAAAAGGAAGTGTATCACAGTATTTCTCGACTTAGCAAAAGCTTTTGATACAGTATCTATTCCACTGCTTCTAAAAAAGATGGAAGGTATGGGCATTAGAGGAAATCAACTTAGTCTATTTAAAAGTTATCTCTCAAACAGAACCCAACGAGTACGAATAGAGGAATATACCAGTGACGATTTACCTGTATTATATGGGGTCCCTCAAGGAAGTATCCTTGGTCCTACGCTATTTTTATGTTATATTAATGAACTATGTGATCTAAACTTAGAACGATGTAACGTTGTATCCTATGCAGATGACACCACCCTCACCTTCACGGCTAATTCTTGGGAAGAAGCCTTTGCGCTAGCTCAAAAAGGTTTTAATTCTGTATCTCAATGGCTCGCGGCAAATTATCTCACCCTGAATTCTGATAAAACAACCTATATGGCATTTTCAATAGTCAACCTACGTTCCCACTCCAACATTTGCCTGCAATCACATATTATTTCCCATAGGTGTTCCTATCCTCCCAGTGCAAATTGCAGCTGTTCTCCTTTACTCAGAACTACATCAGTTAAATATCTAGGAATTGTTATAGACAACACCTTGACATTCGACGACCAAACTTTTATGTTGGCAAAACGCATCCGAAAATTAACTTTTGTTTTCAAACAGCTTCGACATGTTGCAAGTGACAAATTAATTAAACAAATATATCTTGCCCTATGTCAGTCCTTAATATCGTATGGTATTACATGCTGGGGAGGATCCCCTAAAACTCATATTCTGGCTGTCGAACGTGCCCAGAGAATGATATTGAAAGTCTGCCTCTCCAAACCCTATATGTTCCCTACCAAGAAACTATATGACATAACTGGTGTCCTTACCGTCAGACAACTGTTTGTGCTGCACACGATAATTAGGCAGCATTCTCTAGTGTCCTACCCACCCATAAATAGTACAATCAGACGACATTACAACGTATGTCCTACTGTTATCAGCAGAACCTTCTATTTAAATAGGTTTTTTAATTTTCAAGGTCCTAGACTTTACAATATCTTAAATAAAAATCTTAATCTCGTCCACCTATGCAAGTATCAATGCAAACAAAAAGTGACTGAGTGGCTTTTAACCCAAAACTATGAGGAGACTGAAAATTTATTTTTGATACTAAAATGAAATTGCCACATGCACATAAATACCGCGCGCACTTACATACACACAAACTCACCCCCTTACATACTGCACCCTCACCAAATTCACAAAACACCCTACCTTTTATACCTATAATAAAAAATTTACGCTTACTCCATGTATAAATTGTAATATACCTAATTTAAGAATAATTAATTCGCACTTTTAGTAAACAAACATTGTATTGTAAGCGACCGATGGCCACTTACACAAGCGTCTTTGTATTTATATACTTAGATAGCTTAGCTTGGTCACCGGTATGCTTAACCTTAGGATAAATTTCACCTAAATAGCATTAATCTATGTATAATAATTGAGTTCCCAAATTGTATTTTCTAGTGTTTTAAGTTTAACATGGAATAAAAAATTTTATTATTATTATTATTGTATCTCATGTTGGTATTTCTCGGGCCGAAGCCCGGACCTTTGGAAGGCTTGCGTGGGGACACAGGTCCAACACGTAGAGGCCCCTTTGAGACACTTTTATCTAAATGTGATGGGATGCACCAACCGTGGTCTATCTCTGAATGCATTATGCAAATGCACCAGAAGACATATCACGTTCGGTGCAGAGACTATTGTAGGAAGGACAAAATAAAACTACTCGGGTTATGGGGGTGAACTTGGTGGGCCGGGAAATCTGGGTTATTGCGGAGAGACTCGGGACGCCTGCCGTAACAAATGTCTCTAAGTTTGTCAAAAATGGCAGACGGTGACTTGCCAACTCATTTGATGGGCCCCCCGAAATGGCCGCTCGCAAGGAGCGACAAGGCGGCAACATCTAGTGAGCGGCTAAGGTTGTAGAGAGGTGAGTCTGCGGGCGCCAGTTTCCGGTGCTAAGCGCACCAGTCAGCAGGCCCCCGGCGTTATGACATTTTACACTTCCAACCTGGAGCATAGGTTCCGCTCTTGCGACTCCACTCCTGGCCGACCGGTTAAGGCAAGACAGGAGGTGAGGGCCAAATCAATCCGGGCCCTCTGGAGAATCGGGTACGTGGTGTCGCCAATCACCAACAGCTCGCCACAAGCTGCCCTGCGGGCTTATTATTATTATTATTATTATTGTTAGTGGGTTTAGATGAAAATAAATTGTTAGAAAGGAATTTTTTGAGGAAAAGTCTTGAATCACTGTCGAGTTAGTCGCAAACTTTTTATTGTATCGGTACTTTATTTGTACATAAGCGCTCTCACAGACGAGCGACACTTTACGGTCGCCGGGTGTCGCGGAGGGTCGCGCGACCGTAAGATGTATGAGCGCGGCGCTCTGCGACCCACCGCGACAGCAAAGTGTCGCTCGTCTGTAAGAGCCCTTAGATTATCACATTAGCACAATGCCATTTTACAGTTTTTTTTTGTAGACATGTATTTATTCAATATTGTACAACAAAATAAATTAAAATATGTGCTGCGCTTGACTGCGCTATTAACTTTTTTAACGGTAATATAAATGGGGAGTTTTCTGACAGCCAGTTTACGTGACCTCGGTCCGAATTATGGTAATTTACACTAAAAAGTATAAATAAATGTACGTCAAATCCACGCCATCTATCGGGCTATTTGGAACTAGTTTATCCTTTTTTAACTGCATTCAGTATAACTCTCATTAGAGCAAGTGTTTCAACAAACTTACATCTGTAATGAACTCGTATGAGCTATGTATTACTTTGTGTGCCCACGAATATACGTTATCTCGCTTTAATTTACAACACTTATTTAAAACAAACATGAAATACATTAACCATCAACCAATATCACTTTCCTACCCATAACGTTAACCACATAGCTAGTAAAATTCTAATAATATTTGAATTACAAATGTTTATCTCCCAGACCACGGTTTTAATTGCAGAGTATCCTGCAACTAGTCTTTTAAATGTATGTTTTATCTAGAAATATCATCTGTGCGTCGGAACATAAAGTTTAGATATCTAGGCTCTGAGTTAGATTCCCTGATTACCGTTAATGCAGAATTAATGCAGTGTCGTTAATTTTGTTTAATTGTATGTTTTTGTATCTATAGTGTTATGTTAAATGGTCTATCAGTACAGATTGAATCTAAAGTATATTCTAAATATGACTTTATTTGTGTCATCTTGACTTTCATTTGGTTTTTTTTTAGTTTTCTCGAAAGCCATTTATTTTAATTAACTTAATATTTTATTCTTCTTCATTCGTGTCCACATACGAGTAACCTGTATCGCATGACGATTACTGAATTATTAATTAATAATTAGAAATAAAAATGTTCTTAAAAGAAAGATTTAAAAAAAGTATGTTGAAACAATGATAATTAATATAATAATGTGCGTATAAACAAAAAATATTTTCTACTACTCGAGGTGGAGTGCTTAGGAGGCTGGCAGTGTTGCCTGTCTGGATCTCTAGGATTACACTTTTGAAATACGATTTTCCTACATATTAAAATGGTTGACAAGTTTTTAATATTAGTTACAGTACATTTATGCTTTAAAATTGTTCTGTGTGTATTTTTTGTGTGTGTATAACTGTAGCTCAACGCGATAATTTTTTAAGTGCCCAGTTACAGTAAAGCTCCCTTTTAGCGCACTTTTCTTAGCACACAAAACACTGCATTAAGCAAAGGCAAATCCAAGACATTGGCCGTAGCTTAAAGCCCAATGATTATTCTTCCATCCAAAATAATATAATAATAAAACCAACGCATCTCGATCAAAACCGAAAACTTGAGAAACAAACAGTTACCTCGACACCTAAGTAGTTCCAGAAGTCACAATTACTTATATTTTCCCATACAAATAGACATATTAGTCGTGTTCCATACACTCGTGCGCTATTACTGCCACACGAATAGCTGCGAGCGCAGGTTCCCAGGTATTCGGTGAATTGCCCAGTTTTGCTGGTGCCCCGCCACATAGGGTACATAATGATATCATTTGTACCAAATTGCAGGACGGAAGCTTTTGTGCGTTCTAATGTCAAACAAATTTAGTTGTTTTGGGCTGTTTAAAATCACTATTCATTCATTGTCATGCATGCTTGATTTCGCTACGGAATTCCCATAGGATCTTCTACCACCATTTATATACACTAACGAGCTTTTACCCGCGACTTCGTCCGCATAAATTATATACCAGATTTTAAGTCAGACAATAAGCTATCAAACAAAAAAAAATTCATCAATATCGGTTCAGTAGTTTTTGCGTGATACTCGAACAAACAAACACCCAAACAAACAAACAAACAAACAAAAAAACAAACAAACAAACAAACAAACATACAAACAAACAAACAAACAAACAAACAAACAAACAAACAGACAGACAAAAAATCCAAAAATTGGTGATTTGGAATCAGGGACAGGTAAAAACCATGTCGTAATTTTTTTTTTGAAAATATCTTCAATGTACAGACACACTTCTGTTACTGTTAATTGGCTCTACATGAGATCTTTGATGAATCTGAGGTTTTTGAGTCATGACTACATTTTTTACATGAAATGTTTTTGATTTGTAAAAATATTCAATTTCTGGACTAGATCTATTTAGAGTTTGAACTAAGAACTGGTATCTAGGTTCTCGTTTAGCAACTTTACCTTTACGCCCCATATAAAGAAAAATATTCATCCGCATAGAAAAACATAAAGATCGGATCAGTATAAATAAACATGTGTTATTATTCGATCGTCAGCCGATCTGAGCCGATGATAACCGGAGATAGCCGATCGTTTACGTCTTAAACTTTATAGTTAGTTTACATTGGAGTCAACATGGATGTGATAGAATCTGGGTGCTTAAGTTTATTGAAACTAACCGATTTGAGTTTTCCTTGGGTAAATGTGGACCCGATAGTTCAGTTGGTAGAGAACCTGCCTGCTAAAACGAGGGTCGTGGTTTCGAAACTGGTATTAGAATACAGTTCCGGTTAGGTCCTTGTGTGAAGGTATCCAAAATGCTGGTGGCATTTCCTCAATGAATGGCTGTGCTGATCTGTTGAGCGAAAAAAGCGCCAGACATCTTGTCAAGTATATAAAAGGCGCTTGGTTGGATGTTTGTATCTATACAGGGTGTAAACTTAAATGTGTTACATACTTTATCGAACCAACTGAACAACTTTTACTATGGAGCCAACATCGAAATCGCGAAAATAAATTCAGCTGCTTCATACGAGGCTTTCTTCCCACACGATACGAAAAAGAAGATTCGAGGTCGAGGTCGGGTCGAGTAGCATTGACGTTTTCTATGAAACAACGTTTTTTTTACATAGTGAAAGTTGTTCCGTTTATTGGTCTGAAGCATCACGATTGATATGTAACGCATTAAATTTTACACCCTGTACAAGTGTTCTGCAGGGTGTTACAAAATTAAAAATAAACATTTAAAAATGTTCAGGGGTTTGTTTAGATTAGTTTAGACCATCAAACTGAACAATACGGGACCAACATCGAAATCGCGAAAATAAAATCAGCTATCCCATACATGTAGCTCGAGGCAATTTGTAGTTTAGTACAGAACATCCGATTTTTTTTCGCGATTTCGATATTGGTCCCATAGTGAAAGTTGTTCAGTTTTATGGTCTAAAGTCTAAACCATCCCCTTAAATGTTTATTTGTATTTTTTTAACACCTTGTATATCTTTGTCAAGTCGAAATCGTATGTAAAGTTTGACATGCTTCTAATAAACTGCTGTCATAATATTTTCTAGCACCGTATCTCAGATCAACGGTAAACCGATTCAATATTTAATACAAAATGACATACGAAATTCTATATATGGTTCACAACTACTTAATACATAAAGCAGTGTATATTTATCGCGATCGTGACTAGCCACCTCCTAAAGCGCTCGCCTTGAAGATATTACTCATTGTTATTGTTGCCGCGACATTTCAAACGTTAAGACAAAAGGAAGAATTTAATTTATATGTTTACCTACTTACTTGCTATACTTAACTAAAATCATGTCTGGATAGTTCCATACATTTTAGATTTAGTATAGGCTTGGTGCAAACAGATGTCGCTACTGGCCTTAACGAGAGATAAATATTAATTAAACGTTATTAGATCACTATTATTTGAGTTTTGTTCCACGGAAATAAATTATATAGATTAATTTTCTTAAAAAATTGAATAAAAAATGTGTTACACTTATTTTAGCGTAATTAAACATTGCTGTAGTACCGGTTTCTCACCACCGGCGCTGTACTTGCGCGAGTTTTCATATAAGAAGGTGGCAACTTTCTTAGTATGGGCATTGACCCTCTGTTGTGTATAATTTATTTACTATATGCTAAAATGTAGAGTCTTTCTTAACCCTTGAACTCCCACGGACGCGATATTATTGAACCCATTGTTTATCTATTGTTATCTTAAAGCCCGGTTATAGTTTCTTTTTCGCCATTTCGATGTTTGTCCCATAGAGAAAGTGGTTCAGTTTAAAGTGATTCAGTTTGATGGTCTGATCTTCTCCTTACAAAACCATCAGGATATTGAGAAAGATCCTACACAAGGTGTAAGAAAAAAAAGGGGTGGACGTACCCATCGGAACAACTTTTACTATGGGACCCAAGCACATATCCAGACTTTTGGTTCGGGGGGATTAAATCCCCCCTATACGCCCCTCCCCCCCCCCACCCCAGATATGTGCTTGATGGGACCAACTATGATAACTTAGAGAAACATCTAGTTCATAATACCTACATAAAACCCATCGCGCATTTATGGGACACTCTACTTCTTCTTTAGTGGTGTCATAATAATATGTATATAATGAAACATTGAGTTTGTACCTTCTAAATTCGCGAACCCTCACTTCTAAACCTCAAAAAGCTTAACAAAAGTCTAACAAATTCGAAGTAAAGCCGCAATAAAATATGATGTTCCTAAACAATTCTAGATATCGCATCTCATCCAACTGTGATCTTGAAAAACGCCAAACGCGTTCCTTGAAAACCTTCTAAGGGCAAATTCACTAACAACCAAAAATAAACTCTATTTTTAATGTCTTAAGGTTAACAGCAGCTAAGGACGTAAGAGCCACCCGCTGCGAGCGTTAGCAGACCAATTCGAAAAATAAAATATCAATTTTAAAAATAATAAAATCTTAGAGTGGTCACACGGCGTCATAACGACCAACTTTGTTTTATCTGTCACCATTCTAATGTTTATGCCATATTGCACCCTATATTAAAGGTCTAAGGTCGTCGTTAATAACGTTGGAACGCAGGGAAGCAGCAAAGGAATCGCATAAATTCGAATAAAAACGTCAAAAATGAATTCTCGAGATCGTAATCGCAATAAACTTAATAATATCGCGTTGAAATTTGAAATAAATAAAAATAAACAAATGATCTGTGGGTCGTTAAGAATTAGTGTACAATGCGGGGTTGGACTTACACCTTTTTTTCTTTGTGGACTTACACCATTTTTTATAGGTAACTTTTTTTCTTGAAAAATGTTAAGCCGCATTCTCACAATAGTTAATGTCATCTCTTTAATTCTTTATTGTAATCTACAAGTCGTATAGTTGACTTAATTACACTTATAGTCAACCATATGTTATTTTAATGTCTCTTACACTATATTCTGTTTGTAATCAGTAGTTAAGCCATATTTTTTTTACATGGTAATACTTAGAGATCGTATTTCAAAAGACCGGAACATATTTATGACACTTATATTACCGTATAGGTAGAATAGGTAGATGATTCCGGGGTAGTTATTAACTTTACTGAAACTACCAACAACTTATAAAATGTATTTTAATACCATTATAAGAGCGGTAATATTACTTAAAAAAACTCTAAGAACATTTTCAATTGACTCCTAGTAATCAGCAACATTTGAACCAAAACAATAGTATTACTTCACTTTTAGAAATTACAAAGCAACTTTTACATTAAGAAAGCTAGTCAAGCCATTCAGAATGTATGGAAATGACACGAGTGGTCGTAAGCGACGAAGATTCCTCGCAGTGTCGGCGTCTTTCAAACCGATAATAGTTCAAGTGACAGCAATCCAGTGACATACGAATGTTCGGTTTATGGCTACTTATGGGCTAGTGTAAGCGACAGACTTTGTAGTTTAATTTTACGGGCGTAAACGACATTTAGGGCTGGTACAAGCGACATACAAAAACATGCCTTTTGCGTCCCTTTGGTTTTTGTATCGCGTGGTCGGTTGGTCTTGGACTGAGGCTTGTGTGTTGGTTTACCTGAGGCACAGTATAAGAAAGAGGTTCTAGTAGTACATACTACAGTACAGTGTACGCATTCGCGCAATATCGCACATGCACTTCTAGCAAATTTTTCCCATTTGTATGAAATTACAGCTAGGTGTCCAAGGTGTGCCTAAGTTCGTAGGCCTGAGGTCCTATCTGTAGATGAAACCCCACTTGGATAGATTCTATAAGTTGTAGCGGGTAGAGTAGCGATAAGCTTATAACTTAAAGCACACACGTACAAGTCGGCGTACTTGTTCAAATTTTACACAGCTCTGACCAATAGCGGTTCGGCATTAGATTGTTATCGTAATTGGAAGTACATTGTATTTCAGTTTAGTAGCAAGCTGGTTGTTACGACGATTAGTAGTTTAGTTCCCAGGGATTGCGGCCTCGTTGTCGTGATGCGCACCCTTAATTACAAAGGAAAGAGCATGATGTTAGGGTTACCCCAACCTTATTCGACTTAATTGTTTTAAGACGTACCAAGTGACGACGAGCTCACTTCCGGTCACACTGGACATAGTTTTGGTACTACTAGTGAAACATATGTTCTGAGGTTTCAGAATAAATCAGACTAATAGTGCTATTAGTGAAATAATTTTTAGAATCGGTCCAATAGTTTAAAAGATTATCGTCTGCAATTTATACTAGGTAGTCTTTATAATATTAGTATAGAAGTATAGATATAGGTATCTATACTTCTATACTAATATTATAAAGAGGAAACCTTTGTATTTTTGTATGTTTGTAACGAATAAACTCAAAAACTACTGAACAGATTTTAAAAATTCTTTCACCTTTCGTATGCTACATTATCCCTGAGTAAGATACATACATATGCTCACGCCTATGTCCCACTACTGGGGTAGGCAGAGACAACAGATCGCCACAAGCTACGATTCTGACACACATCTCTCGCCTCCTGAGTAACATAGGCTATAAAAAACGGCCAAGTGTGTGTCGGGAAAAACTAATTCTGAGGCGGTACGAAGTTCGCCGGGTCAGCTAGTCTACAATACAAAGAAATAGTTTTTACTCTGTTCTAATGTTTAGTGTAGACTATTTGCAATGATTCTTCTGTACGGCATCGGCAGTTGGTAATAGTCCTTATTCTGAAGTGTAGATTAATAAATTGAACCACTGATATAAAGCTTGATACTGTCGAGTGTATATTGTACAATCATCTCAGCAGATAGACGTCCACAGCTGGACATAGGCCTCTCCCAAGGATCTCTACAACCACTGGTCATCCAACGGGTCCCGCCAACTTCACCAGGTCTTCAGTCTACTTTGTCGCACTGCCTGTTTTTTCTTCTTTCATGCAGAACATTCGGCCACATCGCCCCATCGGCCATCTGTTCTACGAGCAATGTACCTCGCCCATTGCCACTTGATTTTAGCAATTCTTCGGGCTATGTCGGATACCCTGGTTCTTCTGTGAATCTCTCCGAGTTCGTGCCACTATGCACGTCCTACAGCAGGGTACAGACTTCCTTTAAGGCACTCCCTCCCTAGTGCAAGGCTCTCTTTCTTACAAGCAAACTTTTGCAATTAGCCATCCCGCTTCAATTGCGTGGCTCCGGTCAGAATTTTCCGTTTTCTTTGAAAACCTGTATGATTTTTTATGAATTTTCAAAAAATAAGAAAACCACATCATTCTATATTGTATTGTGAAGAATATTGTAAATTTTCATATTCTTCTGATCAACAATGTTAAAGTAAAACGGTTTTATTTTCTGCTTAAAAAGTGGCATAGTTAATGTATAAAATGGTTACAAAGTTACTCAAAACCGGGCGGACGCCCCTTAAAATGAAGAGGGAGAAGGAGTGGGCCATACTCCTCTTAAAAACTCCGTTCTTCCAATAGCATCCCTATACTATAAAATGTATTTATTAAAGTTATAAGTATAGTTTACCATCACAATAACACAACGTCCGCTACCGTTCAACTTTAACCCTAAACGCGAACACTACAGAATTCAAAATAGAATCATAAAACCGTAAAGCGAAGCCGTTATAAATGCAAAATAACCGAACAAGTTGAAAATGCACTTTGAAATAAGACTCGTATTTACATTAGGTGCTCAATTTTAGCTGGTTGGTTTATGTGCGCGATATGTTATGAGGATGGTACTAGTGTCCGACCGAAGCGAAGCCGAAGCTAGGTCCGTTTTTAGCCGAGACCGAAGCCGATTATTATGTCCTTGCCTTTAACTTCGGCTTCATATTTATCACTCATACTTAAAACTTAGAACACATACTGATAGAAGTGTACAACGAAAATGCCGTAATGTAATTTTTTTGTTTGCCTGTTAATGTTAATAACTGGTATTGCAAAAATAAACGGTGACGGGCTCACTTCTTGTCATACTGGATCAAAGTTTCGGTACTTCTAGTGAAACGTGCATATTGTGAGTTTTCAGAATCTCTCAGACTACGCGGAGATCTTGGGGAGCATAGTCGTGAGCATAATGCAATTAAGCAAGTAAAAAAAATTTTTAAAACTATACAGACAATTATTTTAAGCGTATTTAGTTTTTTCATTCAATTTGAACAAAACAGTGACATTGAAGCAAGCAGAGCGGCATGATACACAGGTTCGGCTTCCGCCAAATTTTCGACTGATTTTGGTCGAAGCCGAATATACTGCTGAAGGTGACCGAAGCCGAAGCCACGGTCAGACTCTAACTGTATCTTGTAGTTACTGTAAATCCTTGGGCCAATTATTTTGCGAATTATAGAGCCTTGCTAGAATATCATTACGGCCTTTTGAGCTATAAACAGGTGTTTTGCGATGCGACACTTAATTTTTAACTTAATGTCGTTAGAGTTATTGCTTTTAATTGTAGCTTGCTTTTATAACAAGTGCTATTTATATGCTTTATAAAAAAGAGTCAAGGTAATGCTTGGTCTTTTGGAAAAATGGAAATGTTACAGATGTTACGTTGTAAGACTTACGTTGTGTTGGCTACGCTAACCTCTTCTCTCATCGCGCCTTATTCTATCTAAATTCTAAGTAGATGTTTCAAACAGCGTATGTTTGGATGAGACTTAGGGGACTCGCCTTGTGGTAGCAGTTTCCCTCTGCCACGGTATAAGAACAATTGATCTTGTGCATTTAAACCAAATTTTATACCTTATCACTAAACGAGACAGCCTATAATAGCGAAACAATAATTTTTAACTTACAACGTTTGGGGTTCACACGAGCCTACTTTTCATGATTTTTAACATTCAAAATTAGAATCTAAAATTATGGGGAATAAAATCCAAAGTTGCGGATTTCATGTTACCTCGCCCCCCGCAAAAAGTGGCAGAAATGTTTCTTAGTAGAATGACACGCGTAACTCGTCCCTATATAAATTGTCTAAGGGATGAGACACCGGCGTTCATGGCTGTATAAGCCGTTTCAGATTGCCGCATTCGCGGCACTTGTGCTGTGTGTCGGTTGGTGCAGGAGTCTGTTTACAAAAATTATAAATATGAAACCCTATGTAGAACATCAATCCAGGTGCAGTTCGTGGAATAAAGGCCGGGCCAAACTGAGTGACACCTCGAATATAATTCCGTAGTTTACAACTACTGCCGGCCAGCAGCCGTTCCGCAGCCGCACTCTGTGTGGCCCAGCCTTAACTTAGGTGCTCTCATTCATGTCTCAAAAGTCAAAACATTGTTCTTCATGAAATAGCTTAGGTGCTCAAGTTCAGGTAAAAAATCGGTGCTCTTCATGAAATATCTCTCATGAAATGCTTAGTACCTGCAAACGAAACCTACACGCGGCTGAAGCCACGGTTAAAAGTTAGTATCAAAATAAAAAGTCAACGGAGATAATATGTAGGTCCCTTACGGTCGTTGCCGGTGCGCAGGCGCTGCCTGTAAAAATTAACATACAATCCGTTGAGCAGTTGCAATAAATGTTGGTACTAAACCGGGAGATGAAGAGAAATGCGCAGAATGCCTGCATGCGCCCGCGCCGCTTCGCCACAGTGGACACGTAATGCATTTTCTGATTTATTTTCGACAATCTTTTTTTTTTCTCTGGTTAGGTACTTGAACAAGGACTTCAACACACACGACACACGATAATTTATCATATGTACAGAAGACAGTACCACGAACTGGCAGGCGTAGTGTGGAACGCCCTGCTACCCGCTGGACAGACGACCTAAAAAAAGTAGCGGGGAGCGACTGGATGAGGAAGGCCGACAACACAGTTTTGTGGTGCACCTTGGGAGAGGCCTATGTTCAGCAGTGGACGATGATAGACTGATGATGATTGAAAAAATACATGTAAGAAAATTTTATTAATTTAAGATACCTACGTAATCAAATGCATTGCGACCATTTTTTTGAATTTTTGCCTGTCTGACTATTTGTTTGTGTACACAACGCTTAAAAACCACAAAACCGATTTGGATCGGGTTTTCACAAAAGCTTAAGGCTTAGTTTGGATCAACATATAAGCTTTATTTCATCGCAATCGGTTAGTTAAATCAAAAGTTATGAGTATTTAAAGTCAGGGGTCTGCGCGTACGAAATCGCGGGCACCGCTAGTGATATTATATTACAATAGGAATATTGTCATATTAATGATGGATGAGGTATAACACTAACATAAGACAAACCAAACGCCTCCACAAACTATTAACCAAAATTACATAAATCACCCAACAAACAGTAAACAAAGTCATGAACCATTGTAAATTGAAATATCAATACTCTAACATTTTCACTTAACAATAAATTCATAAATAAAACCGCGCCCACCGTGGAACGAACCACGCGTGAAAGGTTGAGCTCATCCCGTGACCTGCGCAGAAAGTACTCCTCACTAACCACCACTTTAATTCCCACCTTAAAACTTTTACCTAAGGTTGAAAATCCTGTAAAGTTTCAGCGAAATTTTGCAAAGATCAAGTGAGAGTGCCAAAGCAATATAGATTTTATTGTTTAAGTAATAGAGGTGAAACATTTTGCGGACTAGGTGCACTAGAAAGTGTGACCCTAGACTGACTTCAGTTGAATAAGTAATAGTAATTTTGATTTTGTTTTAAAGGGAATTATCATTAGGGTAACTATTTTTGTATCAGATTTACTATAAGGTACTAGTCATTCACTTCGAGTTGGCCGCTACCTCCCTTCCCGCTTCCCCGCACCGCACCCCTAAGAGACCCTAATAAACGCAATTTTATAACCTTTAGCAACGCAACCACGTACGGCACATCCGTCCCGGTCACTAATATCGCTTTTAATTTTAAATTTTTATTTGCCTTTTATATTATTTTTTGTCGACGGGACCAATTAATGTGGCTGTGAGGAAATTTTGTAACGGTCATCGACGGCCAACTGGTCGTGAACGGGTAGTACAACTCACACAAAACAAATTGTAGTCTGAGGGTACGATCAAACCTGCCATCTGCTGACGTTTGGGTTCAAAGTTAACTGAGATTTAAGATCAAAAGTGCCTAAAATGTGGTTCAAATAATTTATTTTGTGTCCGAAAATGATGTGTTTGATAATAGTTTTTAGATATAGTTAGATAATAATGAGTATAGTTTTTAGATAATAATGAAATTGGGTGTACCACTTCCAAATGACAGGATTTCGTTACGAACGATTGAATTTTACAAACTTACTTAAGGGGGTGATTCTGATCATCAAACTGAACAACTTTTACTACGGGATTAATACAAAAATCATGAAAAAAGTATTTGGTTGTTCCATAGAAAAAGTCAGTAACAGCTCGACACAAATGTATGGATTAGCTTTTTTTTCTGTAGTGAAAGTTTTTCAGTTTAATGGCTTGAAGCATCCCCTTAAATATGTAACGCATTTAAATTTATACCCTGCATCGACTTTATTATACAGGGTGAAATTGATATCATTAGTATCAGTTGCTCCGATCGGTTTTGCTCCCATAGTAAAAGTTGTTCAATTTGATGGCTAGACTCTTAGTTTTGAAGGATGCTAATGATATCAATTTCACCCTGTAGTTGTCATTAAAAATAAATAAAATAAAGAATTTACGAAATTTACAAGACGCTCCTAAGACTAGTTTTCTCATAATAAAATGAACTAAGGTAAGCTAATTGACATAGTTTCTGCCTTTCTGGCTGCCCTCGACTCGACTACCATCCGATGCGACACCGTGACGGTCAACTTCGACTGCAGTATTCGTCGGTTGCCTCACATCCGTACTCGTCTACTGTGACCGTCTGACATACAACCTGATTATTTTAACTGTGTATCAATGAATGGTCTTATGGCACACGTATTAACTTATACAGCCACAAGCGTCGGTACCTTTACAAACAGCTCTGTTTAAAACTTCTAATCTTAGATGGAATGTATGATATAAATTATTTTTTTAGGAACTTGCGTATACGATTTGTATGCTGTAGTATGTTGTATGTATGATGCAGTAGTGTAAAAATTAGCCAATCCAATGGTAGTATCAAGGCTGACTTCCCAGGGTAGGCCAGACGAACTAAGGTTCGTCAGGAACTGTGGTCTCTTATCTAGTCTTCGGAGGTCCTCTATCCTGGAATAAACAATTGCTATATTTGCTATTAAAGTCGGGAGGCTTTCATTCACACATCGTGAGGAAACCTGTATGCTTCGAGTTCGAGGCGTGTATTGTCTCCCATTGCTGCAATTGTTCCCATTTGTTCCAATTTCATCCTAGCATAATGTTTATTTGTAACAAAGTTTCTGACCCTACATGCAGCAAGACTCATATTTAGAAATATAAATTGTTTTAATTCAACACTGAGATGAAACGTCTTCTGACTTTTGAGGTGGAACGTCGCCATAACAGATGCTTATTCTAGTCTTATCTCCACAGAAATAATGCAAATAATTTTTTTCGTATCCAAGCACAATTTTTTGTTCACACCCTGTGAATATGACATCAAATCGTATCCATGTAATCTAACATTTGCATCACTGCATCCCGGATGGATCCGGCGAATTGTCGTCAATAATGACTGACGAAGACGAAGATCGGATGTCCGGGCTTTTACGAATTTTAGGTTAGGTTGCAAAACTATTGGATTCCTGACTTATAAATACGATGTCAGGGACAACCAGTTAGCTTATTAAACAGTTACATTTTAATCTCATCAAAGTTTTGTTTATATTGATGTAGTCCCGTGGACATTAGGTAGGATAGAGTTTTGTAGCGATTGTTTTTGGGCACAGGTATACCACACATTCCCACCAATGTACCTCCTGTAAACCAGGATCAATACCGTCCACCATTTACAACACGAGATGATGAAACCCAGGGGGATGACTCTATACTCTGTCTTGGGATCAGTTCCCGTTAGATCCGGTGTCTATGATCCGTTTTCCCGTTTGTGCCAGTCTTGATTTATTTTTATTGTCCGTAAGATCCGGTCTGCACTGGATTTTAAAAAAATTGTGACTTTGGGAGTCTTAGGAGGGCCTTATTTTTAGCAGTGGACGTTCACAGGCTGATGATGATTGCTATACTCTACGACAACATTATCTTTGTAATATTTTTAACACTCTTATAATGGCTTCCAAAGATATAATTTATACAGTTCCATCTAATATCTAACCTTAAATTACGAACCTATTTACCAACAAGTAATTGTGCCATCCGTATTACATTTACGTAAACTATATTCGACATTGATACTCGTCTGTCGTAATATGAATTTGATGACCTGTTATTAAGTACCGAAGGTCGAGAATGGTAAATGTGCCAATGTTATACAAGGTTGTGTTTGCGGCGTCTGCTAAATCGATTGTGACCTGACTGGGTTAGGTTTAGTACCTATTTTAGCTTGTAAACTTATTCAGTAAAGCTTACAAGTTACTCGCGAATTTTTACACTTATGTCCTTCCTTATTATTCACGCTATCTCTAACAAATTTTATCTGAATTAGTAGTTTTATTAATACACAAAGGCTCTTCCACATTTATGATATTTAGACTAGGTGTCCCTAGAGCAAGCCTCTCTTTCTATCAAGTAAACTTTTGCAATTAGCCATCCCGCTTCAATTGAAAGCAATATCGCAAAAAAACACATTTTTCATCAATATTTTTTCTCTTGGGTGTTTGGGGTAAAATCCATCGGGTATAATCACTGCTATAATTAATTACCTTTCAAATGATGGTTCAGAAGAAATGGTGTATGGTGATTCTTGTAAAACTGGTTATAAATCTGAAAACGAACTTACTTTGGTCCTATTTTCTATCGAGAAAATTTAGTAGAATCGTGTTTTCAACGGTTAGATTCACTGCTGAAAGCACGTATCTACACTGTTATGTGAACTAAATTACATCAAATGTAATAATTTAGTTATCAAAAATCGATTCGAAAAAGACAAAATAGGTATCACCCCCTCTTAAGTATTGAAAGAGCCTCCCTGAGTGACGAAACCTGAGTTCATCACTCATCAGGCGCGCCCTGGTCAGTCAGCCTCGCTACGACCATCTCTGACTGACTAGTATTTACACTACATCATGAGTGATTGCCATGCGATATAGCTCATGCTGGCACGAAAGAAGAAAAAATTAAGTATGGATCTATTTTTAGCATTGGTTTTTTGGTGAACAAAAACACCGTTAGGAAACCGGCAGGTTTCAATTCCGAGACGCGTCAACTGTCAATGAAAACGAGGCCTTCTTGAATTCAGCGCAAAAAAAAAACCTTAACAAAATATAGACCTTTTAAAATAACACGCGATATAAATTTATCAGGAGCCGACAAAGTGGTTATCAATTCGTACCCGCCGCGGTGCAAGCGCACAGGTTTGACACTTGAATGCGCGCGCGACGCTCATCCATATTGATCCCATTGATCCATCGATCGCCGGCGCATAGATCGATGAATTATTGCAACGCCTCTGATCTAGATCGCGAGAATCTCGGCTCTAATTTTAACTCTGTGGTGTATTTCATGAATTTTAAAATTTAAGGTGCGGTTTAATTGACTATTTCTTGTATGCTGTTTTATCTGCCTTTGGAGACTAGTTGTGTGGTTCCGGTTTAAAATAATCCAACCAATTTTAAGAAAACTAAAGGATACCTTTTCTTGTATTCACATGTAAAGTGTTACTTGATTAAAAACATGAAATATAGAAAAAGCCGGCTAGAATTGTTTACTTATTGGTGTATGTTTGTATAATTATGTATGTGGCAAAGTATTTTTAATACCTAAATGTTTCATCGATAACGACAAATGAGATATTCTCCTCTTCTTCTTCTTTCGTGTCAGAATAAGCAAGTCAGCAAAAGTCTTAATGAGATATTCATTCATACCTAATGATTCCTTTATACCAAGTGATTTTCATCAATTTAAAATGGAGGCCACCGTAGAACCTACAACCGTCACATGACACAGCAAACAATTTGCAGTTAATACACCTACAATACATGTGATTTTCACAGGGTTCGAAGGCGACCAAAATTCCAAATTAGTTTACTGGAAATTGACATAATCGAAAAACAATATGGCGGAAACTAATGATTACTTGGTTCTTCTTATTAAACACAGGCTCCTGATAATTTTATCATCAAGTTTTTCAAAAGATTGTCTATAGCAAGCAAATGATGTAGCATCTATGTAGATCTCATTAGAATTAATTACAAAGGTAAATTAAGTGTCACTCTACAGATGCAAATAATAAACATTTATTTACCTACCACATTGCGTTTGTAAATACTTTGCATGCTACCTGCGCGCGCGCCACTTAGATATTGATGATTGCCGCCAACTAGTTTACATGACTTTGAAGAATATGAAGCTATTGATTTGAAGCTTTACATGACCTGATTCCACCATCCCCCTTCCATCATCGTACGACAAGACGTAGTGCGAGACTGCATCCATACGTTGTCGATATTCCAACAATCTGCACAAATAGGTTCGCATCCTCTTTTATAATGAGAACCGGTAAGGTTTGGAACTCTCTCCCTGCGTCTGTTTTCCCAAGCAAATACAATCAGGATATTTTTAAAAGAAGAGTAAATAGGCTTTTTCTGGGCGAGCGCGCTACATCCTCGGCTTCATCTACACTTTCCATCAGGTGAGCTGAAGCCAAGCGCAAACCCATTTTTAATAAAAAAAAAAAAAAAAAAAAAAAAAAAAGCTTCGTTTAGAGGATAGATACGAGTACGACCATCACGCTGAATAACTTTAGAGACCGACACCGAAATCGCGACAAAACAATTCATCATCATATCAGCCGATAAACGTCCACTACTGAACAGAGGCCTCACCCAAGGATCTTCATGACGACCGACCGGTCCTGCGCTGCCCTCATTTAATGGATTCCCTCCGCCTCCACCAGTGCGTTGGTACTACCTGAAGATCCTGAAAAAAACGTTCAGTGCATAAAATAAGTACTTACCCTATTATTTTCACAATGGACTTGGATTCAAATTGACTTGACGACTTTTACGAAGCAGAATATGTATTATATTACGCGGTCACCCAGAAAACTGGATATGACATCAAGTTTATTAACAGAAAAACTATAAAGTCAACCTGCAATTGCTGACGGTTTTTTCAGTGGATGATCATATCATCAACTAAATAACTTTCTCTATGGAACAAAACCTGAATTCGGAAAAAAAGCAGTCCCAAACAGTTAGGTCAAGTAAGTTTGCAGTATTGTACGGAACAGCTATTTTTTTTTTTGCCATTTTCATGTAGAAGTTGTTCAGTTTGATGGTCTGATCGTCCCCTGAAAAAGCCGTCTGCATATTACGAAACACTCTGTATTTAGTTACTGACATATTCCACAATGACAAACTCATTTAAAATTGTCACTTACATAAATAAAACTATAATTACTACATTTGCTACAATTTGAAATCTAATATAATAACTTTATGTTTGAAATCTTGTTTGAAATAAACAAATTATGTAATAAATAAAACTATATTTCCGTACAACTAACAAATAGCAACTACAACTTCAATTACAATAAATGATCCATTTACTCTACCTAATTACATGTGATACCTACATGTACATATGTATGGGGGTGACGTAAGACTAGGCGGGGCATGAGCGACCAATCATTTAAGAGCGTTTCACGCATGCGCTCTACATGTCACGCTATGATATCTCCACTTACGTCAGATTAGGTTGATTGAGCGAGAAAGAACTACTGTAACTTGATTACTTATATCATTGGTAACTTGATACGATATTCAATTGGGCTATTTTGTAAAACAAAAGAATTGTACGAATATGCATGTATATACTCGCGACTATATTCGTTGAATGGGTCAGAGATATTCTAAAACATCCACGTTTCACTAGTAGTACCGAAACTCTGACCAGTGTGACGGGTGAACCAGACGTCACAAATATATATTACCTTTAAAAAGTTAACATATTGAGTTGTGAATGTGTTGCTCTACCAAGCTAATACGATTTGATTGACATCCTATGTTTATCGTTAAAATAGGTAATGGTGTTTTGACAAAAATAAAATAGGCGAATTACCTACTAGTACTTGTGAATGGACGAAGACTATAGAATAAGCTGGCAAGGTCAACCGAACCAGTATTTGGCCTAAATTGTCATGGCACCCAGGAGTGCAATTTTTGAATCTCATTCGCTGAGTTCAGCAGTTGAAAACGTCAAAATTACTGTGGAAATATGCATCTTTCTGCTGCTGATTTGACTTTCAAAAATCATACTTCAGGAGTGCGATTTTTGAAAGTCAAATCAGCAGTAGAAAGATGCGTATCTCCATAGTAATTTTGACATTTCCAACTGCTAAACTCAGCGAATGAGATTAAAAAATCGCACTCCAGGAAAATAATCCCGCTCGTCATTCTTCGATTGCGCAGACCCGAGTCCTCGTCAAAAACCGAAGTCATTTAGTAATCAAAAGCACAGATTAATACGTCAAAAGGTGCAAAGTTAGCGAAAAAGCGAAACAGAGAGAATAGCCAATAGAGGCAAGGGATTTAAGGGAACTCATCGTAATTGGTCAATATTATTTCGCGCGCTATTAAAATTTTTCATCTGCGCAGGATCGGTAAGGTCCACCACACACATAGGGAATTGCAAACCGGAATTCCGAATATTGCGCAGCTGTCTAATCCTATACAAAATCACAATCCTGATTCGGAATTCCGGATTGCAATTCCGTATGTGTGTGGCGGACCTAAGACTTATAAACCAGGAGAGCAATCGTTCTAAATAAATCTCAACTGATTTCATGATTGGACCGCCTGCGAACCACAACTTTTAACACATTCGTTATTGCGCTATTCATTTGACAGCCGTTAGAACCGTTTTGACAGATTGCTCAGACGTTAAAGACAAAAGTCACAGTTGAATAGTAATTGGATGGCAATGTGATTAGAACTGAATTAAGATTAGGATTGAACTTGGAAGTTTTAAATTAGCGCGATCACCCTCCGGGTACTACTGTACGCACCTCAGCCAAAGAAAATATACTTGCGAAAAAAGACGTTGCTGAAACTATAGGCGGCGGATTGGTACGTGAGAATCTGAGAAAAAGCGTTATGTAGTCGAAATCGGCTCGGCTATGCAGTCATAGTAATAAAACCCAACTCCGGTCAAGAGGTCTACAAATCGCTCCATAACTGTACCCGAGTAACAAAGCCCACAAGTTGTGCAAAATTTCTTTTCTTCGAATAGATTCATTTTACGACACCTATTGTCTCGGAGCGCGCGCTCTGAGCCTTTCATCCTGCCGACAACTTTTTTATTCCTCTCTTTTACTCTACGGCCCGTTGCAATTAGTTATTGTTGTACCTTTTTAGTGCAAAATGGGCTATTCGCATGTTTTTATGCAAATTTTCTGGGTGGTAAGGGTATCTGATAAGGGTGAAATGAGCAAGACGTTAAAAATCTATTGTTAATGATGATAGCTCTGCAAATATTTTCAAAATATTTTTGCAAATGATTGTCGGCGCCTCAGTGTTTATTGCTAAACTTTTTAGCTTTGTTTATTTTAATGTTTAACTTAATGGAATTTACGAAAACGTTTAAAAGAGAGGTGAGGAGCGGAGTATTCGAAACCTGACATGTATGATAATTTTAAGAACGGGATTGAACCGAAAGAGTGTAATGATAATTTGTAAATGGTGCACCCTATAAGTGTCTGCCAACACAATTGGGAGAGCAAAGTGACGTTATAAAATAAACATATAGATTTTTTTTTTTGTATTTTATAACGCAATCGGAAACATTATAAAACAATCGACGAGAGTATCTAATTACTCGGCTAATGATATGCTCACTCGATGCGTAGGTATCGATACAATGGACTGAATCGATTTCAGTAGTCATTGTCAGAGTGACAAAGGACAGGGATTGACAAGTTAATATCATGGTAATAGAGTTTCGAAATATTTATGGGTGACGCCCATTGGCGTCGGTTCTATTGGATGAATTACTTTGAGACTGCTGTTAATTTGGATGCCTTAAAACTACACAAAATTCTATTAGTTCTGATAAATCATCATCATCATCAGCCTTTCATCGTCCACAAAACTCTGTCCTCGGCCTTCCTCATCCAGTCGGTCCCCGCTACCTATCGCAGGTCATCAATCTGTGTCCCACTTTACGCCTGTCAGTTCGAAGTCTCCATTTTAGAACTTGGACCTCCCAATAGTTGTCACTTCTTTGGCAGTCCAGTCCATTGCTGCTTCTTCACTAATTTCTAGAGCTACGAGTATGTCAATTGTCAACTACTTTAGTTCTGTGATATATCACCTCATTCTTGATGCAATCTCTCAGGGCATAGGTCTTTCCATAACATGCTAAGAAACGTTTTATTGATTGATGAACAAGACGTATTGTCATAGAGTAAATAAAATAAGTGATGAAGCTCAGCGGTTGCGGCGGGTCTATGCCCGCGCAGCGTGCGGAGTACGGGGGACGGGCGTACCGTAACTCAATTCGCTGTTAGGGTACGCGCGCAGGCAGCGTGGGCTGGGACGCACTCGTCCCGGCCCCGGCGCGCCCCTCACGATTGGCCTGCCAAGACCGCTGAGCTTATGGTATTGTCATGGTCTACGTTAAGATAAACTATACCATATTGAAACAGGAATACAAAATTATTTTTTACCATGACATCATCCATTGTTTTTCTACGAATTATTAAAATACACTATCTTTCTGCCCGCCAAAATGCTGTAGATGAACTACAAATATACAAATACAACACCAGTGACACAGGTCTCATGGGAAGTGGGTGCGATGAGTCAGCTATACTGAATAAAGTGCGGTTTCATTAGTGCGTTCACTCGACGATGTGATAAATTTCTTCTTGGGTATAAATCTTGTTAAACGCTGCACATCTTTTAATATGCTAAAGTTATTTAGTTCAATTGATATCTTAAAAGGTTCTATAAAGTTTCTGAGTACCTCGAAAAGGAATACTGTCTTGAGTTTTCATTAAATTCATCTTTTAATCTTCCTTTAAATATATACGTCAAGACGTAGCCATTTAGCATGACGAAAAACATATAAATCTGTATTTTACGCCGAAACCCATGGCAAAGCCAAAATCACACGGCAAATAAATAACACATACGAATCAAATTATAATTTTATGTCCACGACAGACACGCAGGCAATTAAACTCGTAATTTTATTGTTAAATAAAATCATTCATTCGAATCACAATACTTTAATTATATCGACACTTCAATTTGAAAAGAATTAAACACTCAATCTCTTTTTATAAAACGCCAATCCAATTCAAACAATTATTTTTTATCGCACATAGAAGATTGTTAGTTTTATTTTCACCAATCAAGGTATTTGCAAATCACTTCCCTGACTAAACAAATCGAACCGTTAGTCCACTTAACTCATTCACCATTCAAAATTAAAATACCCATCAAAACGCGATTGAGTCGCACGAACTAATCGTATTGATGAAGCGCCGCATTAAGAAGTGCAAAGTATTGGTTAGGTACATTACAGCAAACAATGGGCGTTCGAAAGAGCTCAATGAGTGGTGATACCACGGCGTATCATAATCCCATTATATTAGGGTATTGACCAGTCATCGGAATTCACAGGTTAAAAGGTCAGTTTCGAAGAAGAAAGCTATAATCTGGTGTATTATTTAAACCCATGTCTAACTAAGAGAATTGTGTTGATTTGTTTCACAATTGATTTTTAGTTTTTAGACAGGTGTCGATGGTAAAACGTGTGAAATTGCTTGTAAGTTTGAGATCGTTTGTTAGCTTGTGTTAGTGTTTAATGACTTTATTCAGATATCGACAAATTTCTCTTTTCATATCACGTTTAGAATAATTTTCAGTCGACAGATGTGTTAAACCTTTCGAATCAAATACAGAATTACGAGTCATCGAACAAATATCATTTCAAATGTTCCATTCATTCCATTTTATTACTCTTTTTGTATTCCTAAATGCGAATTCATTCATTCAAATTTTAAAATTTGAATTAAGAACGCGATGTCATCCGTTCCTGCGTTACACATGCTTGCAAGAAAATGAGTCAGCTATTCGTTTTTATTTCGCTGCATTTATATAATTCTACAATAATTGATGAGGGTTGGTTTCCATTTGATGCAACAGTTGAAATATTTTGTCACAACAATTTGTCATGGGCTGTCATGGAATTGCGTGTCAGGATGACGTAACACGTAAATTTGGACGTCCCGGGGGCCATGCCCATGAATTATATCGATTAGGCAATAATAAATCACGCGATTTTTATCAATAATCGATCGAATAACGGAATCCTTTCGTAAAGTTGGTGGCAGCCCTTTTCTCATGACAAATTTTGAATGAGTAATTGTTGAAATATTATAAATGAGGTAGCTTTTTTTGGAAGAACATGCCTCCATGTTTTAATGATGATTTTTGTTGCGTAATTTTTTTTATCTTGATCTACCTTGGGGACAAAAAAAATGTTTCCCGTTGAAGATGCTTAAAGGTCTTCAAAATTGCTTGCAACATTCATTCATGTAAAATATTGGGCTTTAGAAGAAAAAAAAGTAGTACGGTCTACTTCGGCGCCGGAGTCAATTTTATAAGATCCAAGTTTGTAACCATATCTTCCATATCCGGATGCATGTGACAAATATCTCAAGTCTAATAAAACTCAGTCCTCATGTTTTTTTCTACTTAAGAGTCCTTTTAAATCGCTATTTTAAAATAAATAAACAGAGAATACTTGAAGTCAGGTGCATAATAGCCGATGCCATTATTAATGATTAAACGATCGTTAACCAGCAGATAACCGCGGTTAGAGTAAACGTGAACGAATGTCCAATTAAAATGAACTATCCTCTTACTGTTCCATTCCAATTAATGCGAACTGATGTTTAGATTAATGTTAATGTTTAAAGTTGAAAAGTTTTACATTAAACAGCGTATTACGGGTTATAAAATAGTGATAATGAATTCTTTGCATTCGTTAATCCCACTGCAGGGCAAAGGCCTTTCTTTTTCTTGTGCTTCTTTGCATTAAAAGTGTTCATTTATTTTTGTCTTCTCATCCATCTGAACAAGATAGGAAGTTTATAATATGTACCTACCTCCCTATACAATACCCCACAATTTTTTTTAAATTACCAATAAGAATAATTTTAAGGGTGTGTTCTGTTAATGAAACTAAATAACTTTCCCAAAAAAACATGTGGACCTTACGATCAGTCGTTTGATTTTCTATGGGAGGTCCAAAAAAAATTATAGTTTGTCGACCCATGTTCCTTAGGGAAAACTGTTTAATTCCAGCAACTTTACATGTAAGAAAGTCAATAACAAAGATTGTCAAGCAGCAATACTTAACTAATTGGAGTGATAATTTGTTAATACTCTGCACCTGCTCTGAATTATAGTTTATAATTCCAATAAACTACGCAGATAACGAAAATATGCTGTCATTAGTATCACAATTACATAATTCTTGAAACTCTGAAACAGGTGTGTGTAAGTTCAGACGATTTTTAACTTTGTTTGTTAACTTATTAATTCCTTGTACCAGAACAAAAACAAACAAGTTATCTATCATGTTAACAGCTTTATGCCGAGCGTAAAGAGCATGTCATAGCTTTATTAAAATTAAAAAGAAAAAGTTAAAGGCGCGTAACACAGCGGCGCGGCGCGGCGGCGCGCACGCGCGCTATTTCGTGCTCAATTAGCCCCGCGCCTGCGCGTTCCGCACCACGGATAGAACTCGGTTTCGGGATCGAGAACCGTGAAGACTATTTGTAAAACATGTGATTTTATTACATTATAATTGATACAATTTTTGATGCACGTACGTGTAAAATGTAGTTGGGAATCGATTGAACTGTCATGACATGACTGTCACCAATAAGAAGGCGCTCTGGAATTTTCGATTAAAATAGGAGTTCAGAATAACTCCGTGGTATTGACAAACTATCCTATACATGGTGTAAAATTAAATGCGTTACATGTTGAACAGATTCAGACCATCAAACTAAAAATTTTTCATATGGAAACAAGAACGAAATCGCTATAAAAGGTCCAGTAGCCATTGACCTAAAAGTATGTACTGTTTTCTATGTACCTAACAGCTGATTTTTTTATTTGCGATTTCAATGTTGGCTTCATATAGAAATTTCACTTTGGTGTCTGAAGTCCTTGAATACGTAACGCATAAATTTTTTACACCCTGTTTTATACATCTCAAAGTTATTCTTTCTCACAACCGCACCCTTAATTAAAAGGCCTTTGATAGCATCACGAAAGTTTCTTCAATTAATTAATCAAATCGGCCCACATCAACCCACTGCTGGGCAAGGCCTCCTGCGCCATTCCTGGCGGTCGGTCCTGTGTTAATATGATCCAATGCGAACCCGTCACTCTCACAATGTCATCGGAACAACGTGCTGGTGGTCTTCTCCATCCTTCTCTGGGCCACCACTGTAAATGAATGAACGAATGAATTAATGAGTGAATGATTACAACTGATTTTGATATATCTGATACAAAAAATAACTACGTATTCACATCGTATTTACCCGTAAGCTTACGTCATTTGGATCTAGGTATGTCATTTGATTGACGTTTATTTTTGACGTTGACGGCACGAATTAATAAGCACTTATCCTGTTTACTCCGGCTATAGTATCTAGTAATAGATACTAATACTGTGGCTATAGTATTTAGTCGAGACCCTTTCAACAATATTCTCATCATCATCATCATCATCATCATCATCTCAGCCGATGGACGTCCACTGCTGGACATAGGCCTCCCCCAAGGATCGCCATAACGACCGGTCCTGCGCTGCCCTCATCCAACGTTTTCCCGCCCCCTTCACCAGGTCGTCGGTCCACCGTGTGAGGGGCCTACCCACGCTGCGCTTTCCGGTACGCGATCGCCACTCGAGAACTTTTCGGCCCCACCGGCCATCGGTTCTGCGAGCAATGTGCCCCGCCCACTGCCACTTAAGTTTAGCAATTCTTTGGGCTATGTCAGTTACTCTGGTTCTTCTGCGGATCTCTTCATTTTCACTCCGAGCATAGCCCTCGCCATTGCCCTTTGGGTGACTTTCAGCCTTTTTATGAGGCCTTGATACTATATTCTATTGTTAATTAATTATAACACAAATGACTTTTCGGTGAACGATGACGTCGTAAGGAAACCTGCTTACACTGAAGAATAAATTCCGATGCGTATGTGAAGGATACCAATCCACATTGGGCATGCGTGGTGGAGCAACGATATCAATGAATCGTCGTGGATTCGAAACCGGACCCCAAGATTTAATTCCATACCTCACCGCAACACGCCACCGACGCGACGATCTCTTATATTTGTCTACTATGTGCTACTGTATTCATCTTTGTTTCTATGTACAAAAGATGTACAATAAAGTGCGCCGAATCGCTTCGAGCAAAGGTACAGCAGAGGGTTTCGCTCGTTTGCCCGTCTTGCATTCTCGTGCCTCCAAATCAATTTATGTGTGTCTGAATCATAGCGTGTGGCGGCCCGAGGTCCCTTGTCTACCCCAAAGGACAATGGCGTATGCTTATTTATGTATGTAACTACCCTTTCGACGAATTACATTCATAAGCATCATCATCATCATCAGCCTATAAACGTCCCACTGCAGGGCACAGGCCTACCCTCAGGGAGGGTGTATGGGCATTAGTCCACCACGCGTGCCCAATGCGGATTGGTAGACTTCACATACACATCAGAATTTCTTCTTCAGTGTATGCAGGTTTCCTCACGATGTTTTCCTTCACCGTTTGAGAGCAGTCGGTATTACGTACATAAGTAAGAAAAACTCATTGGTACATGGCATGTTTTCCGTGCGGATTCGAACCCGGACCTCCATAATTGGGTGTCCATATCTCTCCGCAACGCGCCACCGATGCTCCGATGCTTCATAAAAACAACTTGTAGGTAATGTTTTCTCCATTTGTCTCTTAAGAACTCACTTCAATTGACCTTTTTATTTAAAAAGCTAACGAACCATGAACAAAGAAGAGGGTGAATCCAATCCATATACGTTTGCGGTAAGTATAAAGGCAGTATAATATATTGTGAGTATAGTATGAAATGCAGTATAAATGTGGTATAACACGCATAACCGCAGAGCATAACAAATTATCGCCTATCAAAACGAAATCAAGAGATCGCTCGTAAGATTGTAGGGGCAGCAAAAAGGATAGATCTAGATAAGGAATTTTATTAAGGTTTCGATCAGAAAAAGCTCTTAAAAATAATTACTTATTACATAATAATTACTTTGGCAGAAAACTCTTAAAAACCTGTAGTTTCTATTCTGAACATCGACTTACTTAATATTAATTATTTTTAATTTTTAATTTGGCCAAATAATATAGTGAACATTCATCAAATAAAATGATGTATGTTGAACTTTTCCTTTTAAACCTTTTCATGTATTATAATTGTGGATGAAGTAAGAAAAAATTGTTACAAAACAGTTTTTACATGACCGAAAAGTTTTTCAGTTTTTATGCATCGAACTATAGTAGTTTGCTGATGATACCTTATTAAAATTAATTATTTGAGTCGTGGATAAATCCGGAGATACAAATAAATAATGTTTCTTTTTCTTCTTCTACATTTTATTTGACCTTTTTTTCCTTTTCTCTAATCTTTAAAATGTATGCAAAAACTCTTGCTACATACAACTAAAAACGTACCTATACTCCATTTAAAAAAGCTGCGAAATTTTAAGGCTATTTTGCAATACAGAAACAGAGATTTAAGACACTTTGCTCTCACTTATTCTTAGAGCAGCTTTACTAATGTCCAAGATATGTCGGATAGTACATCTTTCTGATAAATATAATTATTATACAACGTGTTAATGAATTAACGCAAAACTAGAAAGTAGTTTGTTTAGAATCGAGAGCAGAATCGAATTATCATGGTTTCAACACTGGTAATTTTTTTCAAAATATTAAATAATTTTTTCGTAAAATTTTAAATTCACTGAACCCGATGTCAACCCACCCCACGGACACACTCACCCTACTTACTACCAAAACAAGATTATTAAAATGGATCCATGAGTATGTTAGCGCTTTCATTTATTGCTAAAAAAATAACAAATAATTTTTGCCTCAAAACTTAAAATGCGAATAACTTTAAATTTTAACTATCAAAATAATTCAATTATTGTTTCGATCTAATGATTTTGTTACAAATCAGTTAGGGTGTATGAGGTTTTGCGCTAATTCATTAACACGTTGTATTTACTTATCCGAATTCGCCAGAATGCTAAGTAGGTATCGGATGAAGTATAGTCTAGCAATGCTTCAGACTACCTTTATGACCACTGAATGAAGCTTGTAAGTTTATGAATATATTGTGTGCCGAGAATAAGTGTTTTTTCTTTTACAATCTCCAAGATAACGATGAGGGACATATAAAGAAACTTTTTTGATTCTATTACAAACGTTTCCAAATCCGTCAGCCATTTCCGAAACAGCGTAACTCCACAAAAGGCGGAAAAGCAAAAAGAAGTGAATATTTTTGCCCGCGGTATTGCACTGGCTAGGCTGTCTCGAGGTTCCCGCCATTAGACATTGGTCGCGCTCACTTACTGGCTTCACTTGATATTTTGTGAGAACTCTGATCTTCTTGGCTGAGGCGGTCTATTTTGAGGTCGTGCGAAATTGTTTCTAATACTGTAATTGGAGTGTTCCTGCACCAACTGTTGATTTGAAGAAGATCAAACTTTAGAGGGTAGATAGGACATCAAACCGAACATCTTTTACTATGGGAGCAACAACGAAATCGCGAAAAAATGAAATTAACTGACTGACTGCCAGACTGAATAACTATATAGAACCAACACAGAAATCGAGAAAAAATCTGCTTTTTCATTAGCTACTCGACCAAAATGTATGAAAAAGTGATATTTTTTCGTGAATTCGAAATTAAAAGTTCCATAGTACCTAATTAAATTAGTTTCATAGTTAATAGTTGTTCAGTTTCACGGTCATTTTACGGAAATCGTAAAAAAATTAACCAGTACGTTTTATTTAGTCGAAATA
Organism: Agonopterix subpropinquella; assembly: GCA_922987775.1. Classification (NCBI taxonomy): domain Eukaryota; kingdom Metazoa; phylum Arthropoda; class Insecta; order Lepidoptera; family Depressariidae; genus Agonopterix; species Agonopterix subpropinquella. The sequence goes on along the minus strand of OV277693.1, from coordinate 1,836,971 downwards.
TAGAACAAAAGTAAATTGTAAATATAGCAGGACTGTGTTCATGACATGTCTGTATGTATGTATTTTTTCAAATTTCCTGAGGCGACTTTTACAAATTGCAATACGTTTTACTAGTTGGTCTCTCCCAGATCAACATCAAGAATAAATAGACTTTATTTCAAAAATAACTCATATTCAAAATAAACCAAGGATAATTAATCCACAAAGCATGTTGAATATAGAGTGATGTCAAAATAGCTACGGGTTCACGACACGACGGTCGGTCGGACGTCAAAATATCGCACGTGAACCGCTATCGGGTCTGAATTATTAGTAAATGATCGCAGTAATTAATTACAAATTACTGAGAAATCATTGCGTCTAGAAATAATTAGGTTAAGGAGCATAGGCCATTCCACCACTGTAACTCCTGTAAACCAGGATCAACAGTGGTGACCAGGATCAACATCAGACAACGAAGTCCAGCGAGCCCGGGGGGTGACTCTAATCCATCTGTTAATAGTAATGTTAGACGTCTAGGTTGATTGTACCGTATTGGATTCAATCTGATATTTTTTTCTCATTATTGCGCCGACCCCAAGTAATGGGATAAGGGCAGGAAGATTTTTTTATTGAAAATGTAGAGTCAAATTCTAATCGGAAAAATGTTATTCTCGAATAAGAAAATAATAAATTGCTTTCTCATTAGCATATGAGTAAGTTCTCTGAAAATGTTAATCAATATCGTAACCATGTTGCAAATATACAGGGTCTTTCTTAATATGCTGACACTTTTTTATGGGGATGATCAGACCATCAGACTGAACAACTTCCTTTCTATATGGGAACAACATCGAAATCGCGAAAAAAAACAGTGTGTCATTTTCATTTGGCTCTAGTATATAGGTTTGCAGTTTTGTGTAAAAGAACTTATTTTTTTTGTGATTTCGATGTTGGTTCCATAGAGAAAGTTGTTCAGTTTGACGGTCTGATCATCCCCTTAAAAAGTGTCAGCATATTAAGAAGGATCCTGTATAATATAATATTTTTGATCCTGGCCCTGTACCCGCACTTTCGATGTTCGCTATATCGTCAATGTTTCGGTCCGCACTTCATTGGAATAGAGTTGACATTGGAACGAAAATGTTCACGCAATTGCGAAATTCGAATGTGCGGGTAGAGGTCCTGTTTCTTTTTGTAACGTTTCATACTTTACAAAAAAAGGAACAGTAACGAAAATATGAGACGCTTCCTGAATCGACACTTAGGAAACTGACCTCTTTGATATGCTTACCATAATTATAATATGTAGGTCTACACGATTACTGAACCTATTTAAACAACAATATCTAGCTTCCATCATTACCATGCACGTCTCAAACCTTTGCTTCGAAACAGCCAAAGATCGCCTGTAACCAGTTCACCTGTCAACCGCCACCATTTCCCATAAACTCCATAGATGGCCCATAGATTCCCACGAGCCCCCGACACAGTGCGGAGTTACCGCCGACAGACCGTAATGGCGGTGAGGCAAATGACAGAGCGGTCGGTTTCACACGCCGGCGCCGGCGCAGGGGCCAGGTTAGACGCGATCAATTTTGTACTTGATTTGAAGGTTTTTTGGTTTTCTTCTTAATAGTAATTGACATGTCATCGATATTGATAACAAATTGATGTTATTTATAGAGCGTCGGTGGTGCGTTGCGGAGTGCTATGAAAACCCAAGGTCTTGAGGTCCGGGTTCGAATCCGTACGGATGACATGCCATGTACCAATGAGTTTACGTAATACCCGGACGACCCGGTTGGTGTAATGGTTACCACGCCGGACTGCCAAACCTGGGTCCTGGGTTCAAATCCCGGTTCGGTCATGGATGTTATATGTTCGTGCCGTTGTTGTATGGTTTCTGTATTAAAAAAGCCTATAGTGCTTAACTTGGAATCATTACAATGTATGTGCCTGTGAGCGTTATTTTTTTTTTTAATACCAACGCTCTCAAACGTTGAAGGAAAACATCGTAAGGAAACCTGCATACGCTGAAGAAGAAATTCGTATGTGTATGTGAAGTCTACCAATCCGCATTGGGCACGCGTGGTAGACTGACGCCCATACACACTCCCTGAAGGTAGGCCTGTGCCCTGCAGTGGGACGTACATAGGCTGTGAAAATACCAACGTACAGGTCGTGCAACAAATCATGAGCGCTGGGGAGAGTGGTGGGGATTTTGACGTAAAAGACGACTAATCGGCCAGTGACATTCGCGCGTCGGCCGCCTCCCGCTTCCCCCCCGCTAAATAGACCCGAATTTGATATCTGCGCATTCAAGGCCAAAGCTCATGTCACTCGTTTATTCGTTTTATTGTTCCACTCCTATCCTGGGCAACCTCTGGTCTCATGTCGATTTATCCAGGTCATTCCATCTCTTCCTGGTCGACCTGGACGCTGCAGTGACCGTTTTCGGGAATCCAGGGCATGATGGTATTTGCCCTTGACCAAAATATATTTCAATCTTCGTATTAATTACACTGATCAGCCAATCATATAACACCGAGAAATAAAACGAGGTTGTTAATGGAATATCCATGTAATCTTCTCCTATAAAAATCTTGTTCTAGATTATAAACATACCTAACGTCGCGTCGTCAGGTCAAAAGTTACACAGCCTTTAAATCGTCCTCTACTAAATCTTAACAAATCAGCCGCTTAATCTACACGTCTTCGAAATGCGATGTTATTAATATGCTAATTGTACGTCCCGATCCCGTCTCAGATAAATGATTACCAACCGGATGACAACCTCTTCGGATCTCAGATTATTCGCTAATCGAATCATGTCATGAGGTTTCGGTACATTCGGTCGAATAAATACGAAATACCTCCAAACAACTCCCAGCTCTTTACCCGCTAATTTAAGATACAAAATATGACAGGATGGCTTAAAGAATTTTGGGCACACGGCCCTTAAAAGAAGGACGCTGACAAATTAATTAAGTCGTAAGGAAATCGATCTGTTGAGTCGAGTTATATGCTCGAATACACGACGATTCGGATCGTGTGTTGCGATGCGAAATCGAGACCGATATTTCGTTAAAAATGTCGTTGACCTTTTTAATTTTTAATCGTTTCTTTTTTAAGAAAAACGATAGTAAGTAAGCCATAAAAACAATGAAATAAAACACTAAATCACTTGATCAAGCATTATCCGTAATTAAATTAAAGACAAAAGCGTAAGAGTTAAAATTTAAAACGGCGTATTTAACATGTCAGAAAGGTCGTAAAAATTAAAAAAAAAGTCTACCCGGTTACAACTACCGATATCATAAAAACGACAAATCATTGGGCGACATCGTTTGTGGTTGAGAACAAGGCCGGGTCTTGTACGGAATCGTGTCGGATCTAATTTAGAGCGTAGTGAGAGATGAGCTGAGCGATAGCGGAGCGGGTCGGGCTCATGCTGGGTGATTTACTAGATGCGCGGGAGGCGAGCCTCCGAAGACTGGTCGCGTCGACGAGTTGCGAGATATGGGTTTGTTGATGCGAGGTAGGATTTGTACTCCTAAAAAACAAAGCCTGAATAAAGATTGAAATAAACTAAAACTGTTTTTTTAAATTTTTGCTATGTGCATTTACTGGAAGGTTTATAACTAGTTATCCTCTGGTATTTAGATTTTTGAATCAAATGATTTTGTATTTTATCCGATTATTTGACGATGTTCTTTCTTGCTACAAATAGAAAGTAACTTATCTTATCATTATTTAATAACACACAAACTTATCAACGGAAGGCCTTGATCATTAAGTAATATAAAATAAGGGAGGAAATTTAAATTTAAGGAAAAGAACTATCTACTAATTTGAGCTAAGATCATCTCATTTGTAGCATTTTTATCACCCCATTGCATATTCCTGTTTATTCTTCGAGTGAAAACAAAGAATATTCACGTCAATAACATTTCAAACTGAAGTATCACATCTAAAGCCTCTTACAAAACCTATGACATTTCAGCCACCCATGCCGACTACAGAAACAAAACACGCAACCACCTGGGAGCGCTTTACGTAGATGTCAACGGGCGCATGCGCTCTGCACCTGTATCTCTTGATGCCGCAGTATACCACCGCTGGAGATAAACCGATTACTTCGTACGCTCTGTGCTGGGCCGTGGCAGGGCCTATTTGCTTCAATTTATTTTATGTTTGAGTTAGGATAAGGTTGTTGATTGCATCTTTGGAAATTTGCTTGAGTTTTTTATATAATGTATTCTGTTGTTGATGATCAAATGCAAAGTATGCAAACACGGTCAATCCATTCCACTTTATTAATACACTTTACGGTACCTATGGCATGACAGCGTAGTGATTATCATTCCATAATATAACTTATGCTGACTAGAATAGAAAAAGACGGTACCTACCTAAAAGTAATGTCAAGTGGTCTTATCACTAAAAAACTATTTCTTCCATATAACCTGTTACTATTATCCCATATATTAACAAACAGTTTTTCGTTTTAAGTGCATGTAAAGTGGAAAGATCTGTTTTTAATGTAATATAAGATCATTTTCTTACAATCACTGTAACCAATACGATTCCAATTACAACGATTTATGGAATAAATCCGACAAGTTTATTTCCCTAAAAATCTCAGTCATAAAACACTGGACCTGTCACAGAGGTATGCCCAAAAATTATTTCCTTCATAACTTCCATACCGATATATCTCCGATTATTATCTCTTTGATAAACACTGCCCACGACTTATTTACATATTTAAAATGAGAACTCGCGTTAATGAGCCGACTCGTGCGCATCTCGATGCATTATATTGTGATCGTAACTTTTATAGACCTTCTCCAACGGCGTCGTTGTAATTTTTTAAAGTATTAAACAATATAATCGTGTTATTTAATGTCCTTATAAAATAAAATGGCGCTTTTGTGCATTTAAATTACGCTAAATTAAACATTACTGCGTGTTACGGGTTTTAAATTGCCAAAACTGTTTTACGACACATAAAACTGTAATGAGATGGACAAAAAAACAATGACAATAAAAATACTGTCTGGAAAAAATGCCATAAAGATAAGAAGAAAAAAAATCTAGAACAAATTTCAAAAACCGAACGCGTCACGTCCGCGATTGCGCTGAAATAATTTTAATCGATACATTGGAACGTTATTAATCGATACACAAAGCTATTTATCGCGAGTGCAACCAATAACATGCACCATGGTCCTCGAAATTAACAACTAAATGACTGATTGGAATATGGTTGCTCTCCGTCACGGCATATTAACAGTGAATTGGGTTTCTGAGGCGAAATTTTCAGTTGCGTATTCGTTTATGTCGAGCGATAACAGCAACTACATTGAAGGAGCGCGTGCAAGAATTATTTTCTGCATAATTTTATGGCTTTTAATACTATTTTGAATTAAGAAGTGGATCGATTCGAATGTACGATTCTTTTTTTGTTTCGTAACTTGTTCTAAATCCCTTTTTCTATGTGGCCACGACGTTCTTTGATCAAATTGTAAAGTTTTCTTTTTGCTTTCAGATGAACCAAAAGTGCAAAGTTTGCGGGGAGCCGGCGGCAGGATTCCACTTTGGGGCTTTCACTTGCGAGGGTTGTAAGGTAAGCATGAAGTCATTATTATATTGAATACCTTACCTTACAGACGAACTCTGTATGATACTTACAATCGCGAGATAGAAGAAAAATCACATATGCACCGACCTAAACCCCAACAGCACAAATGTCTACAAGATGTCTAATAGATATCTACAAAATATCTAAGTGTCTACAAAATATCTACTAGATATCTAGTAGATATTCTGTGCTGTGTGGGAATGAGTTAAGGGCAAGCTGGATGAAGACCTTTCAAGAGCATATTATGTTTCTAGACATTATTAGAGGGATTTCAGATACCTATAGATCGATTTGAAATGTAAAGCCTTAGTAGGTATTCTATTCGAAATTTTTAATTAATTTATCAAAGTAGTATTGATCTTAATTCAAATAAGACATTTCTGTTTTAAAATACATATACAGTGTAATGATTTCAAATAAGGCAGTGTGTAGTATAACAACCGTTTCATTTTCAATACGTGGCGTCGTTCAATAGAGAAATCTCCGCATTAATGCATTGCAAAATCTTACAATACAGATTTTAGGAATTCAAAAACGAAGCTTCGAATCTCAGTAGGTACATCGATTACGATTGAACGATCATTTGATTAATTGATCTTCATTACAGTGCTGCCAATTCCGGGGAATTTCCCCGATTTTGAGGAAAGAGGAGTGCGTGCAGGGAGTGCGCGGGGAATGATTCAAATCGGGGAATTTCGGGGAATCGACTATTTGTAACAAATGTTGAACAAAGGATGTCTTAAGAAGAGGAATTGTTAAAATTTGAACCGAATCGGACTATCCTTAGATCGAAAGTGTGGGAGAAATATAAATCATAAATAAAACTCATTGTATTCTAAACATTTAAGTAGATTTTTTGATAAAAATTAGAAGATAAAGAAGTTGATTAGCTAATTTTGTGAAACATTGAACTACATTTTGCATGAAAAATGCCTTATTTCTTGAATATTAGAGTGTCGGAGAATTTTCGAGGAAATTCGGGGAATTGAGCCTACTTAAGCGGGTAATCAAGAAATTTACATTGGCAGCACTGCTTCATTCAAAGCTATGTCATCGATAATGTTTCAATGAAACATTTATTTTACATTTTAGATTTAGAAGTAAAAACCCGAGATGCAGAACAAAATCGTGATTGTATGAAATGACCGAGATTGTATGGGCTTCAAGGATATAATGTCCTAGCTTCATATTATTTTGGATTTCAAAGCTACTTAGGCAGAGCCGTCTCTTAAAACGCTAGTGATTCCATTCTCTTTGAAAACGTCATGTAAACTTATGTGAACACAAGTGTGTACAATAGAATTGAATATACTTACGTGATATTCAATCCCGCGTATATTTTTGCATTTATTTACGTATTACATACAATGATATAAACGGTAAATAGGAAGCCGCTACTAAGTACACTTATTATCGAATCGAATAATTGCTTTAATCGATATAATACCGACTGAAACTATCTTCCGCCCTCCCGACCTTCCAGTACCTTTTCTAATTAGAATAAGGGCTAATTTCGTGCGTGTTTTAATCAATCCGGGATATACATGTCGATAAATCGATCATATTTATTTGTTCCGTTACAGATTTTTTGCTGCTTCGTTTAAAATTAGAACGAATTTTATACGATTTCGCTAATTATATTAAGTGGTTTTCTACAATTTAGATATGGACCTCTTCATTTAATTAAACCCACGTTATTTAGAATTCAATCGATAGTTTTGAACCGTAGTGTTATGAACTTAAAGATCAGTTTGCTGCGTGTTTGTTTTGCGGCGTTTTTGATAAAGTACGACTGTTAGAATTGAAATCTAAACCTAAATTAATTAATATTCATTAAAAGTAATGTTTGTTTAATTAATAATCTATGGAAATGACAGGAAGCTATCGCCGTGGAATATCGATCGGCATTCACTTTGATGCTTTGATTCGGTTTGATCCAGTTTTTTTAATTATTTCGATCTAGCAGAAGAATGTTTGGTTCTTGTTTGATTGGACACCGTGTTTAATTAATCAATCAATTATTAGTGAGAAGAAATATACATAATTATAAATAAGAACAAAAGTAAATTACTAATAATGACAAACATAACATTCAGTTATGTTATAACTAGTTATATCGTATCTGAAATTTTATTCAAATTTAGTTCAAATCTAAGTTTTAATGTTAACCATCTTAGTTATTATTATACAAGGTGTTAGGGTAAACAGTTGCATTACTTTAAGGGGCGATTGTACCCATGATACTGAACAACTTTCCCTAAGAAACCTATAGAAAATTCGCAATATTTTTTTTTTACTTTTCATACAAACGTTCGATCATCTGATTGCATTTAGTATGGGAAGTCCAAACATTTTTTTACGAATTTCCTTTGGGTTTCTTTGGGAAACTTGTTTAGTATCATGGGTACAATCACCCCTTAAAGTAATAAAACTGTTTACCCTAACACCCCGTATATTCATAGAAGATCTTATGCTGGTGAAAAGCTTTTGCTTTTAGAAAACTTCATGCATAAGTGCCTATTTTGAAATATGTTATGCCTAAGGTCATATTTTATCAGTTTAAAAATCATTAATCTAATAGTTTCTTCTTTTTAATGTACTAAAAAAAGCATTTCCTAAAAAGAATATTAAAAAAATTACGTAAACAGAATCGTCTCGCAATTGATATCAATGCAAGTGGAACAGAGCGACAATAGATTGTGCAACGGTCGGAAATGTCGCAGGATGCAGTCAAACCCGGCCGGGCCGCTGTTTGACAATAATAGTGGTACTGACTGCAACATTGACCCGCTACTGTGTCGATATAGTACGAGACAACTGTGGGATAAGATTTTACAAATTTTGGGATTCAGGGCATTCGGATTCAACTAAATATTAAACCCAAACCTTAAAAAAAATTACAAAGAAAAGGAAAAATATAAACTCAAATAACTATCTTTTGTGCTGATAATTATGAAATCCACCACCTACACAATCTTACCATAAAATAATGTAGCTTTTGCCGCACACTATTTTTTCACTTCAAGCTCTTACAGACGAGCGACACCCCGCGATCGCCGTGTGTCGCAAACAGTCGCGCTCATAGACTTTACGGTCGCCATGGGTCGCCGCGACCTCTGCGACCGCAAAGTGTCGCTCGTCTGTAAACGCTCTTATAAGTTGGTTTTCCAAAAATCTTTTGCTGTCTACTGTTTCAGTAGAATTTTATAATTCCAAAAATGTTTTTATTTTCAGCGGTTTATGTTGTGCGTTGTCTATCTGTCTGTCAGTCACTGAACAGTTTTGTCTATAGATGATAGATTGTATTTAATCTACAAATCTACTGGCTAATCTTTCCACTACAGCACGAGCAATTTTCATGCAATATAGTTCAAAATCGAATAAATTGTTTTTGAAGTAACTCCGCAAAAAACTCAAAATTCCAACGGCCGTATTCCCTCGAGATCAGAAAACAGAAACCAACTGCTTAAATTCCACTTTAACGGCCCATTAACTTAACCACATCTATACTTGCAATAGAAGATAGAATCGCCATGGAGAAGTAAGTCATGGTGTTTGCCTCTAACAGCCGAGCCGGTTGTGAAACTGTTACAAACGACTCACGGGCCGTAAAATGACCAAAGATCACATTGAAATCGTTTTGAGAACGTTTCAAAAATGTACTCAGAAAAAGGAAGTGTGTAAAGAAGTTCGAAGACTAGGTTTGATAGAGCCCAATCTTGATCACTTTAAATCATTATCCCAGAATATAAAAGGGGTGAAAAATGCGTTACATACTTCAGGGGATGCTTCAGACCATCAAACAACACAACCATGAACAACTTTTAATGTGCGGCCAATATTTAAATCGCAAAAAAAGAGTTCGTTATTCCATAGAGAACGTCAATGGCTACTAGAGCCAAATGTATGGAACAGGTGATTTTATCCGGGATTTCAATATTGGTCCATTGTTTCAGAAGCTTAATATAATCTTTATTTCAGACCGGAGTCTGCCTTAGCTCAAAGTAAAATGAATGGATAGGCCAAAAGCGCTTTAAGTTGAAGCACGCAAAACTAGGGCACTTCAATACAAATTAGGGTACTTGGTCTGTCATCTCGGTACATTTTCGAAGTAAAACTGTCAATTGTTTTGCCTCATTTTTCTGGATTGAAATGTTCACGTAAGGCCTGTTGGAGTCTGCTACTAAAATCTATAACAGATATATTTAGGAATATACTTAATAATTATTCTGATTTAAATATTATCACAACGTTATTTTATTTTCTTTTGATAAAGTGTTAGTTTTAATTCTAAATATCAATGGATTTAAAATGTTAATTTTCTAATTCCTTCAATAGGTAGTCGAACGTTACACATTAGTTTGTAATATTATGTACAATTTAATATTCGCCATACATTTTAGATACGAAAATTAAGACATAAATATTAAGATTAGAAACGGTTGAAACTGCTAATGTACGCTCTATATTTTATAAATAAAACATAAGTAAATAAATAAATAATGAAAATACACTGCCTATTAGTTTATAAAAAGCTGTGATGATTTCTTAAAACTGATTTCGACTGCTTCGTTCATTACGTAGGATATTTTTTTAGCACTCTCTCATCCTTCCCCTCCTAAATCTCATGGAACAGGATACCCTGGCGCCACTGTCAGAAGTGGGGTGGGATGCTGTGACTCTAGTCTCTTCTTCTTTTCGTGTCAATTTGTTCTAATATTGCTGAATTCGATGAGAGTAGACTCACTAAGGAGCTTCCGAGGAGAACTTACCACGACCAAATAATTGGTCTTTTCCGAAAAGAACAAGTGCGTAGCACCCTCAACCGACGGAAGTGCATGAAGAGATGTACGAAAGTGGATGAGGCGAGAGAAGTATGTCAGAATCTTAGTGTGTGGCGAGCCGTAGTCTCTGCCTACCCCTGTAGGATAGTGAGTATATGTATTGTGTTTTTGTGATTCTACCACCGCGTCTGGCAAGTTTAGAAAAGAGAGTTTGTTTAGTTTAGTGTAGAGTTATTTTATGAAGCTTTGTCTCTATTAGATATTTACTCATGTGGCATGTTGGTGTAGATTTGTTGACAATGTCTAAAGGGATTATCTCCTACAACACCCACAGGAAGATGTATTTATCAATTGGTATTGACCATGGTACCTGACTTGGTAGTCAGGAACCACCATAAAAACAATCTTCATAATTATTATTGCTAATTAGAACGAGATCAATTCAATCTAGATCCTCAACAATAGCAGCCTGTACAGAAGCGCGTCTCCAATTTGTCAGTATCGTCTAATTAACCGCCCGGCTGGCTGCGCTCGCGCAGCGCGTTTGTATGCAAATGCGTCTGCGCATCGACGCGCGTCTCTTGTCTACGATCTGACTAATAGCCTGTGATGTTACCGCTGCGCCGTTCATTCATCATTTGTTGTTGATTGGAGGAGGACGCTTTTTCAAAATTGTAGATGGTATAATGAAATATTTTGGAAGTACGTTCGTAACTGGTAATTGCTGAAACAGTTGAAACAACAACATATGCATAGTAAACATGAAATGCATCAGTGGCGTTAAATATTAAAACAGTAAGGGGTACCTACAGTGTTATAACCTAAATTATTAAAAAAATGTAAATACATCAATTAATTCAATCTCGCTAAGAATCTCGCCTATGACCGACTAGTGCAGTGCAGGCAGACATTCCATTATTACCAAAAAATTTTAAAAAAATAAAAATAAAAATGTTTATTTTTTTATTTATAATCATCATCAGTTCTGGGACGCATGTACCTACCTTCACGATGAGGGTGTGTATGTGCACGGACTACGGACGTATTCCCATGCATGCACTAGCATGTCCTAATTTTATGTAAATGTCTAGAATGTAGAGCATAAAAATGTTTTAGCAAAAGGAGTCTATCAATTGCTTATTTATACAATTGTCAATTAAATAGATTCCCTTATAAACCTAATCTAAATCAAATCACGCAAACTCATCAAAGGGTTGACCAGAAACAAAAACTGTACCGCTACAGCAGTTAGCGTGATCCCGTGATTGATGTCCGTCCGTTCGTCCGTCGCTCCACAAAAACGTGTGAACCTCAAACCGCTCCAATTACCTACTTGTATTGCGTAAATAAACAGTGATTACGGTTGAAACTAGACTGGGTGGGCTTAAGAAGGTTAACAGTAAGAGGTTTCCATAAAATTAAGTCTGGTGGCACAGGATCGAAATGGTTGGCAAAATAAGGAGGAGGCTTATATGCCCCGCAGTGGGTGATCGGAATAGAATCACTGGGAAATCGACAGAGTTAGGAGGTTAGAACACTACGTTCACAATATGGTATATCTAGAATTTCTCTGAGTGGAAAACTGTTGTGATATTCTTATCTATAATTGGGTAAACATTTGAATACCTTCCCAGCGGTTGGCCCTTGACTGTTTGGACCTGGAAAGAAATATTATGCTAGATGTAGATGCATAATCCCGAATAGTGACGAAATAACGCATGAAACTGACATAATTGTATCGTAAATTTTACTGTAAGCCTTTTTTTTTTGTTTTCTTTTTTTATTGTTTTTGGAAGACCAACAATTATTTATAAGTAACAGGGAACATATTAGGTCCTCGCTAATATAGGTACATCGAACTAAAAAGAAAGAAATACCAGTACTAAGGAAAGGAATATAAACCATCACGAGGACATGAAATTATCAACGACTTGTTCAGAGTATTCTAAAATCTAGTTTCCTATATCAACGAAAACCGCCAAGTACCTACCAAAACTAAAACAATAAAGAATAACTCTATAAAAACTCCAACCAATTACGCATAAAAACGAACCCAATTAATTAACTTACATAGGAGACCATTAAAGTCACTTTTGTTTTCTTTTAACCTTTAGAACGGTTGACAAATTACGCCGGCTTCTTTGGCAGTGACTTCGTCTGAACAATAGCGGCGCGGCGCCATACGCGATTGTCCCCACACAATGCCCGATTACACACACAGATAATTCTTTACCAGAAAACCTTTAAAAACAAATTAGTAGCAATGATTTATTATGCCATATTACGAAACTTCACGTCTGAGGTTTAGCCCGAATATCTCTTTCCGCTGAGCGTTATCCGTTCGCGTGCGTTACCGCAATTTGAATGTGCTCTAAATTAGAAAATAATTTGTGTCGGTCGTCCGTTTGTTCGTGATTGTTGTTCGTTGTCACTTGGGCTAACTCAAGTACGGGTTGAGGTTAAATCTTTAGTTGTTTAAGATGGATATGCTTCTGTGTAGCAATTCTTTTCTTTTTTGTTATTTTATAATTTTAATTGATCTAATCAAATACTGTGACGCCTATGTATGCTTCAAACTAAAACTCGTAACATTAGGGTACTTTTATCTATAAAGACTTTGCTTCCTTCTCAAGATTTTTGATCAATAATTCCCTATAATATTGTGCACCTACCTATCACATTTGTATAATATGTGGATAACCGCATTTATAAAGCAGATGAATGTCCTTCAGTAATGTCATTATTTATTACTAAATTAGGTATTTTGATATTTTTGTACATCTTCTACATTACATTTAGGCACTTAAAACTGACATGCAATACCTCTCAATAATCTCTTTTAATTATTATTCAGTGTTTAATATTTTACATAAATGTTAGTCTTTTGCATACAAAAGATTGTATGTGTATCAGAGATCCAAATAAATTATTGTTCTTCTTATTTCTTTTCTTGTGAGATTAGTAGATATTTTACATTAAAACGACGACCAATTATTTAAATTTTTGTAGTGATCGTGAATGGTAGGACTTGATAAAACATATAAAATGTATATATATTCACACTCCACCCCAAATGGGTTCATTTTAATTTCTAGGTTCCTACATAATGCAGCTCGAAGATAATTTCCTGAATGTTACTATAAAAATGACTGGACTGGACTGGACTATACTCGGACACTTCTTCATGACAATAACTCGTACTTTATAATCGTAGCAATTCAACTGCCCAATTAATTTTCATTTTTTTTTTTTTTTTTTTTTTTTTTTATTAGCCTATTTCATCCCACTGCTGGGCAAAGGCCTCTCCCCTGCTCTTCCACTCGTTCCTGTTTTGGGCAATCTCTGGCCATTGGTTGTCAAATTTGTCCAGGTCATCACGCCATCTTTTCTTGGGTCGACCTGGACGCCGCCGACCGTTTTCGGGGATCCAGGGCATGATGATTTTTGCCCATTTCTCAGGATGCATCCGACAGACATGACCGGCCCACTCCCATTTAAGTTTGGCGCTTTTCTCTCCGACGTCGGCTATTTGAGTTTTGGAGCGCAACGTGGTGTTTCTAACCCGGTCGGTTCGTTTAACACCTAGAATGCTGCGCTCCATTGCTCTCTGACAAACCTTAAGCTTGGACTTTTGGGCCTCAGTGAGTGACCACGTTTGAGCTCCGTAAGTTAGGATGGGCAGGATACACATGTCAATGAATTAATTTTCATTATTTTAAATTATTGCACGACCTTGCAGCAATGATTAACTAATTAAAAAAACTAGATCATAATAATTAATCGGATCATTTGTCGCGATTACGGCCGCCATATTGAAACAATGTCCATTTGGTTCGCAATCGCTGGGTAAATCGATTCATCTCGGTTCCGTATCGACATTAAATCGATTCGAATTTGTACTCAGTCACTTTTGCATGTAGGTTTTTGTTTTTATTTGAAGTTAGTTGATTAATTGCATGAATTTAATTTTAAATTAGATTAGATTTTTTTTATTATTATTATAGTGTCATTCAGAGTTTATAGTGTTCTTCTTAATATGCTGACGGTTATAATTATAAATGGGATGAGCAGACTATCAAACTAAACCTTGAGCCCTTAAAAAATAATCGTAGCTTGGTTTGACTTGCGACCGTGGTGAAGAGATTTGCCAGTAAATATAATCTAGAATTATACCTACCTACTGGCACAGTACATATAAGAAAGAGTATCTATTAATAGATATAGTACAGACACTGCCTTCCTCCCACCAACTTTTTACCTCACCCCCTCTATCGCCCTCTGGTTACCGCGCACTGGTTACTCCTTACCTACGAAGAAGACTTGAGGTTCAATATCTTTGGTTTCGCATGTGCTGACGTCATCTTATCAATTTCATTGTATGCAGTGTCCGGGCTGTGCTACTGGTCTCGAAATGGTTTCGATTTGCCAGAGGTTGACAAAAAAAAAATTTCAATCCAAGCCAAAACATTTTTAACCAAATATATGCCAGTTGCAGAAACACTCTTTATGTGACTAAATCTCTTGATGTCACTTTTTGTATTGTTGACGTAGTAAAAGTTAGCAAGACATTTAATGGAGGATTAACTCTAATGAGCGTTTCTGCAACCGAGTGTAAAAGAGTCAAACTTCATAGTGTCATTTGACGACCGCCAACCGTTTAATTGTCATTGTCTTAACCATTTTGAAACAGCAACGCAACTTGTTGGCAAACCGATCAACTTATTGGAGCATAGCAATCATTTTTATTCTTGTCACGAAATCCGTCCGTCCGTCCGTGCGACATGTCGCCCGATTAGTTTATTGCGTAATCGTAGAGTTCAAGGATCGATTTATGGTGCATTCATATAATGTTAATAATGTGTGTGGTTTGATCGAAGTTGGCAAAGTTCTGCTACTTTTTGTTGCTTTTTCCATGCCCAGTAATGCGCAATAGTACCAAAAGGTATAAACAATTTTGAGAAGGCAACTGATACGATGCAAATAGGCGCAGTAGTGAATACTTGAGCTCATTATAAGTGGACTTACCACAGACTTACCAATTTTCACCTCGTTAATATCAACATAGACTTTTGCCTATGCATTCTACCCCTGTGAATCTAGCACGCCGCCTTCGAGAAAACAAGAAAGATCGAGATGTGACTCCGTCTTTGTTACTTTGTGGATGCCAAAATGAGCGCGTATGACTGTTTTCCCGTCTTTTTTTTCGCTTTGTCGTGCGTCACGCTATCCCCGCTGAAAATATAAGACCTGGAAAGTGACAGTGTGGTTGGTTTGCAAGCAAAGAACTTATCTCAATTTGTGAAAGGAAAGCGCTATGCTAATAGCTTTTCTAAAAGTTTAAATCGGACAGCACCACACTTAGGTACAAACGTAGCGTTGCTCGAAGAGTTAACAAAGTTAATATCATAATGAAGAAGAATGCAATGCGCCGTTGATATCCATTCTGTCGCAGAACCGATAACCTTTGCCATACCTATATGCTAAAGACTATAACGTGTTAATGAATAAGCGCAAAACCTCATACACCCCAACTGATTTATAACAAAATAATTCGATTGAAACAATAATTTCATTATTTTGATGGTTAAAATTTAAAGTTATTCACATTTTAAGTTTCGAGGCAAAAATGATTTGTTATCATTTCAGCAATGAATGAAAGCGCTAACGTACTATGGATACAGTTTTAGTAGTAAGTATGCCCGTGCGGTAGGTTGACATCGGGTTCGGTAAATTTTTAATTTTACAAACAAATTATTTAATATTTTGAAAAAAAAATTATCTAATTGAAACCATAATAATTCGAATCTGCTCTCGATTCTAAACAAACTACTTTCTAGTTTTGCGTTAATTCATTAACACGTTGTATTCATAGGGTAGTCAGAGATATTCTGAAAATTCTGTCCAATGTGACGGAGAGGGGGTACAATAATTATATATGTCTCGAAATTGAAGCACACAGGTTGCCATAGAGGTGTTGATAAACTTTTAAAAGATAATTTTTAGACTCAAACGTACCCTGCATATAGTAAAGATTTGTTGAATGAAGTTGATGATAGTAATGATGCTAATATTATAATTTTGAAGTCAATAGAAAGTAATTGGTAACTCTAGCTCATAACGTGTCATCCAAAAAGTGTAGGTAAATAATTAGCATCTAAACGTCAGACTAATGTATAATACGGTGAAAATTTATGTAGATTATTCAATATTATTAGACTACTAAATTGGTCTACTTTTAACATTCAGATGAAAATGTCAAATTAGGATTGGGTTACAACGTTGATCAAATTACATAAGACCGGTCATTGACTCTATCGACTCCGAAGGCTTGGTGGCCCAATAGGTCCAAAACACTCGCGTAGAGCTAATATTTTGTAGAATACAAATATTTGTAGAAGTCACGTTGCAAGTCTGTTACAGGACGTGTGTCTGGTGTCAGTTCTCCGGCTTCCCACGAGACCACCATTTTGTGGTGGCTCAATAATCTAAGTTTGTGTGAACATTTAACAAACGATCTCTATAAAATATCAGGGGGGTCTAACCCAAGTCTACCCGCACATTCGAACTTCGTAATTGCGTGAACGTATTTGTTCCAAGGTCAACTTTATTACAATGAAGTTCGGACCGAAACGGTCGCGATATATCGAAAATCGAAAGTCCTGGTATAGGGCCAGCAATAAGGCTGCCTGTCCCAATGACGTGAGCTGGCTGGCGGAGCGGTGTAGCGAGGAAAATATTAACCAATCAGGAGCTCGGCCGAGATTTTATGCAATCCTGATTGGTTGATAAAAATCCGCTTCCCCGCTCAGCCAGCCAGCTCGCGTCAATGGACAGGCAGCCTAATGCTAAAGAGCGACTTTGCATTATATCGCGTTGCCATGCTAACCCGGCTTCGTGTTGGCATCTTGAAACACGATGAGGGCCCAAATGCTCCCTTTCCCTAGTCCCATTTAAGGCATCAGATCTCATATAAAAATTAATCGATTACCAGAATGCCAGCCGCAATCAAAACATCCAGTTCAGGTCACTGCTTCTGTCTGTAAACGCGGGATGACAATGCCACAACAACATTTTTACCACCGCCGAAAACCTAGCCAGTCAATTCACTACTTTATCTGATACAGATTAAGGATTGATTGAACTTTTTTTGGAGAGGTAGTTAAGTTTGTGAGGTGAGAGAGAGGTCAAAAATTAAAGTTTGGAGCGGTTATCGTGCGTGTTCTCACGCTTGTTTCGGATGATTGTTTGTTCTTGACAAAGTTAGGTTACTTTTGTCTACTGTTGTATTATTATAACATTTATAACTAAGATTTATACTTAACACAAATACTGTTGGTATAATACAAAAAAATATTTAAAGATACTTTTCCATGTCCCTACTCCGTAAGTTTAATTATAATGAATGCTGCAGTTGTTGATCTACTCTTTCTGTCTACCTCATTGCACCTCTTACTTCATCTTCCGGGCATAAATGTCACTGTGACGGTATAAAGTGTCACTGTGACTGTGACGGGCATAAGTGTCACTGTGACTGTGATGGTACGAATATATGCCAAATCATCAAGAATTCTGAATGCTGAAAAAAGTGTCCCTCATTTGTTCTTCAAAGGTTTTTATGTTCTTTAATTTAAATTATTCACGCCCATTGTTCTGTAAAAAGGCCAATCCAAATAACAAGACCGAAAAGGACGAAGTTAATAGTCCAATGTCCAATTCAAAACAACTATAAAATATCTTCGACCTCATTTCAAAACTTCAATCTTTATCCAACTGTACTATCAGCTATCACAAAATAATGAGTATGTGCATAAATCGAGGCGTTTCCCAAGCGCGGTCCGCACGGGTGACAGAGCTAGAGTTACTAGCGACCCAGCCCTCGCCACCTCTGACCCGAGCCGATATGCGAGATTCACTTCGGAGAAGGTTTAACGCGAATAAATTTAATGCACGTCTTTAGTGGCCATTTAGATAGAAATTTTATTAGATTTTAACTGTTTTTAATTATAAGTGCTAGTGGGTACCTATCTTATATTCCTGCTAGGGCGCCCGAGCGAGCTCTATACAAACGAAGTTTAATTCTATTTTAAATATTAACTAATTTCATTCAATTAATTTCTGGTTAACGAAATCTATAAACGAATTTCTGTGTCAGTGGTTTGTCAGATTTCCGTTAAAATATAGTTTGAATGAAAAGGATTAATTTAAGATATGTATGGAAATCTCTAAACCACTTTAAGTTTGAAACCATACATCTTAACGACAATCTGACAAACCACAGATATACAGGGTGAAATTGATATCATTATCATCCATTTAAACTAAGAGTCTACCCATCAAACTGAACAACTTTAACTACGGGAGCAAACCAAACGGTGCAAAAAAAATCTCCTGCTGTATACTTCGGCTGCATACATTTGTGTCGCGTAGGCATTGCAGTTTAGTATGGAACAGCAGATTTTTTTGTTGCTCCGATCGGTTTGCTCCCATAGTGAAAGTTGTTCAGTTTGATGGGTAGACTCTTAGTTTAAAAGGATGCTAATGATATCAATTTCACCCTGTAGATATTAGGTTTTAGATTGTGTTTGAAAAAGTGCATTGAATTCAATTGAGGCAGTATGGCCAATCACAACACAATTCAATTTTATAATGACATATAATGATTAAGTTATTATAAATGTAGTAAAATACGCAAAATAATAATTCAATCGAAAAACAACCATATTGCTTTATACACAAAACCTATATTGAATAGATATCGCATCGCACGTAGGTACCGCACCCTCCTGACCTATGTCCTAAGCCTAGGATGCGCCAGCGCAGCGCAGCCGCCTCCACCGTAGGTTAGCGTAAAAGAACAATAAATTATTCCACTGCTAGGCAATGACAACGCAAGAGTGGACGGGACTGGTTACCGTTCGTACTGTCAGCTATAAAAGTGTTAAATCAAACCAAATGTTTATTCGCCATAACATATAAGTTAGATGGTACATTAATAAATGTTCTACCTTAGATGGCATGCAAATCCTTATGTTACAATTACAAAACAATAAAATATTTTTTTAATTATTATTATATATTAATTTGTTCAAGGTAATAATAAATGGTTCAATAAATGGGTAACAATAATATAACACACTAAAGTAATACTATCTTGTTGTTATAAATAATATTTTTAGGTAATTAGATTATAATTGTACATTAGTGAGATAGTATTAATATAGTGTGTTTATTACCCATACCCATATTGTTACCTTGAATAAATTATATCCCCTATTTATTTGTTATTATTTAATTAAATAACTAAAACATCACAGATAAATATTCGGTAGTATAAGGGTAGACACTCTACTACAATATAAATACCTTCATAATTATAAACAACATCTTTGAAGCAATTCTCCTGTATTTGTAGTGAAATATTTTATAGTTAGAGATTATATTAAGGAACGTATAGAAACTAAGCAACATTAGGCTAAATAAAACTTGGATAAATAGCAAATTGAAACTAAGAATTATAAACACGTCTTTTAGGCACCACATTGTTTCTTTATATATGTCTTACAACTTTTAACTAATAAAAATAAGTCACTACCTTTAGTTTTTGTGATCTGTGGTCACTACATATAAATCACTCTGTCATGCAATAAATCATTCATCAGCATTAAATCATAGAGCTCTGGACTACATCAGTGCTTTACAAAGACAAACAATCAAAGAAGAAAATGATTTTAACAAAACACAGACACTTTTCTTTCCGAATATCCTTCTACCACTATGTTTTAGAACTTACTACCTAGCATATTAAGATTTATTACAACAAAATATTGCAGAGACCTATGAAATTTACTAGATTGCTAAAACGTTTAAGTCAAGGATAAAAGAGCATTGTTTTTTAATGGCTAAATAAAATTTACTTTTATTATCCCAGTGTAAATGCATCGACTGCATTACAAGTGCATCAACATTTCAACCTTAAACGTAATAGAATAGAGTTCAAAATTGAACTGCTGCTTTTGCAATTACCGTACAGTCGGACTTAAAATTATCATTAATATTAATCAATGTGTCTAAACAATGCCATATTGAGAATGCAGTTTACTAATTAAAATTAATTTCATAGAGGTAAGGTGCAATTTTAGTTACGTTCTGGTTTCTATTAACATTAAACTTAGGTCCTTTATAAATGCGGAGGAGTGAGGGAAGGAGGAATGAGTGCTATATTAAAAGATAGACTGGATTGTAGGAAAGAAGACATGTAAAAATAAGTTAGTACTGCTATAATATAACAGCTAATCAATAAATAACGGCAATAATATAGTAGTGTCTAGTGTATTTGAAACTTTATATTGTGGCTCCATCGTGGTTTCGACAATCTCCAGTATAAATAGCAGCTCAGGTGAGCTGAAGCCAAGCGCAAACAAAATAAAGAATTTTACAGGTCTTTCGGAGTCTAATGTTCGCAGTTAGTTAGTAATTAGCAATTCATTAATCCGATACTTGTTTGACCATGCAAAATTATACCTACACCCATAAGCACCTGCTAATAATTTATTACTCATTAACAGGGTATTAATATTTACATATTAATTAGCAATATTAAAATCTAACACCATCCATCTTTAGAAACTACTAAATATTATATAATTATTAAACTTTCCTAATAATTAACTTCTAATTGACGTTGACTGTATTTTAATAAACTTAATATTAGCGACAAATTACACGCTTTAAGAGTTCTTAAGACAGGGTGATAGAGTATGTTTTAGCGTGGTTTATTATCAGTAGTCTAGATGGGTTAGTCAGTTTTTATGGTACCTACAGTTATTATTTATCGACCATAAATGTGGCGATGGGATTTAATAGTATAGCAATAAATGTGTATTCAGCAAGCTAAACCTAATATTACTTAATAGTCTTTTTAACGTTAAAAATACAATCTATTCGGTATGAAAAAGGTAACATGACATGAATTTACGTATCAAATTATTATATTCTTTTCATAAGTAAACGCTATAAATTTTCTAAAATGGAACATCTATTTTGGAGAGAGCGTTTTATAAAATTTACGATATTAAGCTCTTTAGTTGTGAACCGATGAATAGAAGTAAACTTATACTAGTAATTGGAATCTTTACTTATAAATACTGTCACATTAAAGTTTTTGAAAATTTGTAATGGGGTAATATAATATATAATCTCGATTAGTGGTTAAAGAAGTTTGGCGGACGGCCATGTAATTTGGGACCCAGACTTAGAGGTCCCGTAAATGAATAAAGCTTAGTAATACGTGTAGAGTGAAACAAAACTAACAAAAAAGTAAAGTGGGTGTAACCTGCAGAAGTTGGGGGGCACTGCAGTGGGACGTTTATAGGCTGATGATGATGATGATGAAATACCTCACAGAGAGCAAGCGTTCATAGTTTGTTCACTGGCCAAGTAGCAAAGGCAGAGACCAACCTCGATCAACATCAGGTGAGATGGGGTTCAAATGTTTACCTATCACACATAAAAAAAAAAAAAAAAAATCTTTCTCTTTTTTTCGAGGGCAGCATGCTATAGGCGCTCTGTGTCCTACACGGCTAACATGCACACAACAAATGGAAAAAAATCGAAGGCACAGCGAAGGTGCGTCACGCGCGTGTAGAGAAATCATACTAGACGTGCAGGTTGTAGAAAAACCATGATCTAGTTACAACATTGTTTACCTTATTAGACCACTGCGGTAGGTTCAAATTCGCCATAAAATGGATGCCATAATATTTTATACCGTAGTTTATGGGATCTTAATGGTGGAGCACATAGTTTATGGTAATTACTTTGTATAGCGCATTAGTCAAGAAGTCAAGACTTGGCGGTGTTTAGTATGGCGTTTTAGAAAACGGAATACTTTTAAAGTATTCTATAAATATCGCTGAATATTTTTTTAAATCTATGATGGGCAAAGGTCTCCCAAGTTTTTCCAATTTGCCACCCTTCGTGGTCATCTGGATGACCACGAAGGGTGGCAAATTCGATAACGATCTGGATCGTAAATAGGCTTAAAACCCAAGTCGGCCGGAGTAAGGAGAACCTGTCCAAATGGAATATCGATGGATCAGACCTTAGGTGTGAATGCTCCTCAAACTAGGGCCCATCTCGTATCTTACCCTTCCCGCGGGCACACTTGCACGTGAACAGAAAAAAAAATCTATTTTTCTCCTCGACGGAGACAGAAAGCGGCAACTTCGTTTAGCGCAGCAGGACGAAAGTTGACACTTTCCGCCCCGAGGGGTGAAAAATGCTAAAAAATATAAAATGACACGCCATCGAATCGATCGAAGAAAATTGAAGACTTGTTAAAAGTCAACTCTTGTCAGTTAAGCCAGACAAATCCAGTTAAACTTCACCATGATATTATAACAAGTAATAAAATTCTGATCACGTTACGGACAGTTAAAGATGTCATTGTTTCAGTTCAAATTCTCTATCCGTGACGCGATCGTTGCAACCGATGATTGACATTCACCCAGTGTGTTCGTTTTGCAACCATTTTGGTTTAGCCGAGACGGTTGCTGAGTTAAATATTTGGGGACATGTATTTTGAATTTCTCATTGATCCGTCTAATGAATGCCTACCATAGGTAGTTGATGTTCAGAATAACTGACAGTGACGAAATATTTATACTGGGTGGAACGTAACGAGGGACGAAACCAACCAACTTTCCCTAAGGAACATGGGTCGAAAAAAAAATGTTGAACCTCCCATACAAAAGTGCGGGTCAGCCGATCTATTTTCTATGGAAGGTCCACATTTCTTTTTCTTTTTTCGACCCATGTTCCTTAAGGAAAGTTGTTTGGTTTCTTTGTCTGAATGCACCCTTGAAGGGATGGTCCCTCGTTACGTTCCATCCAGTATATCACTACAAATAAGTGATACAATATGGCTGTGTATGTCAGCCATTACACAATCAATCCCGATCATGATCCGCGGATCACGCTAGATCTAAGTTTATTGACGGAAAAAACGTTAAAAAATTAGATGGTCAATCCAGATCATAATCAGTTCACTGTTCGCAGCCGTGAAGCCTGCACGGCTAGCATGCCACCTACGATAAAGCGTTTAAACGAGAAAACCGTCATGCGCGCTCTTTTTGGCATACGTATAATAATAAAGATGGAGGCACGTCTCGATTTTTGTCGTTTTCTCGGGGGTGGCATGCTAGGCCTACTGACTCTTAGGGAAACAACAGAAAAGGAGTAATATTTAGCTTCCGAGAAATGTAACCCCTTGCGCTTATTATCTTATATTTGATATATAAGATTTACATAGAAAGGTTGGGTTTCTCTGAAATTATAAGTGTCATTTATTTAGAATAACTGTTTACTTTGAAGGGTATCGCTCAATTTTTTCCAAATGTTACTTGTCGAAAAATCTGTCAACTGACTTCAAAACTATTGCGTTAGTTTTCCAATAAACGTACAACTCAGAACAATCAAAATTACATAAACAGCCGAAAACTCAAGGCCGAGCGAAAACAAAACCGTACTTAAACGTTCAACAGACTGGAACCGAACCTGTGACCCATTTCCACCGGAAATGACGTCTTAACCGTGAACACGACATAAGGCGGGGTTTCACTATCGGTGTTATGCGCTCGAGCTGTTCCTAGTAGAGCGTGTAAATACGCCTTTAGGTCAGTTTGTTGATGATAGGCAACGTCTTTGTTTTTTAGAATCAATAGATTATTTTTTCTTACTTATTTGAAATAAAACGGTTTTAGTTCACACCGCCTAAAAAAACGTCTACAGTACTCTTTCTCCTAGGGTGTCATCTCATCTCTCCTTTCAATAAAACTAAACATATTCTTTCTCTTCTTTCCAGTCGTTCTTCGGGCGATCATACAACAACCTGAACTCCATCACAGAATGCAAGAACAACGGAGAATGCGTCATCAACAAGAAGAACAGAACTGCCTGCAAAGCCTGCCGACTGCGCAAGTGCCTGATGGTCGGGATGTCCAAATCCGGCTCCAGATACGGCAGGCGCTCCAACTGGTTCAAAATCCACTGCCTCCTCCAGGAACAACAGCAAGCAGCTCAATCCAGGTCTCCACCGAGAGTACCACATTCCCCTCACCACTTAGCACCGCCTTTTCCACCTCATCTCTTCCCAGGATTAGCGCGGCCAAGAACGAAAGAGGAACTAGCGCTTTTAGGCCTAGATGAATACAAGCCACCTTGCACTGGTAGTCCCGATTCCCATCGTAGTGGCTCATCTCCGAAATCTGATGAGAAGAATAGAATCTCCCACTCAAGGCCTCAGGATAGACCTTTGACACCGCCACGAGATGCGTTCGTCCCTATGCCTCTAGCCAATATCTCCTTGCCCCATTTTCCGCATTCGCCGTTCTTACCACCACCGCCATTCAGCCCCTTTGCTGCTAACCATCCGCTGCTGTTTCCACCTGGCTTCCATCCGATATACTCAAGACATCTCCTCGACCATGCAGCACTAAGACAAGCAGCAGAGAACAACAATGATGTGAGAATCGACGATCACAACGCCGATTCATCGAAACGTTTCTTTTTGGATGAGATTTTGAAACAACAGCGATCTTCGCAACCTACTCTTCAGGAAGATGCTATTTCTGAAGCTGAATTCGTGCCTACGCCTCCAGCAGAGAGACGAACATCAGAATCTCCGTTGCAGGAGAACCCAATGGATCTGTCAGTTAAATCTGATGGAAGATCCAGTTCAGCAAGACGGAGATCTGATGATAGTGAAGTGATAGCACCAGACAATAACGACGCTGAGTCTGGTAGCGGTGCGGGGTCTGCGAGCGAAGAGGATGACGTCCCATACTCACAAATAAAGAGGATCAAGCTCCACCCCCTCGACCTGACGACCAAAGTGTGACGTCACCTCAACTGTAGTGCCGTTTTACAAACTCTTTTTGTATGATCAGTGAATTAAGGCCAGTAAATCGGATTGTGATTTTAAATTAAGTAGAACAATGAAAAGAAACATTCCGGAAAAATTGTTTTGTGAATTGTTATCGATTGAATAAAGAGTCTATCCAAATACGTAACTTAAGTAGTGCTTAATTAATTAAAAATGTTATTGGTAGAATCCCGGTTGAAGGTTGTACAAATTGTATTGTAAATATATAAATTATTTCATAATGTTCATAAGACTTAGGTTAAGCGTATAGTTAGTGGATTTTTAAATGGATACAACCGGGTGTCGTAACATTCCGTTTTGACAATTTTTTTAGTTTTTTTGTATAATTTGATTATAATTTATTCAATTTTAGTAGAATTTTTGATTGAAGTGTTGTTTGAGATTTATGTTAACTTCGGGTGCATAGTGAGTCTATTGATCTACTTATAATTCTTCGTATTTTACTTCTACTCTTTAAGTTTATTGTTAATCACAACTTTGACTGTTCTTTGAGGCCTTAGTACTCCATATACTAATAATTAGTAATTAGTAATCAAGTGGTTAGTGAATTTAGTAAATTATAATATTGTACTTATTTTTTTATAGTTACTAGTGGTGCTGTTCTAATTAATCGAATTTATTAGTCATGGGACCAAGCTTTTGATTACTACTTGATTACTTATTAATATGACATTTGCTATAACTTTACAATGAATTATTTGTACTTAAAGAAATCATATACTCGAATATATCAACATTCCTAAAGATTGCTCAATATTTTTTCGTACGAAATATGAATAATTTTTCATTGTTATTTCCTATATATACTCAATGTAGTGAATTTAGTCACAAAAACACATACTCAGAATGTAATAATGGGTGACAATTTGTAAATAAATGTGTAATGTTAAGTAGCGTGTTTTTAAACAAAATGTTTGTAATGTTGACATTCCACAGAGAGGTACAAAATAAACTATTCATGCACTCGAACTGTTTTGTTTCTGTTATTATCCCATCCAAATCATCATCCATATTCATACTTACTAATATAAAAAATGTGAAAGTTTATCTTTTTCGGCTAAACCGCTAAATCTCTATTTTGATTAAATGGTGAAAAATAGCTAATAAAAGGACATACGCATAAAATTACATGCAAATGAAGTCGCGGGTATAGTTGTTTATATTTGTATAACCAGATTACAATTTAATATTTCGGCATTTTCACAAGTAGCCACTAAGTTAGTTGTGAATAAAGTTGCGTTAATTTCTTATGCAAATGTAGACCGATACGTATCCTAATATTCGTCACACTTATTGACATTGTAGAATTCAAATCCGTTATCCACATACTCTTACTAAATTAACAGGAAGCTTTATTCATACAGCACTAATCATTAAACAAGTACTTAAAATATTGATCATAAACATCCCTTTTTAACCGACTTCAAAAAAGGAGGAAGTTCGACCGTATATTTTTTTTTATGTGTGTTCGCGGATAACTTCGTCGTTTATGAACCGATTTTGATGATTCTTTTTTTGTTGGAAAGGAGATGTCCCGAGGGTGGTACCATGATAAGGAAACCAGGATTTGATGATGGCATCCCAGAGAAATCGAGGGGAACCTTCGAAAATCGTAGTGCCGACTAGTGCGTTTTTTTTAATTTAAAGATTATTCTATTAAATCGAACTAATGAATTCACCACTGAAAATTGTGAAATAAACAAAATTTTAACAAAAAATTAAAACTATCTTCAAAAAAACTAAAAAGTTAAAAAATAATATTGCAGCCTATGACTTTTTCGTTCGCATCATAAGAACATTAATTTGTTTTATAGAAGTCGGTGTCAAGCCAAGCCAAAAAATGCAAGCCCTGTCGCGCATCGTACCGGCTTGACAGCGACTTCAATAAAACAAATTAATGTTCTTATGATGCGAACGAAAAAGTCATAGGCTGCAATATTATTTTTTAACTTTATAGTTTTTTTGAAGGCGGTTTTAATTTTTTTAGTATTCATACATTATAATAAAGGCCTCTAATTAGCCCCCTGTTGTTTCTACTTCAAAATTAAAGCTCCGCACACGCTGTGAATGATTTTTATAGGAGGCAGTGTGCTGTGTGCCTCAGATAGGCTTCAGATGCATTTGTTACGTGCGTGATAGTGAGAATACTGCCTACATAGGGTGTAATAAAACACCCTAGTTATATTGAAATAGGTGGTTCAGACCATCAAACAACTTTCACGATAGAGCCAAGCCAACATCGAAGAAATACTGCTGTTTCATACAAAACTAAACAACCTTCCCCAAGGAACATGGGTCGTAAAACGAGTAATTTTTTTGGACCTTCCATACAAAAGTGCGGATCAGCTGATCAATTTTCTATGAGGTCAAAAAAAAAATGTCTCTATTTTCGACCCATGTTCTTTGGGGAAAGTTGTTTAGACTCATTGTTTGAATACACCCTTAAAGTTATGTTAGTAATTAAAAACTTTGTGGGATGCAAAACTTGCATTATATCCCTATTCACACGGTTCACACCCTGGACACTTCATATAAACGAACTCGCACTTACAAGAAGAGGCGTAGGTACGTGTATGCTGATTGAGTGAGTGAGAGAGAAATACACAACTGCTTACTGCCACCACACCACCCGTACCACGGAGAGGGGGTGTGGTCTGAAAGGGATTCTCCATACTGTGCGTAGGTATAAGTACTCTTTTTAACCTCCGATGCACAAAGAGGGGTATTATAAGTTTGACGCCTATGTCGCACTGTCTGTCTGTCTGTCTGTGGCATTGTAGCGCCCAAACGGGTGAACCGATTTCGATGCGGTTTTTGTAATAGTAAGCTCATTTTTTCGGGAGTGTTTTTAGCTTCGTTTCATGAAAATTGGTTCAGCAGTTTTCTAGTAACTTTAAAAATTACCAAATAACATTAAATTACAAATTTAAAAAACCCCGAATGCTAAAAACAAACATTTAAAAAGTGAAAAATAATTCAGCCACCAGAATTAACCATTTTAACGGGTTCTTACCGTTCCTAAAACTGTAATTCAGTCACCTATTATTTTTGATGTAAGCAAATACCGGGGACCGCTATAAAATGACCATATATTTTTTTATTCAACAGTGCGGTCCCCGACACACTAATTGACCTAAATATCTTTAAAAAAATTAAGAAGTTAAATACATACATTTTGCTTACATCTAAAATAATAGGTACTTAATTCTGAATTATTTTGCACTTTGTAATGTTTGTTTTTAGCGTTCCGGGTTTTGTTAAAAGACATCCTCCAAATCGGGCCATTTTTGTACTACCAACTTTTTCTACAGCGTTATAAAAATATGGGAATAATAGTTCGCATACTCATATTAGTAAAACTAATTATTTCAATGTTATATTTTATGGTACAAACGAGATATCTTGAATTGAATTTGGATATTTTAGTTACGAAATGTGAAAAAATGGCGAAAAAAACACAGAACAAGTAGTCACAAACTTTTTGAAAAAAAAAGAAGGCCTTGACAATAAATTGCATAGATTTAATATATTACTAGCGTAAGGATAGGCCCGTCAGAATATTTTACAAAAACCTTCTTCATAGAAACAAAAATTTGCGCCATCTGTCATAACTCGTATACGAACTATATCGTGTCATATATTTGTAGTGCTCTAAAATTGACATTTTTCCTTGCATTTTAGAGCCAACGAACTGGGGACAATAGTCAAGCTCATAGGCCATGTCCTTACGTTAGTAATATATATGTCTTTGATAAATTGATTGACATATTTTGACATTGACCACTTGACATTGACATAATTTTTTTTAGGTTTTATTTCTCTAATTCTCTATTAAGGGCCCTCACACAGGTGCGATTTCATCGAGCTATAATATCGCTGCGATTTTACAATTTTTATTTTCAGTACAGCATTGGCTTCAAATTTTTTGAACACGATTGTGTTTAATAGCAAAACTAACATTAAAACCAAGATCTGGTCCTAAAGCCAGGAATGTCTCCATATGAGGGAACTCTTTCTTTTTAGGAAAGCCTTTCTAGCGACAGTTACCAAAAGTATGTCTATCTCAGACTATACTTATTCATTCTCATTGGTGGGGCGGACGCGTGACGCTGATCGCAAAATCGCACCTGTGTGGTAGGAGTAGGACATGCGACGCGGTCACAAAGTCGCCGGGATATTATTGCTCGATAAAATCGCAACTGTGTGGGGGAGCCTTTAGTATAGGTAAATGGTGAAATAAAACAGTATTTGATTAAAAAACATAATTATTATTCATTTTCCACATCTTCTTTAACAATTATTTATCATCCAGATATATGCAGCAAGAGGCTCAATATTTGAATGGTATCGTGCCCAACCCATGTACCAGACTACCTTCAGTATGCACAACACCCCACAGTCCTTTTACCACTAACACTGCTACAATAATAACACAAATGCTATCTTCCTACGACTGTATCACACTTTCATTAATAAGTAGGTATAAAGCAGAAAAACACAGAAAAACTAAAGCGCAGCCGAATCGAACAAAAACATCAGATAATTCCACTGGATAATTCAGAGAAAGTACTCTTTGATTCAGAGCCATTTCAGAGCAAAATTCAGAGTGCGCTATCCATAAAGGAAGTAATGTGTAGTTTCACCTCCTTGAGGATTACCTCCTTGATGACGCTATCATTAACCAAGAAGTTTTACTACAGTAAAGATCGCTTTTTTATATTGCTAACTGCGCTATTTGTAATTACTTCGAGCTGTCATCATATTACTTTAAATATTTTGTAACACGAAACTACTTTATTTGTAGCTATTATAGCAATTGGTTTGTATTTTTATTATATTTGTCTATATTAAAATGCGTATATAAAAGCTATGACATGCATATGCATGCATATCACAAATTGGCCTGACGGCCCATACATTGATGAATGATGTCTTTTGTAATTATAAATACTTAGAGGAAGACCAAAGAAAAAGCAGATGGATTGTGTGTCTAAAACTTCTAAGATATGTTTTTTTGGAGAACTAGGTTGGTACAATATGCTATAAACCTATAATATGCTATATTTGTAAAAATATTAATTAGGAAGTTAAAAATAAGCAGCGGAATGCATTGAGACCATTTTTAAATTTTTTGTCTGTCTGTCTATTTGTTTGTGTCAATCACAAAAAAACTACAGAACCGATTTGAATGGGGCTTAATTAACATTACCATTTAGGCTTCATTTCATCGCAATCGTTTTGTTCAATCAAAAGTTATGAGAATTTAAAGTCTGTGGTCTGTGGTCTGCGCGTACGAAGTCACGGGCGCCGCTAGTTAAAATTAAAAGTTAATTCTTGTTTATAAATATGTAATAAACCTCCAGGACATTCGTATTTAAGTGTCAAAAAAAAAGGGAAATGACAGAATTAATCATCCGATATAATAAAATGCAACGTGTGACCTCAAATAAATATCTCAATATTTGCATAATAACTAGCGTGCATTTTATTTTGTTCACTTTGGGAGACTTCATATTACCTACACCTTTAAATTATTGGTAGTACTGTTACCGTTTAAGGTCATAGGGAAAACCACTAAAGGCGCTGTAATTATCATAATATTTGATTTTAACATATTATAGCTATGATGTTTGGCTTTATGCATAATCTTAAGGTTCCATTGTTAAGCACGGAACCCTTAATAGTTTCGTTCACTCATTCTATCTGCCTTTTTTTAACCTATTTCGTCCCATTACCCAAAGGTCTCCCTCAAGCTTTTCCAGCCTTCTCTATCCTGTGCCATCAGTAGCCATTGCAACTGCCTCCGTGGTCTAGTGGTTAAGAGCATTGGGCTCTCGACACGGAGGTCGTGGGTTCGATTCCCACGGGGGACACCTAGTCATATGTCACTTTATGCGTTTTTCCCCAGTTGGTTAGGGCATTGCATGCTGAATCACCTGATTGTCTGAAAATAAAGATGATTTCGTGCTTCGGATGGCACGCCGTTGGTCCCGGCTACTATCTCTGGTGGTAGTAGTAGTTACATAAAAACCACGTCAGAGGCCGTAAGGTGGTCTGAAAAAACTCTGACACCAGGGCTCAGCCCACACGATAAGAAAAAGTAGCCATTCTGTGTCGTGGGCATCCAGGTCATCGCGCCATCTCCCGGCCCCGGCTTCCATCGTCGGGCTCCCATTGGGTCGCGATCGTTGCCCACCACTCCAGTGTATGCATGCGACAAACATGTCCTATTGTAACAATATTTGGCATAAACCGATAATAATAACTCAAAATTGAACGATATATTCAAGAAATTTATGAAGATATAAAATTGTTTGACCATCCGATACGCTCTTGGTCGATTTAATTTATTTAGCCTGCTGTATGACCCATTGTTATTGTTAGGTAAAGCCCTAAGAAAAACTAGAGGAAAAGGTTCTCCAAGCCTTCCCTAGATCCAGGTTTGCGTTAGCGTCCAACGGAAACCTGGGCCAACTCTTCTGGTCATCCAAGCCATCACTCCATCTCCTCCTGGGTCTGCCTCGACGATAGCTTCTACTATGTGGCACCCATTCTACAGCCTTCTTTGACCATGTTTCCGGATGTGGCGTCAGATATGTCCTGCCCAATTCCACTTCAACTGTTTTCAGTTAATGAAGAATTCCAATAGCTTAGGAGCTCGAATTCAGGTGTTATTCAAAATCAATGATCTTTATCATTATTGGCCTGTCATCCATCGTCCATTTTTGAACATAGGCCTACGTCTGCTATACCAGTTTTGATGAACCATTAGCTCCATCAAACATTTTTTGTTTCGCCTTTCAAATTCTCTTTCCAGCCAATTCTAAAAAAAAACTGTCCTATATTATGTCTGTTTCCACTAGTTCAGTTGTCCAGTTCAGGAGTGCGATTTTTGAATCTCATCCGTTGAACTCAGCAGTTGAAAATGTATGGAGATACGCATCTTTCTACTGCTGATTTGTCTTTCAAAAATCGCACTCCTGAAGTATAATTTTTGAAAGTCAATTCAGTAGTAGAAAGATGCATATCTCCACATAATTTAGACATTTTTACCAGCTGAACTCAGCGAATGAGATTCAAAAATCGCACTCCTGTTGACTGAACTAGTGAGGCTTTTTTTTAAATCATCACAAAAATTACAGAAAATGTTATAGGTGCTCGTTACGTTTAGATCAATCCAAATTAAAGACCGAAACATGTAGGGACCATAGACCAAAAACAATAAAGGTGAAAGAAATCGTCCTTATAATGACGTACCAATAAATATCATAATTATACTTTTGGATACAGGATCATGGAAGTGAGTAAACTAGGCCAACTTATATTTCGATTGGCTTTTGTTTCACTACAAGCAAAACCTAGCATCATTTCAAACCGTCACAACTACCTGACGACTTAGCCAAGCGATTCTAAGCCTTATTCCTAAAGAAAAACAGCAAGGACGCATTCAGAGCTCGTCCCACAAATCACCATCAAAGAACCTTTGACCTAATGTTAAAATTACAGCAGGACCGCAACACGTATCTGACATAATATAATATTCGTGCTCGGCTGGGCCACATCTCGACATTGCGAGTCGAGTTTGGTTTATATTATGAGTGGCAACGGAGGTGATATGCTGATGGTAGTGCTATTATTATTCATGCTACATGGGTCAACACACATCTTGTCATCAAAAATGGTAGTGCAGTTTTGACTGATAAATTGATAATTAACTCAATTATAGTCGAAATACGTATACTGTTGAAAATTGCGTGCCAGAGATAAACACGCTCAACATATTCGTTATTTTAGGAAAGTTTCTGAGTACTCTGATTTGATTTTATGTTTAATTAATAAACATCGTTTGTCCAAAATCCTCAACTTATTTAAATTAAACAAATTCACGTTGATTGAGGTAAGAATAAAGTTCCTTATGTTTTTTTTAGATTTACCTTGATATTCCACTCGAAATTATAATCATATCTAATATCATACATACCCTTCTGAATCCTAAAAATGCTTTCTTCTATCGTATTCAATGGCTTACTGTACATGTCATGCGCCGGATGTATCAGACTTAGTAAGTCTCTCGGGGAAGTAAGTAATTTTAAAAATCCTCTAAAACGGTTTATTCTCAAACTCTGTCACACCAAAAAAGTCTATAGTTTGTAAATTCAAAAGTCATTCAAGGACCATTAAAAAATATCCGCTTCTAGCTCATGACACGAACCAGCAACATTTGGCACGAGGCGCAGGTCGCAGTCCGCGATCAAAACACGATTTACGATTAATCTAATGACTCCGGTCATTAATTAATGTATCTTACATGTTTTACTGCTGGATTGAGTCGTCTGTCTGTTGGTGGTAGGGTAGATTTGTGAGACCAATTGGTTCGCTTTATTTCTATTTGACGTGACGTGGTATTATGGCCACACAAGATGCCAGGATTTGAATCCAGAGGTAAATCGCCGAGAGGTATCGAGGAATCGAAAATTTTGCAAACGCTTAGATTAAAATTACAATTTCATTTATTTTGACCTAATAATGCCGGCCCTATAGCTAAGTTGAATATAGGTAAATCCCAAATGGCACATGTAGCATTATAAGAGACCACTTTTGGTGTAACTCGGAACTTGTTGCATTAATTAACACTTAATAGGGTTCAACTGAGAACTTAGAGCTGCTTATTACGCTTTAGTCTTTATAATAGCATTATAAGAGCAGGAACGGATACTATTGTAACGGGATCAGAGTTAGAGCAGCTGTCAAAAATGCCTTCTTACAGCCTATATCGCATTGGTTGCTTAAGAGCATTATAGGGGCAGTAAAATATGATTATTGCTGTATAAAGGTGTAGAATTATACCACTGTAATGCTAGCATCTTAAAAGAGTCAATGTGAACTACTGTACAGCCAATAGAGTTAAAGTGGTGTACACGTAGAGTGATTTAACGCTTAAAGTTCTATATTGGTTCACCTCAACTCTGTTATTCAGCCTCTTTTTCAAAGCTGCTTAAAGGAGTTATATTAGCACTCGTGAACACCATAGGTATTCCGAGATACCCTTGTAACTCAGAAATACAGAATTTGGCAGTAAAGTGGTGTACACGTAGAGTGATTTAACGCTTAAAGTTCTATATTGGTTCACCTCAACTCTGTTATTCAGCCTCTTTTTCAAAGCTGCTTAAAGGTGTTATATTAGCACTCGTGAACACCATAGGTATTCCGAGATACCCTTGTAACTCAGAAATACAGAATTTGGCAGTAAAGTGGTGTACACGTAGAGTGATATAACGCTTAAAGTTCTATATTGGTTCACCTCAACTCTGTAATTAAGCCTCTTTTTCAAAGCTGCTTAAAGGTGTTATATTAGCACTCGTGAACACCAAAGGTATTCCGAGATACTCTTGTAACTCAGAAATACAGCATTTGGCAGTAAAGTGGTGTACATGTAGAGTGATTTAACGCTTAAGGTTCTATATTGGTTCACCTCAACTCTGTTATTAGCCTCTTTTTCAAAGCTGCTTAAAGGTGTTATATTAGCACTCGTGAACACCAAAGGTATTCCGAGATACTCTTGTAACTCAGAAATACAGCATTTGGCAGTAAAATGGCTACAGAAAATACCACTATATTGCTTTAGTCTGCATAATGGCGTTTAAGTAGTTCACATGAATGGCTTAAGCGTTGATGTGAACCATAATAACACTAATATAAGCCGACAGGCTGCATATTGGTTCACTTGAACTCTTATTTACTGCAATAAGCGTTATAGAGGAACCGGTGTGTACTCTTGTACAGCCATAGTCGTTAATTCAGGATTATAAGAGTTCACATAGGTTTCTTAAGAAGCGCCATTTTGTTATAACTTTATAACCTAAACTATATGATAAATAATATTATGGTGTTGTTTATGTTTTACTAATGATTTCTGCTTTTATTTACACGTGAAACACATATTTATTATAATATAAAATAAAACTTTGTATGATTTAATGTAAATCAGACACAAAAAATGTACACATATATTTTGACGTGTAATTATTTTCACAATATTTCTAATTAAAAACGAAATATTTCCGAGGCGCGTAAAAAATTTGCTATAAAACCATACAAACATTCACAATGAACTTGCATTCCCAAATGTATTCACAGGCTAATATTATAAAAGTGTACTTAACTAGGTTATCACAAATTCTCAATAAAACTTCACTTCACGCCACCAACACTCACGGAATTTATTTAAAGAATTTAACTCTACTAATAAAATAAATTCAGGTTTTTTATGTACACACTCTGCTGATGCTCGAAGAATAATGTAGAACCTCAAGCGTTATTTAAGTATAGCAGTAACCCCAATCCTAGGGCTTAGTCTGTATAACAGGACACACGTATTCTGTTAAGCAGCTGATATAATGCCTTGTGGCCCATTATAATTCCTATATAGAACCTTAGGCTGTATAACAGGACACTCGTATTATGTTAAGCAGCTGATATAATGCCTTGTGGCCCATTATAATTCCAATATAGAACCTTAGGCTGTATAACTTGTGCCCAAATAAGAGTTATATCGGTGTTAACAGCGCTGTTAACACCATTGTAACACCATCTTATACAGCCTTTAGTTTCCGTGTACACCAAAAGTGGTCTCTTATAATGCTACATGTGCCATTTGGGATATTTGTACCCGTGTCATGAATGTTTGTATCTATATTTTATATCACATTCATTCAATACAGGGTGTTAGGGCATAGCGTAAATACAATAAAATGGGTGCGCTTAGTGGCCACGTTGGGTCTATGCTTGCGCTGAGTGCAGGGGGCTCGCGCGGTTTGCGGAGGGGTGAGGCACCAGCCGTTGGGGTACAGCGCGCAGGTGAATCGGTACTGGGACCGCGCCCCCCGCCACCCGCACAATAGGCCTGTCGCGACCCGAGAGCGCCCTCACTATTAGTATATTCACTTTGGTTGGGGTAACAGTTGCATCCCATGACACTGAACAACATTCCCAAAGAAACCTATAGGAAATTCGCAAAACAATTTTTGGTCATTCCATACTAAACGCAATCAGCTGATCGAATGTTTGTATGAAAAGTCAATTTTTTTTTTCGAAATTTCTTTATATGTTTCTTAGGCAAAGTTGTTCAGTATCATGGGTACAGTCACCCTTTTAAAGTAATGCAACTGTTTACTCTTACATCCTGTATTATTGTCTAGTCATTATAATACAAGTCCGGACAAGATTCTTGTACAACAAATATTCTACTATGGAGGGCCATAATCAAAATCTAGATTCATAAACCTTGAAATAGTAGCACCATCCAGACAATATTGCCAGTAGCTTCAGCCATCATCGTTTTCAAGTATTAATCTTAGCGAATCGAATTACTGATTTGTTTATGTATCACATAAATTGCATTTAAATTAAGTACATAAGTTACAAAGGTATGACACGATTATTTTATAATAAATTAACTTAAAGCATTGTGGGCATGATTAAAATTGATTTACAATTTGTATGGCTGTCGCAGTGGTGTAAATCTATAAATTGAATTAATTTTATTTATCAAATCAAATCAAATCATTCAGGTTATTTATTAGGTTATGTTTATTTGACATCCTGTAATATTACTGAACCACTAAAGTAGGGGTACAGTTCATGAAAGAGTATCTATTATTATACTAGATACAGTACGGACACTCCCTTCCTCCCACCAACTTTTTACCTCACCCCCTCTATCGCCCTCTGGTTACCGCGCACTGGTTCCTTATGTGCTGACGTCATCTTGGCAATTTCAAATTTTAAATTTTAAATTTTGTATGCAGTGTCCGGGCTGTGGTAGGGGTATACAATGTGTAGGAGTCGCTTTGTAGGTCTGTTACTGGCTGGTCGCGCCTAGACGTCGGTTGCCCCTTCCCCGCCCTATACAACGAAGCTCGAAGAGAGAAGAGTTTTATCGAAAAACTACCCTTATAAAACCACATATTCTATAACCGTACGTATCAAGCACTTAATTGCTAAACAAACTAGACATTGGCAAAATCATCTACATGAACATGGACACAACATTTAAAAATTAG
The DNA here is from genome assembly GCA_922987775.1 of Agonopterix subpropinquella. Classification (NCBI taxonomy): domain Eukaryota; kingdom Metazoa; phylum Arthropoda; class Insecta; order Lepidoptera; family Depressariidae; genus Agonopterix; species Agonopterix subpropinquella. The sequence continues at coordinate 1,799,558 of OV277693.1, read as the reverse complement.
AATGGAAAAGAATCGTTAAATAACACCTTAAATATAATTTTTTGTTGTTATCTCGACAATCTTGAATGCTATAAATGTCAATGTTTGGTTGTTTGGATGTTTAGATGTTTGTCACTCAATCACGCATAAATGGCTGACCGGATATAAATAAAATTTGCCACGCAGTTAGAATAATGGTAACACATAGGTTAAATTTTTTATTGTTTATTTTGTTTATCTTGGCCATCGAGTTATATGGACAAGAGCACAACCACAGTATAAGACAGTAAACTATCTCTATACAGTGGTACCAAACGCGGCTTGTATGTGTGATAGCTAGATACTCTTTCACCCGCCAGCGCTTCTACCCCGCATGTGGCGCATGCATTACATCTGTTTATCGCATCACCTCTAGTACATAGTACACAATAGCTTAATGTTACTGGCCAGTGTTTTATTGCTTCAATTCCTTATTATCTTATATTTATATATATAAAAGAAAGTCGGGTTTGTTCGAACACTTATAACTCGAGAACGGCTGAACCGATTTTCATGATTTTTGGTTTGTTGAATTTGTCTCCGTCCCGAATAGCAGAATAACTATTAAAAACATTGGAAAATGGACGAAAAAATTAAATAAAAGTAAAAATATTTTCCCATACAAAATGTTCATGAGTTTCGTAAGTAGCATTATGTTAAATCTCGTTGATGTTCGTCCCGTGTCGGTAGACTCGAATCCCCTCAAATTGAAGAACGAATTAAAATAAGGGTTTCGAATCGACAACATATATCCAAAATATTCGGATTATCGCGTAATTTAGATTTTCACAATGCTAAAATTAGTGTCACTGTCACAAACGATCGACATTTTGTTGGTTGTCAAATATTTATGGAAAGCTGATGGAAAGGAGATCTCAAAGGAGACTTTATTTAACGATGAGTCTTTTACTTATACGAAAACGGATAGGGATAGGTAGATAACGTTTTGATCCGTTAACATTTTGAGCCGTCAAACAACAGAGCTGTTCAAGAAGCTTTTATACCTACACAGATGGAGATTGCATTACAATCATTTCATCATTGAATGATCTCGAGAACAGCTGGACCGATTGCGATGAAATGTTGGTGAGTTGTTGTGCACGTGCCAGGGAATGCTTATAAATAAAAAAACAACGGGTTGCAGCCCGGGAGTGCCGGAAGAAGTAAAAACTAAGCCCAAAAAGTGCACAACGCCACCACTTAAGAAGTTTTCACTCCAAAAACAAAAACATCGAAACCCCGCTCGGCCTGCGGCCTCGCTTGGCAGGCAGACTGACTCCGCAGACCAGGTCCACCAGGCTTCCCCAGGGGGGACGCCTCGGCCTTCGGCCTCGCGCTCACTCGCTATGTTTTTGTTCACTTCAAAAACAACAACATCGAAACCCCGCTCGGCCTGCGGCCTCGCTTGGCAGACAGACTGACCCCGGAGACCAGGTTCACCAGGCTTCCAGGGGGCACGCTTCGGAGCTTCGCTGCTACGCGTAGCTCGGCCTTCGGCCTCGCGCTCGGCTCGGCCTGCGGCCTCGCAAAGCGGAATTATACAGGGAGGGAAGTTTAGCGACGACATCTAACGTTGGTTGATTGTTGGTAGTTGATCTTGATGATAGTTGGCAACGTTTGTTACAGAGGGCGCTTTAGGAACAAGATTTTAAGTCTTACGTCACGTGACTTCATCGATCAGGTCAGGTTACGTCACCGATCCGTGACGTCTCGGTCCTAACGCGAGTTTAACATTTTTACCCATACCAAAAAAGTGCACAACGCCGCTAAAGATGTTTTCACTTTAAAAAAACGGCCAAGTGTGGGAAGGTGTAGGGTAGGTGTAGAGAAGGACGAATGGCAGGACAACGTCTGCCGGGTCAGCTAGTTATTAATAAATAAGCAACTATTTATTATGAACTTATTTAAGAACAACTTGCAACTATCACAATCCAAACCACCAACATAATAAATCCGATGACTTAACTACACATTAAAATTAACTATTTTCATAAACCGAACGGGAACGCAACTGGTAACGTAGTCGTAACATAGTCAGAGTTGCGTTTAATGTTCGATTCAGTCGCTAGACATGTGAGCGGCGATCCTTGACCCGGCGACACGAGCGCATCTCCGACACAAACTCTAGCACTAGATGTGACTATTTTAGATAACTGAACGCAAATGCAAACACATTTGTTTGACTCGTGACCAAAATGATAAAGAAAACACATGTAATTGCTCTATTTATGGATTTGACTAAAGCATTTGATCTTGTAAACCATAACGTTTTAGTAGATTAATTTATATACTTACGGTTTAAGGGGGTGACATGCTTAAATTTCTTCAGTCAAACTCCGAAAATAATTCATACCGTATAATCCATAGCGGAAATAGAATACTATTCAAATCCCAGGCCCATATCCTACGATGTACCCCAGGGTAGTGTATCAGGTCTGGTCTTATATCTAATATACATTAATGACTTACCAATAACAACTCGACATATTAACAAATAGCCATATTCGCTGGTGATACCACGGTGGTGTTCTGTGGTGATGAGGTTCAATTCAGTCAGTATACATGTGAGCGGCGATTCTTGACCCGGGCGACACACGATCTAACACTTAACTAGATGTGACTACTTTAGATTATTGAATGCAACTAGAAGCAAATGGGATTTACGATAAACAAAATAAACACTAAGTTCGTAACAAAATTATAAGCGATCGATCGATCGATTAATTGTATTTTGTTAGTCAAGGTTACTTAAATTAAGTTGATTGATTGATTAATAAGAAAATACTTTGTAGTCTGTACGTAACTTACATCATACATTTAACAGACATTCCGGATTGTTTGTTTCATACAAAAGACATCAACGAGGCCTACACATCTCATCTACACTATTATAAAGTTGTAAAAGAAGTGTATCACAAAAAAGGTGGTTATGTGTCCATTTAATGTCAATTTACTATTACAAATACATAAAGACCAAAAATACCCTTAACACATCCAGTGAAACATATCAAAGATGGAAACTACGAGGCAAGTTGAGTAGACTTGTGTAACAGTAGTAAACTCGAGTCACAATAACTGCCATGTATAGGTCATTTTGTATAGCTGCATACGTAATTAGGCAGGTTGGAGCTAAATCGCTAATTATGGAAAATACAGAAGGTCTACATTAATAAGATGCATGATGGCACAGAGTACACATGTATGCACGATATTTCATACGGGGGCGATACTAGGCAAATACTACGGATCTCCACTTTGAGCGATCATAGCAATGAAAACGAGTCACCACCAACAACATAAACCTTAATAACTCGGAAACTAAGAATGATAACTTAATAAAAAAAAGTATTTTATAGATAATTTAATACTACTACTTAAATTAATAAAATTTCAGGTAAAAAAGGCTGAAACCTAAATAAATGAATTTTTGAAAATTTAATTATTATTATTCAAAATTTATTATCAATGTCGTAATTGTATCACTCGCATACACAAAATATGGGAAATTTTATATCTAGGACAAAAAATGGTTATTTTGAATTCTTAGTCTGCGCTGCGATAGAATTGATGCATTTGTATTTACGTATTTTAATTAAGTCAAGCAAATGAAAACTAAAAATATTATCAATTCATTTAAGAAGTATTAAATAGTCCATGAAACACTTTTTATTTTAATAAGCTATCACTCTTAGTTTCCGAGATATTAAGGTATGTTGGTGACCCATTTTCATTAGATTAGATTTCTTTATTGCATTCGTGTACAACTTAAGGTGCTTAAGGTTGGGTTCTTGTAAGGTGGTAAAGAATTACAAGCAAAGTATTTCTATTTCACTGTCCAAGATATTTATTTTATTTTTATTTATTTACATGAACCCTGGTAGTGGTAGGGCGCAGCAACTCTCATTTCTCTCGAGTGTAGTATTATCACTTGCTCAGGATATAAGGTTTACATAATGTTATTAACAAATCTTCACATTTATTTGAGTGATCTTTCAGGACTAAAAACGCTAGTCTTGTACAGTACAGTTTGCAAAAACGGCTATTATTATGTATCTTCAATAATTAAATTAGCATGTTGCTTATCGGTTTTCTCAGTAAATATTACTCTGGAACTTATTTTGCTAGGTGTTTTAAAATCTGAATAAGTTTGTGTCTGCTACATAGAGGTAGCAAGAAGGCACAATTAAAATTTTTTTTGTATATAATTATATCTTCTAACATACAGACAAATTTCTGTTACAGTTTTATAATAATATACAGGGTGTGAGGCATTACTTTAATGTGTGATTATACTCATGGTACTGAAAAACTACCCCAAAGGAACAAATGAAAATTCGAAAAAAAAATCTTTTCAAACAAACGTTCGATCTGATTGCATTAATAAAGTCAATTTTTTTTTTTATTACTATCTGAAATCCGATAGATTTCTTAGAGAAAGTTGTTCAGTATCACCCCTTAAAGTAATGCCACTGTTTACTATAACACCCTGTAGATATTTTAGCCACAGTACACTAATTGAGGAAGCTCATCATGCTATCGAACATTTTCTCAAAACAATATATATCCAACTTTTTTGCAGCAATATGACCGTATAAAGTGCGCTATGTTTTAAAAATAATGAGTGTGTACGATGCGCGCACGCAGCGGGGAGTTGAATTATGGTGACACGTTTCATAGATCACACGGCGTACCACCAAGTGATATATTTAGGTAATAAGTAATCCATATAAGATGTGAAGGTACATATTGGATGGTTGGCCGCAAAGTTATTGTGGTTTTAGAATTGAATGGACCTCCGTGACTCTTCATCTATTATTGATAAATCAGACTATTTCAGTAAGCTCCTTGTATAGATACATAGTGGTTCCAGTTTAGACCACACCATCTCTGAAGTGCGATTTTTGAAAATCATACGAGCGACTTGGCACTAGAAAATGTCAAAATTACTATGGAGATTATGCATCTTTCTACTGCTAAGTCGCTCGTATGATTTTCAAAAATCGCACTTCTGACCGTGGCCACACCCTAGAGCTAGACAATTCATACAAATAGGCTCGCACTGACAAGAAAAGGCTAGCAAATATATAAATATCTTGGACATTGTCAGTCCGAGGTAAATAAGTGCAATGGAGGGAATTCTGATATTTCTTTTTTTCTTTTTCCTACTCCTCCTATCTTCTTTGATTAATTCATTGCGGGTTCCAAGACAGATTAGAGTCATCCCCCGGGCTCGCTGGACTTCATTGTCCAGTGTTGTGAATGGTCGCCGCTGTTGATCCTGGTTTACAGGAGTTACAGCGGTGGGAATGGGCCTATGCCCGTAAAAATAAGTCCGAGGTATCTTATTTTTTATGCAGTGTTTTTGAAGGTGGAAGGCAAACCACCTGTCTCCATCTGACACATCATCCTAAAGCCTACAAAACGACCTAACTGCTTCTTCTTCTCTATCGAGAACTTCGTACTTCTCGTCTATCGAGTCGATGGCATGTCATTCAAATGTTTCCAGCCCAGTATTTCGCCACACGGATAGCATTATCGGCAGCGTCCAAGCTCCGTTCGCGTGCAGGTGTCCGGGCAGGAAGTGCAGGACACGGGATGGACCATAGTCTGAGGAGAACACAACATTCACACCCAAGGTTCTACCCGTCTGTGTAGCTCTAGTTGAATAGATTGTCTTTACTCTTCTTGTCTTTACTTCAGTAAAGACCTTACTGCTGAAAGTACTCCTTCTTACAACTTCTGTTAAAAACATAGTTTATAGCAAAGTTTGTGACAACGTACCAAGTTTATTGTTGTATGTTTTTCAATCCTGTAAATGTCAATTTTCCGTAACTTTGACTCTACCCATCGAGAATATAAGCTTCAAACCTATGAGATACAATCAAGGAATATTTTCTTCTGTATGCTGAGGATGACACGCAACATCATCAGCCTATATACTTTCCATTGTAGGACACAAGCCTACCCTCAAGGAGGGTATAATTATGGTCTAATGCCCATGGTCTTATTTTGTGTCTAAAGGTACATGCGTACGATATTTGCATGCATGCCCACTGCCCAATGCGGATTGGTAGACTTCACATGCGCATAAAAATTTCTTCTTCAACGAATGCAGGTTTCCTCACAATGTTTTCCTTCACCGTTTGAGAGCAGTCGGTATTACGTACATAAAGTTAGAAAAACTCATTTGTACATGGGATGTCGTCCGTACGGATTCGAACCCGAACACTCCACTCATGATTTACCTCTCCGCAACGCCAATGCTCCATGTATGTGTATTGTAAATGTGTAGTAAGCTTTAACCCTTTATATCTTATTTCATAAATCCAAAGTCCATTTTAGCGTACATTGCGCAATAACCCTCCGTACGACCATAAGTGTAATACTGGAAATGCCAGAGACGTCGTAATTAATATTATTGCGACTTGCGACCATCCAAACTAAACTCTTTATATCACGTCCCAAACCTCAACTCGTATGACGACGTAGTAAATACGAGAATGGCTTGGTTTGTGGGTGTTTGGTTGTTGACCTAAGGGTCGGGGCAGACGATGCATTTTTCTATGAGACTGCGACCTAAGAGCCAATGAATGCTGTTTTATTGCATTGCGCAAGGTGGGCTACAGAGTAGCTACGATGGTAGAGGTATCATCATCATCACTGATCAAATCTGAAGAACCATACGGGGTCCTTCTTAATATGCTGACACTTTTTTAAGGGGATGATCAGACCATCAAACTGAAAAACTTTCTCTATGGCACCAACATCGAAATTGCGAAAAAAATTATCAGCTCTTCCATACAAAATTGCAAACCTACTCGAGCCAAATTTATGATTTCGATGTTGGTCCCATGATGGTCTGATAATCCCCTTAAAAAAGTGTCAGCATATTAAGAAGGACCCTGTATAAAATCTATCAGGAGCCGTCGAACATGTATAACAGATATCATTAGCATCCTTTTGAACTAAGAGTCTACCCATCAAACTTTTACAATGGGAGCAAAACGATCGGAGCAAAAAAAATCTTATGTTGCATAAATTCAGTCGAGCAGGCATTTATGTCGAGTAGTTTAGTATGGAACAGCAGATTTTTTTTTGCTCTGATCGTTTTGCTCCCATAGTAAAATTTGTTCAGTTTGATGGGTAGACTCTTAATTTAAAAGGATGCCAATGATATCAATTTTAGCTGGTAGTATATTAGATTTTGAAGACGCGAGACATTGTGTCAGAATCGTAATAAATGGCGATCAATGATCTAATACTAGCGACGACTTCATACATAAAACTCTTTATTGAAAAAAACGATTGCGATGAAATAAAGCCTTAATATTCTCCATAATGAACTAAACCTATACTACTATGCCTTTGTTAAAACCCTACCCAAATCGGTTTAGTAGTTTTTAAATTATGCGTGCACAAATAAACAGACAATTTTTTTTAAATGATCTCAATGTATTCCATGAGTACCCTCAATTTTAGCAAGTATCTTACAATTTTATTATAATTATGAAATTGTAGATTAATTTATTTATTTTATTTTATTTGTTAATGAAAATAGTCTGGGTACTGTGTTTATGATTATTTTTATCATTTAATCTAGATTTCAATTAAAAATATACAATAGCCCCATTTTATTCCCCTTTGGAATAGCGCCTTATACATATGTATGTATAACATCCCTACTATATTTAGATTCACTTTTACCTTTGTAAAATAAGTAGAGGAGGTTCACAAGGAAATCGAAGGAATTTACCCAGAAATGGGACACAGAGAATGGTACAAAACAAAAAATGATAGACTGCAATATAACTCTTCTCTTATTAATCTAAAACTACTAACAAGAATAAATTGTAGTGGTAATTTCTGACCTGGGAACCGCACGTATGTTCTACAGGGTGTTAGGGTCATGATACCGAACAACTTTACCTAAGAAATTCTCTAAAAAAAAAATGCTTTCCATACTAAATGCAATCGGCTGATCGAACGTTTGTATGAAAAGTCGAATAATAGTACATTACTGCAGCGGCCAGCAACAGAGGCATTGATGGACGAACGTGTAAATGCGGGCCGAGGCGAAGCCGATCCATCAATGCCTAGTTGTGGCCAAGACTTGTATAGTACTTTTCTCAAATAATGCGCGGAAATTAAAACAGTTAATTTTCTAAAATAATTCGCGAAAATTAAAACTCTTTTCAAAATCAATGACGAACAACGAACAACAATTTGTTTTTTTTTCAATGAACAGCTTTCTATTTGCAAGCCAGTTCGAAATTTATATAAAACCTTTGATGAGTTACCTCCTTGGTCGCCATGTTTCGGTGAAAAATATCGTTCCATTTTTAAATTACACGACAGATATGAGTTAGTTTACTATGTAATTTAGTTGGCCGCTAAACACGACAGATATGGATTTTCATACAACATTGCCGGCCGCTGCGCGCATGTATTTGGCCAGTACAGCAATTTCGATTTATCTCGAAGAAGGTTGTCAAAATAATGCTCACATTTCCAAGCATGTTTGAGAAATAGTACATTACTGCAGCGGCCAGCAACAGAGGCATTGATGGACGAACGTGTAAATGTGGGCCGAGGCGGAGCCGAGGCACACATACGTAAGTCCATCAATGCCTAGTTGTGGCCAAGGCTTGTATAGTACTTTTCTCAAATAATGCGCGGAAATGAAAACAGTAAATTTTCTCAAATAATTCGCGGAAATTAAAACTCTTTTCAAAATCAATGACGAACAACGAACAACAATTTGTTTTTTTTTTTTCAATAAACAGCTTTCTATTTGCAAGTTAGTTCGAAATTTAAATAAAACCTTTTTTGAGTTACCTCCTTGGTCGCCATGTTTAGGAGAAAAAGATCGTTCCATTTTTAAATTACACGACAGATATGAGTTTACTATGTAATTTATTTGGCCGCAAAACACGACAGATATGGATTTTCATACAACATTGCCGGCCGCTGCGCGCATGTATTTGGCCAGTACAGCAATTTCGATTTATCTCGAAGAAGGTTGTCAAAATAATGCTCACATTTCCAAGCTTGTTTGAGAAAAAATCTTTTTTGCAAACCTCTAACCCTCTTCGATAAAGTTATCCAGTGTCCTCGCATCGGTACAATAACGTAATGCAACTATTTATCCTAACACCTTGCAGTAACTAAAGTGTATTTAACCATTTGGTTACTTTTTGTTTGGATAGATCTGCATACCGCATAAGAAAAGTATTAGTTCAAGCAAATGCTAAATAAATAATTTATATTATGTATATTGTGCTTATTTACATAAACGTGTTGAATATTATAGACATAATTTTATGCATTGCTGATTACCTCAGATAAAACCTGCATTAATCAGGAAGATTCCAATTCATTTATAAGCATCATTACAAATTGCCCAAAATTATTTTAATAATTTATTTATTCAAGGTTGCAAATTTTTTGTTATTTGAACTGGTATTTTGTTTGACCTTTTTACCACAGTCACAGCCGGGCACTCCAAAGTGATACGGAAACAAACTAGTGTTAGCGCGTCTCTATGTATTTTTTTGCTCGGCTCCCCTAAAGTATCCCCTGAAAGTGCGGGGTGAGGTCCCGGCCATCAGAGCTCCGTCAGTCGTGTCGCGTTTGATAGCTGCCTACGGCACCTTGTATCTTATGAGGTAGTTTATGAAGCAAAGTTTCTGGCTATCCTAGAAGGGCTTATGGGTGAGAGGCTATGAATGTATGTAATATTGGTGCAAGTTGGGCCTCCGAAGCAAAATACTCAAGAAACTGGTGGCATTTAATCACGAATTAGCGAAGATACAGGCCCTGTACCCGGACTTTCGATGTTGCATATATCGCCACTGTTTCGGTTCGCACTTCATTGTAATAGAGTTGACATTGGAAAGAAAACGTTCACGAAATTGCGAAGTTCGAATGTGAAAAAAAGTGCGGGTAGAGGCCCAGATTATGAGGATTTGGAAGATTTTCAAGTTTTAATTCACTCTTGTGATGCTAGATGTAAAAAAAGTCTGTTTCAAACAGGGAATTATTACCGAACTCTGATAGTTTCAACGTAGGCGGAACCGTGTCAATATTGATTGCATAAATTGGTTTTATTTTTAGGGTTCCGTACCCAAAGGGTGAAAACGGGACCCTATTACTAAGCCTACGTTGTCCGTCCGTCCGCCCGTCCGTCTGTCCTACCTATTTAGGGCTGTAACTGTGTTATTACGGCGGATTTGTTAAATAATAAAAATGACAAAAAGGTAAAAATTAAGGGGGGTTCTCAACAAGAAACTAGTTTTAATCACCGTTTTTTCTTCACGCTTTATCGTAAAAACGGTAATACATACAAGCGTCAAACTTAGTTTGATTATAGAGCAAACTCTACAAAATAACAACAAATACTAAAAACCGGCCAAGTGTGAGTCAGTCTTGCACTAAAGGACCCGGACAAAAAAAGTTTTTATTAAAGTTAATAATGTTGTGTTCTGTGGTAGTGTGGTACGGAACCCTCGGTGCGCGCGTAGCCCGACTCGCACTTGACCGGTTTTATTTTGTTACCCAAGTTTTATAGCCAACAAAAATATGAATATTTTACTAACCGACTTACTACATATTTATGTAAATATTTGTTACGGTTTCTGATACTACGATATTATATTACATTTTATGTAAATGTAACTTTTTTCTACAAATAATCTTACATTCCGAACATGCTATTGGCAAAGTATACAAAGTGTATCGAATTACAACAAGAATTTTATTTTATAATTTATTCTATTACTTTTAATGGGAGAATTTATTATAAATTAGTGACTCATAGCTTTGTGAATGACTCTAAAACAGAAATTAATAGATTTTTATTTTATCTTATAATAGTTGATGATCAAAAGAAACAAATAAGATCATTATGATTTCGTTGACCGTATTAAACCGGGAAAAGCAAAGTTTGTTGACTTCTACATACATACATACATGACTTCTACATGGTGTTACATAAACAATTTAAATCGTTTCTTTGAGATCAACAACTAAACAGCATTCTGAACAACTGAACAACTTTCACTATGGGAGCAAACAGATCTAAACTAAACTGCAATGCCTACTCGACTCAAATGTATGCAACAGCAGATTTTTTTGCTCCGATCGGTTTGCTCCCATAGTAAAAGTTGTTCAATTTGATGGGTAGACTCTTAGTTTATAAGGATGCCAATGATATCAATTTCACCCTGTAGATAAAAATATGAGATAAGAAATTATCAAAAGATGATTGGAGTCGCTTAGCAAGTAAGCTTTCAGTCGGTCGCGTCGTGCTGGTCGGGTTCTATTTGGCATGCCACAAGGCTCTATACCATTATGTTTTAGCTCAAATGAGTCTTTATATATGTACTCATAAAACAGTCAGTACTGAGTCAATGAGGTAGACTCTACATAAAACTTACGGTAGCAAAGATTGTGGAACTTTTGTCCGACAAACAGTTTATCGCAAACCGCAATGGCTATGTGCACGACATTAGCGCCACACTACCGCGGCGTACTGACAGAACTTTTTCGGGCAGCCGTGAATTATTTACACTATTATAGTACTGTAAAAGTCTGTGTTTGTTCGAGGATTCTGCCAAAACTACTGGACCGAATTTGATAAAACTTTTTATATTTAAAAGCTTATTATTAGTCTTAAAAGCTAGCTTATATTTTATTTCGGTACGATGACGGGAGCGGATGCGGACGAAGCCACGGACAAAATCTAATTTGTATCGGAATTCCCATACAAACTTTTACCTCAGTTTTAACACCTTTGGGGGGTTAAAATGCGACAAGCCTTTTTTAAGTGAGCATCTAGATGATAATAGAAACTTCCATGCCCAATTTTAAGTTTGTAGTATTGACAGTTTTGGAGATTTCGTGTTAAGTTAGTGTGCTGATTTTCATAGATTCAAGCAACTCTGACACAGCTTCGCCGTCAGTAGTACAAATTTCTGCCACGGCGTGCGCTGCGATCGACTTGACAGTTTCCAACACCCACTTCGCACATAGCCAATATCTGTATTATTGAGTTACTCTGTGTTCGAACACCCAATGCAAGAATTATGTAGCATTGTGACAGTGGTTGGAGCGAGCACGAATTAGCTCGGTCTGTAGCGATGCGATGCGATGCGATGCCGGTGCATCTACACTATTTAGTTCAATGTGGGAGGCTATCTTCAATCACATGTGACTACATTCATTTTAGGTTTTCATAATAAATCATAAGGCATACGCCCACAACTCATTCCTACGCTGTAAAGGATTTGCTATGATTTACTGTGTGCTCTTTTGGGCATCTCAACGGACAAATAGGATGAATCTGCAAAGCATTTTTCGTCCCTTACAAAATCGTCCTTCAAAAACACTTGAGCAAATTATTATAATGCAAGCCAAGGGAAACCAATTAAGACAAGACTTAAACACTAGCTAGTCTAAGTGAATTCCAAATAAAAGCGGTCAAGTGCGAGTCGGGCTACTCGCGCACCGAGGGTTCCGTACCACACCACTACAGAACACAACATTATTAACTTAGAAAAAAAACTGTTTTGTCAGGGACCTTTAGCGCATGACCGACTCACACTTGGCCGGTTTTTAGTATTTGTTGTTATTTTATAGGGTATGCTCTATAATCACACTAAGTTTGATACTTGTATGTATTACCGTTTTTACGATAGAGCATGAAGAAAAAACGTTGATAAAAATTAGTTTCTTGTTGAGAACCCCCACTTAATTTTTAAATATTTGATATTTCTTATTATTTGTTAACAAATCCGCCGTAATAACACATAATCTGAGAAAATTTCAACTATCTAGCTATTACGGTTCAAAAGTAAATAGGTAGGACAGACGGACGGACAGACGGACGGATGGACGGACGGACGGACAACGTAGGCTTAGTAATAGGGTCCCGTTTTCACCCTTTGGGTACGGAACCCTAAAAATTTTATCGTCTGATGATTTGTCGGTCTCGTTTATGTCCTTTGTTTGAAACGAATGCAATTGATCCGTATCTCCAAGTCCCTCCCCCCTAATCGTGAAAGGAGGAAGCCCATGCCAAGATCTTATACTACGAATACTTTACTTTAGATTATTAAGGTTGTCTGGAAGAAATCGCTTTTTAGCGATAAGACCGCCTAATTTGTACCAGAATAAGTTTTGTTTCCTATTGTGTAATGTCATTTGAAACCAGGGTCCTGGGTTCGAATCCCGGTTCGGTCATGGATGTTTTTTTTTTTTTTTTTATGTGTGATAGGTAAGCATTTGACCCCAATCTCACCTGACGTTGAGTGATGATGAGGCCGAAGATGTAACATGCTTACCTAGAAAGATGCCTATTCACTCTCGCCTTGAAGAGGCCCAGGTTGTATTGCTCAGGGAACAGGTCCGCAGGCAGGGCATTCCACTCCTTAGCCGTGCGCATTATAAAAGAAGAAGCAAACTTCTTCGTGCGAATTGCTGGTAGGTCAACGACATAAGGGTGGAAACCCAGTCTGCGTCTCGTCCCCCGCAGATGAAAGGGAGACGGTGGTATCAGATCGTGTAGTTCAGTCGCACACTCTCCGAAATGTATCCTATAAAAAACAGATAGACAGGCTACCTTGCGACGATGCTCAAGACTTTGTAGCTTCGCCACCGAGGTTGGATCACCTATGAGCTTCCTGGCACGCCTGTCGATTGAGTCCAGCGCGGTCAGCTGGTATTGGGCAGACCCGTCCCAGAGATGGCAGCAGTACTCCATACACGATCGGACTTGTGCTTGATAAAGTTGTAGAAGCTGTCCCGGAGTAAAGTACCGTCTGACCTTCGAGAGGACGCCCAGTTTTTTCGCTGCGGTTTTCGCCATGGACTCAATGTACCGTCCGAAATTCAGATCGGACGATATGTTAATGCCAAGGAGCTCCAGGCGATCAGCTATCGGTATGGACACATTTCGGAAAGTCGGGGTCAAAGCGAAGGGACTCCGTTTTGTGGAGAAAAGGCACGCCTGTGTTTTGCTTGCGTTGAAACTGACCCGATTAGTATCACCCCAGCCGGACACAGATTCAAGGGCCAAGTTTATTCGCTGCACCATGGCCTCTCGACAAGACTGAGTAACGTCCAATTTGACCCCTGCACCGGACAGATATCTGTCAGCAACAGTGCTGTCGTCTGCATACCCAAAGGTTCCGGGCACAAGCATGTCGTTTATATGCAGCAGAAATAAAGTGGCTGACAGAACTGACCCCTGAGGAACACCGGCATTTATAGCCATTTGATCCGATGAGTATCCATCAATGACTACTCGAATGGATCGTTCGCTCAAGAAGTCAGCTATCCAGTTGCATAGGTCAATCGGAATTCCATATGATGGAAGCTTGCTTAAAAGGCTTGCATGCCAGACCCTGTCAAAGGCTTTGGATATGTCAAGAGACACGGCAAGTGCCTCCCCGTATCTCTCGACAGCCTCGCTCCACAGATGAGTGGCATACACAAGAAGATCCCCCGTGGACCGTCCTGGGCGGAACCCATACTGACGGTCACTGAGGAGGTCGTTATGTTCCAGGTATGCCAGGAGCCGGTTGTTAAGTACACGTTCCATAGTCTTGCAGAGTATGGAAGTGACTGATATTGGTCTATAGTTGACAGGGTCGGCACGACTGCCTTTTTTGGGCACGGGTTGCACGTTGGCAAGCTTCCATGACCTTGGGACTACCGCAGTCTTAAGTGAGAGGCGATACAGGCGTGTTAAAACAGGAGACAACTCTGGAGCACAGGTGCGTAGGACAATCGCTGGGATTCCGTCGGGTCCGCTAGCCTTGTTCACGTCTAGAGAACGCAGGATTTTAAGAACCTCTTTTTGGCGAATGTGAACTGATGCCATTGAGCATTCAGTACGAGGAATGGTAGGTGGTGCCTTATCTGAGTTCTCCAGATGCGAATTCCCGGCAAAGAGATTAGCAAATAAATTTGCTTTCTCCTCCGCCGAGTGAGCTAGCGATCCGTCAGGTTTTATTAGCGGTGGCAGGGAGGGACGGCCGAAGTTTGCTTCCACTGCTTTGGCAAGCGACCAAAACGCTTTACTGCCAGCTGGATAGGAGGCAAGCTTAGCCCCTATACGACCTATATGGTCGAACCGGGCTTTTCGCAACACCTTTTTGCAAGATTTGGCGGCTTTGTTGTAAGCTTTCTTCAGTTTTTCTGTGTTCGGAGCTTTCTGCTTTCGAGCATCAGCCCAGGACATATACGCTGACTGTTTCTGCGCCTCAGCACGAGAACAATCAGCGTTGAACCATGGGCGAGCTTTGGCGCCGGTTGACACGTCAGAGTACGGAATAAAGTATTCCATACCCTGACGTATCACTTCAGCAACCGCGGTCGCAGCGCTCGACGATTCCCCTGAAGAAAAGCAAGTTTGCCGCCAAGGATAGGAAGCAAAGAAGTGTCGCATCTCGTCCCAATCTGCTGACCTGTATCGCCACACCCGTCTCTTACCATAATGGCCCTGATCAGGTGGGGAGTATACGGATACAGTTTTCACCAGACAGTGGTCGGAGGTACCTAAAGGGGCACATACCGACACAGAATATCTGTCTGGATCAGTTGTCAGCAGAAGGTCCAAACAGTTGGCCGTGTGAAAGTCAACATCAGGTATCCTTGTGGCACAACTGACCAGCTGGCTGAGATCTAGCGATGTTTATATGTTTGTGCCGTTGTTGTATGGTTTCCATAATAAACAGCCTATAAATAGTGCTTTCTTGGGATCATTACAATGTATGTGCCTGTGAGCGTTATTTATTTATTTATTATATTTTATTTGTATTTGGTGTAAATAAAGTATATATCATTCATTGATTCATTCATTCATTCATTCATTCATTCATTCATTCATTCATTCATTCATTAATTTTATTATTATTATTTTATCGGATTTAACCTATTTTCACGTGCCGCAACAAAACAATCAGACTACTTTATTTTTTGCTCGTAGTAGCCGATACAATATTACAATCGGTAGATATTAATATAGATACTTTAAAACATTCGATAAATTAACGACTACTCTACAAATAAGCCCCATTCCGTGGCATACTCGCAATCCTATCTATGTTTGATTGTATTAAGTGCAATTGAATGAAGACATAGGTCATCAGTTCATCATACTCCGATAACTTTTAATGACTTATTCATGGTTTTCTGAGCGAATCGGTTCGTGAGCCAACATGTATTGTTGTTTTCATGTATACAACGGACATACTCAGTTGGAAAATTAAAAATGCTTACTTTTCACTCAATAAAAAAGAATACTGATATTAATTATTTCCAAGATCTTGACCTTGATTAAAATGACAGTGGATGAAAGTTTCCTGAATCGAAAAACATCACAAAATCGTTTTTTTTTTCATTGATTTATGATATATTCTCAGTATGTTCGTATAATATTGCGCCAATTTAACAAAACTATCACTAATTACAATAATATTACAAAGTGCTGAATGAATGAATGAATTAAATATTACTTTGTTGACATCATCATCATAGGCTGACATTAGCGATAATAGAAATCGCTATCCATTTAACTAGTTATTGAATTATAAATACACACGATAATTTTGCATACAACAATTTTGCTAGCTTTGAAATCTTAAATCTGTTTCCGATCCAGCGTTCGTCGTACGTGGTATTAAGTATGAATGTGTTCGAGGATGTAGGACGATCTGCTACTGAGCAAAATGGATTTTATTGTTGTTTCGTTGTTGAATATGCAATGCGACGTTAGAGCATAATTTTGGAATGTGACTCTTGACCGCGGATTTACACACGTTGTTTTTTTTTTCGTTTAAGATTAACTAGAAAAAGTAAATACCTAGTTAAGATAAGATATTACAAATTTTCTTTAATTGCACACCAAAATACACAAAAAACAATAATATACACGAACAAGAAGGGCACAGAAGCCGTGGTGGTCCAGTGGCGAGTAACCTTGCCTGCCGTGCAGGAGGCGATGGTTCGATCCGCGTCCAGGCCGACTCGTACCAATGAGTTTTTCGGAATTTATGCACGATTTGTGACACCACTGGCTTTCGGTGAAGGAAAACATCGTGAGGAAACCTGCATCCTTCAATTTCGAGGCATGTATTGTACCCACTGTCCATTACAAGTGGCGACGGGTTCACTCCCCGTCACACTGGGCAGAGTTTCGGTACTACTTAGTGAAATGTGGATGTTCTGAGGTTTCAGAATATCTCAAACTACCCCCTCGGGGAATATAGTCGTGAGCATATGCAAGAAGGTTACAAAAGGCGGCAAATTAGCTAAGTTAGTAGAAAGCATGACTATTTTAACAAGCCAACTAATAATGGTGTTAAGTTTAGAGTACACTCCCGCCACAATTAGTGCTAGTTAGAGTAACCATATTGCCAATGCCATGTTACTTGGGAAAGTTAATCATACGTTACAAAAATATGCATATTCAGTGATCTAATAGCTAATCATTTTAAATTATGCATCGGGTAACGAAAGGCAACCATAAACATGTAATTAAACATATAAACACACAGTTTGATTCCTCTCAACAATAAATAAAACCAATTTAATGTTATTAATAACTGAATTTCATTGCCGTTGATTTTTTTTTTATTAATTACGCCACCTGCTAATGTTTCTTTTTTAATGAAATAAAATTGTTAATTTAATGTTAATATAAGTGGATTTGGATGTGTTTTATGGTATTTTAGGTGATTTTATGAGTTTACCGTTCACAGGTGTGAGGTCCAGGCATATAGCACGAATCTATAATGTAATTATATGTCTTATCTATACATATAATCTATGCTTGCAAAAAATATAAGATAGCATTTAAAAACTCTACGTAATTTTCATTTATAGGTATTTTATTTTTATTTAATATTTTTCCATGCAGCTGGATAGAGTACTTAACTGTTCTTTTCCATTCTTGTTTATTCTTACGAGTAGAATATTAAAAGAGGTTAACTTTGCTAATCAAATTATATTTAGTGTTAAACGCATGTTAAACTAAAATGTCGGTATACCCTCGTTGAAGGGTGGCGTCTGCCCTGCAGTGGGACACATATAAATTGACAATGACGATGGAATAATTAATGATACAAACATTTCAGACATCAGCTTCTATCCCATAGAATATGCATGTTTATGTATGTATGTAATCATCACCAAAAGTATTTACTTTTTCGAAGAATACTACGACAGAAAAGCCGCCGGCAACTAGTTCATATATGTTGAAACACGATCATGATATGGATTTGTTTTGATTTAGTGCCCATAGTGTGTTACACGGGTGGTCTACATCATACTGATCTGAATGATAGAGGCATAGAGGCAAGCCGGTCGGGTAGAGGTCAATGAAGAGGTCATGTGTGTGATTATAATAGTGAGAGCAAAAAAGAAAAGTAGTTGACTACACTAGTACTTAAAATTAAAGAAATCTCCCCGAAAAACTGTTTGCGTGTGACCATGACCACCATCAAAGAATTTATATTTATAACGAGCATTTACCCGCGACTTCGTCCGCATAAATTATATACAAGATTTTAAGTCGGATCATAAGCTATCACACAAAAAAGTTTCATCAAATCGTAGTTTTAGCGTGATGCTCGTTCAAACAAACAAACACACAAACAAACAGACAGACAAAAAGTACAAAAATTTGTGATTTGGAATCAGGGACACCTAAAAACCATATAGTAATCTTTTTCTTGTTCTAAATATCTTCAATGTTCAGACACACTTCTGTTACAGTTTTATAATAGTTTAGATTTATAATTTAGATTAATACAGATTTTTCGATACTTCTACGAATCGATTTTAAAAGGTAGGTAATTACTAGTTCAACAGGTGTTTATCTAATAGTAGTGCCACTAAACTGTCTAACCTGAAGGTAAACTGAGCAATGACGGACGGACAGACGGACAGGGGTCAGGGCGAGCAATTAATTAATTAGAAATGCATGTGGGAATCACGTCCTTACAGTTTTAAATAATTTCTATACTGAGTGAAATTGAAACCATTGGACAAACTTTTAGGATAAATCTACTAATCATGAAGATGATTACTGCATGTTTGAGTTAACAATTAAATTCAGGTTCCAGAAAAACAGCTCTATGCGAAGCACACGTTGTAAAGGAAATAAATATAAATCGGGTAGGCTGTATCAGGAACACAGCAGCAGTGAAAAACGAGAAACGTCTTGTACCGAAAAATGGCTTCTGTCCTCTAAAATTCTAAATAATGGGAATAAAATAATGCCGGTAGATACTAAGCTTCCAAAGTAATAAGCGATCTTAAGGGCCTATGTCGAAAAATTTTTTTAGCGAAACAGGCGTGTGATAGCTTATATTACTGCCAGATGCGAGAGAAAGAGATGGGGCGGCGCGCGCGCCTGGATCGAATCAAGCGAAAAAACAAACTTTATTTAATTGTGATTGTACTATTTATGTAAGTTCAATTCTGCTCTAATCAAAACTTAGATAATAGCAATCTCTTTTTTTTAAATCAAGTCTCATGTTTCTATTATTCACCGTTTAGCAGTTACAAGCGTTTATAGACAAAAACGGAGGCTACTTTGGCTTGTTTTTCTATCGAGAAAATTTGTCTTAATCGTGTTTTGGCTCTAATCAAAACTTCAATTATATGTTCAATTTACACATATCCGCAAATCATACTCCTACTGTTAGTACTTCATGATATATGGAGCTTCGAAGAATCATATTTTTTTTACATAGCCCCTTAAATCTATACTATTATCGACGGCCCGGTAGCACAGTCGGTAGTGAACCTGCCTGCTGTGCCGAGGGTCGCGGGTTCGAATCCCGTAAGGGACAAAAATTTGTATGATGAATATGAATATTTGTACCCGAGTCATGGATGTTTGTATCTATATATGTATCCTATATCGTTGTCTAGTCATCATAATACAAGTCCAGGCTAGATTCTGGTACTTTAAATGTGGCTAGATAATTTGTGTGACATTTTCCAAGATATTTATTTATTATAAAACTGTAACAGAAGTGCGTCTGTACATTGAAGATATTTATTAAAAAAAAGATTACGATATGATTTTTAGATGTCCCTGATTCCAAATCACAAATTTTTGGATTTTTTGTCTGTCTGTTTGTTTGTTTGTTTGTTCGTTTGTTTGTTTGTTTGTTTGGGTGTTTGTTTGTTCGAGTATCACGCAAAAACTACTGAACCGATTTTGATGAAACTTTTTTTGTTTGATAGCTTATCATCTGACTTAAAATCTGGTATATAATTTATGCGGACGAAGTCGCGGGTAAAAGCTCGTACTATTATAAAACTGTAACAGAAGTGCGTCTGTACATTGAAGTTATTTACAAAAAAAAATCACGACTTGGTCTTTTCCTGGTCGCTGATTCCAAATCTCAAATTTTTGGATTTTTTGTCTGTCTGTTTGTTTGTTTTTTATTTGTTTATTTGGGTGTTTGTTTGTTCGAGTATCACGCAAAAACTACTGAACCGATTTTGATGAAACTTTTTTTGTTTGATAGCTTATCATCTGACTTAAAATCTGGTATATAATTTATGCGGACGAAGTCGAAGTCGAAGTAAAAGCTCGTAAATAAATAAAAATAACGCTCACAGGTATACACATTATAATGATCCCAAGCAAGCCATAGGCTTTTTGGTATGGGAACCATACAACAACGGCACGAACATATAACATCCATGTCCGAACCGGGATTCGAACCCAGGACCATGGTTTGGCAATCCGGCGTGGTAACCATTATACCAACCAGGTCGTCGTCATGACATACTTACTTCGCAACATAATTATGGTTTTTACCAAGAAGCTGGTAATAGGTATTGTCTATTTTTACCTACTGATTGAAATGAAAGACGTTTCATATCACAAAATGTGTTTAGTGTAGTGCGAGCAAAAATATTGAACACGAGCTTTTACCCGCAACTTCGTCCGCATAAATTATATACCAGATTTTAAGTCAGATGTTACGCTATCACACAAAAAAAGTTTCATCAAAATCGGTTCAGTAGTTTTTGCGTGATACTCGAACAAACAAACACCCAAACAAACAAACAAACTAAATTCTTTTTTCAAATTTACATTTTTACAATATTGGTCACCCATCGGGATTGGAACTATTCTAAACCAGACACCATACGGCTTCACGTTGAAAAGTTTATAAACACCCATACATACAACATACATAATGGTCTTAATTTATGTATGTGTAACCTAAGGTCAACACACGCGACAATTTCCCAAAGACATAGATTATGTTCGTAGCAGCTCAGAGGTCTACCCGGACTTTCGATTTATGTTATACCGTGAACATTTTCAAAAAATGTCAACTCTATTCCAATGATGTTTCGACAAAAACGATCACGATATATCGATAACGGAAAGTCCGAGATTATGTCAGAAAGCTTGTTAATTGTTATGAAGTTGTCTTTACACTTAGCAATTATAAAGGTCGTTACACAAGTCCTCTCGATCGTACATCGAGTGGGCGGAGTGTAAGAGCGCCTTTATTTATCTTTTTAGTGATTGGTTCAATTTGAAACCATGCGGTTCTTTACTTAAAAATATGTATTCCGTTTTTTCTATGCCGTACAAAATTACTAAGAAATAAGTACTGTGTTTTTGAAGCAAAAGAGACATAAGCTGTGTCTTACTTATACATCATCCATATAACGTGACTATTTTCGAACAAAATTACAATAAAAAATAACAAAATCTTGTTTTATGTGTCGAAAACATTTTAATTTAGAAAATTATAACAATCAGAGGTGAAAAGTACGATATTTGGCATAATATCCGACCCATCCTCCTGGATACGTGCTTGATTTGAGTGTGTATGTGTGTGTGTGTATGCCGTGTATATTTTTTGCTTGTAGTGTCTAGATTAGATTATTAAGCATTTGTTACGATAGGCTGTAATTACTGGCAAAAAAATGATAGTAAATCACCCAACAGATTTTTACTTCAAACTCCCTGCCACGTGTATCGTGTTCCCAAGCAGTTAGGAATAATTTCCCTTGCGGGCAAAATGCTGTTAAAAACCGTATCAAATGTGACCAAATCGGTTCTGAAATCGTTTGATCGTTGACATCTGTGATTGCTATGGTCAAACAATGCCTATAGCCAGAGAGCATTGTTTTTTGATCGGTCACGCACATGAATTTTACTCCATAGAAAGTTTATGGCGAAATTGTTTTTAATCGATATAGTCGATAACTGTCATGGGAAACTGAAGAATGAAATTGTTCTTTTGTACAGCGAATGATCCTAAAACGTTTCTTTGAAGTACTACTATTAAGAGTCCATGATACTTCAAATCGCTTAGTTTAATTCTTTGTTATATTAAAAGTACTACATCATACACTTTGTAATGCATATATGTTGAAGTTGAGGACCAATGCTAGGTCCTATGTTTGGTGAAAACACGATTCCATATAATTTTCTCGATAGAAAACGATCACAAAGTTACCTCCAAATCCGCAAATAAACCGTAAATATTCAAAAACTACTTTAAATTTGAGCATGAATCTTCGTATACTAACTGAACTTACTATAATGTAGATTCCATGTGTTTTCGATTTTGAAAATAGCCATTATTTTCTCAGTTAAAGAACATTTTCTGAATTCATGAAAATTGAATCCATTTTTCACGCAACCGCCCTGCCTCCCGTCTCCCCGCTCCAGTCTAGCTTCGGCTTTCAGAGGGGGAACCTGTGTTTGTTGGGCTATTTTATTTTACACTTCCGCGAGGTCTGATGTAGATCGACTCGTCTATAAAACAATTACTATTTTAACTTACTTAATAGAAAATTTTTTAATTCCGAAATGGCGTCTGCACATGCGCACTTTGTGCAAACTGTCCATGACATTGCGTGTAGGGTTGAAAGCCGCGCTACATTTCGATACTTTTTATTTTTCTTTCTATTATTAAAAATAGTATTTGAGCTAAAGGATTACTGAAAATGTGAATTTAGCGTTATTTTCAACGTTTTTTATGCACTGAAAAGACACAATTTTATGAAGTCAAATCCAACGGGTCGCCTGGCGCCTGTCTGAATTCCCTTGCTCGGCTCCCCTCAGGTTACCATATAAAGTGTGAGGGGGGAGGTGGGGTATCTGAAGTCAGAGGGGGGCGGGGAGTGGTCGTTCTGTATGTAGAACTATATACCTACTATTCTTCATTTCGGAACCACGAAGGAGATCTACAAGTAGATCATGATCATCAAATCATCATCATCACACACTATACCTGCCAGTTTATTCTTCGGCTGATATGCCCGATCCATTTGGCACTTCAGCTTGCTAATTTTCCGATATTTTGATGCAATGATAAGTCTAACAAACAAGCATTGTGTCCGCGTGGTGGACTAACGCCCATAGATCCTCTTTGAGGATAGGCCTGTGCTTTGCAGAGGGATGTTTATAGGCTGATGATGATAATGATGATTTTCTGAGTTTTATAAACTTTGTACATCATACACACAATTGAGATGAAATAAACAGATACAGAGCTATGTCGCACGCAATGAGCGGTACAACCCTTTTGGTCAGACTATAGGTATGAGAGCAATAAAAAAATCGCAAAAAAATTCGGTGCATTTTCGACTCAAATGTATATTAACTTTTTTTACTATTCTAAGTTTGCCCCCATTGAAAAAGTGGTTCAGTTTGATCACTTGAACCAACCCTGAAAATTTAGCTAATGATTTTATTATCACCCCGTATTTGCAGAGTCAATCCCTTAGTAGCCTTGGTGTCCACAGGAAGAAATGGGGTGGTCGATTCTATGCCGGAACCACATGGGTTAATGCGGATTAATAAGTTATTTGGATTAGCCGTTATCCTAATATCAGAGACCTAATATTCACATATGAATCACTGAGCGACTCTCACGCACCAACCCAGTATAAATTGTAAACAACACCGACGTATCACTGGTCAACTGTTCACACTATCTTTTTAATGTTATTTTTATTCATGAGCAGATACCTCTATCTCGAGAATCGATTGAGCTATCAAACACATACGTTTTGGTCTGATCGATCATTATTGTTCCTACCTCGTCGGACTTCCCTTGAACCAAGCCGTTTTCTCCCTTGAGTCTGTTAGCTTATGAGTTCTGCGATGTGCCTTCTTATTTAGAACACTCATTTGCTCCCTGAATCCAAACGTGCTAAGGCAAATTTTTATGTTTTTAAGGCGAATTGAACTGTTGCATTTTTTAGTCACGGCACTCATTTAGCGCGTTCATTTTGAAGAATAACGGCTTTGGTAGGATATGAATGGTCGATAATTGACAATATTGACAGTTAGTGTTTTGACGCATTTTGTGTTTGGCCTTAGTTTTTGCTAAAATCTAGGTATTTTACTCTTTTCGATTCTATAAATGTTACCCAGAATAATATAAAAAAATAACGTAATTCTTCGCCAATGACTTTTAAAAATATTGTGTTTCCTTAGTCGTGCCAAATAAGACCTAAAATGATAGATATTATCTACACTAGTAATTGGTTGATAAAATTTTATCAGGCAAATAATACAATAAAAAACATAATGGATATTTGTTTAGTACATCTTCACGTACAAACTTTTCTGTTTTAATGACTTACTTTTTTAATTAAGAACTAACAACAGGTAGAATGATAATTTCAATTTAATTATGCGAAGAGTTTAAATTTTGTTTATTTGATATTAATTTAATGTTATAAATCCAATTAAAAGTATAAAAAACAGAACGGATTTCAATTAAAATCAACGATATCTTAGATAGGGTTTAGGCTACTTTTTACCCGACTGCCCCAGAAGGAGAGTTATTATAATTATGCCTAACAA
Source organism: Agonopterix subpropinquella (assembly GCA_922987775.1). Lineage (NCBI taxonomy): Eukaryota > Metazoa > Arthropoda > Insecta > Lepidoptera > Depressariidae > Agonopterix > Agonopterix subpropinquella. Next base: position 1,774,669 of record OV277693.1, on the reverse strand, counting down.
AACGAATACGTTTTCATTAACTTTTGTATCCTCATAGTTATGGTTCAGACGCATTGATCAACCTTCCTTGTTTACCGTACTACCTGTCCATGAAAGAGTTCCGTGACTGATTGACTGACAACGAACAGCCTTAACCGCAGAAGATAGAAACATGAAATTTGGAATTGGATCTAGGGGAGTACTGAGAAAAGATTTTTCGATATTCTAATTCCACGCAGACGAAGTCGCGAGCAAAAGCTAGTCTATAATAATGTATTCATTAGTCATCTGTCACTTTCAATCACACAAGCAAGAGTAAAGTCAAATTGACAGTCTATCATAACTCAAATAACATCAAATTCGCACCAATGACCTCTATGGGTCAGAATAATGATTTATTAAAATACCATACTTACATGCTTTTGGTTTAGATGGTAAAAAACATTATTATTATAATTAACTTACAAATATATGCATTAGTAATAGTGTAGGGTTATAGTTCAGGTACATTAAATGTGGCGCGAGATATACTCTACTCTACATGGTGTTTACGAATTACGAAACGTTTTTAGTAGACTATGTATACACAAACTCACAATTTTGTATTTCAAGTTACATGTACAGTCAACATCAATAGTCAATGAACTTTGAACTGAAATTGATGTGTCATGAAAGAGCATTGATTGAACGGGCTAACAATTAAATGAAGTTAAAGCAAAAATACCTATATAATATCAGATAATAATTTTGAAATTTAATTTCGTAATCATAATTTGCTTTTGATGTTAACTGTACAGTAATTACGATTATAATAATGTAATCAAGTCATAGCGTAACTTGCTAATGTAAATACGAATGAGAATGACGAGTACATACTTATGTATCACTAACCATACATTATAAATTTAAATAGGCTAATCCCTGAAATTACTGTAGGGATTTCTGTAGAGTCCACTGGTGATAAGAGGGCTGGCAGTTACCTTCGTCAGCGTATAAGCTTGGCGATTCAAAGGGGGATAATGCTGCCAGCGTTCTAGGGACCGTCCCGCAGGGAGAAGCTTTGGAGGAGGTTTATAGATTGTAGGTATAGAAATTGACGAAGCTTGTTGCAGATATATGGGATGTATTTATTGACGAAGCCTGTTGTGGATGTGAGTGGTGTACCTATTACCTTTGAGTCCTTTGACGAAGCCTGTTGTGGATGTGAATGTTGTACCTATTGCCTTTGACGAAGCCTGTCGTGGATACGCACTTTGTACTTTTCGTTTGCTATATATTTGTAATATCTCGTTTTAAAATCTCTAACATACGAGTAGAAAATAATATTGTTATTATCTGTAGGGATTTTGATACGGTTTTCAGTAATAGATAGACTTTTCGAGGAAGGTTTGAATATGAAACCAGAGCCGGTCGCTAGTTATACGTACATAATATTATAATTTTCTTAAATTAAAATTATTTTAAGAAAATGTCAGTGTAGTGTCGGCTAAGAATAGCACCACCCAATATCCTACCGTGGGTGTCGTAAAAGGCGACCAAGGGAACTACCGGAGGATGGGCAGCAGCATCCTCTGAGTACACACATTCAATCCAACTGCGATCGCCAACCCGCCTGACAAGCGTGGCGATTATGGCAAATCTCTCCATTTTGGGGGAGGCCTATGTCCAGCAGTGGACGTCTATCGGCTGATATGATGATGATGAAACTAAAATAATAAACGCCGCCGCCTGCGCCTGTAGCCCAGTCATTTTACGGTTTGAGCCGGGACTAATTAGTAGGAATTGATTTTTTTTTTCGGTAATTTATTAAAGAGCCAATTTGAGCTTGAAAATGTACCAACATTTAAAAAAAATCCCGTCAGCAACAGTTCCAAATTCAAAACTTAGGTATTATCTCGTTATAAAAACCCGAGGGTAATTTTTTTTTGCACACATTTAAGGCATACTTCAAACATGGCGAAAAAATGTTTTTCTACTTAGAAGGTTTTGAAAAATACATTCGTAATTTCTAATAAAAACCTCATTTTCTAAATTACAATGCCTATTTTATTACTCAAAAATACTTAATATTGTTAAATCTAATTCAAATGAGTGCATTGGTATTAATATTATTAATTTAGAAGCCTTCTGGGACTCACAATTTTGATTTCTATGTTGCGCAGCGAATTTTTTTTATATTTTTTCAGGTACCTAGTCTTTTTGTCACTAAATGGTGCCGATTACAGTTTAAAAGTCCAATTAATAATAACTTCCGACCTCTCCTAAAAAAAACTCAGTAAAATGACTGGGCTATTGCCTGAAAACGGTATTATTGTATTTATTACATTATATATTTATGCTTCCTTTACCTTCTAACATGCTGTATCTAACTTATAGTATGTTGAAACTTGAAACACACATAGTGATCTTGTTTTCATATGAGAAATGGCCGCCATTTGTCATTGTGCGCTCGCGCAACTAAATCCGAACTAATTGGTCGATGACGATTTGTATTCTGTTAATTTATTTAGAGTTATGCCTTTAAAATATCGATCCTAATTTAGAGAGGACAGGCAAGGCCGTGTCGAAATTAATGCCAATTTTTTTATATTTTGTTGGTATAAAAATTATGTAATGAATTTATTCTTTGAGTATGTCTTGATACTTAATTTTGAAAACAGAAATAGTTACTGATTATGTATTTTATTCCCGATGTTACATTCAGATAAAAAATATCATAAATTGCGAATATGATAATATCATGGCGAATATGGTTTCTATAGAATATGATGTTTTGAGAATATGATGTTTTGAGAATAAGATGATTTGCGAATATAATGTCTTGCTAATATCATGTTTTGAGAATATCATTATACTGCGACGGAGCGTTCTGAAACTGAGGTGCTTAAGTGGAAGAACAAATATAATAACAAAACGTCAATGTTAAATTCAGAAACGAAACAATTAATTTAATTTTTTTTAACATAAACCTCTTGCATTCAAACGCAATAATTGCATAAGACACAAACATAAAATTGTAAGGCAATCCACATATTTATTAAATTATTAGAATTTAACCACAAACATTGATTGACTATAAACCAGGACTATAGTCCCTACAATTTAACACAAGAATTTAATAAATGGAAACTTTTTAAATCATTTATTTGTAATTTTATGTAATGTCTCTGTGTACATTTTATTTATTTGTATAATAAACGATTATCTAAATTTTAGATATATCTAAACTATTATAAAACTGTAACAGAAGTGTGTCTGTACATTGAACATATTTACAAAAAAAAGATTACGATATGGTTTTTAGACGTCCCTGATTCCAAATCACCAATTTTTGGATTTTTTGTCTGTCTGTTTGTTTGTTTGTTTGTTTGGGCGTTTGTTTGTTCGAGTATCAAGCAAAAACTACTGAACCGATTTTGATGAAACTTTTTTTTTGATAGCTTATCATCTGACTTAAAATCTGGTATATAATTTATGTGGACGAAGTCGCGGGTAAAAGCTCGTTAAACATAAAGATCGATTAGCTGTTAGTTTTGAAAGATAACATACGAGTCGATACAAAATCGATATCTCAAAGCTTAATTCTAAATGCCTACACTAATCGTCTCAATCAGAATGTAATTAATTAATTAAAATTGTAAAAGCATACAAACGCATAAAAAGCGAACATTACAAATATAAACCAATTAATTTGTTGAGATTTACGCCTCGCCTCCAGCTATGGGATGGGACATTATTGAAATAATTCTACGAGGCAGGGACGTAATAAGTTGCTTTTCATCAAGGCCTTTTAAAACGCCATATTTAGGGACCACCTTATACAGGGCATAAAGTTTAAGTACCCAGGTGGAGCTTTGCTTAGCGTCTTCCAAGTTAATCTAGATAGGTTATCTAAGTGTTGACTTTCGCAGTAACGTAGGGAACCCTTTCGTCTCTAAGAAAACCCATTCTCAGGAAAAAAAATCTATTTTTTTTTATCACCACGCCCATTCCTGTCTTAACAGTTGTTGTAGGAAAGAAAGTAGGTAGGTAGTAAATAATGTTTTTGTTGTCATAATTGATTTTCTCAGGGATGAAACCTATCTAGATGAGTACAAATTTATTTATTTACAACAATGCAACTAATAATCAACACATTAATCAAATAGCCCGCCTCGTATCGATCCAGGTGCCAAGGTGTCCATAACGCTAGCAGCGTTGCCGCGTTGTATTGCTATGGCTATCTAGATTAAATATGAAAAGGAAAACGTTATATAAATACAAAAATCGTTAGATCCATTTACGAGAATACAATTCTAATAGAATCATCATAGTGCTCCAGCCCATCAAACTGCAGAACCTTCACTAAGGAGCCAACATCGAAATCGCGATAAGAAAATCAGCTATTCCAAAAAAAAACTCAATCGGATACTGGAGTGCGATTTTTGAAACTTATTCGCTGAGCTCACAGTTGAAAATTTCAAAATTACTATGGAGATATATGTATCTTTCTACTGCTGATTTGACTATAAAAAATCGCACTCCTGAAGTATGATTTTTGAAAGTCAAATCAGCAGTAGAAAGATCAGTAGCAGTTTTCAACTGCTGAGTTCAACGTATGAGAGATTCAAAAGTCGCACTCCTGGACCCAAATGTTTCGCGATTTCGATGTTTACTCCGTTGTGAAAGTTTTTCAGTTTGATGGTCTGAAGTTCAGACTAATTACTACTTTCTCTCTGAAATATCTTATAAGATATGTATGAGTACCGTAGATTTATTTTATTTATAACACAATCGAAGAAATAAATCCGAAAATCGAGAATTTTTAGTTAATTCGTTTTCGACTCAACTTACATTTTCAGCTGGACCATCGACCATAATGTAGACCGATGTACACACGGCGACACATCAGGTTACGCACCCTATATACCCATAACTACACTACGTACAAACCACAAAATAGTGCGGTAGAGAGCCTGCCCCCTTACCCGCACTTTCGATCTTCACTATATCGCCACTGTTTCGGTCCGCACTTCATTGTAATAAAAACATTCACGCAAAAGTTCGAATCGAATGTGCGGGTAGACCCTCTGCATAGACGCGGCTGCCGGCGCGGGCGCAGCGTGCTGTGAGACGAAACAACAACAACATACCGCACTTTCTCGCACGATTCGCAGCGTTCAACTTCTAATAGTTCAAAGTCCAAACAGGGTAACCTGACCTGTCGCCGTGTGTACATATAAATGAAAATTTGTCTCCACTGCAAGGTTAAGTTTGTCCTTCATAGTTAAGTTTGTACCGTCTCGAACTTGGTCGGTTTTTTTGCTTTTTGTTATCTACGAAGTAATAGAAATAGAAATCTATTTATTGTGGAGCATAGGTATAGAGGTTACAAGGGTATACATCGTCATCAGTCCAGCTATGTCCCGCCGCATCGGCATACAATTGAAATTCTTACATCTATCTATACAGAGTCATTTAAATACTCACTTAAAGTGTCATCATCATCATCATCAGCCTATAAACGTCCCACTGCAGGGCGCAGGCCTACCCTCAAGGAGGGTGTATTGGGCATTAGTCCACCACGCGTGCCCAATGCGGATTGGTAGACATCACATACACATCAGAATTTCTTCTTCAGTGTATGCAGATTTCCTCACGATGTTTTCCTTCACCGTTTGAGAGCTTAAAGTGTAATAACATTTATCTAGAAGAAGCTTTAAAAGTCCTTCTTTAAAAGTGGTCAGGTTTGAAATTTCCCGCAGTAATTTTGGGAGTTTATTGTAAATGAGCAGTCTGCAGTAAACATTTTTATGCATTAATTTCGTTGTAGATCGTACCAGCCTCATTTGATCCTTTATTCGCTCCCTAGTGTGGAACTCGTAAATAGTGTGGAAGTAGTAAAGGTACAGACCTGTACAATATGGCACATCGTGCCACTAAAGATCCCGTTAGAAAAGGTCCACTATAAAACTTCAAACCTCAAATTCAACTTCGAAAAGTCCGCCCCCATATAATAGATAGCTACAAAACCCTAAATTGGTCACCAATCCTAACTACAAAGACTCCATTACTAAAAACATGAAACAAATTGTGAGCCCTATTAAAGATTTAATGCTGCGCCGGAGTGGTATTATTTTTACTACCTCCTGTCCTTATTGGGGGACCATTCGGGGACCAATTTCTCTTTAACATCGCTTGATACCGAGGTCAATTGACGACATAGCACCTAAAATGGATCTTGTACTGTAAATGACTTAAGGTGAAACGTCACAGCAGGTCGTGAAATGTTTGGTATCGCTGTCAACTATCGTTTAGTCATTTCATTAGGTTCAATTTGAGCATAGTAAATAGAAAAATAAATTTATGAAATCACGTTGCAAGCTTCACCACGAGCGGTTGTGTAAATGTTCGCGCGATTCGCGTTTGAGCTTGCTACGAGGCTCCGCCGGCGCCGATCTCTTCTCAACTGTGTTTTTTCTGAAAAAACAATCCTTGAGATTCGGATATTATGTAATGATAATTTAACTAAGCAATAACGTAATACATGACAAAAATTGTGCAAGTGATTTTGTTACTTTTCTCACTAAACTTAATTTTCTTTTTGCTCTTTCGGCAGTTTTTGACAACATTTGATCAAAGTACCTTTATAGCTTGTATGTGTTCGAAACTATCGCCCTTAAATACAACCGTAGGTATCTCGACTCTTGCAGGTACTTAGGGTTTATTGAAACTTACAAAAATAGACATTTCAGAGAATTTCTCTTTTTAACTTTCAACTTTATTTTTTTACGAGCTTTTACCCGCGACTTCGTCCGCATAAATTATATACCAGATTTTAAGTCAGATGATAAGCTATCAAACAAAAAAAGTTTCATCAAAATCGGTTCAGTAGTTTTTGCGTGATACTCGAACAAACAAACACCCAAACAAACAAACAAACAAACGAACAAACAAACAAACAAACAAACAGACAGACAAAAAATCCAAAAATTGGTGATTTGGAATCAGGGACATCTAAAAATCATATCGTAATCTTTTTTTTGTAAATATCTTCAATGTACAGACACACTTCTGTTACAGTTTTATAATAGTCTAGACTAGATTACACTATTGTGTTTTGGTATTACAAATATGTCAGAAACATCGCTCATCCAATGATTGCAGTGAAGGTAAAATGATTGCCATTTATATATTTCATAGGAACACTAACCATATAGGAATGTATGTATGACTTCACCATAATAACTTAATGGACTTCTATGTATATAGACTTCACAGGACTGAACTGTCACTTTGACTTTAAAACTGCAAGTGTAACTATTTGACCCGTGCATTTGAGCCGAAATCCACAGTATGTCTTTATCACGAACGTACTACTAATATACCATAGTCTTTCTTATACTGTGATACCGGTTAGAGAATTACACCTTCCAACTTACCATGATCGAACACCTCTGCAAATGTACATTAACGTCACACTCAATGTCAACAAATACGCAGTTTATCCAAACGTCCAAACGACCCTAAATATCACTTACGAGCGTCATTATAAAACATAGATTAATGTCAGGTTCAGATACAACATAAACGCGACAGCTCTGAACGATATCATCGTTTTCTTCCAACCTCTGACCTCAAATGACGAAGCAGTTGACAGGTAAACAAAGCAGATTTAGAGTCATCTGTCGCTTGAGTGCCCGGGGCATCGGGCAGTTCGGCTTGAGAAAGCCGTGTCCTTTAGTCCCTAGCCTCGCCTGCGCCCGCGCTTGACGGATAGCTCGCATTATTACGTCGCTCCGATCATCGAGTAATGAGATGGGGGGTAGTGTAATGGTTGTGTAGAGACTGGAGTTTATTAAGGACAGATTTGGAATAAAATTACAAAACAGGATTCAAAGCTTGACTATTATAAGTTACAAATACCATATGAATAAATGTGTATGTTTTTGTATATCTGTTACAAATACCAGGGTAGAATCTGATCTCCGCATTAGCTGATAAGATTGCCAGTAATTTGGAGCGTAATTCTTAAACTTTAAAGTTAGACTAAATTTTCATTCACTTATTGTTATCCCAAAAAGAAACAACGTCAGAAGATAAGATTGGTCAAATGAAACAGGACGCGGGATTTTGTTTGCAAAATCGCGCTGTTTCACTTTTCTAATCTATTTTTGAGGTCAAAAGCATGCGTACCTAATTTTGATGTTACTCACATACTTGCGCTCACCTCCGGTCTCTTTTCTGTGCCTAACGGCTGAATCGCCAAATGTAATGCATTCTTAATATTGACGACCCAGTTGGTGTAATTACCACGCCGGACTGCCAAACCAGGGTTCTGGGTTCGAATTCCGGTTCGGTCATGGATGTTTATAAGTTTGTGCCGTTGTTGTATGGTTACCATAATAAACAGCCCATAGTGCTTGCTTGGGATCATTACAATGTATGTGCCTGTGAGCGTTATTTATTATTTATTTATTAATATTCTCATAATTAAAGGTCATGAAAGCAATTTTGAAAATATTTACATTTACCTACTATTTTGAATACATTTCATTCTTTCATTCGTTGAAAAATATACCACAAGAACATCACAATGTATCTAGTTACTCTAACTACTCTAGCCAATTCTCTGTCATATAGCGTCTGTCGGAAAAACGTCCACCGGCCTGTTATCTTTTATAGTTTGCCAAATAGTCCGCGGTTATTTATTAAAACTGCGCTCCCCGCCCAATCTGACTGCTGGCTACAATCTGCTATGCATGAGAACATTCTCTTGAGGCTGTTTAGAAACTAATAACTCTTTGATTCTTTAAGTTATTTGTTTTTCATGTTGATTTACAAACTACCTTCTTCGTAACCGAAAGAAAAATCACTTGTTTACGAGGAAAGCCGTCGTTGCCTACTACGCTGTCTGCAAAAGTCTTGATTCTCGAACCGATGACGCAACGTGAGTTTTTTTATAACTTGTTGCTGGGTTTTTTGATGAAGGAAATACATTGTTGGGACATATTCCTAGGTTAGGAATGCTTCATCTTCAAGGTATGCGTATCTGTTTAGTGAACATTAGCATAGTATTTCGCTGTTCACATAAACAGAGCTTGCTATTTAACCGACTTCAAAAAAAGGAGTAGGTTCTCAGTTCGACCGTATATTTTTTTTTTTTTTTAATGTGTGTTCACGGATAACTTCGTCGTTTATGAACCGATTTTGATGATTCTTTTTTTGTTGGAAAGGAGATATCCCAAGGGTGGTCCCATGATAAGGAAACCAGGATCTGATGATGGATCCCAGAGATATCGAGGGAAACCTTCGAAAATCGTAATGCCGACTAGTGCGTTTGTTAATTTGAAGCACTACTGTTAAATCGAACTAATGAATTCACCGCTGAAAATTGTGAAATAAACAAAATTTTAACAAAAAATTAAAACCGCCTTCAAAAAAACTAAAAAGTTAAAAAATAATATTGCAGCCGATGACTTTTTCGTTCGCATCATAAGAACATTAATTTGTTTTATAGAAGTCGGTGTCAAGCCAAGCCAAAAAACAAATGCTAGCCCTGTCGCGAATCGGCTTGACAGCGACTTCGATAAAACAAATTAATGTTCTTATTGTCGTGATTCTTTACTAAATTAAGTGATATTTTGTTACTAAACCTTTATTTTGTACTAGCAATAGGTTTAATATTCTATTACATTCAAATTACCTGTACAATAACCAACGAATAGCTTAAAAAGGACTTGTATCCAGAGCCGTTAAATATTTTACTAAGGATTCATTCATATGGCAATACTGACTTTTGTGATTGGCTGTCGCCGGAGCGCTGGACCAATCAAACGCCAGGCGCGTTTGGTGGGCACAGTGACTCTGAAAGGGTGGGGAGGACGATCGAAGTGGAGAAAAAGGGATCGAACAGCCAGTTCTCAGCCGGCACTCGAAGTGACAACTTGTATTTGTGAAGTAATTGTGATATATTTAAAATTAAAATAGTTTAGTAAAATTATAAAAGTGCAGTGAAAGTAAAATATAGCTTCCAATAGTCTACCAGTCTTTGATTTTACAATAAATCAGCAGCGGGAAAAAAATCTTCAGCCCTCAAGGTACGTGAATTCGGTCAAAGTCTACTGATTCTTTGAATATTGAAAGATTATATTGTTTTCTTAAAGTACCTACTGAGTTTATTAATTTTTCTCTCGAATTTTATAGAATTTTCGTAATGGTTGATAGTTACATTGGATTTATCATTTGGTCAGGCTACCCCATGACAATGTTAAGTCTGATTTTATTTCGTAGTCCATTCGGTCAGGGCAACTCCCTGTCATTGTGCTCCGAAATATTCATAAACCGTTAACCACCGAATTTGAAATTGCAAGCATTTTGATCAATTACCAGACTAGCGTTCGGTCGGGGCTACTCCTTGACACCGTTTTTCTGGTATTAAAACGATGCTGTGTGATCGTATATGACCATTTGGTCAAGGCTACTCCTTGATAGTGCTAGTGTGCGATAAAACAGTATACGAGCTAAATTGCTTTCAATTATATTTTAAAATTTAGTTAATTGATATTTATATTTTTATACCTACATTAATCGGTGCTTAAAGAAAATAAGACTCAGATATAATAATGTCATAATTTGTGAAGTCACTGGCAGAGTCATGTGGACAAATCGAATTAAAATATTTTATTATGCATGGTGGCCAAATGTGTCACGTAGTTGAGGCCATATATACCACCAGAACAGAACTTAAGACTATGTATGTCTATCATAAGGCCATGTGTGCCTAGGAGCTATGTATGTTCCAAAAACAGTTCGAGGCCATGTGTGCCTAGGAGCTATGTATGTTCCAAAACCAGTTCAAGGCCATGTGTGCCTAGGAGCTATGTATGTTCCTCAATCAGTTCAAGGCCATGTGTGCCTAGGAGCTATGTATGTTCCACAAGTAGTTCTGTGGATATGTGTGCCAGTAGTTATGTATCTATAAAGAAATAGAGATTTTGATTTGATTTGATTTATAGCCACTAAATCTCGTAACAAGTGATTTGTCTGTAAAACCAAATTTAAAATAGTTTTCACTATGGTTAAATACACTTTGTGTCGAATGGTCGATTAATTGTGTCATCATCGTCACAGTCCGTGTAGCTTTTAATAACGCCAGACCAGCAAAGGACAACCGCCATATTCCCTTTACAAAATGCCAGTAAATGTACAGAAGTTTTGACTGTAGTAAAATTTTTAATAAATTATGGGGTTTTATAAAAATTACTCAGATTTTATACTTTATTTTCATTTATCGAGTTATTTAATAATTTATTACTAATAAATAGTAAAAAAAAAAAAAAAAAGCTGCAACCCCAAAGTGGCTGCCAATGTTGTTTGATATGAGGTGATGCATGCACAATGTTCTTTTTTTATATAAAAATGATAAAAGCTAATGAAGCATTATAAAATAAACTAATGCCTGCAATTAGTTTCTAGTGTTCCATAGTTCATAGTAAAAATAGAAGTACGGTTATACATTTTTTGGTATTATGTGACGGATGTCATTTATTTTTACTTTATTACAAACTTACAAGAGACCGTATTTGTTTCATTGTCTTTAACACAAACAATTAATTTAAAGAAATACTGATCATTAAAAATTCAGAGATCGAATTTAATGGTGCACACTTTAGCGAGCTAATATTCAAAGTTAGTTATTTTTATTATTTTTCTTAATGCATTTTTTTTGTTCCGAGGTAATGGTGAATCTGAAGGAGGTCGCTACCACGTGACTTTGAGATCCATCATATTTAGTGCCAATTGTCTTTCGAAATGTTCACGGCAGAATTTCAGCAAATTTTGACTGCCACAAAATTAGTGTCGTAATTATAAGATACTTTATTAAATACACATTAGTCTTTCTAGTTACTGATGAGCAATTGTTGTATAATAAAAAAAAATATGAAGTAATCTACGAATAAGAATGTATAGAAATGTAAATCAAGCTCAAAAAGTGACCCCAAAAAAAAAAAGTACAGTGTTCGAAATTTGTTTCTTAAAAACTACACCTTGCCGCCAAAACTCATACGAAATGTCATTTTTCAAAGGGTGCCGAAAATTATGTTGCTTTTGTTTAGAGTTATTCTTCCATAGTTATTCTTATTCGTAGACCTACCTACATGTAGACATATTGATATTTAATGAATTATAGATTCTTTATTTTATTTACACATCATATTGGCATAATTAAGTAAACAGAAGCGAGCTTAGCTCTAATACGATATTTCCTCCAGGAAACCGCTAGACAAAGGCCACTAGGCACCTTAGTATGAAACCTATTAGCACGACCTACAAAAAAAAAATAGTATAGGATGTTTAAATGAATGTCTCTAGTTCATGTTTATATATGTCGCATTATTGTAGATAATGGGATTTAGGCCAATAACGGGTAAAGAAAAATGTAATATTTTGTACATTTTCGTAAATTTAATACACTTTCTTACATTTTGTACATTTTAGTACTGGTAGTACATTTTAGTACAATTATTACATTTTAGTACAATTAGTACATTTTAGTACAATTAGTACATTTTAGTACAATAAGTACATTTTAGTACAATAAGTACATTTTAGTACAATAAGTACATTTTAGTACAATAAGTACATTTTAGTACAATAAGTACATTTTAGTACAATAAGTACATTTTAGTACAATAGGTACATTTTAGTACAATAGGTACATTTTAGTACAATAGGTACATTTTAGTACAATAGGTACATTTTAGTACAATAGGTACATTTTAGTACAATAGGTACATTTTAGTACAATAGGTACATTTTAGTACAATTAGTACATTTTAGTACATTTTCTTCATTTTGGACATTTTCGTACATTTCGTACATTTTAGTATTATAGTACATTTAGTACATTTTCCCATGGTTTAAAAAAAAAAACTACATAAAATTGATTGTGGGTGACTAAACATTTTAAAACCAATTTGGGTTTTGTAGGAAAAATTTAGTTAGCCGAGTCAGATTTCGCCCAATGACCTTAAGTACATTTCTTGTTTACAAAATGGCTGTAGATTGCTTTGTTTGTCAAATAATTTAAAAAAGAAAATCACAACACCGGCGTGCAGATATGGCTTGGAAGACAAGACATTGCCTTCGTTTCTCTTTAACGAGTTTGACGATTTTAGATCCGGATTTTGTTGACTGTATAACACCCCTGTAGGTACCTTATCGCAGGTGCTACTTAGTTTTTAACTAAACTGATTGTCATTTGCATTTTTGGCTTAACAAGTATGTGGTACACTAAGCCTTGTAGGACACCATTCAAAGTAAGGTTTCCATTATGACAAGAATCAAATATTCTAGGTTTTTGAATCGAAATAAAAGGTAGAAGCGTGTTTTCTTCTGGTCAAATTAGTTGAGGTACCTACATCCAAAGAATTATTAATCAATGATTGATTCATTTTAATGTTGTATCTAATGCTTATGAGACGAATAAACAATTTTTAATTTAATTTATAGAGGGTGGATTGGTTTCGACATACTTCTATAAAGTATTCTTTTTTTTCTTCAAAAGTCTTCAAAATTTTACGATCGTAATCATATTAATTTGCAGAAGTTATTCGTAGCGAATACTTACTCGATGAGTTTGACAACGCCATCTGATTAGATTTGTTTATTTAAAAAAAAAAGCTCCTATGCAATTTACTTCATGATGATTATAATTATTGCAGCCGTTCACAGAAAGTGTTCCAAACCTTTTTGTTGTCGTCTAAAATGGGATTAAAGCTGTACTTTGTATAGAATGAGTATAGGCACAACAAAAATTTGTTAGAAAAAAAAAATATAGTATTCTGAATTATAATTGTAATAGAAACGGTGCTGCTGCTGTAATGTGTTGTGTGTTTTTAGTTATATTAGATTTAATTCCATTATTGCTGGTATACTTCTCATTAATAACACAATTTTTTGCAACTGTATACAGCAACTGTTTCATAGTACATCCCAGTTAGGTGGGCTTTGCGAAAGGCGTAAAGTATTGTAGACAGTATAACTAGCTGATGGTGATGACAGTATATTACACTGAGCTCAAGACAAGATTTATTATCAGATGACTTATTGTGCGACTACCAGATTTAATCGATGGATAATTTGTTTTATAATACTGTTTTTTTTTGTAATTAAGTAAAGGAGATAATTACATACTTCTTCATGTTTATCTGTGAATTTGTAAGATGGAGAATGGATTTAGGAAATTATTGTTAAAAAGTTAATACGACTAAATTGTAATGTTTCTCCTTCCTGTTAAAAAAGCAGGTTAAGAAAATGCTGAATGTCTGTACACGATGACTGACCCGGCTGCCGTTATAACCACTGTTTTGATTGATTACCTATAAGTGATGGATATTTTTTAATTAATTAAAAAACAGTATAAACGGGGACGGTATGTTTTGGTTTGCAAATAAAGAGTATTGTATTGTATTTTATAAACATAAGAAGCATAAAAATTTTGAAAAATTGAGAACGTTGTGGCAGCAAACAGAATGAAAAGAAGAGTTGTTATTCTGTTTATTATTATTTAAACTTTGAATATCATTCTACTTAATATTCAATTCTTCTTCCCCTAAAATCAGAATGTACTATTCCAAAATAAATCATTGGACGAGGAAGATTGCAACTATTAGAGCTGCCTCTGTTAGAACTGCAGCAACGTTCACAAATATTTAAGTTGATAAATATTGATATTAGTGTAAGCAGCCAAATGTCGTGATGTGTTCGAATAGTTACTACTTAAACGTTATTATAACCTTAAATAAGAAAACAGATTAAATAATGTAAGAGCCACTTATATGATGCAAAAAAAAAATCATTCCCTAAAATTAATTTCTAAAATTAAACTCAAGTACCAGTTTTGTGTACCAGCCTCATTCATTCATTCTTAAATAATTTTTACATAATAAAAATAAATACAAAAGTAACATCGCTGAATTCTAAAATGTCTGAACCAGATGTTGTAACTGAATGTCTAACTACTAAACATTGTGTTGCTGTAGAGTTTCTGGCCGCATCTTCTCTGCAGTGATAACACATTACGAAGCGGTGGTAAATTAAAAAAAATATATATATACAAATAAAAACTTTTAATTAATAATTTTGAAAAACCTGCTGTAAAATGTTTCAATGTTGTGATTATATAAAGATTATTCTGAATAATTTTGACTAAATGGTAATGAGAACTGACTGTTGGATGGCTGTGCACCAGGGGGTTGCACAGGGTCGGATGGCCGAATGTCGTGATTCTTTACTAAATTAAGTGATATTTTGTTACTAAACCTTTATTTTGTACTAGCAATAGGTTTAATATTCTATTACATTCAAATTACCTGTACAATAACCAACGAATAGCTTAAAAAGGACTTGTATCCAGAGCCGTTAAATATTTTACTAAGGATTCATTCATATGGCAATACTGACTTTTGTGATTGGCTGTCGCCGGAGCGCTGGACCAATCAAACGCCAGGCGCGTTTGGTGGGCACAGTGACTCTGAAAGGGTGGGGAGGACGATCGAAGTGGAGAAAAAGGGATCGAACAGCCAGTTCTCAGCCGGCACTCGAAGTGACAACTTGTATTTGTGAAGTAATTGTGATATATTTAAAATTAAAATAGTTTAGTAAAATTATAAAAGTGCAGTGAAAGTAAAATATAGCTTCCAATAGTCTACCAGTCTTTGATTTTACAATATTATGATGCGAACGAAAAAGTCATCGGCTGCAATATTATTTTTTAACTTTTTAGTTTTTTTGAAGGCGGTTTTAATTTTTTGTTATTCTTTTGACATTGTCTTTGGACATTGATTGTAAAATGTACCTATTATACAATATTCTGAACATGCGAAACGTTTTTATTGAAATATGCTGCTGTCACTATTAGTTCCCGAACAGAATCTTGAAGATGATCGCAGCTCGGGAGTGCGATTTTTGAATCTCATTCGCTGAGTTCAGCAGTTGAAAATGTCAAAATTACTGTGGCATCTTTCTACTGCTGATTTGACTTTCAAAAATCATACTTCAAGAGTGCGATTTTTGAAAGACAAATCAGCAGTAGAAAGATGTGTATCTCCATACATTTTCAACTGCTGAGTTCAACGTATGAGATTCAAAAATCGCACTCCGGATCGATACAGCTAATCCTCTGTCGTTTCATCGATCTGCATGTGAGAGCTGTGAAGCGGTGAACTGATCGAAATAATAATTCATTGTTTTATTGTTATTATTGTAAGCTTGTGCTTGTATTTTGGCAAATAAATATATTTCTATTTGTATTTCGAACGAATATTATGGACAATTGTAGTTTTAAATAAAGTTTTTTTTTTCTTTTTATTATTAATTTTTTTGAATACGCGATGTGAGACATAGAACACCAAATATTAGGCCTAAATACGATAGAAGTCACTAGAATATATTTTAATTTTTGTACCTTTTTTAGGTTGTTCTGGCAAGGAAAATTTTGAACCTACCTAATATTTAAAAATAATAATTACCAAACGCAACCTTGTGAATTTTATTGTTTATAAACCATGCTAATACTTTTTGGAATTTTCCGAATATTTCCATTGAATTTGCTAAATATTTAGAATCGAAAACGACTCTATCATTGACATATTTGCCCGTTTAGTTACAAAAAGCTAAGCATTTTTGTAACAAAACGATCGCACACCAGCGATAAGTTTGATAAACACAACTCAAAACCTATTGTCGTAAAACATTAACCCAATTCTCAAAACATTTACAAACAAGGGAATCAGTCCGCGTACAGTCCTCCACACAAGCCACAACTTAAAACATTATAGGCCATCTTGTTGCTATAGAGTATGTATAGACTTGAAGATATCTTTCTAGAGATTTAGAAGGCGACGGGTTACGCTATACACAATTTGTATAACTACATAAAGTCCTGCCTTTTTTCAGAAGGGGTGGACAGAGAAATAGTCATAAAATTTTATGACTAAAATAGGTAAACTAAAAATATTAAACATACTTTAGGAGCACCTTCAGACCAAACTCCCTTCATATTTTAATTACAATTAAACCTTCTGACGCAATGGTAGAGTAACAGAAAATGACATCAGAAACTTGTCTTTACGAGTATGATACTAGTTTGAATAAACAATTTGATTAACTGCATACTAGGTGCGTGGAAAGAGCCTCCCAGAGTGACGAAGTCTTCGTTACGTCTACGACTAGTTAATCTTCACACTACAGTATGAGTTATTTTCACGCGATATAGCTCATGCTGACATGAAAGAAGAAAAATAGCGGTGTCTAGCCGCCTCAAGCATAGCGTAATTATAATATAGTGGTTGCGCTCGTCGGTTGCGGGGGGTATATGCTCGCTCGGTGTGCGGGGGACGGGGCACCGGCCACAGTCGGTACCGCGCGCGTAGCTAAGTCGGTACTGTACTGGGACACGCTCCCCCCGGCCCCCACTCACCGCGCACGATTGACATGTCGCGGCCACCGAGCGCAAACTATCAAGTGAACAGTCGGTAGTCTACGTGAAGGTAAACTTGTCATGAAGCCTGTACGTACAATTCACGTCGTTCGTGCCGCACCAGACTGGGAGACGATCCTTCAACAATTACTTAGAGGTCGTGACCAAAATATAGTAATAAATTGTGATCGGAACTGGGCTCGCCCGAGCGATGCCAATGACAATTACGTGCTATTACACGTCTTCAGTCGGTGGGCCCGCGGTTGACGACGAGTTTGCTTAAAAGGTTTATCAAGGGTATTTTGCTTGAGGTGATCTTGGGTGTTCCTTGGACTATGTACAGGGTGTAACAAAACACCCTAGTAATACTTAAGGGGGTGCTTCAGACCATCAATCTGAACAACTTTCACAATGGAGCCAACGTCGAGAAAAAATAAAAAAAATCTGCCGTCCCATACATTTTAGTCGAGTCGGTCGGTACTGCAGTTTTGTATGGGACAACAGATTTTTTTTATTTTTTCTCGATGTTGGCCCCATAGTGAAAGTTGTTCAGTTTGATGGTCTGAAGCACCCCCTTAAGTATTGCTAGTGTGTTTTGTTACACCCTGTATATGGTTCTCCATAGATTTAGTACAGTCTTCAATGTTACACAGTATTAGAAAAAGAATGAGCTTTGTTACACAGTACGGACTCCCTGCCCTTCATTTTAACCTCACCCCTTGTGGCACACGGGTGGCACAAAATAGTTCACTCACTTGCACTAACACTAATGTTACCTTTTCTTATCAGTTTTTCCCATTTGTATGAAAAGAGAGCGTCGGTGGCGTGTTGCGGAGAGGTATGGACACTCAATCATGGGGGTTCTGGTTCGAATCCGCAAAGACGATATCTCATGTAGGTACCAATGAGTTTTTTCTAACTTATGTCGGCTCTCAAACGGTAAAGGAAAACATGGATCGTGAGGAAACCTGCATACGCTGCAAAAGAAATTCTGGAGCGTATGTGAAGTCTATACCAATCCGCATTGGGCACGCGTGGGGAGCTGAGGCCCATATCCGAGGGTAGGCCTGTGCCCTGCAGTGGGGCGTATGATTATCAAGCACGTATCCAGACTTTTGTTTCAGGGGGGACATTTAATTTTCGGGGAGGATTCATAGAAAAACAATGAAAAAGTAAGTGCTGTTATCACTGTTCCATACAAATATTCGGATTTCGGATCCAGGGGGGGGATGGGTGGGATTTATCCCCCCCCTCCCCCCGAAATCCCACCCATCCCCCCCCCTGGATACGTGCCTGACGATTATGATACACAGTATCATGATATTTCAGAAAAATCCAGTATGTACATACTTTGTATCAAAATTCAGCAATAAATGAACTCTTAATTACTAATTACCACAACAACTTAATGACTGGAAGAGGCACAGTTTCGGGCTGGAGGTAGATAACAAAAGATGTGAGATTGTATCCGTGGTACAAGACAGTAACAAGCCGGTCGGAGCACTCGATCACGAGTGTGGCATTTAGCACGGTACACCACATCTGGAGCTAACTAGCGCTATGTATTACTGGATGAGCTTTATCCGTATGCAAGACGATATTTAAAATAAGCCTATTTACTATCGATATTAATTTAATAGCTTTATCCTTTCAAGCAAATAAGCTTTTTCGTAGACCTAACACTAAGTTTAAATTAGTATTATTATGTATTACATTATTATTTACAAATAAAATAAAACCGGTCAAGTGCGAGTCGGGCTACTCGCGCACCGAGAGTTCCGTACTACACCACCACCGAACACAACATTATTAACTTTTATTGTCCGGGACCTTTAGCGCGAGACCGACTCACACTTGGCCGGTTTTTAGTATTTGTTGTTATTCTGTAGAGTTTGCTCTATAATCACACTAAGTTTGACGCTTGTATGTATTACCGTTTTTACTATAGAGCGTGAAGAAAAAACGTTGATAAAAACTAGTTTCTTGTTGAGAACCCCATTTAATTTTTAACTTTTTGACGTTTTAATTATTTGTTAACAAATCCGCCGTAATAATGCATAATCTGAGAAAATTTCAACAAGCTAGTTCAAAAGTTACAGCCCTAAATAGGTAGTACAGACGGACGGACGGACGGACGGACAACGTAGGCTTAGTAATAGGGTCCCAGTTTCACCCTTTAGGTACGGAACCCTAAAAATATTTTTTTACGTCGTTTTCACTAAGTCATTAGCAACATTATTCGTTTCCATTATAAAGGCACTTCCAGCGTCTCTACAGCTACGTCCAGGTCAGACAGGTCATCAATTAGGGTGAAGCACCATTTTTAGGGCTCCCAACCACCAGTCTCGCGCCCATCATCTCGGATTAGCCCTAAACGAGAGCAAATGGCCGCAATCTTGCGGTTCCACTTAACATGTGAGCTCGTTTCTTAACTGCGGGAGGATTTCCCATAGATTTTGGTGTTGAGATTTGCGGAGATTAGAAAAGTTATTATCTGGTTTTATTCTAGTTGTTCTTTTTAAAAGAAATGTTAAGTTATAGCCTATTGAATTGAAATGTAGGGCAAAGGAGGGCCAGTGCGTATAACTAATACGCCACTGAACCGAATTTAATGACATTTCCAAAGATTTTTCATAGACATTTCATTTGGTACATTTTGAGCTTAAGTCCTGAGGAAAGACAGCATACAAATTCCACGCAGAAGAAGTCGTGGGTAAAACGGTAAAACTTATACACAAATAGTAACTAACTCACGTCCGTATTTCATTTTAGGGATAGACAGAGACATTCCTTCAACAACAAACCATCGACGGGAATGCTTTTGCATTTAAAATGTTGTAAAAATGTTATTTGTTGTTTTTACCCAATGTCTTTAGAAAAATCGCGAAGTTTTTAGGACATTATCACTTTTCTAAAGCGATGTCCATATTCCATATCTATTAACGATGTTGCTATTAAGCCTTCAAATAAAAATTACTTTAATAAGCTGACCCTTTCTTCCATAAAGCTACCTCCAAAAATGACAGCAACCATAAAATCTTTCTAATTTCATTGTTTCTCATATCGACTCCGCATGGGGCACGGTGACATATCCAAATTTAATATCCAAATAAATTTATTGAATTAGATAGTTTTATAGCTAGCAAGGACATTTACAAAGTCGACATTTTCGACTCAATTAATAAATAATAAACGTCTTGGATAACTGCGACATTATGGTAAGAACTAAGAAACAATAAAGGGTGGTATTACGCTCGTAAATCGTGGTAACAAGTGTCCCACGGTGGAGTCCCGTGGTCCCATGGTCTCGGTGGGACTCGGTGGGACAGGTCGGCAGACGGTAGCATAAATTAAACGACGCGACGGTTGTACTTGACTCGCTTGGGTACTGGCTAGTTGAGATAGGCAATGGTGTGGAGTCATTTTGAATGCTATGAAGTGATTTCGGGGGTCTCGAGAAGACAACCCGAATGAAATTATTTGTATTATTGTTATGTTTAACGTGGAACTATTTTAACTATGTTTGTGTGGAGTGTACTTTTTCTTTCCTTTATAAATTTTTAAAATAGTGCCGTCTATTTAACAATGGAATCATTATCCTATAGGTGTGATGGTACGACCACATTTACTTTTCGGGAGTTCAGCATCTTTGCTGTAGCAAACAATGAAATATTATGTTGCAACAAAACCTTCCAAGGGGAAAAATAATTTTATGCGTTTAGTAAGGTTTTCCCGCATACTTATTTTGGTAATAAGTATTAGCCTCTCACAAACATAACAACTTCAAAAGAAATCTTAGCCAAAGCCAAAGATTGACACAGTAAGTTAGGTAGGAAATTAGTTTATTTACATTGGGAAGGGTCACTGCCTCCGTGGTTTAATGGTTAAGAGCATTGGGCTCTCGACACGGAGGCCATGGGTTCGATTCCCACGGGGGACACCTAGTGATATGTCACTTTGTGCATTTTTCCCCAGTTGGTTAGGACATTGCAGGCTGAATCACCTGATTGTCTGAAAAGAAAAATGATTCCGTGCTTCGGATGGCACGTTAAGCCGTTGGTCCCGGCTACTATCTCTGGTGGTACTAGTCGTTACATAAAAACCACGTCAGAGCGGTCTGAAAAAACTCTGACACCAGGGCTCTGCCTACACGATAAGAAGAAGATTGGGAAGAGTAATTAATGTCGTAGGTGACAAATCGAAACCAACAGCGACTCCACTGCATCCCTGTGCTGCAGGTTAAAATAATTACATTAGTTTGGTGGCAATAACAATAATTCGGGCGGGACGGCCCGCGGGGCGCCTTATGTTTCACAGATCACCAGATATGGACCGTAACTTACGCGCTGTCGTTCGAACAAATGTTTGTGCCAGTGTTTGATCAAACTATACTACTGAAAAATTATTTCAGATCATTTTCACAAGTCGTAGAGTTTGTATAATACTCACAGAATTTTAAAACGGTATATTTCTGAAATTCACAGCTACCTTTCAGTTTTATTGAACGTGTTCGGATAACTGTAATTGTTTTGTTTTATTGATTACTTCAGAGGCCGTAGCATGATCCGCGGGGCTATGTCCCGCCTTTTATCACGTTCGTTCGCACGCAACCAAGCAAAAGCTATATCACGCTGCCATACTACGGCCGCTGTTACACATTTATATCGCTAAAAAAGTGCTGACTGTTAGTGTCTGGCTAGACAATACCTATGCCACCGTCGCTGACCAACTACCGAAGAATATAAACATTGAGAAAGTATCTGGAACCAGGTCTTTTTTATTTATGTAAAATGTTGGATCAAATATTCAAGACCATTAGAACTCGAGCACCCCATGAACATAATGACAGAAACCCTTTGCCTTAAAAGCGTAACTGACGCCATATTGAATCTATGGAATTCGAAGCGCGTACATTCGAATTTCAAATTGAAATTTTATATCGTAATTGTGTGATGTCAAAATAGTTCAGAAAATAGTTTATTTGGCCTATTTATTTTGTTTCTTAGAGATTATATTTAATAGTGTTTGTTTTTATCATTTTATGATGTTTCCCTTGATTTTTATTGATGAAACGTTTAGATAGGCGCCATAACTGATGCAGACTATACAATTTCTTTTAAAGATAGGTGTTAATTAAGAAACTAATTTCATTATTTTTGTCATTTAAGTAAGTACTCACAGAGTTTATCAATATTAATTTAATTTAAAATTACATATTTTGATCTGTAGTCGTGCTGTAGTCTCTGAATATGCAAAAATGGTTGTGAAAAAATCATTCGAACTCCATGGAGAAAAACTTTTCTTTTTAACTCTATGCTGGAAACAGAAACGGCAACATCAAATGACAAATTCTGACATTGTGAATATTTTCTTTATTTTTATCACCAAGGAAATAGCAGTGAACAACTTTTACTATGGGAGCAAATTGAGTCGAGTAAGCGTTGCAGCACAGAATAGGTATCTAAACTATTATAAAACTGTAACAGAAGTGTGTCTGTACATAGAAGATATTTACAAAAAAAAATTACGACGTGGTTTTTAGGCGTCCCTGATTGCAAATCACCAATTTTTGGATTTTTTGCATAGATTTATATATTACTAGCGTAAGGATAGGCCCGTCAGAATATTTTACAAAAACCTTCTTCATAGAAACAAAAATTTGCGCCATCTGTCATAACTCGTATACGAACTATATCGTGTCATATATTTGTAGTGCTCTAAAACTGACATTTTTCCTTGCATTTTAGAGCCAACGAACTGGGGACAATAGTTAAGCTCATAGGCCATGTCCTTACGCTAGTAATATATATGTCTTTGATTTTTTGTCTGTCTGTTTGTTTGTTTGTTTATTTGTTTGTTTGTTTGTTCGAGTATCACGCAAAAACTACTGAACCGATTTTGAGTAAACTTTTTTTGTTTGATAGCTTATCATCTGACTTAAAATCTGGTATATAATTTATGCGGACGAAGTCGCGGGTAAAAGCTCGTAGGTAATATAGTTCTATACATAGTTGCAGTTTAAGTATGACACAGCTGTTTTTTAAGGTTTGGTCCCATAGAAAAAGTTGTTTAGTTTGATGGGTAGAACTATTAAAGCTGCATACGGTTATAATCTGTATAAAAATAACAAGCACTCCATCAAGTCCAGCTCATAAGCAACCCTGCGCGCGCGCATAAGTTTAACAGAACATCTCATTTATAAACACAGTTAAAATATTTAAACGCTCCCAATCTCATTAACTTTAGATCACGCGATAAACTCGACGGTGAAAATAAAGTAAAGCAGGTGCAAGTAGATTATGGGTTTAAGTCAATTTTACGTGGAAATGTGTGAAGAAATGATTTCATCATCAGCGGCGACAAGATGTTCACTGGATTTTCATTTTTCTAGAGGATAGGTAATCACAGTTAGAGCCTTTTCCCACGCAGCGTTTAAAATAAATAATTTTTACCAGCTACAAGATAATTTTCTCCGTGTAGATAATTACATATTTAAATAACATAAACCCCCAGTGAATCACATCTAATACGCTTATCATATTTGAGATCACAACTGCCTCCGTGGTCTAATGGTTAAGAGCTTTGGCTCTCGACACGGAGGTCATGGGTTCGATTCCCACGGGGGACACCTAGTGATATGTCACTTTGTGCGTTTTTCCCCAGTTGGTTAGGACATTGCAGGCTGAATCACCTGATTGTCTGAAAAGAAAAATGATTCCGTGCTTCGGATGGCACGTTAAGCCGTTGGTCCCGGCTACTATCTCTGGTGGTAGTAGTCGTTACATAAAAACCACGTCAGAGGCCGTAAGGCGGTCTGAAAAACCTCTGACACCAGGGCTCTGCCCACACGATAAGAAGAAGATCACATGATACGTATAAGAATTTGTGTCATATAAGGAAAGATATTGAATATTCTTCATAATCTCTTGTAACCCAAAAACATTTAACTACGAACATACATACACTTACTATTAGAAAGTGCTATTGTATCAAATTTTTTTAAGACAAGCGTTATTAAAAATCGCCTGAAGCGATACTGTACCTAATAAAGATCCCATAAAACACTTATTCCTTATTAAAATCGATTCTCAAATCGAGATGAACCCCGATTCGTCATGCTGTGATCGATTATTATATACTCCAATTAATGTACCCTACTCGTATAATTATAAATTATAATAATAAACCGTTTTGCATTATAAGCTGTAAAGTTATTGATCTAATAAATGCGGCGTGTTTTATGTTTAAGGTGTTATTAGAAGTAATGTCTTCATTGCCTCGATCTTGATTGATGGATCGATTATCGATGAGAGTTGTCGATTGCTGAAATATCGAATAAATTATCGAATATCTCAAAGCTTGTAATAGCTTTTTTGCATTATGAGTTTGTTAGCGGGTGCTTTATGTGGACTTTCGTTTTTGAGAAAGTGTTATTGCCAATTTTTCTCATGAATATCTTGATTTGCTTAATTTATTTAATTGTTTGTGTCTTAATATCTCTAATAAGCCAATAACAAATGATAATGTATGAAAGACTTCATCAAATATGCTCACATTTGTTTTGATACTAAATAACAATGGTACCTACTTTTTTTGACGAACGCCAATATACTAAAGATTACCCAATACCAAATAGTTTTTATTATAAAACATAGCATTGTAATTTGCTAAGATGGCGACAAACGAGCATAGCCTCGTAATCCTTGTATTTAAAACATCCTGATCGATAATATGAGAAGTGTAGTGACGTGCCTACAAGCTGTCCGTGTCCGCCCACCCGACTCTTATAACAAACTGTAATGACTATCATCAACCCGAGATTAGCTTTACATTAGCTCGTGCGATCAACAATAACGCCGCACTAATTTAAAAATCGATATCCGACGCCAGAATTCACACGCTCGCTTTTACGAATACAGTTTTAATCGCAGCATTAATCGATTCCACCTTTCACAATTCAAATCTTCATTAGAACATTCAGTTTTTATGGACACAAATAAAATATCCATATAACAACGTTTATAGATCATCCAATAACAGTTCTAATTTAAACGGTACCGCAAATTTTTCTAGTTATAAACTAAATAATAGTTTCTCAATAAACATTGCGTTCGGATAGCACCAAAACACCGATCTGACCAATCAAAATCATTAACAAATCAATACAATCCGTTGCGTTACCATTCACCATAAACGCCAATAATTAAATATTTATTCGGTTCTATTAGGATCGAATTCGGACTATTACACCGAATCGATTCGTCACCGTGGAAATGCTCAAATTGCTGGCAATAAAAAGATAAACACCCGTGAAGTACATTTGTCAAACGATGCAGAGAATACATATTTACTTTAGCCACTTTTAATCGATAATTGTTCTATATAATTGAAAGCGTTTATCGGTCTCCACGGATCGGGATTGTATCGATTCATGTTCCCGTAACCCACTCGTGAGCGATACGAATCGATTCGACAATCGATATCGACGAACGTTTACTTCATCACGCGATCGATTCGCTTGCTCTGTGCGATCGCCATGCGATTACGAAAATGCGATAGCTCACACACTTTCTAAATAAATTAAATATAAAGTGCTAAAATAGGATCCAGACCCAGTTTCAATATAATCTGTAGTAAACAATAAAACTTTATGTTTGTTGCCTGTAAATTATTTACTACAATACAAGTGTTTAATCGGCTTGATGGGATCTTAAAATCCGTCATGCTTTTCCGTCTTAATATGAAAAATAAATAAATACAGCCTATGAAACGACTGCATGTTTCGTATCGAAATATAATACGATAGAACGATGAACGATCTTAATTCAAAGTACAGAAAAAAATTACTCTTAATTCTTACTGATTATTACAGATTTTTATGTCCCTTCTTAAACAAGTTTTAGAAGTTTCAAGCTTACTTATAAACTTTTTCAAAAAGAGGATAAATAGAGATCATACGCACACACACAAACGTGTGCGGACCTATGTCACCAATGTGCCGACAGGCTGGTAGTAGACAATAAAAATCGGTTCGTTTGTATGTAATATCAGGCCATCAGGGATTAAATCTGCCGGAACCACGAGAATAGATACTTAAATATAGATTTTCCGTTGTATTTTCTCAACAACATCTGCATATAATTAAATATACCTTTCAATAACACATATTGTATAATCTCTGTGTACTTGAAGCCCAGTATCAAGATATCAAAACAATGAACGGTGTAGTAATTATGACAATTAACGGGAACCTCCTAACATGTGATATCCGAGGCGAGGTGTGGCCTGATGCCCGATGTGGACTTACCAGTTGATCTACAGCTCACATTCAGTTGGTCATAATTGTGGAGATATTTGAGGGCCAATTTGTGGCTATTTATGTAGAGACATGTGATAAAGTAGGATTATAGAGTGAGAAGTCTCAAGAATATATATTTTTATGGTATTGATAACATTTCACGAATAATAGGCAACGTATTTTTCCTAGTAGAAACTAGTATGATTTGCCATTCACTGAACTAGGTTGAAATTATTAAAATTTAATAAATTGGATTATTTGAAATGATGTAGCAATATTGAAAGGAAAACGTCTGGAGAAGTCCATTATTATTGGGAATAATAATTAATTATATATTCAATTCAATTCTGGAAACATACCTATTACCTATTTGACATGGCAACTTATTTGCTATTTATTGATTAGAAACTTAAAAAACTCGGTACTAAATAATATCATAATATAAGTATTCTAGATCCAAATATCTAGTTGATTTCAGAATTCATTCTCAACACAATTTGAACTAACCACATCAAAAGAACAAAATACAATTTTATATTTTGGGCTATTAAGTCCAAGGCGATATATCGTCTATCAATTAATATAATTTAAAGATACCTTTACACATGTAAGCAGATAGTCGATAAATAAGTAATTAAACAAAGCCAATCCTCACCGCGTCCGTGTCCAATTAATATAGACGTCATTTGAACAATCGTCAAAAATCCCGCCACGAAACGCCTACGTCGATCAATAAAATTAATTTCAAAAAATCGAAACACCGACAATACCAATTAAAAAAATTATCAACAATTATCTCGCGGCGGGTCGCCGGACATTGTGTTCCGAATTTAAATACTAATCGATAAAGAATCGATTATGAAGTGTCTTCGCTTATTAAGCGTATATGTCTTAATTGCAACAAAGTCTACATACAATATATCGTTGAGAGTTAGCCCTTAATTAGTACGTAGTGCGCTTACCATGATAGAATCACCGCCTCACCTTCCCATTCCTTATTTAAAACTGTTTACACATCCCACTCTCTCCAACTAATATTGGGTTAGCGAGATAGGGATAGGAGAATGTTCAGATTGTGATCGAGCGTCGGGCGCCGGCACCCAGCATCCTAATGCGTGTTTTAAATGTTTACTAATGAACACGATTATTTAAAGTGACATTTTGGGATTTCTCCGAGGGCCATTACAAATGCCTTTACGTTTATAGAATTAACATACAAACGTTTAATGCATTTTATCGTGTCGATGTCGTGTCGTGTCGGCATTCTTTAAGGCGATAGGTAAAAATTGTGTTTTAGGCAAGTTTTGTGGCATTCTAGTTTTTGATGTTATACACTATTATCTGCAGTGAACATAAGCTTGTCCCCAGTTATTATTTACACATGTAACTGTAATAAAATAAGAGACAAATAAATAATCATTAATTATCTCAACTATATCTAAACTAATATAATAGACAAGAAGAACTTATAATAATGAATGATATATTTATAGAAAGAAAGAAAGAGTTGACAAATGAAACTATGCTATTCCAGGAGCCAGAGGATTTTTCTCGTGCTGTTTATGTTATACACCTATTAACAGTTATTTAAGTCAGCTCGCGTTTCATATACATAGTTGGCCCTTTTATATTTGTTATTTATTTCATATGAAAGCAAATACAATAATGAAGCACCATGAAAATGGAAAAAGCACTTGATTTTTGTCACACCTAATAATTCTTCATGTATCTTTTTGAAACACTGCATTTCTTTTTTACTTCGTGCAGAAGTTTCACATCACATCCATACATGATCCATACAACATGCATTGAAATTGATAGAAACATACCTACTGAATATAAAGCGAACCAAATTCGCATCGCGAAAGTTGAATATAACAATGAACACTGACTGTGACTGTGATGTTCAAAAATCGCACTCCTGCAAGGCTTTGGTGCGAAATGTATGAGTCTGCGTAAATATGTCTTAGAGCGGAGTGAGCCCGGCCTGACATGGGGGCAAACATTTTTCCTGAACCTTCTCATCGCCTTAAGCTCTTCCCGATTGATGTATCATCTTCCACGGCACAATCACAAGAGACAGTAAAGTTCGATCGTTTCCAACGATTTTGAACTTTGACATCGATTCCGTTTCCACAATAACATTAATTCCCTAACCGTATAATTTAAGCTTAATAGAATATTTTTATTGATCGCGTTATATTGTTGAACGGTGATTTACAATCATGGATCGTAAAATATACGAAATCTATAGATACCATTGCCGTAACACCGGTATACATTGTTAATCATAAAAAAAATTGTATTTATAAATTATTAAAACGGAATATGTTAAAAGGTTTGGCTGTTATGTTACTGCAAAGAGGAGTTAAATAAAATGTTCAAAGACACTCGAAGGATGGCGTTACAATTGTTAAAACTTAGCTCACCATCATCTCAGCCGATGGACGTCCACAGTCACTGCTGGACATAGGCGTGCACCAAGGATCGCCACAACGACTGGTCCTGCGCTGCCCTCATCCAACGGGTTCCCGCCGGTCTTCACTAGGTCGTCGGTCCATCGTGTGGGGGCCCTAACCACGCTGCGCACTTTTCGGCCCTATCGGCCATGAGCAATGTGCCCCACCCACTACCACTTTAGCTTAGCAATTCTTTGGGCTATATCAGCTACTCTGGATCTTCTGCGGATGTCTTCATTTTTGAATCGATCTCGCAGGAAAACTCCGAGCATAACCCTATATTCGGTGACTTTCAGTCTTTTTATGAGTGCCTGAGTAAGCGACCACGTAAACGCATGAGCCTCCTCGGGGATGGATACCCAAAACCTGGAGATTTTAGGTTTCTTCCCCTCAATGGTATTGCCTCCTTCATTGACCATGTATTTGAAGGGTGAAGAAAGCAAAAGGTATTGGGGCTAACACAAAAGATCCCACTGGGTCGAAGTGTTGCTGGCTTGCCAGCCCCCACAACAAGATAAGATAGGATAAGCGACCACGTCTCAGTTCCATATGTCATCATCATCATCATCATCACAAAAACTGACAAAAACTTAGCTGTCAGATAGAAAATGTTCAGTGTTTACATCTAGATTGCCTAATTAATTTTAGGGAGCAATTTGTTGATTAATTAATAAGTTGATGGTTTTAATATGTAAAACGTTTTGACACTTTGAATTCATCTACTTTTTTTGTGCAGTCAATGTTCATTTACGCGTGATGGACTAACGCCCATACACCCTCCCTGAGGGTAAGCCTATGCCCTGCAGTGGGACGTATATAGGCTGATGATGATTATGAATATTCATTTATGTATAACTAGCGACCCGCCCCGGCTTTGCACGGGTGCAATGCTGACATAAACCTTCCTCTTGAATCATCATCATCACTCTATCTATTTAAAAAACCGGATCAAAATCCGTTGCGTAGTTTTAAAGATCTAAGCATACATAGGGACAGACAGACAGCGGGAAGCGACTTTGTTTTATACTATATCCTATCCTATCCTACTAATATTATAAACGTGAGAGTTTGTATGGATGTATGGATGGATGGATGGATGTTTGTTACTCTTTCACATAAAAACTGCTGAACGGATTTTGATAAAATTTGGCATACAGATAGACCATGGTCTGGATTAACACATAGGATACTTTTTATCCTGGTAACACAGACGAAGTCGCGGGCAACAGCTAGTATGTAGAGTGATATTGACAAACTAATTTTCGGCCTAGTCTAACTCTTGGAAAACGCTTCGTTCATTGTTATATATTTAAAACAATCTAATCGAAACTCCGACGCAAAAATATCAATCATTACCAATTTAATGTTTATTAAACATTATCGATAAGATATCATTCAACATTAATATATGTAAAATAACTATTTTAAATCACGTCACGTCATCAAGAACGTTACCAATAAAAATATGAAATAAAAACAATCGCACGCGCATCGTGGACACTCGTAAATAATAAGCGAGACGGATAGAAACGAAATATGCGCATAAAATTGTAAATATATAATAATATATGTAAATTATACTATTTGTAGGCGTCGACTCTAATTGGCCGATAAACAGACCGGCCCCTCTACCATGAATTTTTGTCCGCCATTGATAAATCCGATCGATTTAATAGTAATGTGTAATAAATTTGCATAACTATAGGTAACTGAGAAACACTCAAACACATACCTGGCCTTGTGGAAATAGTTAACAGTTCATCATCAGCCTATCATCGTCCACTGCTGAACATAGGCCCTCCCAAGGCCTCTTTCCTCGGCCTTCCTCATCCAGTCGCTCCCCGCTACCTTTTTAGGTCATGGGTCCAGCAGCGGGCTGCATGGCGTCCCACACTACGCCTGCCAGTTCCTGGTCTCCACTCTAAAATATACTGACCCCCTATCGGTTGTCAGCTCTTCAGCAGATATGACCAGCACATTGCCACTTCAGCTTGCTAATTTTCTGAGCTAGTTAGTAGGTATATTACATAAGTAACTAAGCTCAGAAGAATAGTTTCACAAACCTTTAATTTGAACGTTTTGCAGTAGGTTACTGTACATAGCTATACAGGGTGTAACAAAACACCCTAGTAATACTTAAGGAGGTGCTTCAGACCATCAAATGGAACAACTTTCACTATAGGGCCTACATCGAGAAAAAATAAATAAAATCAGCTGTCCCATGCATTTTAGTCGAGTAGGTACTGCAGTTTTATATGGGACAACAGATTTTTTTTATTTTCTCTCGATGTTGGCCCCATAGTGAAAGTTGTTCATTTTGATGGTCTGAAGCCCTTAAGTATTAAAAGATGTTTTGTTACACCCTGTATAATACTAGCTGCTGCCCGCGACTTCGTCTGCGTTACCCGGATAAAAAGTACCCTATGTGTTAATCCAGGCCATGGTCTATCTGTATGCCAAATTTCATCAAAATCCGTTCTGCAGTTTTTGCGTGAAAGCGGAACAAACATCCATCCATACTTACAAACTTTCGCGTTTATAATATTAGTAGGATGTATTTGTATATTCACCATTTGCAGTGGAAGAAAGTCAGATATTTATTTTTTCGAGCCCTACTATCTTCTTTGATTAAATTCTCTTCGGGCTCCAAGACAGTTAAGAGGCTCACTCATCCCCCGCTCGCTAAGCTTCAATTGTTGATACTGGTTTACATGATGAGTTAATAGTACTGGGATAAAAATAAATAGCTAGATGACCATGATCTCACTGGGAGGGGTCTTAAACTTTGCTACAACTATCGACTATATTAATTACGAGCTTTTACCCGCTACTTCGTCCGCATAAATTATATACCAGATTTTAAGTCAGATGATAAGCTATCAAACAAAAAAAGTTTCAACAAAATCGGTTCAGTAGTATTTGCGTGATACTCGAACAAATAGACACCCAAACAAACAAACAAAATCCAAAAATTGGTGATTTGGAATCAGGGACAGGTAAAAACCATGTCGTAAATTTTTTTTTGTAAATATCTTCAATGTACAGACACACTTCTGTTACAGTTTTATAATAGTTTAGATAGGTGTGCAATGCGCACTTTTAGCATTTTATGGCGTGTCAAGTGGTCATAGGTGGCTAGTAAAAAATTCTTCGTCTATGGTGGCTAGCCTTTCTCATAAGAAACCTTTTGTCACTTCGTGCGACACCCACGGATTTTGAAAGCACCAATGTACCATACACATATCGATTCAACCGTTTAATATTAATCGATAACTAATCTATGGAAGTAGTGGTGGGAAATGGTAGGCATAGTCGAAATAGTGGGTCGTGTCGCCGCCTCGTTTGTCATATAAAACTGTCAATACATTGATCTTATATTATTTATGTTTTCTGACTAACGTATTTATGGGTATGGCTACTTAGGAATAGTATTGCCGTTATCTTATACAAAAAACCGGCTAAGTACGAGTTTGGACTCGGGCAATCAGTGTTCCGTACTACCTTAGTTGTTTAACATGGGTCATTGATTAAACCACTATAAATTGATACTTACTTAGTATGTGGTCACATAGTAAGTGAAGATCATTTTACACTGGTGATAGTTTTTTAGGTATAGATAAAAAATTATCCAAGTTAGTGCCACCCTGATAATTTTCCCGCCATCTAAACGTTATTTCTTATGTTCATGATTTTTTTTAAGACTTCATACGGCTATATTTTTTGAAATAGAGGTGAGGACAGCAATGTATCGGATTTAATTGAAAATTTTGTTAAGAGCGTACTGAGCCTATTGTGCTGCCCCCAATCGTATAAAATGTTCACGCAATTGCGAAGTTCGAATGTGCGGGTAGTGGCCCAGTCTCGCGGTGAAATCGCATCGATGTCGCGCTTAGATGTCGCGGCGATGTTTAAGAACCGCGGCAGTGCAGTAGCGATATCCCTACACTCAAAAATAGCTTGTAATAGGTCCCTAGGCCATTTTAGCAACGTTTTATACTCCTACTGCTTTTGCTTCACTATTAATACTATTTTTCTTCAACACCTTAGTTAAAACGTATTAAAATCAAACGTCGCATATAAAACTCAACAAAACCGATCTAAAAGTGTTTAGCGCGGAGATTGTGCGAGGCGCTTCGGTCAAGGAGACCAGAGCAATCATCTCCAGATCTCGCAAACTGCACCTACTTGATCATAAATGACATAATAATCATAACATTATCGTCACATCGTTTTTGTGTTACCCTTAATTGGTTCTGGGCTGTCTTTAAGTCTAAGGACAAGCTTTGCATTAGTATTGTGTAGGTGATTTAAAGGTTGAATCAGAGAAGTATTTATCATCATCATCAGCCTGCGTATATGATGTATACAACGTGCTAATAAATTAGCGCAAAACCTCATACACCCCAACTGATTTATAACAAAATAATTCGATTGAAACAATAATTTCATTATTTTGATACTTAAAATTTAAAGTTATTCGCATTTTAAGTTATGAGGTTAAAATGATTTGTTATCATTTCAGCAATGAATGACAGCGTAGATACATTTTAAGAATCTTTTTTTGGTAGTAAGTAGGGTGAGTGTGGTGCGGTGGGTTGACATCGGGTTCAGAAAATTTAAATTTTTTATAAAAAATTATTTAATATTTTGAAAAAAATTACCTATGTTGAAACCATAATAATTCGATTCTGCTCTCGATTCTAAACAAACTACTTTCTAGTTTTGCGTTAATTCATTAACACGTTGTATATGATGGACATAGGCCTCTATCCAGTTGCGCCACAAAATTATATCCTCGATGTTCCTCATTCAGTTGCTCCCCGCTATCTTATCAGGTCTTATATTATCCAGGCAGTTCCACACTATGCCTACCAGTTTCTAGTCTCCATTCTAGAACACAAATATTATAGCAGCTAAAAAATAGGGACCATAATATATAAGGTCCTTCTTAATAAGCTGACACTTTTTTAAGGGGATGATCAGACCGTCAAACTGAACAACTTTCTCTATTGCACCAATATCGAAATCGCGAAAAATAAATCATCTCTTCCATACAAAACTGCAATCCTAATTGAGCCAAATGTATACGACAGCTGATATTTTTTTCGCGATATCGATGTTGGTCCCATCTAGAGAAAGTTGTTCAGTTTGATGGTCTGATCATACCCTTAAAAAAGTGTCAGCATATTAACAAAGAACCTGTATGCATGAACTAACAAAAGGGTTACTTGGGATCATTACAACGTATGTTGGGCCGAGGCCGCAGGTCCAGGTCAGCGTAGGTGGTATAAAGCTTAACCAGATATGAGATATGTGATAATAGGAATCTTCCCCAACTTCCTGTTGGTCGACAAAATAAACTACGGGGACGTAGAGGCTAGTCCAGAACTCTAGAGAAAACCCTCGACCTTTCCGAAGGTGGAAACCTAGTGAAAGGGGTCAACGGCCCACAGATATGTGCCCTGAACAAAAAAAGTTGAATATCGGTTTGGCGGTAAATATAGAGCAGATGGAATATCTTAAATTGATAGGAGAACTAGCTACAGTTAAAAATGTAACTATTGTGTTTCTAGCAAATCTGTGTTTCTAGTTAGTTCTTTACTACAGAATATAGTCTATTTGAAGTCCAATTCGATAAGATCATTTAAAATATAACGTCTTCAGTTATATCGCTTTATTTGAAGTCGGTTAAAATGGTAAGGCACACGTGCTGCTAATACCGCGGACTATAATTATCAGCTTAATATTATTAGCACCCATCAAAGCCTATCAACGTTATCTAATACTTCACAAAAAAAGTTAATCGATATAATTTTATAACTCCCAGGTTTTAAAATCCTCGGCACAGTAAAACTTTATGACACCAATAATGTTTGATTTCCATACATGAACATCTGTACACAATTAAAAGAAGCCGCTTACTTGATAAAACCTAAATTATGTATGAAAATCACAGCGAAATAGCTCCGTCGTAAAATTAATGATGATTATTTATGAATTTAGCAAATAAATGTAACGTAGGGAGGGATGAGTGTGAAGATGCAATTTTAATGTGATTTGACTCAGTGTTTTATTCAGTTTAGTTTTTATTCAAAACAATAGTGTAACTCCAAAAAAGATTATC
The DNA here is from genome assembly GCA_922987775.1 of Agonopterix subpropinquella. Taxonomy (NCBI): domain Eukaryota; kingdom Metazoa; phylum Arthropoda; class Insecta; order Lepidoptera; family Depressariidae; genus Agonopterix; species Agonopterix subpropinquella. The sequence continues at coordinate 1,739,345 of OV277693.1, read as the reverse complement.
GCATAAATTATGGCTAGAGGACAAAAGTCTAACATCGAAAAAAACCTCTTAAGGGTATATTCTCAAAAACCCCAACTTTCAGGAACATTGTTTTCAGTGATATGCTATTGCAAATCCAGTGTACCTATTATATTGATAATAAAAGATCTGCCTTTACTTAAAAAACAAATGAATCGTTTTTTTTTACGTTTCATATAATTTATTTTAGTAATCGCTTAAAATCCGGACACTGCTTGTCGAATAATGGGGTTACTTTAGGAAAATTTTTAGAAGATTATTTTACACGGTTATATTTACAGCTTACGTAAAAAGAAAGATAATATAAATATAAAAAAAACTAATGAATCGATTTTTTTAATACGATTAGAAAAGACACAACATTTTTGAAATATTTTAGTAAAAATGAAACAGTCTGATTACCATACAAAATGGCGAACAAATTCAATCTTTGACATCTTTTGACAACTGCAAACCTCTACTTGTTTCTGATTTTTTCCATAGTACGGCAAGTGATGACGTCACAAACGAAAATATACCCTTAAGACTTCTTGTTCGAAAATTTTTTTTAAAGCTTTGTTTCCCAAGTAACTGTACTTATCTACAATTTTTTATATTTATATTTATTAATTATATTCACTATTTGGTTGTTGAAGTATAAATAACAATTTTATACTCTTTTAGAAATTATAATTTGTCTAAGCATGGTCTGGGTTATAGACTAGATTTAGATACCTAAATAAAATGGCAGTAGCTGTAATCGTATATTGTCTGTGAAATACAAGAAGTTTCCACCGCTATAGAAACATCTGCACTGGTAGCATGCCAACCCGCGATAGCCGTGATACAGCTTTATCACGTCTTTTATCTCGTTCGATCGCGCGCACAAGAACGAGATAAAATACGTGATAAAGCCGTATCACGGCTATCGCGGGTTGGCATGCTACCAGTGCTAGTTTTATTTCTATTCTGGTCTGACTTCAAATTATAGAAGATGAAAGGAACGTTAAAAGTTACCCTAGTGATGATTCCCACTCAAATGTTTGTAGGACACAAGTAACCACTTGTAACATTGTCGTTTATAAAACTCCCATTATAAATTCTTAATGAATCTGAACAAATCTAACCAAAAGCATGTCGAGAAGAAAAGAGGAGCAATAACTTACGAGAAATCGACAAGAAATAAATAATTATCTTGGACGTTGTCACACAAATGATCTAGATACGCAGTCAATCAGTTTGGTTTTGTTGTTGGGACAATGTTGAAAAAAAGTCTGCGACTCTCAATAGTTCATGCTTAAAATTTAATTCACCATAACTTGACTCATTTCCATCCACATCACTAAAGCAACCAAATTAACCTTTGAGAGCTAATAAAATACGATTATTGGCATAGTGTCAATCGGAGTCATATTAAATTCATAGACCATGGGCGGCACACTTTAAATATAATCATATATTCTTGGCGAAAGGAGAACAAATTATTATAATTTTTTTTTTGTTTTTCTCATTTGTCACTGTGGAATTAAAAATGGATAATCGTTGGCACGGAAAATTATAATATGCTAAAATTAAGAAGACCGAAAACTTTTTGATACTTATACAACGTGTTAATGAATTAACGCAAAACTAGAAAGTAGTTTGTTTAGAATCGAGAGCAGAATCGAATTATCATAGTTTCAACATAGGTAATTTTTTTCAAAGTATTAAATAATTTTTTTGTAAAATTAAAAATTTTCTGAACCCGATATCAACCCACCCCACGGGCACACCCACCCTACTTACTACTAAAACAAGATTATTAAAATGTATCCAGAAGGACATTAGCGCCTTCATTCATTGCTGAAATGATGACAAATCATTTTTGCCTCAAAACTTAAAATGCGAATAACTTTAAATTTTAACTATAAAAATAAGGAAATTATTGTTTCAATCTAATTATTTTGTTATAAATCAGTTGGGGTGTATGAGGTTTTGCGTTAATTCATTAACACGTTGTATAGTTTCCTTTTTCAGCAGCTTATACAGGGTGTAACAAAACACCCTAGTAATACTTAAGGGAGTGCATCAGACCATCGAACAGAACAACTTTGACTATAGAGCCAACACAGAGAAAACATAAAAAAATATTGCCGTCCCATACATTTGAGTCGAGCCGCTACTGCAGTTTTGTATGAAACCGATTATTTTTATTTCGAGATTTCGAAGTTGGCTCCATAGTGAAAGTTGTTCAGTTTGATGGGCTGAAGAACCCCCTTAAGTATTAATAGGGTGTTTTGTTACACCCTGTAGATTGCGATTTCATTGATGGAAATATCATTGGATGCTCACGAATACATTCCCCGAGGGGATAGCCAGAGTATACAGGGTGTACAATAAAATGGGACAGCTACTCAAAGGGGTGCTTCAGACCATCAAACTGAACATATTTCTCTATGGGACCAATATCGAAATCGCGAAAATAAAATCCGGTCTCCCATACAAAACTGCAAACATAACTCGACTGAAATGTATGGGACAGCAGATTTTTTTTTCGCGATTTCGATATTGGTCCCATAGAGAAAGTTGTTCAGTTTGATGGTCTGAAGCACCCCTTTAAGTAGCTGTCCCATTTTATTGTACACCCTGTATAATACGGAAAATTAATATTTCAAAGCCAATACTCAAACAAAGCGCGTGACATCTACCAACGCTTCAGAATGTCGAGGAGATGCGAGCAGAAACTATCTAACAAACACATCTTTCGATTCCACTTGAAAGCATTTTTCCATTACGCTTATTTTGTTAGGTACATAAACTTAGGTAACCAAGTTTACACTTAAGTTTTCCTTGGGGACCAGATAAATCTTAAACACGAGGAAAAGATGGATGGATTGTTTTTTTTTTTTTTTTTATGTTCGATAGGTAAACATTTGACCCCAATCTCACCTGATGTTGAGTGATGATGAGGCCGAAGATGTAGCATGCTTACCTAGAAAGATGCCTATTCACTCTTGCCTTGAAGAGGCCCAGGTTGTATTGCTCAGGGAACAGGTCCGCAGGCAGTGCGTTCCACTCCTTAGCCGTGCGCATTATAAAAGAAGAAGCAAACTTCTTCGTGCGAATTGCTGGTAGGTCAACGACATAAGGGTGGAAACCCAGCCTGCGTCTCGTCCCCCGCAGATGAAAGGGAGACGGAGGTATTAAATCGTGTAATTCCGTCGTAATCGTGTAATTGTGTGACGAATGATATGTGTAGGAAAGGAGTAAGCGAAAATGAAGAGAGATTAATAAAGAAGATGACGCATTCTGCCGACCCCAAATAATAGGAAATGATGAATAATAAATATTCAACGTTGATGGTACATAAGTTACCTTGAAAGATTCTACGAACAAAACCATCTCATAACAATTTCTATTTCAACAATGATATAAGCCGACAGCCCAGTTTAACTAAGCCCTCATTAACTCAAAGGCGATGGACACGCGACCAAATTGCTAATATACATATTAAATACCATAAAATATATTCCAAAACCGTAAAACGATGGGAGGTCCGCTAATTGTTGATGATATGCAAATATAGATTGTTAACGGAGAATTTATGAATCAAAGTAAAATAGTTTAGCCGTGGGGGACTGAAGTAATCATGCCATGATCAAATCTGTTACTGTATTTAACTGTGTACACCTACAACGAATATTGTTCGACGAATATCTCAGAGGCGCTCGTTGGTGAAGGTTGGGGGGCTTTGGGATACCAAAGCTCTGGAAACGATTACCGAACTTAAGCAACGACAGGACCGGTCGGTCTTTGGATAGGTGACCGTTTTAATGGTATTCCAATTTCAATATCAAGCCTTTCCGTACTTAGGAAGACACGTTAAGCAGTTGGTCTTGGATAGTGCCGTCTGCTGGCGGTGTAATATTCTTTAAGTCAGATCAGAGACCTATTAAGGTGGCCTATCTGACAGCTCGTTGACCACTAGCTTGCCGGGGCCGCGTTGTCGAGTATGACCCCCTCCCTCTCACCATTATTCGTGAGATATGATCATTATTTCACAAAGCTGAAGCTGCTTTCGAATGCAGTCTTCTTTTCATGTCAGCATGAGTAATATCGCAAAACAATCACTCATGTTGTAGTGTAAAGATTAGTCAGTCAGCAATGGTAGTATCGACGCTGACTTCCCAGGGTCCGACAGACGAACTCAGGTTTCATCACACGGTGATGCTCTTTCAAATATTTATAGTAAACCACGTAGGCACTCCTCGTCCCTTCTGAATTTGATGAAATAAGGAATCTCTACGACCAGGAGTGCGATTTCTAAATCTCATTCGCTGAGTTCTAACTTTCAAAGATCATACTTCAGTCAGGAGTGCGATTTTTTAAAGTCAAATCAGCAGTAGACAGTAATTTTGACATTTTCAACTGCTGAACTCAGCGAATGAGATTCAAAAATCGCACTCCTGAGGTGGGGTCCGATGCAGAATTTCTAACCAGCAGCCGCACAGTTAGTCAGACATCATCGGAGACAATTAGTGGCAACCAGCAATACAATTCACTAAGCTCAAACATCGTCACAACATCAACTTCATCGTTGAAACATCGGCAAGCTGACAATGCGGTATTCGCTATGGTTATGTCATGTGTCAAACTCATATACAACGTGTTAATGAATTAGCGCAAAACCTCATACACCCCAACTGATTTATAACAAAATAATTAGATTGAAACAATAATTTCATTATTTTGATAGTTAAAATTTAAAGTTATTCGCATTTATTTTATGTTTTGAGGCTAAAATGATTTGTTATCATTTCAGCATTGAAAGAAAGCGCTAACGTACTCATGGATACATTTTTATAATCTTGTTTTGGTAGTAAGTAGGGTGAATGTGCCCGTGCGGTGGGTTGACATCGGGTTCAGAAATTTTAAATTTTGCTAAGAAATTATTTATTATTTTGAAAAAAATTACCTATGTTGAAACCATGATAATTCGATCCTGCTCTCGATTCTAAACAAACTACTTTCTAGTTTTGCGTTAATTCATTAACACGTTGTATAACCTTCGAAGATCTGAGGGATGCAAGAAGGATGTTACATTTCTGAGCTCGTCGATGTTTACTTACAGAATTGCATTCCTGTTCCCTGTAGTCAGACGAATAGCCTTTGGGTGACGTACACCTCTACATGCACAGCGAAGTGTCTACCAAAGTAAACTGTCATCATCATCATCATCACCCTATAAACGTCCCACTGCAGGGCACAAGCCTACCCTCAAGGAGGGTGTATGGGCATTAGTCCACCACGCATGCCCAGTGCGGGTTGGTAGACTTCACATACACATCAGAATTTCTTCTTCAGTGTATGCAGGTTTCCTCACGATGTTTTCCTTCACCGTTTGAGAGCAGCCGGTTTTACGTACATAAGTTAGAAAAACTCATTGGTACATGGCATGTTGTCCGTGCGGATTCGAACCCGGACCCCCATAATTGGGAGTCCATTCCTCTCCGCAACGCGCCACCGACGCTCTTAAACTATCGCTCTTCGCTATTCTCGTACGTGAACGTTCACGTATGAGAGCTTTTGCGGCTTGATGCTGTTTCTTTGTAGGATATCTACTCGGTGGTTCTAGCAACTTTTACCTTATTGAAGGTTTGAGGACTTAATGACAACAATAGCACAGCCCGGACAATGCATACAAAAATTTTAAATTGACAAGATGATGTCACCACTCACCACATGCGAAACCAAAAAAATTGAACCTTAAGTCTTCTTCGTAGATAACGAGTAACCAGTGCGCGGTAACCAGAGGGCGATAGAGGGGGTGAGGTAAAAAGTTAGTGGGAGAAAGGGAGTGTCCGCACTGTATCTAGTAATAGATACTCTTTCTTATACTGTGACAATAGTGACCTGACCGACAATTATTATATTTGTTTTGGACAACCAGGGGATTCAGAAAAATATTTTGTTCTTTTTTACACGTTTCTGAAGAAATTTATAAAAGTTTATTATATACCTTTTGTAATTACGTTTTAAACATGAATTTAAATGGAACACATTCAAGATAAAATTGTATAATTCCATAGATTATATGTTATAACTGATATTGATATAACAAATGTCCCATACAACCTATAACTACCACATACCTTATTCCAAAAACAATAAGGTTTAAAAAACGTAACATTTATTTCAATTTTAAAAAATACTAACGACATTTGATCCAAAGTTATTCAATGAATGCGCTTGCGCATCAATTTGTTCGAAATTTACGATTATTTTCGAGGCTTAGCGCCCAACTCTACTACAGACCGATTACCGACGGATTATATACATATTTTATTGGAATTGAGTTTTCTGTGCTCGTCTCAGATAATCTCTGCCCAAATTAATGTTATGTTAAGCTAATCTGAATGGAACTGTGATTATGGTGTCAAAACACTTACTCTAACAGATATACTATTATAGGTACTTAATAAACATAGAATCCGTATCTAAAGGGTGCAAACGGGATCCTATTACTCAGCCTACGCTGTCCGTCCGTCCGTCCGTCCGTCCTGAACTCCTGACTCTAAACTAAAAAACTGTATCTTTTGAACTGATATAGGTAGCGAGGTAAAATTTTCCCAGAAATAAGCATTTTATCGGGTTCTTAGCGCGTTTATAATAACCGCTCAATAACTTGATTTTGTGTTATAATTTTTGATTTGCTAACAAATAATAAAAAATAGAAAGTTAAGGGAGTCCCCATTACAAGAACAATGTTATGTACTGGCCATATACAGGGTGTAATTGATATCATTAGCATTCTTATAAACTAAGAGTCAGAGAAACTTGTTCAGTTTGAAGGGTAGGCTCTTAGTTTTACTATGGGAGCAACTAAAAAATCTGCTGTTCCATACTAAACTGCAATGCCTACTCGACTCAAATGTATGCAACAGCTGTTTTTTTTTGCTCCGTACGGTTTGTTCCCATAGTAAAAGTTGTTCAGTTTGATGGGTAGACTCTTAGTTTAAAAGGATGCCAATGATATCAATTTCACCCTGAAGATTGCCTATGGCTTTGAGTCAGTCTATGTTGCCAGGATACGTTGTTAGCATGGACTTAGAATGATAACAATACCTATGCCAGCTACCTGGTTGTTATGTTAGTGACTTTGATTTTGACACTTGCTGTAAAACGGGTAACGTACGCAATATAGGGTCCTTCTTAATATGCTGACACTTTTTTAAGGGGATGATCAGACCGTCAAACTGAACAACATCCTCTATGCGACCAACATCGAAATCGCGAAAAAAAATTATCACTTCCATACAAAACTGCAAACCTACTCGGAGCCAAACGTATGGGACAACTGTTTTTTTTTTCGCGATTTCGATGTTGATTCCATACAGAAAGTTGTTCAGTTTCATAGTCTGGTCATCGCCTTAAAAAAGTGTCAGCATATTAAGAAGGACCCTGTATACAGGGTGTACAATTAAATAGGTCACTTACTTAAAGGGGTGCTTCAGACCATCAAACTGAACAACTTTTACTACGAAACCAAAACTGAAATCACGGAAAAAAAAACCGCTGTCCCATACAAAACTGCAAACATAACTTGACTGAAATGTATGGGACAGCAAATTTTTGCAATGTCGGTATGGGCCCCATAGATAAAGTTGTTCAGTTTGATGGTCTGAAGCACCCCTTTAAGTAAGTGTCCCATTTAATTTTATACCCTGTATTTATATTTTGAACTAAATCTTTTCAGTCGTTATTAACAGTCCTTAAAATGGAAGCAGAGCGAGGTTTCGATCCACGGACCTCTGGGTTATGGGCCCAGAGGTTTTTTTGGTTTTTGCTCTATCGTTAAAAAGGCAATACCTACATACAAGCTCCGATCAACAATATACTGTTGATCGAAGTATACAAGCGTCAAACTTGGCAAAAGTAAAACAAAAATATAATAAAAATCTGTCAAGTGTGTGTCGGGCTCGCGCTAAGGAGCCTGGTTTTTTTTATTTACCGAACCCTCGGTGAGCGTTTTAAATAGTTAAGCAAGGGGAGATCCATTCTAAAAAGTGTGACCCACAGACTACAAAATTATGCCTTCAATTATTCGACGGAGTTTTCTAATGCTATTAAAGGACTTGTCATGACTCCTTTCAATCTTCCCTCATTGGTCCTTTATTTATATTGTAAAGACCGGTCTTACATTATTTAGCAATAAATAAATATTTGACATAATAGAAGAGAATAAATGACAATAATAGACCTACTCTTTAGACATAAAACGCGTAAGACATTAAAACCGATATATCGGTCGTAAATGACAAATGTCAGAAACAATATAAAAAATAATAAATTTTATCAATTATTGATGTTAGATTAATCGTAAAATTGTTTTATATATGTTGTACTATAATTTGAACTGAACTATAAACAGTAAAGAGACATTAGTTGGTAGTAGAACTAAAACGGTTTTCTTAGCTTTATAACGAAGGGCACCATTCGAAATTGGATTAAAGGATTTTTTTGGGACCAACCTTATAGAATAAACAGCTGAATTCATGACAAGAGTCATTATTTATTTATTATTATGTATTTTAAAAGCAGTCTTGCGAAAATACCATTTTGTTTTTGCTTTTGTCAAATGCGGTGGTTTATAATTCTTTTCACACAAATGGTCGTCATTACAGTTTTCAGTTGGCCTTCGACCGGCAATCGATCGATTGAGTAGTTGAACGGTATCCATCGATCAATTAAAGCTAACAGACCAGTCGATCGACTTCGATCGACGTTGATCGATGCCGTGGATCGACCGTCGATCGACCGTCGATCAGTTGGTCTGGTAAAACCCTAATGTCCGTGAATACTTTTTAATGATAAAACTAACATTATTACAAACTTTTGTTAATTTCATAACTTCATTACTACATTACAAAATTCCGATTACCTATAGCGATTATAGTAATTTTATGGGAATAACTCGTGTTTTAGTCGTTCTAGTCACAGTATTTTAGTCGAATTTTCTCTCAGAGTTGAAACTAAGCATTATTTTAGTAATTTAATACAACATAATTATAATTCATTCTCACAGTGGCGACGGGCTCACTCCCCGTCACACTGGACAGAGTTTCGGTACGTTTCACTAGGAAACATAACATACGAGTAACATAACATAATTTTTTTTCTTTTTTTGGAAACTTGGATGTTCTGAGGTTTCAGACTATAGTCGTGAGTATATGCTACGCTATAATTTATTTTGATTCGAGTTACTTTCATAATATTTGGACCTGAAAGAAGTGTCCGCCGCGATCGCAGACCACGCTGCTTTGATCTAAGTAACATTTCTTTTTTAATTCTAACAACGGTATTAAAGGTTATAAAATGTCACAAACCTAAATCAATTCCATCGGATCGTAGGAAAATTGAAATTCCATGTCAACAGGGGATTAGCAATTTTATCATAAAACTGGTATAAAAGTGCGTGGGCGTTATGGAAAATTATCTGTTACTAAAGTATATGTGCCCATCCCATAGCTTCTTTTCTGTCACACCTTTGTTTAAATAGCGGGGAATTTTCGAAGATTAAATAGGTAACATATCGGTATGGTGGCACGTTAGAGGGAGGTCAAACGCTCAGTATTTCATCGAGGGAGGTCAATCGTTGAATGACGCCAGAATGACGCCAGAATGATGAGTGGGTTACACGATGGGAAACTGCCCATCAGTCTGGACCATCATTCCGTCAGTCCGTGGGTTACACGATCATTCTCCCATCATTCTGATCAGACTGATGAACCAGAATGACGAAATACTGAGCGTGTAAACTCCCCCTTACGGAGAGGTATAAACGCTCAATCTTGAGGGACCAGGTTCGAATCCACACGAACGATATGCCATGCACCAATAAGTATTTTTTTCTATTTTACCTTATATACGTAATATGCTTTCAAACGTAGAAGGAAAAGGAAACCTGCATGAAGAAGAAATTCTGATGTGTATGTGAAGTCCACCAATCCACATTGAACACGTATGGTTATTGACGGTAGGCCTGTTTCCTGGAGTACGATTTTTGAATCTCATTCGCTGAGTTCAGCAGCTGAAAATGTCAAAATTTCTATGGAGATACGTATCTTTCTACTGCTGATTTCACTTTCAAAAATCGCCCTCCTGAAGAATGGTTTTTGAAAGACAAATCGGCAGTAGAAAGATGTGTATCTCCATACTAATTTTGACATTTTCTACTACTGAACTCAGCAAATGAGATTCAAAAATCGCACTTGAGGGCTTATGATGATGAAATTAGTAACGTAACAAAACGATTAACAGCAATTACTACAAACATTTTGCCGCAAAAGCACCAACCAAGACAGGTGTTGTAAGAGGCGTCTAATTCCTACAGGAATCGTCAACATCTCGAATGTCCTCATCTATCGAGGTCATCGATGGATCAGAGGTGGGGACCGACCACACACCTGTGCCCCTAGACAAGTTGTCTTTCGATTAGCGTTAACGCCAGTAGAAACGATAAAAAATGTATGGGACTGTAGAAAAGAGCGAAATCGAATAGAAAAAGCTAAGAAAACATGCAGTTTTTGACAGATGCTGTCGACAGTGAGCGTTTCGTTTTGAACGCTTCTTGGCGATCGACCAGACCTTGTAGATAACGCTAGAAAATGGCGGGCGTCGGAATGTGACAGAAATCTCAAATTTTAATTTTTTTTGAAAATCGAACACTATTTACCATATAAAAAAGAAAAAAAGTGAATGATTGAGTGAACTAAGCGCTAACCATAGAGCAGATTCAGCTTTTAGCGATTGTCAATAATTTGTGACATTGTCTAGCATTCTGTCGTTTTTCTATCGTCGATAACGCTGTGGCGTTAGCGTTTGCAGAATAGAAAGCGTGTGCAATTTGTCTAGGGCTGCTGATCGTATTGTTTCCCCATATCATCAGATTCAGGAGTAGGATGAGAGTGTTATGTCTAGCACACACACTTATCCAGTTCAATATACTCTGCATGAGCATACGGTATGCAGTGTAACTGACTACTTCGAAAATTCGAATTAAGAAATATGCTAATGTGAAACTTTATGATATGATGTGTGTGTGATGTGTTTGTGACGAGCTATGAAATGAAATGAGTTTATTTACTAGAACATGGTAATGAGAAGGTGTTACAATAATAGTATAATTAGGTGAATATCTTATGTTCTACCTTTGACAGCGCATACAAAACTTCTACATAGTTCTATTATAGTTAGTTTTACAAATCTGTATTTGTTGTAATTATGGGAGAACAATAAAATTATCTTTATTATATTCAAGAAATATGTAACTTTTTTAGTAAATTCTACGTTGGATAAAGCTTTTTGTTTCCACTTCGCCTACAATCACCAGAAACTATTACAAGTATTATGATATCTAATCTTTCAACATCAACTATTTATAACAACGTATTTTAAACGCAGTAAAACAAAAAAGAAGGTTTTATCAAGCTAACACGTTAAACTCATATGTGAATGTGACCCGTGTCATTAGCAAACCGATAGATTTACAATACCCATAACGCTTTCTGAAACTCACTTCCATAACCACATTAATTATACACTTATCCTCTACAAATCCTAGACGATTATCAACCTTAGTATGTAAAACTTTAGAGGTTTTATATGCAGTTTTTGAAAGGTAAATTAAAGTTGGTATTCCAGAGCCACCCAAGGCGTACGTCCAGTACTATAAATGCGTACAATTTACAACGTTCTTAAGTTGAAGTTGAAAAGTTGGACTCGTTGTTAAACTAATGGTACTTAGAAAGAAGATTCGATACAAACATTTTATTTGTAATAAAATAGCATCCGTTTTTTGGATAAAAATGTTTATCTTACGCAGTACTTGTTGATCCGTTACTTACTACTACAGCTTGAATATGATTTTTCTAACGTATTTATCATCAACATCATCAGCCTACGATATCTCACTGTAGGGCACAAACCCTCACTCACGAATAAGGGCTAATGGGCTCAATGACGAGAATTTGGGAATTGCTCCGTAAAATGTAGATATACAACGAGTTAATAAATTAGCGCAAAACCTCATACACCCCAACTGATTTATAACAAAATAATTAGATTGAAACAATAATTTCATTATTTTAATAGTTACAATTTAAAGTTATTGGCGTTTTAAGTTTTGAGGCCAAAATGATTTCAGCAATGAATGAAAGCGCTAGTGTACTCATGGATACATTTTAATAATCTTGTTTTGATAGTAAGTAGGGTGAGTGTGCCCGTGCGGTGGGTTGACATCGAGTTAAAAAACAAAAAAATTTTCAAACAAATTATTTAATATTTTGGAAAAAATTACTTATGTTGAACCCTGATTATTATCAATGGAATTCCATTCTGCTCTCGATTGTAAACAAACTACTTTATAGTTTTGCGTTAATTCATTACACGCTGTTTACTGAATATGCCATATTTAGATGTACAGGGTCCTTCTTAATATGCTGACGATTTATGAAGAGATTCGACTATTAAACTGAACAACTATGTCTATGGGACCAACATGCATAAAGAAAATCTGCTGTCCTTCCCATATACAGGATGTTAGCGTAAACAGTTGCATTACTTTAACGGGTGATTGTACCCATGATACTGAACAACTTTTCCTAAAAAACCTTTTTATTTTATTTCTCCCATACTAAATGCACCGACAAGAGCGTAGCTCTTAAATAAGATAATGATGATACTAAATGCAATTAACTGATCGAAGTTTTGTATGAAAAGTCGTTTTTTGTTCGAATTTCATATTGCTTTCTTTGGGAAAGTTGTTCAGTATGTACCTATGATACTGAACAATACAAAATTGAAAATCTGCTCGACCCATAGGGGCTTAGTTAGGGTAAACAGTTACATTACTTTAAGCCTTAGGTCGAGCAGATTTTCAATTTTGTATTGTTTCAATATTGGTCCTATAGACAAAGAGATGTTTTTGCTTTTGGAAACTAGAACAATTATTCACAGTTACAAACTAACAAAGTTTTCTAAAATATGTATGGATAACATTTTGTGCCCACTGGATTGGTGGACTTCACATACGCATCAGAATTCCTATGCAGGTTTTCTCACGATATTTTCCTTCGTTGTTGTACACACGGCGACACATCAAGGTACCCAAAACCAAAATAAGCTGGCCGCGCGACGTTATACATTACTATGCCGACGCGCGGCCAGCTTATTTTGGTTTTGGGTAGCTTGATGTGTCGCCGTGTGTACATGGTAGTACCTAATTATGCGAAAATTACATTAATTACATGATTTTTGAAGTAGCATGGAAAATGTATCTATTGGTATTCAAATACTAGGGATGAAAATGAAATTAGTCAATCGCGAATGGCACAGTTCAAAAGATCAAAATTACAAAGAAACAAAGTATCCAAGCCATAAAATTAACAGTCTATAGCAATACCGTAAAACAAAGTAAATGTACCATCAATCATTTACGGCACCTTTTTGATAAGATGACTGATTTACGGCCAGTTTACGTACACAGCCCGTAATGGACACTAAACACGTCGGTTGCGATACACTTTATACATTGTTGCTTTAATATGCCTTTAAAATTGTATAAATACATTGTAGGGGACATTTATAGTGTTACAGGGCAACTACGATTCGAAAACGTTTTAGTTTTATATGGGGTGGCAATTTTAGAAAAACAACATACATACTCACGACCATAATCCCTTTTGGAGTAGGCAGAAGCCTTGCTACAACTACAAACAAAATCTTTCAGTTGGTATTTGTAGCAACTATCACTTTTAGCATATTGATGGTTTCACGATGGAATAACGTGGCGACGTGTTGACTAGCCTCTCACCCACAGAAACACTGCATAAGAAACCATATCCCTTAGTCGCCTCCTACGACACCCACAGGAAGAAAAAGGGTGGTCCATTCTAAGCCGGAACCACACGGCACAACAACAACAAAACCTTTGTTTTTTAGTTCTAGCTTATTTATAAACGATTCGTATTGCGGAGATCATTCGAGCTCATTTCGCTCGTTCTCTCTTGCATGCAAAATCAAAAGAGCTCGTACCGTAGTCGAAACATGTTGCTCAATGTTCACACGGCGACAGATCAACCTACCCATAGTTCGACCTTATGTTGTAGTCAAATCTGTAAGTGTAGTCTCTAATGTATGTTTTAGTCAAATCAAATGACAGTTAAGGTACCACTGTTAGTACTATAATCTAAGAAAATTGAAAAGCAGTCTGTGAGGCAGAAAACTCCAGTACAGACTGCTGATCTACTCATTCTGTAAATGCATGCGTTTTTGGAAATAAATGTTTATGTTTATGTTTATGTCCATGAACATAGAGTTCAACTATGGGTAGGTTGATCTGTCGCCGTGTGTTCATCATCAGCCTATCATCGTCTACTGATGAACATAACCCTCTCCTAAGGCGCGCTACAAGACTATCCTCGGCCTTCCTCATCATTGCTCCCTCCCCGCTACCTTTTTCAGGTCGTCGGTTCAGCGGGCCGCAGGGCATCCCACACTATGCCTGCCAGTTCGTGGTCTCCACTCTAGAACTCTGACTTTTACCTATCATAGATTAAGACAAGTACTTCTAAAACTCAAAAGGATATAAAATCATAGCAACTATCAAAATAAACTTGTCTTTTATGTCGCTAATTAAGTTATTGCTCTGTGCAGGATGGAGACGTATTTATTTTAAGCATTATTATTTACTTGTTCAATTATGAACATGTCCCGATCACATTTTTGTCTTGGTGAATAAAATAGCATAAACATGAGATTTGTCATAACATAACTACTTCAAAACATACTAAATTATATGAATATCCTCGAATTAAATCAACACTTTTACTTCTTCTGTATTATCATTATCAATGATACCTACTTAATTACTTACATATTTATAATTTTACCCGTTTTACAAAAACTATGAGCCGTAACTACAGGGTCATACATAATACAATTATTAACAAGATAATTTAAGGAATTTTCTTTAAATTATTCCACATCTCTAAAAGTAATAAGTAAGTACATTGCTGCGTGCGCGTTTTATGTTTCAAGTTTATATCAAACGAATAGGTCGATATGCTTCAAATTGCATGCTATCAGTTGCGTAAATGTAACGCTACGTGTCATATTGAACGCAAAATCATTCTTATATTTAAAAGGGATTGATAAAGGGATCAAAGATAAGTTAAATAAACCATACTCAAATTCTCAAACGCACATATCACACCGCTCGATACAAAATAAACTTTACGGCTAAGATAATTAAAAACGTTTTAATCCTATTTTGTGAACATACAAATTGAATTTATGTTTTATTGCAGCAATATCGGAAGAGTGGGACTGATGTCACCAGTGTCGTAAAACTAATTAGAGCTTCGGGCTCACATCCGAGTCGATTTACGACTGGTTTTATGATAAATGTCACTGGCTATAAAATATCCGACGATTCGAAGGTGATGTTTGTTTAAGGTTGAAACGCATACTAGGAATGGCGCACCTTTGAACTGGATGAAAAGGAATGTGAATCTTTTATTTTTATTAATGATGGGTTTGCTCTTGACCTCAATCCAGTCCTCAGGACGAAGATGGGGTCGAAGATGTAGCGAGCTTACCCAGAAGAAGCCTATTCACTCGTACTTTAAAGGAATTCGGGTTGTAAGTGCTCGGGAATACCGACGCAGGCAAGGCATTCCGCTCCCTGGCTGTGCGCATTATAAAAGATTCAGAAAGGCGCTTGGTGCGGATATGTGGGATGTCAACCAAGAAGGGTGATATCCCGCGGTGCGTCTGGAAGTCCGATAGTAGAAAGAGGAAGGTGGGATGAGCTCATGCAGCTCTTGAGACTCTCTTTCTCTCAGAATCTCTTTGAGACTTAATTTGATACCCCGCTACGCCCCACTGCAGGGCATAGGCTACCCTCAGAGAGGGTGTATGAGCGTTTGCCACCACGCGTGCCTAGATTGGTAGACTACACAATGTATCAGAATTTCTTTTTCGATGTTTTCCTTCACCGTTTGAGAGCAGTCGGTTTACTCACATAAGTTAGAAAAACTCATTGGTACCTACATGGCATATCATACGTTTCCCACTTCATCATTCTCATAGAAAGGTTGGTGAGTTTCAGACTCTAGTCTAAAGTAAGCTCGAGCAACTTTTACTGCTCAGTGACGCCCTCATCACTAAATTTTTTTTTTTAATCAAGACAACCTACCTACAACACGAACTTACTCGAAAAGTCGTTTGAGACACTGACAAAAAAGTACATCAACCTTAAGAAACCCCTAAACACGCTTAATAAGCTAATAAAACCGGTCAAGTGCGAGTCGGGCTACTCGCGCACCACAGAACACAACATTATTAACTTAGAAAAAACAACTTTCTTTGTCCGGGATCTTTAGCGCAAGACCGACTCACACTTGGCCGGTTTTTAGTATTTGTTGTTATTCTGTAGAGTGCTTTATAATCACACTAAGTTTGACGCTTGTATGTATTACCGTTTTTACGATAGAGCGTGAAAAAAAACGTTGATAAAAACTAGTTTTTTGTTGAGAACCCCCCTTAATTTTTAACTTTTTGACATTTTTATTATTTGTTAACAAATCCGCCGTAATAACGCATAATCTGAGAAAATTTCAACTATCTAGCTATTACGGTTCAAAAGTTACAGCCCTAAATAGGTAGGACAGACGGACATACGGACAGACGGACGGACGGACGGACGGACGGACGGACGGACGGACGGACGGACGGACAACGTAGGCTTAGTAATAGGGTCCCGTTTTCACCCTTTGGGTACGGAACCCTAAAAACTAAGAGTCACTTTACAAAATTCATCTAAGTTAAGTTTAGTGCAAACAGGCATTAATGCACTTTTTTTTTAAGTTTTTACACGTAGGTAGCTATTTTATATGTAAGTATTAGATAATAGATAGAAGAGGACTAAACACAACAAATATCTGGTTTTCCTTATGTATATAGTGTGATCTAACGAAATAATAATAAAAATTATCTTTCCTAGCAGTCGGTCGTTGATGTCTTTTGTACTGGACTAATATTGCTACGCATGCGCGTCGTAGCAATACCCAAATGCATAGGCCATTTATTTTTCTGGATTTCGTTGTTTGCCCCATAGTAAAAGTTGTTCGTTTTGATGGTCTGATCTATAATTCACCGTCTAAAGTTTGGCCACAATTCAGGATTGCGATTTTTGCATCTCATTCGCTGAGTTCAGCAGTTGATAATGTCAAAATTACTGTGGGATATGCATGCATCTTTCTACTGCTGATTTGACTTTCAAAAATCATACTTCAGGAGTGCGATTTTTGAAGGTCAAATCAGCAGTAGAAAGATGCCCATCTCCATAGTAATTTTGACATTTTCAACTGCTGAACTCAGCGAATGAGATTCAAAAATCGTACTCCTGATCAACACCTGGTATACAGGATAGATACTCTTTCTTATACTGTGATACAGGTGTTAAATGTAGACAGTCGCATTACTTCAATTTGAACTCATGATAAAATGAACAACTTTCCCTAAGGTAAATTGCCATACTAAATGCAATCCCCTGATCTAACAATTGTATGGAAAGTTAAAGTAAAGTAAAAAAGTATTTATTGGCCCACACAAAGAAAGACATTTACTAATATTTAAGGTATTTGGCATTACATGGACAATTGATAGATAGATAGATAGATAAACAATTTATTTGCAAAAGTAACACACACATAATATTACATTTCACAACAATTTTAAAAACAAGAATACAACGAGACATAGAATAGAAATTAGAACAACATGTAATTTATTGTATGCTACAGTAGCAAACAGGTCCCAGCTCAACATAGACCTTGCCCGAGAGCAGGGTGTTGGTTTTCAGATGAAACCTTTTTGGTGGCAGTCAGACGCAGCAACCAAAGAAGTGAAGTGAAAGAATAAATAATTAAATAATTAAATGTAAGTTGAAATGAAATACAGTTACGGAACATAGTGTAAAAAAGTGTAAAGAAGAATCTGAAAAATACTATAATATACTATAATATAAGTAACTATGTATAGCCTAAAATTGGTTACCCAGTGAGACAAACTATGACACAAAAGGTGCGTTAGCGTAGCTATCAGGCAAGCCAATAATTTGTTTACCAATGGTTGCCAATTACTGTCTTTGTGAGAGACTTTTTACGAATTTCTTTTAAGTTCCTTGGGAAAATTAAGGACGTTAGTCCACCACTCGTGCCCAATGCGGATCGGTAAACTTCACAAACGCATCAGCATTTCTATTTCATCGTACGCTGGTTTCCTCGCGATGTTTTCCTTCACCGTTTGAGAGCAGTCGAAATTCTCATTGGTAGATTGGTACATGGGATGTCGTCCATGCGGATTCAAACCCGGACTATAATTGAGTTTAAGACTATACCTCTCCGCAACGCGTTACCGACGCTCTTAGCTAGTTAATAAAGTATTTTTAGGGTTCCGAAGTCAAAAAGGAACCCTTATAGTTTCGCCATGTCCGTCCGTCTGTCTGTCCGTCCGTCTGTCCGCGGCTTATAGATCGGGATCCGGTGACGAGGTCCGTATACCAATCGAGCTCATCCATAATTCAGTTTTCATGCAATAGTTTCCTATTAGAAGATGCGAAAAAACTTGGTCGGCCGACCCCTATCCTGGTGGGCTTTGTGTAGGAGGGTGACTAGTAACCTCTCTGAGACGAGACTAATTACCCATCGAGCTCATGAACCAAATTATGCTTATCCGATTGGACTTTATTAGTGTTACGAAGTACACTCGGTCGTCCGCCGGATATCCTGGCAGGTAGTGCTGGCCAACCAAAAATGGTGGTCAAATTTTGGAGTACTTCTCACCCATCGAGCTCATGGATGAAATGTATGCCAAATCAAAGGTTAGACCTTTACCTTCAATATTTCATCGGTCGTCCTGGCCGAAACCTGGTGGGTTCTGGTGGCCAACCAGATTTATCTGTCAAAGTAAGATCATGCGTTTTCACGTTTATATGAATAAATACTTTATTTACCTGATATATGCAGTTCTTTTAGCATGAACGTGAACGGTTGTATGGTTTAAAAGTATTTATAAAAAAAACTTGAAAAAAAAAATTACCGTGTCGATAAATGAGACATCAAATAATTTTTTTTTTTTTCGATATAACTTCGTCATTTCTAAACTGATTTGGCTGATTGTTTTATTTTACAAAAATATATATTCAAGAGTTCATGCCACTAAAATTTGGTGAAGATCTGATGAAGCGTTTCGAAGATGTTCAATGTTTTAAGTGGGTCAGATTTTACTACAAAAAATATCCAACCAAATTGATTCTTTAAAGAGAATAATAATTGAGTTCTATTAATGATTCTTTCTAAAATGAAATTTGCTCTCTTAAGAGATGTCTATATAATAAAATAAACTAGTAATACCGCGGCGTTGCTTTCAAAAATGAAGTTGAAAAAAAATGTTTCGTCAAGTAAAAGCTACCTATGTTTATGTGGATGATCTAATTTAGTACGTACCTATATTAGTTCTAAAATAATTAGCTAAAACTGTTTAAAGGGATGATTGGATCATCAAACTGAACAACTTTCTTTATGGGACTAACATCGAAAACGCGAAAAAAATCTGCTGTCCCATACAAAACTGCAAACTTACTCGACTGGAATCGGAATGTATGAGACAGCAGTTTTTTAGCGATTTCGATTTTGAACCCATAATAAAAGTTGTTCAGTTTGATGATCCAATCATCCCTTTAAACAGTTTTAGCTAATTATTTTAGAACTAATATAGGTACGTACTAAATTAGATCATCCACATAAACATAGGTAGCTTTTACTTGACGAAACATTTTTTTTCAACTTCATTTTTGAAAGCAACGCCGCGGTCATTACTAGTTTATTTTATTATATAGACATCTCTTAAGAGAGCAAATTTCATTTTAGAAAGAATCATTAATAGAACTCAATTATTATTCTCGTTAAAGAATCAATTTGGTTGGATATTTTTTGTAGTAAAATCTGACCCACTTAAAACATTGAACATCTTCGAAACGCTTCATCAGATCTTCACCAAATTTTAGTGGCATGAACTCTTGAATATATATTTTTGTAAAATAAAACAATCAGCCAAATCAGTTTAGAAATGACGAAGTTATATCGAAAAAAAAAAAATTTATTTGATGTCTCATTTATCGACACGGTAATTTTTTTTTTTCAATTTTTTTTATAAATACTTTTAAACCATACAACCGTTCACGTTCATGCTAAAAGAACTGCATATATCAGGTAAATAAAGTATTTATTCATATAAACGTGAAAACGCATGATCTTACTTTGACAGATAAATCTGGTTGGCCACCAGAACCCACCAGGTTTCGGCCAGGACGACCGATGAAATATTGAAGGTAAAGGTCTAACCTTTGATTTGGCATACATTTCATCCATGAGCTCGATGGGTGAGAAGTACTCCAAAATTTGACCACCATTTTTGGTTGGCCAGCACTACCTGCCAGGATATCCGGCGGACGACCGAGTGTACTTCGTAACACTAATAAAGTCCAATCGGATAAGCATAATTTGGTTCATGAGCTCGATGGGTAATTAGTCTCGTCTCAGAGAGGTTACTAGTCACCCTCCTACACAAAGCCCACCAGGATAGGGGTCGGCCGACCAAGTTTTTTCGCATCTTCTAATAGGAAACTATTGCATGAAAACTGATTTATGGATGAGCTCGATTGGTATACGGACCTCGTCACCGGATCCCGATCTATTAGCTCAGAGATACTTAATAATAGAAAGCTGTTATTTAGCATATGTATACATATTTATCACGCCGACAAAGTGGTAGAATAAAATCTTGAAAAATATTTTTTTTAGAGTACCTCCCCTACACGTGAAGTGGGGATGATTTTTTTTTCTCGTCTATCCCATGTTTAGGGGTATCGTTGAATAGGTCTTTCAAAAATATTGTGGGTTTGGGAAAACCATTTTTCGATTTAGGGATCCGTCAGCGAAATATTAAGCTTTAAAGCGAAAATTTTGGTTAGATTCAAGTGTCTCCCCCCCCCCCCCCTCTCCCAGGTAAACGGTTGTAGTTGGAAATGTGAAAAAATCACGGCAATAGCATATATAACGAATTTAAAAGGAAAACTATGACCGCTAAGTAGGCTTTACAAGTTTACGACTAATAGTCGACAAAATAATAAAATGTACTTTTTAGACTTTATTAGCCGTTAAACCGTGCGTAGTATAAAACAAAAAGCCTCCTTCTAAATCCATATTATATTGTAACGGGCAACTACGGAACCCTACCCTGCGCGTGGTCCGACACGCATTTGGTCAGTTATTTTTTCATACGCATTTTAAGACCTTCATTAATAATGAGTTCGTTTTATTAATTACCGATTCACTGCGACCAATGCAAGTATAAATATCGAAGAACTAGCGAGCTATACAGGGCGTGCGATTTGTCAAATTAGCGAGCAAGTGAAACTATTAGACTCCGCAGGATGCCGTGTAATTGTGCACTCCACTTGTGATGGCACAGCATTTGTTGGGACACCCTGTGTGTACTGTAGGGCTGGCAGAAATAACTGAGGTGAAAAATGATGGGGTACCTGAAAATGCAGTGCGGTTTCCGCGTAGAATAAACCACCTCACTTCTTCCCTAAGGCGCGGTTTAAACACGTGACGTGTGGCGGTGGCGCGATTCTCCTTTACGACAAAAACGACGCTAGGCTTCGTACTATAAGGGTTCGAATCCCGTAAGGGACAAATATTTGTATGATGAATATGAATATTTGTACCCGAGTCTTGGATGTTTGTATCTATATATATGTATTCTATATCGTTATCTAGTCATCGTAATACAAGTCCAGGTTAGATTCTGGTACTTTAAATGTGACTAGATAATTTGTGTGACATTGTCCAAGATATTTATTTATTTATAAGGTTTATATTGGTGTTACTTTAACTATCGGCCACCGCCACACGTCTCTTCTGTATAAACCGCGCCTTAAGTGTCATATGATATTATCTATATTAGCGAGGACCTTTAATTGTCCTTCTGTTACTTATATAATACTGTTTTAATGTGTTGCATTGTGCTGTTGGTCTTCCAAAAACAATAAAATAAAAAAATAAAAAAATAAAATATGAGGCGACTAAAAGATGACAAGGTTTTTTATGCTGTATTTTAGCGGGCAAAACACTTACATGTGCGAGCCCGTTTGTATGAAGTGTCTAGGTGTTGTGGAGAGCGCATAGGAATTTGTAGGACGTTAGTCTACAATGCAAAGATGTCCACTATTGATGCGACTTGACCATATTAAACCATACCTTACCCAACCTTTATTGAACCATATTTTGACATTATTATACGACGTCTTTACTTAGACCTTTTTAGACTTCGACATTTGTCATTTTTATACCTTGTAATTATTCACTTTAGACATTAGTCGCCTAAACCATCCACTCCTTCTTGTTTCCTTAGCCTGAGTCCGCACGCCATACATTTTACTGTCAATGTGTCCGTACTGTATATTCCGAGAGATAAGTGTAATTTTTGCAACCATCAGCAGCAAGGCTGATTCAGTGTTTATTTTATGTGGTGTAGAGCTTCTCTGTGATGGGGATGGACCAAGTCTGCCTGCATAACTCCAGTCGGTTTAGGAGTTACTGATGATTAAAGGTCTGTAAAAAATTTGCAGCTGATCATATGTCGGGCCCTCCGCCTATTCGTGCCCAACAACTACGTGCGCGCGCGTCGTCACCGGCTGCTGGCCGTGCCGGCGGCGGGCACGGCGGCGCACCAACACTCTCCGCTCGTGCTCGCCCTCAGACGTCTCACCACGCTGCTGCAACACTCACCACAGTTTGACGTTTTTGCTGACCGCTGGTCTGATTGTTTACGAGAATGCCTGACCTTCTCTGAGAATGTCTAATTCGTAAGATTAAGTTAAGTTGGAGGAAAATGTAATATTCTTGTTTGATTTGTATAATTACTTACATAGCGTATTGGAGTTCCTCTGTGAAGCTGTGTAATTGTTTAATAAATAAAATAAATAAATAAATAAATGTTATTGTTGTAGTATGCACTGTAGCTATGTGAACAGTATAAAAACTGACATGGTTCGTCAGTCGGTTTAAGAGATACAGCCGTTCAAAGGTCAGAACTTTGACTGGCTGTATCTCCTAAACCGACTGACATAACTTGACGGTTTTTGTACTGTTCACATACCTACAGTGCATACTATAGCAATATCATACGATCAGCCGTGCAGCTGATCGTTAATAAGTTTTTACAGACCTTTAATCGCCAGTAACTCCTAAACCGACTGGAGTTATGCAGGCAGACCTGGTCCATCCCCGTCACAGAGATGCTCTACACCCCATAAACACTAAATCAGCCTTACTGCTGATGGTTACAAAAAGTACACTTATCTCTTATACTAGTACGTTATCTGATGGGTACTTTGCCTGAAATGTGCTAAAGTTGGTCTTGACTACAACTAAAACGTAGTTGGTGGGGTGGTTAAAATAATACAGCCTTGAAAACCCTACTCAAGAAATTTTCTCATTAAAGAAGTAACGTCTTACATTTAAAATTGTAATAAACAAAATTCACATAACTCACACCCCTAGTTCCCGAAGACACTGAGCAATAACATCCTTTGCCGTACATTTAACACTACAAAACAACCAACTCTACACAATAACATATCTCCTTTATTACCATCACATTAAGAACTAGATTTGATGCAAAATTAACTTTGCGGAACGACAAACATACTTTGCCATTGATTTGTGATATTTTGTACTTTATTTCTATGGTGTTAAAGTTGGTTGGTAGTGAGCGTGTAAGGTTGTTAATAGGATATGGTCAGTAGAACCTGCTGTGAGATTCTCAAGTTTGATTTATTCGGACAAACGTGTCCAATGCAGGGCTGTCAATTAGTTGTGTTCAAGGGTTGCTATTTACTAGATTATTGTAATAGATTTTTATTCGGATTTTGAATCAGATTACGTCAATAATAAACAGTAGCGAATCATCTGGAAGACATCTCTTTAGTGTTAAGCTTTCCCTAGCTTTGTACATGTGCAAAGGACAACCAGGCAAATACTAAAACGGTGAATTCAGACCATCAAACTGAACAACTTTATCTCTGTAACAATCATCAGAAAACAAGAAAAAATCTGCTGTTCCATACAAATGTATGAAACAGCTGACTGTCCCTTACCGCCCTTTATATCTGTGTATAGAAATGAGTGTTAAAATAAATTATTCACTTCAAAACTACCGAAACAATTCTCATGGAGTTTCCAAAAAAAGAATCTCACCGTAGAGTTACATTCAGTCTTTATTTCATCGCAATCAATTTAAACAATCAAAAGTTATGAGCATTTTAAGTTTTCAAGTACCTGGTGGTTTGCGCGTACGACAACGCAGGCTCATAGATCAGCATGTATACATAACACCACAGGGCACAGCGGCCTACCCACAGAGATTTTATGGATGTTAGTCCACCACGCGTGCACAATGCAGATTGGTAGACTTCACATACGCATGGGAATTTCTACTTCAGCCTATGCAGGTTTCCTCACGACGTTTTCCTTCACCGTTTCGGAGCAGTCGGAATCTAAACTATTATAAAACTGTAACAGAAGTGTGTCTGTACATTGAAGATATTTACAAAAAAAAGATTACGATATGGTTTTTAGGTGTCCCTGATTCCAAATCACAATTTTTTGGATTTGTTTGTTTGAACGAGCATCACGCAAAAACTACTGACCCGATTTTGATGAAACATTTTTTGTTTGATAGCTTATGATCTGACTTAAAATATGGTATATAATTTATGTGGACGAAGTCGCGGGTAAATGCTCGTTATATTATAAAAACGCATTGCTACATAAATTAAGACCAAAAGTGAACTAATAATTATGATCAACTTAGAGACAAAAAGAATACTATATTAACTGACAACCCTACTTGCAGGAGTATTAATTCACTAACAATTTGTCATTGAATGTGAGAAAGTGGTTTATTGTTTCTCTTCAGCACAAAATAATAGCACTTTGTATTTATTTTACATCTGACACCACCCAGAGTGGTCACCGATCACTGTACTTAGTGCTTTTACTTACCTGTCAAGGATCCGTGCAAAAACTGTACTAATAACATAATAATGACATTTTTAGTACTTAAAATATGTAGAGTAACCATGTCAGCTGCGCAGGAGGCACTGAATCGATCCCCATCCAGGAGTGCGATTTTTGAATCTCATTCACTGAGTTCAGCAGTTGAAAATGTCAAAATTACTGTGGAGATACGCATCTTTCTACTGCTGATTTGACTTTCAGAAATCGCACTCCTGAAGTATGATTTTTGAAAGTCAAATCAGCAGTAGAAAGATGCATATCTCCACAGTAATCTCGACATTTTCAACGGCTGAACTCAGCGAATGAGATTCAAAAATCGCACTCCAGGCCAACTTGTACCAATGAGTTTTTTGAAAAGACAATGCGGGTTTTGTATGTAAGGTTGGTGCCTTATTTTTCGCCGTTGTTTTTGGCGCGGCCAGCAACCAAACTTGAATATTTTATTTGAAAATAAAGTAACAAACAAAACTTATTAACATGTATATCCCTAAATTCAGTCCGGACGGAGATATAAAGGCTTGAAGTTGAAAATATTACTATTTTCTTTATTATATATTTCAAGCCTTTATATCTCAGTTCTTCTCAGTTCGGACTGAGTTTCGAGATATTTGTAATAACAAGTGTTGTTTTTAACTTTATTCTGAACTATAATAATCAAGTTTGATTGATGACCGCGCTAAAAAAAGAAAAAAGGCGCCATTTTTAGGCATAGGCTTCACAATATAATACGAAATGATGTGGTTCTCTTAATTTTTGAAAATTCATAATAAATCATTAAGTTTTTTAAAAAAACGGAAAATTCTGACCGGAGCCACGCAATTGCGCCTATGTAATGCGAGACTGATTCTCGGTTCCTACAGCCAAACCGTAAAATACGGTTTTGTAGGACTAGGTGGTGATAATGATACTGACGATGACGACCTTCAGTTTTCGTCATTCACGGAGGAAAATTTAAATAGAAGTTGTCCCGAATTATCGATGGTCAAAACTGGAGATTTGGACGAATTGAAGAAAAGAGTTTCTTACTTAGAAGAGCAGTTAAATATTGCGGACAATGAAATACAAGATTTATTACTAGAAAACGGGACCTTGAAGAAAAAATTAGAACATTATGATAACAAAATTGAGAGATTGATGAGAGTTTGCGGTTCTAATTCTAAAAAAACTAGCACGAAGAAATGTAAAAGCCGGAGTGATGTGAATAGTGCTCGTAGAGATAAAACGCTACTAAACCTGCGCTCCAACAACACAGAAAACCTAAGTTTCATAGGATTGAATGTGCAATCTCAGTCCGAGACTGAACCTGACCATAACACTGACCCATCAAATAATGATGAAGGAGAGCTATCGAAGGTTATGGAAAAGGACAAACAGGCGACGCAGCCACGCTGCGAAACAGAAGTGAGACAAGACAAGGAGAAGGAAACTCAAGCGAAGTTATGCATGTTAAGCACTAACCCAAGTAGTAATATATTACAAATAGCAGAAACTAACCTTAACTTTAACCCAAAAACAACTTGTCATTATCTTAACTCAAATGGAGGAATACATCAGGTCTTCAAGGGTCTAGATAATAAACTTAAAAATTTTACTATGAGAGACTACTGTGTCGTATTTGTAGGGGAGGTGGATTTCGAAAAAACAAACAACTATCGCACTGGTATTGAGTTTATTAGGCAGGAGGTCGAAAAGGTCCAACACACTAACATCATAATTTGTCTGCCAACCTACAAATGCAACAAATTTTCGAATCTTTACAATAAACGAGTTGAGACATTTAATCATCTCTTATACCTCGATAATTTGACCCACGACTACGCGTGCATATTGGATTCAAACCTAAACTTGAATTACTCATCTGATGTGTTTTTTCAGCAAAGAGGAAGTATAAATTTCCACGGCCTAAGTAAAATTTTTGGAGACTTAGCTCTTTTAATCGAAGGAATACGCGCTGAACATCTGACCGAGATACCAACCCCAAACACAAATGTAGACACAGAATCCCAAAAATTAGGCGTAAATAACAATAATCTATTTTTTCGTCCCTAATAACTCCACATTGCTAGACAGGAATCGCAAAAATGCATCTTTAAAAAAAGGTCGCTCAAAAATCAAGAATACATACAATCCACAAATAAAAAGTAGTACAAATAATACAGTAGCGCACATCAATATTCGTAGTTTAAATTCATATAAAACAGCCCAAATCGAAGTATGGCTAAGTAGCGAACAGGGCGTTAACGTGAAGGTGTTATGCATTACAGAACATCACAAAAATGATGCCCAATTAAAAATAAGAAATATAGAAGGATTTACTCTAGCGGCTAGCTTCTGCAGGAAAAATAAAAGAGTCTGCGGTGGCTGCTGCATATTCATACGAAAAAATATGAAATTTCACCCGTTGCCGCAGGTAAATGAGCAATCGATACCCTATATCTTTGAAGTCTGTGGCATTAACCTAAATCGTGTATACGTAGTATGTATTTATAGACCAAACACAAATAAAGAAGGTGATGACTTTATTAATGATATGGAAAAACTTTTGGATTCAATGTGTACTAGTAAAAGGAAGATGATCATTTGTGGAGACTTCAATATTGATACTCTGGCAAGTACATCAGAGTCGATGGAATTCAAAAACCTTTTACGAAACTTTGGATTAAAATGCTTCATAAATGAACCAACGAGAGTTACTGACCACAGTAGAACATGCCTAGATAATATTATTAGTAATTTTAGACTAGGAAAGGCAGCAGTGGAAGAACTTTCTATCTCAGATCATAACCTCCAATATGCGACTATGCCCGCCCGTGTAACAATAAACCCTTCTAAATACCTTTACAAATGGATAAGAAATATAAATGAAAGCAACCTGAAATGTATATATGAAGAACTAGAACAGGCAACATGGGAAAAAGTTTATAATACTAACAACCTGAACGATTGCTTTAGTGCCTTTCACGATATAGTCTTAGAAGCTTTTGAAAAATGTATTCCAAAAATAAAGGTAAATGTCAATAAAAAGAAAAATGGTAAGGCATGGATTACGAAAGATATCAAACTACTCTGTAAACAAAAACGAGAATGTTTCATAAAATCAAAACAGTCTAAGGACCAGAACCTTCAAAATAAGTATAAAGAACTAAGTTATAACATAAGAAAACTCGTAGAATGTGCTAAAAGAGAACACAACGAAAATATAATAAGGACATCATCTAACCAAGTACGCGCTACATGGACTATGATTAATGAAAACATTAATGGGCTAGAAATAAATCCAGATAACGACTACACTGGGCTAACTGATGGTATCCACACAGCTACCTCGGCGATAGAGGCTACGAATATTTTTAATAATTTCTATAAAAATACAGTTAAAACGGACTTTAAAATGCCTCAGACTTTGCCCCCCAGTAACCATAAAACCATGTTTGTAAGACCATATTGTACAGCTGACGTTCTTAAATTAGTTAGAAGCCTAAAAAATAAAAAGTCTAGTGGCTACGACGGAATATCGACAGAAGTAATAAAATATGTAATAAATACTATTTTGGATCCATTGACACACATTCTGAATAGGTCACTTAGTGAAGGAGTCTTCCCTACAAGACTAAAAAAGGCTAACATTAAGCCTATACATAAAAAAGGTGAAAAGCTTGATGTAAATAACTATCGGCCAATCTCTCTGTTGCCAGTCTTATCAAAAATATTTGAGAAGGCAATGGCTGATCAACTCCGTGACTTCTTAGCCTCGAACAGAATAATCGCGGATGAGCAGTATGGCTTTCAAAGAGGAGTATCCACTGCTGATGCTATCTATAATATGACAAGGTACGTCACAGAAGCGGTCGACAGCGGTGACAATGTAATGGCGGTACTGCTCGATTTGTCCAAAGCTTTTGACCACGTTAGTTGGGACGCCTTATTGGACACTCTGGAACGCTATGGCATACGAGGAACTGCAGGGAAGTGGTTTCGATCATACCTTCAAAACCGCGAACAGAGTGTGATCATTACTTCACTTGACCCTAAAACCGAAACACTGAAAGAGGTGGAGTCGGATACTGCAGTTGCCCATCATGGAGTCCCACAGGGGAGCATTCTTGGTCCTCTGCTGTTTCTCTTGTACATAAATCACCTACCTAGACTCATCCCTAACAAAATCATCATGTTCGCTGACGACATCTCTGTGTTTTTCCGTTTTAAGAGAAATGCTAATGTTAACATGACAGATACTATAGTTGGATCTCTGGAAACTATAATAAGATGGCTAAAATCACTAAACTTAAGCACCAACTTCAATAAAACTAAACTATTGCACTTTAGAAACTACGGGTCAACAGCAGCAAATATTAATGTTAGTATAAATGGGAATACTGTTGAATTGGTAAATAATGCTCAATTCCTGGGTTTATATGTAGATGAATACTCAAATTGGAAAAAGCATGTAGAGAGTCTAGTGGGCAAGCTAAATAGTTTCTGCTATGCTCTCAAAAACCTAAAACAAATAGCTACAAAAAAAGCGGCTCTACAAGCTTACTACGCATTCTTCCAATCAAGGATACTCTATGGAATAGCCATATGGGGTGGATCTGTTGATGCTGACAACATATTTATACTTCAGAAAAGATGTGTGCGCTTACTAAATGGTATAAAATCAAATAGGGAATCATGTAGAGACTCATTCATTGAATTAAAGCTACTCACACTGACCGCTCTATATGTGGTTGAGCTGTGCAAACTCGTGAGAAAATATCCCGAGGATTTTCCAAATAGACCTGACTTCAAAAGTTGCCGTTTGAACAAGCTATACGAGGGGGGACTAAAACTGCCTAGTCACAGGACTACATCGTATCGGAGAAATGTTGTGTACAATGCGGTTAGAGTATATAATAAACTACCGAGAGACATTAAATCCTTGCCTGATAAATTTTTCTTCAAAAAGATTAAACTTAGCCTGATTAAAATGTGTCCATATAGCATGGAAGAATTTTTGAATAATAATGATGTATTTTGACACTGTAATAGAAATTATTTATAATCTAATTAATTAGCTTGATTTCAAATAATTATTGTCTGTTGCTCATATGATCGCTTATTGTATTACTCTTTATTTTTATTTTTAAACTAACATGACATTAAGAATTAATTAATTATGTTTAAATGAATTATATACATTCCAATCTGCAAGTTTCTGACATCTCTTACTTTAAATGTTCAAAATTCAAGCTTTAATTTATCCTACTGTATAAAAAAGATTGCTACACTCGTATGAGTAAAATTGTACTGAACTATTAAACCAATTTATGTTACCATCTAATATAATATAATGTACTTACATACAATTTATGGCAATAAATGAAATGAAATGAAAAAAAAAAAAAAAAAAAAAAAACTACAACTAAAACATGTAATTTTGTAACTTATTATCAAATAAATTAAAAAAAAAAAAAAAAAATTGAAGCGGGATGGCTAATTGCAAAAGTTCGCTTGTAAGAAAGAGAGTCTTGCACTAGGAAGGAGTGGCCGTAAAATATGTAGAGTAACAAAGTCCAAATTTTGAAAATGTAGGATCGTAGCGGGTGGCGTTCCGTTGTCTCTGCCTACCCCAGTGGGAGACAGGCGTGAGAATATGTATGTATGTATGTATGTACGTTTTGTAAAACCACTAGCTTTTCGATGAAGGAAAACATCGTGAAGAAACCTGCGTGCTTCAATTTCAAGGCATGTATTATACCCACTGTCCATTATTAGTGGCGACGGGCTCACTACCCATTACACATACCCACTGTCCCGACGGGCTCACTACCCATTACACATACCCACTGTCCCGACGGGCTCACTACCCATTACACATACCCACTGTCCCGACGGGCTCACTACCCATTACACATACCCACTGTCCCGACGGGCTCACTACCCATTACACATACCCACTGTCCCGAAGGGCTCACTACCCATTACACATACCCACTGTCCCGACGGGCTCACTACCCATTACACATACCCACTGTCCCGACGGGCTCACTACCCATTACACATACCCACTGTCCCGAAGGGCTCACTACCCATTACACATACCCACTGTCCCGACGGGCTCACTACCCATTACACATACCCACTGTCCCGACGGGCTCACTACCCATTACACATACCCACTGTCCCGACGGGCTCACTACCCATTACACATACCCACTGTCCCGACGGGCTCACTACCCATTACACTAGACAGAGTTTCGATACTACTAGTGAAACGTAGATGTTCTGAGTTTTCAGAATAACGCTGACCCTTTAGGACAATACATATACAGGGTGTACAAAACACCCTAGCAATACTTTACTTAAGGGGGTGCTGCAGACCATCAAACTGAACAACTCTCACTATGGAGCCAACATCGAAATCGAGAAAAAAAAATCCGCTCTTTCATACAAAACTGCAGTACCGTCTCGCTCGACTCAAATGTATGGGACGGCAGATTTGGGCGCCATAGTGAAAGTTGTTCAGTTTGATGGTCTGAAGCACCCCCTTAAGTATTACTAGGGTGTTTTGTTACACCCTGTACATTACTAACGACGAAACTACATACTCTGATTGTCTATCAAAAAAATGGCATATCAAATGATGATGATACATAGGTGGCTAGCTTTTTGCTCACAACAACAGTGCAAAAACACCATATCCCTTAGTCCTCTCGTGTAATAGTCACCTCGTGTGATACCCACAGGAAGAAATCGTTTATTTTGTGCTGGAACCAGACGATCCAATGGAAAAATTGCTTCATTAAATTGTAAAGTTGTCTATTTAAACGATGCTGTGAATAGACAACTTTAATTTTACCCAACCATCTTCAAGTCCCATTGAAGAATATAAATCTATGATATTGTTTTTTGTGCACTGAAGTGGTCATTACAATTCACTCGGCCGCCACACCCACGGTGGGAAAGCGTCGAGTGGCTGATTCGACATGTTGCGCTCGCGCATGCTCAGTGTCTCAGAGTGCTCGAGATCGCGGAGTAATGGGTTTGATTCCCAGACAGCATGACTCGTCAACGGTGGTACAATGACTGTGATTTTAAGTGGGTTGACGAGGAAAATTTTAATTTTATTAGAAAATTTCATAATGTGGCGTTATCGCATTACGTTTTGCTATGACTTAATTGAACGTATTGCGAACTGGACCTATTGCGGATTGGACGATTTGCGAGTCGGAATTTGCGAATTGGACATAATGCGCTACATCACACAAACTCACGATTATAATCTCTTTCGAGTGTGGCAGATACATTGCTCCATGAATATCGCTACATGCATACAACTAACTAACAGCAGCTGTCTTACATGCCATTGTGACAAGGCTCACTTTTAGCTTATTGAAGGTTTATAAAATGTTAATTCAAGCTTAGAATGGACCACCCCATTCCTTCCTCTGGATGCCGTACGAAGCGACTAAGGAAGAAGTTTCTGACGCAGTATTTTAGTATTAAATGGCTAATTATCTATCACTATTTCATCCTGAAACCATAAAATTTTTACGTAAACATTGCAACTAATAATTACAATTATACTTCCCTCGAAATTGAATTACAGGTTTTCACATGATATTTTCCTTCACTGAAAAGCCCGTGGTGCTACGAATTCATCCAGTAAGCGTTCATTCGTCTCGTTCGTAGTCTACGAATAAGAATGTATAGAAATATAAATCAAGCTCAAAAAATGGCACCAAAAAAAGTACCTTCACAATGTTCTAGTTCTTTAAAAACTCTACCTTGCCGCCAAAATTCATACAACTTGTCATTTTTCAAGAGGTGCCAAAAATAATGTTGATTTTGTTTTCGTAGTCCATTAATTCTTAAAAACCTTAGATTAAAAACTTTTCGCTTATTAAAAACTTATAGGTACCAGTCGGCCAGGAGTGCGATTTTTGAATCTCATTCGCTGAGTTCAGCAGTTGAAAATGTCAAAATTACTGTGGAGATACGCATCTTTCTACTGCTGATTTGACTTTTAAAAATCGCACTCCCGAAGTATGATTTTTGAAAGTCAAATCAGCAGTAGAAAGATGCATATCTCCACAGTAATTTTGACATTTTCAACTGCTGAACTCAGCGAATGAGATTCAAAAATCGCACTCCTGGATCGAACCATCGCCTTATGCTAGGCAGGCATTGTTTCTCGCCACTAGACCACCACAATTTAGCAACAAAAATACAATTTCTAATAACTATCTACATAACTTCAGATAAGCCATTATAACCTTACCGACACTCATCATAAGACTATTAACATATCTCCACTTGCTCGATATTTATTCTTCCTGTAGTATATCAGTACCATGCAAGCCATTATGTATGAAAGTGTTGCCATTAACAGAATCTTTATGGACCTCATTATTGTTTTCTATGTCAATGATAAACTATTCCTCTTTTACATATTTGCCGTCGGATATAGGTGAACTATTCTACAGTTACACGCCTCAGGGTGTTTTAGCCACAAACTTATGTATTACGTTTTAGCAGAGTTTCTGAACAGCTAGAAGTTACAACAGAAGTCGTCCAAATCTCGGAGAACACTTTTTTTTTTTTAATATTGTAAGCTACGTAGCTAAGCTTACCCACGCATCTCTCATCTACCTCGCATAGCTTTGGTGGACGCGGGTATACGTTTTGTAAGAGTACAATCAGACCGTCAAACTGAAAAACGTTCTCTATGGCACCAATATCGAAATCGCGAAAAAAAAATCAGCTGCACCATACAAAACCGCAAACCTACTCGAGCCAGATGTATGGGACAGCAGATTTTTTTTCGTCATTTCGATGTTGGTCCCATAGAGAAAGTTGTTCAGTTTGATGGTCTGATCATCCCCTTAAAAAAGTGTCAGTATATTAAGAAGGACCCTGTATGTACATAGTTCCATAGCTTCAGTATTGTATTCAACTTAGCTATGGACAGTCAGCCTAATGAGGTAACAGTAACCTCATGAATTCTTGGTACGAACGATCGCCATTGAGGCTAAATTGACCTCATGGACTGTTACTGTTGGTTTTATCGTATGAAATAGATTTCAGTCTCATTTTAATGACACCTAGTGAAGATTTCTATCTATTTACATAATGGACCTCAATTAAGAGTGGACAGTAGTTAACGCGGGAAGCGCCGTTTTCATTTGTAAATGTCCAGTTAATGTCGCTGTTAATTCCATTAGATATCGTGTGCTTTGATAATCCGTAGTTAGATTGTTATACTTACTTTAAATTAGCTTAGTATCACAGATTATACTATAAATTAGCATGTAGCCATTATAAATAAGATATCAATGCATGTAGCTTATCTGTGTCAATTACATTCAAATAATACTGTAAACTTCGAGAAAGAGATCAACCGTCGAATCCAACTTGGCTGGGCAGCATTCGGGAAGCTACGTAGTATCTTCACGTCCCAAATACCGCAGTGTCTTAAAACGAAAGTCTTCGATCAGTGTGTGTTGCCAGTGATGACATATGGAACAGAGACGTGGTCGATCACTCAAGGCCTCATAAAAAGGCTGAAAGTCACCCAAAAGGCAATGGAGAGGGCTATGCTCGGAGTTTCCCAGCGAGATCGAATCAGAAATGAAGAGATCCGCAGAAGAACCAGAGTAACTGACATAGCCCAAAGAATTGCTAAACTTAAGTGGCAGTGGGCGGGGCACATTGCTCGCAGACCCGATGGCCAGTGGGGCCGAAAAAGTGGCGACCGCGTACCGGAAAGTGCAGCGTGGGTAGGTGCACGGTGGACCGACGACCTGGTGAAGGCGGCGGGGATGAGGGCAGCGCAGGACTGGTCGATATGGCGATCCTTGGGGGAGGCCTATGTCCAGCAGTGGACGTCCATTGGCTGAGATGATGATGAATATTGTAAACGTGGGGTATTTATTACCTTAAGAGATGAACAATCATTTTTTAGAATTTAAACGCACGCATCACTTAAAACTAATCATCCAACCGACCAATCAGGATTTGACAAAAATAATTTGTTCTGACTTCTGACTTTATTTATTTCATCGCAATCGGCTCACTAGATCACAATAACCCGTTATGTATTGTGTAGTGTACATACAGGGTCCTCATATGCTTTTTATTGAGGGTGTTCAACTTTCTACTCAACCAAATTACTGACCAACAGCAAAATCGTAAAAAAATTTGCTGTTTCATAAAAAAAACTGCAAACCTACTTGACCCAAATGTATGGGACAGCTGATTTTTTGTTTTCGATGTTGGTCCCGTTGAGAAAATAAGAAAGGACCACCCCATTTCTACCTTATGCCCGATGCCGCTTTAGTGAATCTAGAATCTGAACTAGATACTTACTACCTAATACCTATACAGGTTGAAAGTGATGTCATTGGCATCCTTTTATTCGAACATTAGAACCGATTTCCTGAATTCTAAGTCCACCGGTATTCTAACAATGATTTCTCTTTAATAGGGAGTGTAATAAAGTTATTGTGGTCCCGAGACGTGTGGGAAAGACAAACAGACTGACAGACGGACAGACGGTGCTAATACGAAATAAATTGACCCTCAATAAAGTGACGAGTTGAATGAAATGCTTTAACTTGACTTTGACAATGAGTCTAATGGTTGTTGGTTGAGTTTCTTACTTCTTCTTTGATTTAAGATGTATGACGACCCGGTTGGTGTAATGGTTGCCACGCCGGACTGCCAAACCAGGGTCCTGGGTTCGAATCCCGGTTCGGTCATGGATGTTATACAACGTGTTAATGAATTAACGCAAAACTAGAAAGTAGTTTGTTAAGAATCGAGAGCAGAATCGAATTATCATAGTTTCAACATGGGTAATTTTTTTTCAAAATATTAAATAATTTTTTTGGAAAATTTAAAATTTACTGAACCTCGTGTCAACCCACCGCACGAGGACACTCACCCTACTTACTACCAAAACAAGATTATTAAAATGTATTTATGAGTACGTTAGCGCTTTCATTCATTGCTGAAATGATAACAAATCATTTTTGCGTCAAAACTTAAAATGCGAATAACTTTAAATTTTAATTATAAAAATAATGAAATTATTATTTCAATCTAATTATTTTGTTATAAATCAGTTGGGGTGTATGAGATTTTGCGTTAATTTTGTGCCGTTGTTGTATGATTCCCATAACAAAAAGCCTAAGGCTTACCTTGGGATCATTGCAATGTACGTGCCTGTGAGCGTTATTTATTTATTTATTTTGAAGTTAAACAAGTTGTACGCGATTTCGAGTCGAGTCAGAAGCTTTCTCCAAACTTATATTTATACAGAGTATACACTTAATTAGATTACATATGGTGCTCCGACACCTTTCAACGCGGTTTGGAAGGTGTTCCGTTATGGAGAAGATGCGGACAGAAACTCTACTATAAGTACGTACACACGGCGACACATCAAGCTATACAAAACAAAAATAAGCTGGCCGCGCGTAGGTCTAGTAGAGTATAACGTCGCGCGGCCAGCTTATGTTGGTTCTGGGCCTCTACCCACACATTCGAACTTAGCAATTGCGTGAAGGTTTTCGTTCCAATATCAACTCTATTACAATGAAGTGCGGACCGAAACAGTGTCGATATATCGAACATCGAAAGTCCGGGTACAGGGCCTGTATAGCTTGATTTGTCGCCGTGTGTACATCTTTTAAACAAAATATACAAAGTAGGTACCTACTTCAAATGAGAACCACCTAAACTTTTATTTAAAAAACAAAAAGCTTCCTTTTCCCACAACCTGACCGAAGCATGTGTCAAGTGTATCAGAGTGAGAGAGCACTCTCGATCCGTCGATGCGCCCGCGCCGGAGTCACAGGTCGCCCGCCCACGCGCCTGGCGCGGAGACTTAGCATGAAAACCTGCACGTTACGTGGAAAATTTTGTGTAACGCAAAACATCGAGGAATATTATTATTATGTGTTAAATTATGGTTTATGTATAAACAACTGTCAAAATTGGTTTTAAACAAATGAGTGGAGGAGATTTTAAAAGTAAAGATTGGGAATTGACTGGTTTATTTTCTTTTATTTTATTCATTTTAGGAAAACTTACGGACTAATTCCGTAAGGGACAAATATTTGTATGATGAATATGAATATTTGTACCCGAGTCATGGATGTTTGTATCTATATATGCATTCTATATCGTTGTCTAGTCATCATAATACAAGTCCAGGCTAGATTCTGGTACTTTAAATGTGACTAGATAATTTGTGTGACATTGTCCAAGATATTTAATTACAGGATAGTAGGGTATCAACATTTTTTTAAAAAACATTGCCAACTAAAAGTTTACCTCCCTAATTATTGATTTGTTGATTAATTTTTGCTATTGCTTTGATCTTAATATTGTTAAAGTATAATTTATAATTATTTATTTGACATCCAAATTACCTATGTGGTCGACATATTTTTTACGGTTGCATATTGAGGGTGGCTTACACTGAAAATAAAACATTTTTAAAATAATTATGATGTTTTTACTGTAATCATTATGAGCAGTGGACTGTCAAAGCGACCACTAAATACATTCAACCATAATTATACTTATCTTATATGTTGGATTACAATATGAAACGTGCTAAAACGCCTTCGTAAACCAGATATTTTATTCATAGATATTGAGGGAGCCATTCACAATGTCACTTTTTGACACAGTAAGCTTTACAAAGGTCAAATCTTTGAAAACGTTAATTTCACGAAAACGTGCACCGTTACGTTCTCATACTATCACAAGGCGTAGCCACCGGATGACCCCGCGGATGTAGCTAAATAAATCACACGATGTACCG
Source organism: Agonopterix subpropinquella (assembly GCA_922987775.1). Taxonomy (NCBI): domain Eukaryota; kingdom Metazoa; phylum Arthropoda; class Insecta; order Lepidoptera; family Depressariidae; genus Agonopterix; species Agonopterix subpropinquella. The sequence goes on along the minus strand of OV277693.1, from coordinate 1,701,344 downwards.
TAACGTTTTCGCGCCATTCCTACGTCTCGTCTTCTGTGGCGCGGCGCGGGCGCAGGCGCGGCTGTCGGTTTATGGCCTCGCCCGTTGTTTGATATCACAGTTTGTGTCACAAACAGTGTGTTTATGAGGCCGTATGTCATATTATTGTGGCAGGTGCGGCTTCTAGTTTGCGGACATGTGAAAAGAATGTCGATAACTCGATAGCATTCACAATTCTGGAGTGCTATTTTTGAATCTCATTCGCTGAGTTCAGCAGTTGAAAATGTCACAATTACTCTGGAGATACGCATCTTTCTACTGCTGATTTGACTTTCTAAAATCCTACCTCAGGAGTGCGATTTTTTAAAGTCAAATCAGCAGTAGAAAGATGTGTGTTATGTGTAGTGTGTGGTCAGTCGGGGCAAGTGCTTCTACGGGGTAAGTGCTTCTAGCCTCAAAATTTCGAAAACTAGACATAATTTAGACATATGGCCTTCAAACGTCAAAGCCTGTTATTATATAATTTGACGTTTGAAGGCGGTATGTCTAAATATATTCTAGTTTTAAAAAAAATTTAGCTAGAGGCACTTACCCCTTAGAATCACTTGCCCCGACTGACCATACCTCCATTGTAATTTTGGCATTTTCAACTGCTGAACTCGGCGAATGAGATTCAAAAATCGCACTTCAGAACCATTCAACTATAATGCACTACAATAGGTACTACATACTAGAACTAATATGACAAACAAATCATTCGCCACATGAGAGTACGATGAGCACAGGCGAGTGAAAGAAATGTCTCCGTATAGCTAGCGTACACATGAAAGGGATCTGGCTGGGACTAGCGCTAATACCTAAATAGTGCCTAATTAGTACCTAGGTCAAATAAATAGTGCCTCTGTACTTTACGCAGTGCTGCCAATGCAAATTTCTTGATTCCCCGCTTAAGTAGGCTCAATTCCCCGAATTTCCCCGATTTCCAATGATGCATTCCCCGAAAATTTCCCGACACTGTAATATGCAAGAAATAAAGCATTTTTTCATTCAAAATGTAGTTAAACGTTTCAAAAATTAGCGTATCAACTTCTTTGTCTTCTAATTTTTATCAAAAAATCTACTTCGATATTTAGAATACAGTGAGTTTTATTTATTATTTATATTTCTCCTACACTTTCGGACTAAGATTAGTCCGATTCGGTTCTAATTCTAGTAATTCCTCTTCATTTGACATCCTTTGTTAGATATTTATTACAAATAGGCGATTCCCCGAAATTCCCCGATTTGAACCATTCCCCGCGCTCTCCCCGCACGCACCCCTGATTCCCCGGAATCGGCAGCCCTGACTTTACGAGATATCGATTTCTTTTTTACCTGGTATACGCTAGCTTGACGTCAAGGTAGCGTACACATTTTCTGTGGCTAAAACGGCTTGCGTTACAGCAACGCTTTTACACTCAAAAAATAGTGCTCAAATAGTGCCCTAGGGCATCCAAAATCTCATGAGGCTAGGTCTTCAGGGACCGAAGATATAAGCAAGTCTTTTGAATAAACTACGGCTGGCGTGGCGCTGACGTACACACGAATTCACACAATAGTTCTTACAGAAGGAGACGTTTCTTTTTATAAAAACTACATCACATAAATAGTGCCTCTGCCAGTAGGTACTAATATTTTATGTAAAGTCATGGTAAAGTCGTACTGAAACAATATGAAAAATCGATGCATAGTTCTACGAACTAAACCATATTGAACAACCGATTTTTTTTGCGATTTCGATGTTAGTATTGGTCTGGTCGGTCATCTCCTTAAAAAAGTATCAGTATATTAAGAAGGAAGGTATGTATAGTAGTAAAATGTTGGGAAAAATCATTATAAATCCCCAATGAAAGTTCCATAGATTCTACATATCTTCTTCTTGAGTGATATATGGAGTATGATTTCTTAATGTTAAATCAGCAGTAGAAAGATGCACGTCTCCATATGATCGTCTCAATATGACATTTACAACTGCTGAGTTCAAAAAATTAGTTTCAAAAATCACACTCCTGAACAGGAGATGGTGTATAAGGTAGAAACCGGGGAGTGCGAATAATTAGTGCGATAAGTTACCTCTTACTCCTGTACGAGGTACCTTATGTGTACCTACCTATATTTTTGATTTCACAACTAATTTAGTTACCGTCTTAACTACCATTGTAACTAAAAGCTCTTCAAACATCGAAACTAAATTCACTAACAACATATTCACATAAAAGAATTATGTTCAGTGTTTGTACTAATAATTAAACATAATAATTACTTTTGAAATCACAACGATGCGCTCGCGCAAATGAAGTACCCGCCCACGCTTCTACTCTCAAGATCAAGCCAAAATGGCCCGTATTGTGTTGAGATAAGAGGTTTATTGAAGAATTATCTTTGGTCTAGTACTTTAGCCTTAGGGTCTTTCAAGTGGATACTTGGGCCCACACAATAACTTCATTTCGATCTTTGAATGACAATTAAAGATTTAGGTCAAAATATTAAGTATGATTCTTAAGATAGGTATCTATAATAATGCATATCGTATTTTTATATGCTATTCCAATAGGACTGACTTAAAAAGGAACATTTATTTCACCTTATAATAATAGTAGGTAGGTATGGTACAAAATATAATATAATTTCCCGGTAGAATCTATGCCTAAGTTGTCTCCATAGTTTGAAAGATTTTCTCGCGACCATAATTGCATTATTTTCAAAATAGCTGTATTCAGTGACGTATTCTCCTATGGGCAAAATGGACAAGTGCTAATGGCGGCCGGGTCAAGGGGGGCGGCCCGTAGGGCCATACATATGGGGAGGAAATGGTTGCCCAAAAAAATGCAGTATTAGCCAGACATCAGTGTGAAAAAATTTCGAGCTCGCTTCGCTCGCTCTGGTTTATATTTTTTTTATTGTAGGTACTACATGCACATTAGACCAACAGAGTTACAATCATAGCCAAATCCATTGGCGTAGCTAGTGGGCGCCGCCCACCTGAGAAAAGCTCTAATTTTATTCAAAATTTTCAAGCTCGCTTCGCTCGCTCTGGTCTCTATTCTTTTACTATAGCACTGTATACATAGACTGATACGAGTTCTTAGCACAGTCAAGTCGTATAACGGAAAAAGTACTTCTTACTACTACTTTCGCAAAATACAATTTGGATATAGCTTGTGACAGCTTTTGTCGATCAATTCTTATATATTTCAAAACCTTTTAGAACTTTTGCTGGCACAAATCTTGGCTACAGGTCCACCGCCGTCGAACTGCAGCTATCGGGGGCGGCCAAATATATTTACCCAGGGGCGCAATATTTGTAAATACATCCCTGGCTGTATTTTATAAAAAAATATCTTGGACATTTTTACAGATTATGGAATCAGTACCAGAATTTAGCCTGGACTTATTTAATGACGACTATGATGTTAATGTAGAATACGTAATAAATAGATACAAACATTACTCGGATACAGATATTCATCATACAAATATTTGCCCCTTATGAAAACATTACAAACTTCTATACAATTTTCAAATTCCTTTTGTTGTTTTCTTTATTAAGATGGTGCTATTGGAATCGAGATATTTGATTCTTCACACTTATGTAAGAGTATAAAACATCTAAAATTCGCGGCTTAATTATTTACTAACGATGTAAAAATAAAACTGTAATTCGGTAGCTTTAAGAACTTATTGACCTACTACAGGTCACACAGTCCGGTAGTTGGTAGTTTTATTACTTACTCTGAATTAGCAACACTGAAATTGATTGGAATACTTCCCAATTATCTATAAGTAAGAATAATTATAGAGGTATGATCAGATCAATAATGTGTGTAACAAACTTATTATTATTAATAAGAAATTATTACCTACTCATAGAGTGTGCACACTACAGAGGCCCAAAATACGGGAATATCAGCTCGTATCTGTGTTTAACCAGGTGGTTAACCAATTATTTCTTCAATTCTATTAGGTATACTTTATTGCACACCAAAACAGAATATACATTTGAATAAAGATACAAGTATAGGTAGGTACAATAAAAAACCGATCAAGTGCGAGTCGGGCTACTCGCGCACCGAGGGTTCACAGAACACAACTTTTTTTGTACGGGACCTTTAGCGCAAGACCGACTCACGCTTGGCCGGTTTTTAGTATTTGTTGTTATTCTGTAGATAATCACACTAAGTTTGACGCTTGTATGTATTACCGTTTTTACGATAGAGCGTGAAGAAAAAACGTTGATAAAAACTAGTTTCATGTTGAGAACCACCTTAATTTTTAAATTTTTGAAATTTTTATTATTTGTTAACAAAAATTTCAACTATCTAGCTATCACGGTTCAAAAGTTACAGCCCTAAATAGGTAGGACAGACGGACGGACAGACGGACAGACGGACGGACGGACGGACGGACAACGTAGGCTTAGTAATAGGGTCCCATTTTCACCCTTTGGGTACGGAACCCTAAAAAAGGCGGTTACAACTACATTTACAAAGACACGGAATTTGATTGAAAGTCATTTGTTTCATTCGCTAATCATGTGCTTATCAAGGTTACCTACCTAAATATTTTGTTGACGGGGGTGAGTTGTAGATATAAGTAGGTGTTCAGGAGAACATAAGGTTAAATAAAAGGAAGATATTTGTTTGAAGGAATAATTATTAACGAAAACAATGTTATAATGATTGTAACTTCGGAAGGAAAGCAATGCGCACAGTGTGGATGCCTCCATGATCAGATTCTGTTGATGGCCCGTCTGATCTCGCATTTGCTTGTCTGTATATCAGCTACTCGGGGCACACCATCTGCACCAAAATGAAGTTTTGTAATCCGTCCCAAATTCCACAGCAATGGAGGTAGATTGTCCTCTTTAATTATGACGAGGTCCCCTGTTTGAGTCCTTGCTTCGTTTTCTCCACTTGTTACGATGCTGGAGTTCTGTGACGTACTCTCTCTGCCATCTTCTCCAAAAATGTTGTCTCATCTGCTCGAGCCGTTGGTATCGGTCAAGCCTCGAAGCATTGTAGTCAAGAAGATCAAGAGCCGGAAGCGACGTCAGTGACCTGCCAAGGAGAAAGTGCCCTGGTGTGAGCGCTGCGTAGTCGTTGGGAGAGGAGGAGAGAGGGGAGATGGGTCTGCCGTTGAGGAGGACCTCAACTTGAGCAAACATAGACGTTAACTCCTCAAATGTAAGAAGTAAGTTTGATATGCGCTTAATTTGATATACTTAATGCTTGTCTCTACATAACAATTGAAGTTAGGAGCGTAAGCCGAGGAGAAAGTGAAGTTATCAGCTGCAAAACTCGTGATAGAGTCTTTATTATGGTTAAGTTCTCTTGCAGCTTCTCCAAAACCTCTGTCACAATCACAAAAGAGTGCCATTGGCTTGCCCCTATGCGACATGAAGTGAAATACATGTTCTGTCAACCCACTGAGACGGCCTCTAAGTGAACACATTTATAAATAAGAAGAATAGGTATTGTGATGGCATTGTGCCTGTAAGTGACACAACCACGTGCCGTGCGTCGTGCCAGGTTCCTGCCACCTATGACCCTGAACTGCTCGGGAATGGAGCTCAGCAGGAGCTGCTGTCCTGCATGTAAGAGGCGTCTGTGTTCGTGTATGAAGATGAGTGCTCGGATAAGTTTTGTGAATGGATGTGTAGCGCATAGTAGTAAAGGATATTCAGTTGGGAATTCAAAACCACTCTTGTGAATCCTCCCCCCCAATCTCAGGGTTCCCTGAGAGTTTATAAAATGTGAAAATAAGGTTTCTTTCGATGTAGGAATCAATGTTTTATGATTATTTATGTATGTAATGTTTGTTAGTTTATTATTTATGCCTATGTTATGAAATATGAAACGCAGAGCATGTGCCATGATGCGTTGTAGTCTTTTAAGCTCTGAGAATTTGGTGAAGTCTTTGTAAGATGTGATGATGATGATGATATTTTAACTTTAGGTAGATTCGATATTGCATGAATTGTATGAAGTCTGGGCCAGTGCTCTTCTGGTCCCAGTAGGCCATTAAGCCCATTGTGCCCAATAGACTGAACATAGATGTGTTGTGTGTCTGTGCCACGTGATGCCAGTTCAGCTTGGTGTTGTGTTGTATGAAGCCTGGTCCAGTATCTCTCTGATCCCAGTAGGCAATTAGAGCCGTGATACCCAATGGACTGAGCCTGGACATGCTGTGGGTCTGTGCCGCTTGATGCCAGATCAGCTGGGATTTGTGAAGTAAGAAGCCTGGGCCAGCTTTCCTCTGGTCCCAGGAGGCACTTAGAGCCGTGACATCCAATAGACTGAGCCTGGACATTCTGTGGGTCTGTGCCGCTTGATGTCAGGTCAGCTGGAGTTTGTATTGTAGGAAGACTGGGCCAGCTTTCCTCTGGTCCCAGTGGGCAACTAAGCCTATTGTACCCAATGGACTGAGCTTGAACATGCTGTGTGTCTGTGCCACGTGATGCCAGGTCAGCTGAGTTTTGTATTTTAAGAAGACTGGGCCAGCTTTCCTCTGGTCCCAGAAGGCAGTTAAGCTCTTTGTTCCCAAAAGACTGAGCCTGGACATGCTGTGGGTCTGTGCCGCTTGATGTCAGGTCAGCTGGGGTTTGTATTGTAAGAAGACTGGGCCAGCTTTCCTCTGGTCCCAGTGGGCAATTAAGCCTATTGTACCCAAAAGACTGAACCTGCATATGTTGTGGGTCTGCGCCACGTGATGCCAGGCCAGCTGGGATTTGTATGGGTACATCCGAAAGATGCCCTAGGTCACGATGCTCGTGAATGAAGTCAGAGTACATTTTAATTGATTCTGGATTTCGAAAATGCCTTTCTAGGCTGAGAAGATGTTTCCTATTAAGTGGATAAGAGTCCCCGAGACAATTAGAAGAGTCTAATAAAGGAGATTGTACACAACACGTCCCACTATCAAACCGGTAAGTGTTTTCAACAACTTTTTTATATTCCCAGGATCCAGTGAGCTCAGACTGCTGGTCCTCGTTAGTTGAGAAGTTACAATAAACATTTTGAGTGCTGAAATCATGACTACTGGGAATTTGTCCGGCTATCAACCATCCTAGTTTAGATTTATGTATTTTATTTTATATTTATTAAGAAAACCAACAGCCTTAAAATAAAACAGAGTTGAACCATTCATACTATATAAAACATAGGCCAATAACAGGTTTCCCTAGATTAACATAACAGTTTAACAAAATTAATGGAGTACAGCGGTTTAATAAGAGCAAAGAATGAAAGAAATACTTAAAGGTTAGATATAGTAAGGTAAACTAAACAGGTAATGTGTGTGTAAACTGTGTAGTGTGAGTTTGTTTGTGTATGAGTGTGCAGGGGTGTAATAATATTGTTTAAATAGTGGGAACTAATTATGTATATTTTATATACTTACTATAGAATGTAATAATTATGTGTAAGTAGGTACCATAATTCATAAAGATATATTATATATTTATATATACATATATAGGTATATATTATTAGGCATTAACGTAAGTACAAACAAATGATTTACATATAAGTATTTATTTTAGGTACGTTTACTTATTTATTGCGGGGTGTCTTTTTTTTTTTTTTTTTTTTCCATTGGGTATTTTTTAACTAATTCACGGAAAACTGCGGATTTATATGAAAGGTTGGCATTCTTGGCCCTAGAGGGCGCTGTTCAGCCTCAAGAAGTTGCCAGAAGATGTCTGCTCCTAGGAGAACGTCAATACCTGACGGTTGGTTGAAAGTGGGGTCTGCTAATAGAAGTGAAGAAGGCAAAGGTAAGTTAGCTATGTTTATATGATGCTTAGGAAACGTTTCCGTTATATGAGGAAGTACTAAAAACTGTTGCATGTACTGTTGCATGTGCTTAAATGTACTCTTTGTGCTGAGCATCGCTCAGGCTTGATATCTAAAGACGTGTTCCCTATGCCACAAACATGTGTGGCAGATGAGGGAAGGGAAGCCAGCTGAAGACGTAACCGTAGGTCGGTCGTTATAAAAGAAGACTGGCTTCCACTGTCTAGCAGTGCCCTAACAGATTCTACTCTGTTATTGTGGGGATTTACGATGTTGATCATGGCAGTGGAAAGAAGAGTCGTAGAAGACGTTACTGCTGACATGACCGTAGAAGATGAATGTGCCTCTTCTCCATCCTGTTTGCTAACAGGATTAGTAGGAGGAGGCGGTGGAGGTAGTAAAGGTGGAGTGTTTGTAGAGTGTTTGTGAAGAAGTGTGTTATGACGTCTCTTACATACATAACAGCCACCCCATTTGCATTGAGCTGTGTCGTGGCCCCGATGAAGACAGTTCTGACACAGCTTGTGGTGCACCACATGAGTCCATTTCTCATCGGTGGACAAGGCTTGGAACGCGTTGCAGTCGAGTATGCGGTGTTTTCCCTGGCAGATGACGCACGGCCGTTGCTTGTTGTTTTCTGAAATAATAAATGATTTTGTATATGTTTCTTGTTTGACTTGATGTTTTGGTTGAATTGACTGTTTAAATTGCTTGTCCTTGTTGGATCTGTACAGCATCTCTAAAACATCTGCACGCGACTTTAGAAAGTCCTTAAAATCCTTTATTGAAGGTAATTCTGGGAGGCCATTGCGGTACTCTTCCCATTTTATAAATGACGTTTGGTCGAGCCTAGTAGTAGTCATATGAATGACAATTGTGTCCCACTGATCGGTGGGTTGACCGAGCGTTTTAAGCGCCCGAAGGTTTTTACTAATGTGATCACTTAGAAACCGCAGCGCCTTATCAGATTCACGCTGTGTAGGTTCGATACTGAATAATGAATTCATGTGATTATAAATAGGTTGACGATTATTATTGTACCTTTCACACAATAGGATCCAGGCCTCGGAGTAATTGCTATCAGAAATTTCTAAGTTCTGGATAACACGTACACGAGCACGACACTAGCTGAAAGTAGACAGGATTGGCGAATACTCCACCGACAAAAGCGTAGCTCTTAAATAAGATGATGATGATGATGATGATGGATAACACGTGCAGCTTCGCCCTCGAGATAAGAGCTAAGATAATGAAATTTATGAATGGGCCTTAAGTTACGATCGTTGTGAATAAGTGATTCATATGTGTCACGGAATTCTAGCCATTTAAAGAATGACCCGTCAAATTTATTTATTTTGATCTGTGGTAACTTAGAACCCATCACCCTGTGAGTGTTATTATTATGACAACCACAAGATGAATGTGATGATGACAATTGTTTCGCATCTTCGAAATTGTCCTTGGACTTATTATAAATCTCAAGGATATCTTGAGCAGTTGCAATACAAAATTGAAGATTTTCCTATATGGAATTTCTTTCAGAAAGTTCAATTTCAAGATTATCAGGATTTAAAACCTCTATACGGGTCTGCAACTGATCAAAGGAAGAACTCAACTCCAAAAACGTTGTTATTTTTAAGTTTAATTTGATGATGTCAACTGTAGTTAAGGATTCGGGCTGTCCAATTTCTTTTAAATAATTTTTAAACAATGTGACTTGACCCTTAATTGAGCTACGTTTCACTTTGAGGGTGGACAGCTCGCCTTCTAATTTAAGTGGACTTTTAGGGACATTACGTTGCCCAGATTTAGAGTCCGTGTCTGAAGTTGACATTCTTTATTATTATATTAACGAGCAAATGAAATCTATAACGTTATAAAGGTAGTTAGATTATGTTTGTTATGATGCGTAATCAATAAACAAGGCAAGTTAGATAACAACCTTCCTGGAGTTGATCAAATAATGAAAGTTTAGAAAGAAGTTAAGACGTTAAATGAAATAATAAAATTGCAAACGGCTTACGCTCCTTGTATAATGTTTTTCTCAGCACACAGGTGACGAGACGACAGCGTGATGGAACCGGTTGTTGACAACGACTGCGATCAGCTGATAACTGATAACTGATAAGCGGCAGCCCGGCGACACCGTCCGTCTGATTGATTCTCACTGGAATGCGTTATGATCTATGCGTGAGTTACAAGCAAGCGAAGCAGTAGGTATAGTGCGAAAAGATGCTGATTTTCTAGTATTTATTCTGTGATTTTACTAAGGAATGTTGTAGATTGAAAATAAGATGTTTGAATGTTTAATAAAGATTAGGTATGTAGGAAGTTTGAAAGACAGAAGGAAAAAAATTATAATTATAAGCGCATAAAATGCAGATAGGCTTTGCTTTAAATTAAATGAAGATAAGCTGAGGGGGTTGTTGAGGCCCTCTCAGCGTAAAAGAACGTGGCGGCGATACGCTAGGCTATACCTAGCACGTGGCAGGTAGGTACCTATATGTATGGAAGTAAGAAGGATTATTATTATTACACAGTGATGTAGCTATTTTATGAAGTGCTAGCTAAAGCAAATATGGTGCCTTGCAGCGAATGAAGAAATAGCCTTTGGGTAGGTAGGTATTGCAGTAATACCTAACCTATAAGATGATTCGTAAGAAGATTTATGGTTTTACATGGAGGTAGATGCCTACCTATGATGGTAAGATGATGATTATGCAATTAAGATGCAATATGATGATTGGAAGCTACTGATTTAGTTACACTTGAGGAGCCAATCGTCCAGATCGACTCAAATTGAGAAGGAAATGTGTAGGAAAAGAAAGGTAAGCTCACGACACTCTCCTTGGCAACAGAAGAACGACGCGTAGTGACTGCGACCTTGACCGCGTGGGGGCCTGGCCGGCCACGTGGAGCTCGTTGGGGCAGGAAACTCAGATTTCCTGGCGTATCCAGACGTCTCGCCGTTGTGCTGTTGGCTGCTATTCCACGGCGCGGTGAAAGATGATACCGCTTGACCGGGATCTTGAACTCCGACCGTATTGTGACCCCGTGGTTGTCACGAAGTCGATCGAATATTTTTGCAGGAAAGTGATTCTAGGCCCACCCGGGGGCGCCAAATTATGTTCAGGAGAACATAAGGTTAAATAAAAGGAAGATATTTGTTTGAAGGAATAATTATTAACCCGGCGGGAGTCTGGTGAAAAATGTTACACTGAGTGTGTGGTAGGGTATAGGATACCCATATTTAAAAATGACTGTTAATATGTGTTATTTTAATTAATCACAATAAGTAAAGATGTTTTTAGACAGAAACGAATATCTATTAATCCATTTCAAAATAAAAACTGTTCATAACGAAAGAGTTTTGTATAAGTAAATTAATGAAACTCTAATCAGTAAATTTACAAAACACAACATAGGCACTTTCAAAATAGCCATAAAAATTACGAAAAAAATTTATTCTATAAAAAAACTATGAATATTAAAAAAAACACTACAATGAATCATGTTGACAAAAAAAAACTTCAGATTTTATTCTAGAACATCTTAGGAAATTATGTTACATTCAGTTCAGTTTACGCAAAAAATATAATAGCATGTTTTATTATTAAAAAAAGACGGGAAGACTAAAAACACATGTGCTGGATGTGGAAAGTCATACTGTCATAAGAATCTCTGAAATTGGAATTTATTTCACCTCCCTTGACTTCTCTATGATCACTTACCCCCTCTTTTCAGCCTCAGATCGCAATACATGCTCAATATAGTATGCGTGTGTGACACGGTTGAAGATTCATCTTTAACTTCCTTAAACGTAGACCTTAGTTGCCTTTCTGACTTTGCATATCCATTCCCGATCGTTAACTACGATATAAACCAAAAAGAAAGCAAACAGAACAAAAACATGCATACATTTTTTTTGCACAAATCCTATACGCCAGCTGTGAGGCCGGGTATAAGATGCCCGAACGATAATTAAACGTGTATTACTCACGTGCCGGTTAACTTATTACTGCAAACAAGTCACTATTCCCTCTAGTAACTCTTTAACTCCAGCTACCAGAAGCCACAAATAATTAGAAAGATAGTTTTGTGAAATGCTCTCACTTAAATAACTATAAGGTGGGTATGACATACCCGGCCAGACTCCCGCCGGGTTAACGAAAACAATGTTATAATGATTGTAACTTGGGAAGGAAAGCAATGCGCACAGTGTGGATGCCTCCACTGTCCGGAGCGAATAGACCGCTGACCGCCTCTCGTGCCTCGCCGGCGCAGGCGCAGGCTGGCCGCTGTCCCCCGCACCCCGCGCCCCGCGCTGTTGCGATGCGACGGTGTGGTGCATTCGGCGCGAACAGTAGGTATGTTCCCGGAATCCTTGTGACGAGTCTGAAGACCTCTATATGGATAATTACCTACTTGATACTTATTGGATTAATAGGTTCGGAAGAGTTAGAAATGGTAGGCAAGATTACGTATGGTCGGTCTTTATAGAGCTCGTCACCAAAATATACTTACTGCAGTCTTAATAAGTACGACTGAGTTTAGCGGGGTTTCACACCACTCTAAAAATAATAATCAATCAAGACTATATTCCCCGACGGTATCTAGTGATAGATACTCTTTCTTATACTGTGCCGACGGTGTATTTACAGATACTCTTAGTTTTATATTGTACCAATCTTTTTTAGGTAGGTAGGTAAGGGTCTAAGAAACGTGGGTCGCAAAACGAGAAATTTTTTGGACCTTCCATACAAAACAGCGGATCAGACGATAGATTTTTGTAAAATAAATAATGATCTATATTTATAGGTACTTACTTACTGTGTGATAGATAAGTAATTTACTTTTATTCTTATTAATTTATTCCTTGCTTGATTTTGTAATTACACAAGGCACATTCTACCTCGTCGACGTGTAATACTCATTGCTCGTAACATTTTCCGGTGGGATTATTTTTAGTCCTGTCTAAGTATATCGGTATTGTAAACTCTAGTACCAACACAAAATGATTACGACGCCATTACTTTCATTTAGTTAATTAGCTAAATGAATATTTAAAATTTAACAACCAATTTCGACATTTTACCGAGACGTTTAGCTTTCGCGTGTTATTACTTATTAGACACGATTGCTTCCTCAATTAGTAGCTAGAATAATTACAGTTGAGTAAGCTAAACTTTACAAACCAAACATGGCTATTTACAGCGTTCTAAGAAAGCTTTAGGTGGTCTCAAACATAAGGTTTGTTTGACCAACAATTTGGGTAGGCTTTCACAAGTGCAGTCCGTGTCAAGACTTGGGTTTTCTTCGGTGGTTTGCAAAAAGGGAGACGTGCTAAGATGGCAGAAGATCTGCTGGTAATGAGGGTGAGGGTACATGAAGAGATTTTAATTATTGATAGGCTTTTTGAGGAATTATGTCCTAATCGATCAGTGTGTGTTGCCAGTGATGGATGACATATGGAACAGAGATGTGGTCGTTTACTCAAGGCCTCATAAAAAGGCTGAAAGTAACCCAAACGGCAATGGAGAGGGCTATGCTCGGAGTCTCCCTGCGAGATCGAATCAGAAATGAAGAGATCCGCAGAAGAACCAGAGTAACTGACATAGCCCAAAGAATTGCTAAACTTAAGTGGCAGTGGGCGGAGCACATCGCTCGCAGAACCGATGGCCGGTGGGGCCGAAAAGTTCTCGAGTGGCGACCGCGTACCGGAAAGCGCAGCGTGGGTAGGCCCCTCACACGGTGGACCGACGACCTAGTGAAGGCGGCGGGAAAACGTTGGATGAGGGCAGCGCAGGACCGATCGTTATGGCGATCCTTGGGGGAGGCCTATGTCCAGCAGTGGACGTCCATCGGCTGAGATGATGATGATGATGTCCTAATCACTACATTGCATGGTCTCCGTTCATCAATGAGAAAGATAGGGCGCAGCGCGTTCGGTTCGATGGCAGATAGATCCGTTATTTGGAAGTAGTATTAGTTATCTCTGTCTGAAGGTGTCGTCATTGTGTTACTGACTGAACGATAATGTTTAGAAGAGGGAGATAGCAGGGCTTCGAAATCTCCCGATGTATGTCGGCGATGTTCCGCAACCCTCTCAAAAGTACCTTTCCTAACCTACTCTGAGACAACGTTGTCAGTTTCGTTCTTATATTGAACCCACGTAGTGGAAAGTGGAGTATGGCCAGCTCCATATAACTTTGTTTAATATTATATCAGCCGTCACTCTCCCATTGTTGGGCAAATGCCTTCCTCCGTTCACCGTTCGCTCCATTTATCCCAGTTTTGCGGCACGTTGGGAAGCTATCGATTTTGTCCCGCTTCCTTCTTCTTAGGTCTGCCTCGATGCCGATTCCGTTTTGCTGGGGACTAGTTGGTAGTGGTTTTGGCCCTTAGGTCATAATAAAGTACTCTTTGCTTAGGTCGTCTGACATGCGACAGACATGTCCAGCCCAAACCCACTTTAAATTGGCAGCGGTAGGTGTTGGCGACGTCTGTCACTTGGGTTCTGGAGCGAATTATCCGCCGGTCGATTAGTAATATGCCTAGCCCTTTGAAAAACCTTGAGGTTTGATATCTGATCTTTCGTAAAAGTGCAGTTTATCCCTAATATTATAAATGTGAATGTAAGTTTGTAAGTTATAAAAAGTAAAAACCAACGCTAAACCGACAAACCGAGTTTGATAATGGCCTCGATTCGGACTATGACACGACTTAACTTAACTAAATTTATTCCTGTCACTTTCTAAAATAAGATTAAGAAAAGAGACAGAAAACCAACAGCTTACTTTAGTGCTGTTAAAGTGACGTTACACGCCCAAAAACGACTTAAATAAGATGGCGTACATGATGGCATCAAAGATTTTTTTGGTCTATGATGGCATCTTATTTTGCGCATTTAACGTCACTTTGACAGCACTAAAGTCAGCTGTTGGTTTTCTGTCTCTTTTCTTAATCTTAATTTAGAAAGTGACAGGAATAAATTTAGTTAAGTTAAGTCGTAGCACAGTCCGAATCGATACCATTATGGATCTACCTAATCGAAATCCCTCCGTCGCTGAATATCATTACAGTTCAGTTATTTATGTTACACAAATGATTTCAGGTTTACCGTTTATTTCAACACCTTATATTACCTATACAACGTGTTAATGAATTAACGCAAAACCTCATACACCCCAACTGATTTATAACAAAATAATTAAATTGAAACAATAATTTCATTATTTTGATAGTTAAAATTTAAAGTTATTTGCATTTTAAGTTTTGAGGCAAAAATGATTTGTTATCTTTTCAGCACTGAAAGAAAGCGCTAACGTACTCATAGATACATTTTTATAATCTTGTCTTGGTAGTAAGTATGATGAGTGTGCCCGTGCGGTGGGTTGTCATCGGGTTCAGAAATTTTTAAATTTTCCAAACAAATTATTTAATATTTTGAAAAAAATTACCTATGTTGAAACCATGATAATTCGATTCTGCTCTCGATTCTAAACAAACTACTTTCTAGTTTTGCGTTAATTCATTAACACGTTGTATAAGGTGTTGAAATAAACCACAATAACTTCGCCGACTTGGTGTGTCTTCATCCTAAAATTTTAATTGAGGAATCCTGCGCGGGCGCATGCCTGTGTATCTGCGAAGTGTTAATTGTCGATGTTTGGAGTACATGTTTTAGTGCTCACTTATATGGCGTGCAAATTCCTTTTGTGTTAGAGAGATCAGTCTGAAAGGGGTTTAATTTGGATCTGAGTGAAATATGACGTTGACCTGCAAAATTATTTGAAAGTTATGTTGCTAAGAATGTTGGTTCAGGCGTTAAGTTTTTATAAAGACTTTATTTAACGGGTTGGTAAGACCATTGAACTGAACAATATTCGAGTATGTAGCTAGCAGTAGTAGAAGTAGCTACCTACTGACAGTTCCAGGCACTTATCCAGGGGGGGGGGGGGGATGGGTGGGATTTATCCCCCCCCGAAATCCGAATATTTGTATGGAAAAGTGATTACAGCACTTACTTTTTCATTGTTTTTCTATTAATATCCCCCCTCCCCCCCTACCCGAAACAAAAGTCTGGATACGTGCCTGGACAGTTCCTATATGGAAAAATACAAAATATACAGGATGTTAGGGTAAATAAATAGTTGATTTACTTTAAGGGGTGATTATTGCCCATATTATGTTACTGCACAACTTTCCCAAAGGAACAAAGAGAAAATCGCAAAAGAACAACTTTTCATACAAACCATCAACCAGAGGATTGCATTTAGTGGCGGGTTCAAAAATTCTTTTACTTATTTCTTATACTTAGGTTTTCTAGGGAAAGTTGTTCTGTTCAGTAATCATCACATCATCCCATAAAGTATGTAATGCAACTGTTTACCCTAACACCATATCTAATTAAATGCGTTACTGCTTTCGACCACCAAACTGAATACCTAACTTTAACTATGAATTTCTTTTTTGTTCCATTAGAAAACGTCAAGTGGCTACTCAACCTTTGTGGGTGGGGGGTGGGTAAGTCCCACCTATCCCTGGATATGTGCCTGGACTGCCTGGTAACCTTTGCTACAATTGCAAGGTGGAAAAGATAGTTGTAGCATTTTTCTGACCACCCCTGAATGGGATAATTGTCGTGAGCTTTGTTCTTATTTTATCCTGTTGTGGGCAAGTCAGCAGCCTGGCCTTAGTGTTAGCCCCAATTCATATTTTTTTCATCACCCTTCAAATACATGGTCGATGAAGGAGACAATAAGTATTGAGTGGAAGAAACTTAAGATTTCCCGGTTTTGGGTATCCATCTCCGAGGAGGCACATGCATTTTGCCGCCAAGACATCGCAGTCACAGAGGATATGTTCCATGGTCTCCTCACGCTCGGCAGCTGGGATCTAGGGTGAGCTTCATCTTGTGCCCCTTCGTATTTGTGCTTTGTTTGTAATTATCATCCTCAGCCTATAAACGTCCCACTGCAGGGCACAGGCCTACCCTCAGGGAGGGAGTATGGGCGTTAGTTCACCACGCGTGCCCAATGCGGAATGGTAGACTTCACATACACATCAGAATTTCTTCTTCAGTGTATGCAGGTTTCCTCACGATGTTTTCCTTCACCGTTTGAGAGCAGTTGGTATTACGTACACATAAGTCAGAAAAACTCATAGGTACATGGCATGTTGACCGTGCGGATTCGAACCTGGAGTGGTATTTTTGAAAGTCATACGCTGAACTCAGCAGTTGAAAATGTCAAAATTACTTTTGCTAAATCAGCAGAAAGATGCATATCTCCACAGTAATTTTGACATCTTATACTGCGGAATTCAACGTATGAGTTTCAAAAATCGCACTCCCGGTCCCCCATAATTGGGTGTCCATACCTCTTCACAACGCGCCACCGATGCTCCTTGTTACTTATTTGTTGTTATTTGTAAATATGTGTTTAATTAATTGAATGATTCCCGCCGGACCAGAAGTACAATCGGGAAGTACCATCAATTTGGCACTGTATTGTATCATTAGTACCATTACGTAATAGTACTAATGATACTGCTGGTCAATGGTACAAGTGGCACTCGGAACTTTTATTAATAAAGCGGCCAAGTGCGAGTCGGACTCGGGTACGAAGGGTTACGTACCGTTTAACGTTTTAACGTTTCTTCTATGGGGACCCCATTTAATTTTTTAACTTTATTTTACGAGTTTTTCCCAGTGGTCAGATTGGTGGTCAGACTAGTCTAACCAACGGGAATTTTTTTCCCGTTGGTCAGATTTATTTGACAGCTGGAATTTATGGGCGGACAGCGGAGGCTTCGTAATTAAATAGGGTTCCGGTTAGCACCCTTCGGGTACGGAACCCTAAAGAGAACATCGGTAGAGGGGACTAAATGTTTCAATATTCAAACTTCAAAAATGCAAATAAAGCCGGGTATTCATTTGGCAACATTTGTTTATAAACATGTTTACCGTAAACACACGGTAGTACATATATAATAGTTTGTGGTAAACACTGTTTCTGTAACATTGGCAGTCCACACTTGTCAGTTGTAACTAGCAAAGGTAGCTAGGATGTTCCCGAGCAGGTAGTGATGCTCTGTGCTGCTTAAATAATTATTTTCATACATATTAACATCCTTCTTTGTCATATTTAACTCTGCAGCAATCTCTGCCCAAGCATCTTTTTTTTTTGTAGTATTTATTTGATGCATCCCAGAGAATGCTACGCTGTTGAAAGAGCTCTGAGCATAGAAATCTGGTTGTTCGACCAAACTACTTCCATGTTTAAAACACGCGCAACACGCGTCCACACTTGTCAACTTCTTTTTCTAAACTGAAGGTTTCGACTTGCTCTCCCAGTGTTGCCAACAGTTATATTAGCTCTCCACCAGATCCAACTCCTAAAACCACCAGAAAACCACTAACAGAAAGTGGGCCTACTCTTATAATCACTAAATTTTCCACTAACCAAGAAAACAATGGGTTTTTACCTTTAATCTACCCTTTAGTATACATATTTTGTAACATTTATTTGTAAGTGCCGTGCCGTGGTGGTCCAGAGGCAAGTAACCTCCTTGGAGAAGGGGATGGTTCGGTCCAGGTCGACTCGTACCAATGAGCTTTTCTGAATTGATGTACGATTTCTACCTAACACCACTGGCTTTTCGGTGAAGGAAAAAATCGTGAGGAAACCTGCATGTTTCAATTTGGATTGTATTGTACCCACTGTCCATTACAAGTGGCGACGGGCTCACTCCCCGTCACACTGGACAGATTTTCGGTACTAGTGAAACGTGGATGTTCTGAGGTTTCAGAATATCTCTGACTACCTCGTCGTGAGCATATGCATAATGAGCGTTTTTCTTTTCTTTTTTAATTTTAGTTCCTAAAAAACTCGACAGATGACATGCTTATTGCTCCATAGTACTCCATAGAGACGTAGGTGAGATCCTGTCAAAATCATGTCAAGACTGTGCCTGACTTTTTTTTAAAGGCCAAGGGATCGAGCCCATACAAACATGTTAGACGTAAACATTTTCATATTTTCGATTAAAATGATTCGTAAATAATGAAATATTCAATCAAAAGATGCGTTGGCATCTTTTTGATCATCTTCTACCTCTTTATTATTTAAAAGAAACACATTTTGATATTTTTACCTTTATTCGTACAGACCGTAACGCCATCTATCGATCCACTAGAAAACCAAAAGAAAAACGCTCATTATAAATGCTTTATTTGTAAGTCCTAAAATATAACTTAACTAAACAAAGTAATGAAATAATATTAAGAAAATAAACTTATTCGCTTCTGGCCGTACATAGACCAAAAGTGACAATTATGCTGGCGGCATTTCTCCGCTGCACACACAGCTAAGGACATAACTTGTTGGATCAATTAATATGAACCCAGGTCCTTAAAGAAAGGTTTGGCTTGGCTTCGAATCCCCATGGCTCTGCTGTCTCGACAGCGAATAGTTGTTTATGTGTATCTACCAAATATATTTCTAGTTTTGTTTTGTAAATAATAAGTAAATCGGCATAGTGGTTGAGTGATCATCTGTCCTACTAATGGCAGTGCTATTTTTGAATCATACACTTTCAAAATCATGATCGAATAATGAATAAACTTAAAAGCTTAACACATTTTCGAGTATGAATTAGGCTGTGCAAGATTCAAAAATAGCTCTCTTGAAATTAAATTTTACCATTTTTACCACTAGAAAAAACCACCAGCCACTAAACGCAAAATTTCTCCACTAAAAGGGGATCCAAACCACCAGTTTTAGTGGAGAATCCACTGAGTTGGCAACACTGTGCTCTCCACTCCGAGCGGGGAACACGGCAACATGTTTCATCATCTTTGTTTACGGAATGTTTATAACCATGTTTACAGAGATGATGAAACATCGTGAAACATGTATATAAACAGTGTTTATAAACAAATGTTGCCAAATGAATACCCGGCTTTAAGTCCTACGAGTATTAAGTGCCAGTTGTACCACTGATGGTACTACTGACACGATCTAGTGCCAATTGTACCATTAATGGTACTACTGGCACCACCTAGTGCCAACTGTACCATTGATGGTACTTCCCGATTGTACTTCTGGTCCGGCGGGAAATGATTGCGGCCCGCCGGACCAGAAGTACAATCGGGAAGTACCATCAATGGTACAGTTGGCACTGTATTGTATCATTAGTACCATTACGTAATAGTACTAATGATACTGCTGGTCAATGGTACAAGTGGCACTCGGAACCCCCCTCGAGTTTGAAGAGTTTCTACGAATGAAGTCTTTGTGGAGTGCATTGAATGCAAATAAAGCCGGGTATTCATTTGGCAACATTTGTTTATAAACATGTTTACCGTAAACACTGTTTCATCATCGTGTTTATAAACATGTTTACCGTAAACACTGTTTCTGTAACATTGGCAGTCCACACTTGTCAGTTGTAGCTAGGATGTCGCCCGAGCAGGTAGTGATGCTCTGTGCTGCTTACATAATTATATTCATACATATTAACATCCTTCTTTGCCATATTTAACTCTGCATCAATCTCTGCCCAAGCATCATTAAAAAAAAAATTTTAGTCTTTATTTGATGCATCCCAGAGAATGCTACGCTGTTGAAAGAGCTCTATGAGCATAGAAATCTGCTTATTCGACCAAACTACTTCCATGTTTAAAACACGCGCAACACGCGTCCACACTTGTCATCTTCTGTTTCTAAACTAAATGTTTCGACTTGCTCTCCACTCTGAGCGGGGAACACAGCAACATGTTTCTGAAACAGAGTTTCATCATCTTTGTTTATGGAATGTTTATAACCATGTTTACAGAGATGATGAAACATCGTGAAACATGTATATAAACAGTGTTTATAAACAAATGTTGCCAAATGAATACCCGGCTTTAAGTCCTACGAGTATTAAGTGCCAGTTGTACCACTGATGGTACTACTGACACGATCTAGTGCCAATTGTACCATTAATGGTACTACTGGCACCACCTAGTGCCAACTGTACCATTGATGGTACTTCCCGATTGTACTTCTGGTCCGGCGGGAAATGATTGCGGGACAGAATATTATTTATTTAAACTTTACAATTTATTTAGCTGCTGTTTCATACATTAGGGTCAGAGGATTGAAAAGTCATTATTTAGTGAAATAAAACATACGTATAGAAAACTTATCGTATTGTTTATTGAATTTTATCACTTATTAAGTAAATACATCTAGCCACGTCTCTTAGCACTACCATATAACACCCGATAGAATAATAACTTCCTATAGCTTTAATGTTTGGTTCCCATATCCAGATTGTTTAAAAAATTTAATTATAACAATCATTCTCTCTACCACGAGATTACACGAAATAGCAGAAATTCTGAAATAACTATTTCAATTATATACTTATATACTTATACAAGCACAGATATTAGTTTCTAGATTGTGTGCTAAAATTTTCATTTACTTTAATTGGTTAGTTTTGATAATATAACCAGACTTCGTTTGTACGGAGAGCGGTCCGAATCGTATCCTCTTAACAACTGTATCGAGCCACTGTGCATCGTCTCGGATATGGTATTTTTGGTATCAATACGTTCAGGTTAACGTCCTGAACACAAATATATATGAGATGAAAAGCGCTCAGACTGTGGGGGTAGAAACTGTGACGTCATGAATAGGTATGGCAGGAAAAAGAAAAAACAATTATCTTTCAAACATACCATGTGGGGTATCAAATGAAAGGGCTTTGTGAGCAGATTACAAATATATAACATACTATAACATTTTCACTACTTGGTCGAACAAATTATAGGAAAACGTAAAAAAAATCCACAATTCAAAGTCATTTTTTCATACACTTAGCCACCATTTAGCCTTCTGGCAATTTATTTACAGCTGTTTGAAGCCATGAATTATGTAAAAACTAAATTGCCAGAACTGCACCTTATCATTTTATTTTGAATATTTTTTAACAACTTTATCGACTTCTGGCAACGTTTTAGCCCCGACCTAGACTTCTGGCAATAATTTTACGCTATTTCTACTTTTAAAAACTATACTTAACTACGACAAATTTTCAGAACTGCACCGAATGATTTTATTTTGATTAAAAATTGACGTGTTTGACCTCACGCCCCCGCTTCCCTCCCCGGGGTAGACTTCTGGCAGTCAGTGCAATGTACTTGTTAGCCAGTAAGGAAGATTTCTACATAAAAATTTTTACTACACCTTATCATTTTGAAATTACGTAGCCAGCTCTCCGTCCTTTAGGCGAACGCTCGTGGCACATCCTGGTTGGTCAATATCCTTTCGCGCGCTATTAAAATTTGTCAACAGCACAGATACATTAGTAAGACTTATAACAATGGTATTACTGTATATTGCGGACACTGAATCAACTGGATTTACAGCTTAAAACTAATTCCAAACACTCGATAAACGAAACAAACCAATCTCAATTGTTCTTCCTACTGTATTCTTCGTACTTCCTATTGTATTGTATGACAAACCAAACATTTAACGCTATAAAATAAACAGTTCTACCGGGTCAAAACATCTCATTTCGGCTTCGTCTCCTGATCGGTCACGTATCTAATATAAATGGTATCTTCGGGTTTAGGGTCTTCAATCTGAGTTTCATCGAGTTGCGAGCACGCTATGGCCAGGGCTGACCCGTCGTGGGAGAAGCTGAGAGAGGATACGGCGGTGTTGTAGCGGTGGAACTGGCAGAGTCTCTTCTTGTTGAAGCCGTCCCAAATGTTGACGTAACCGTCTGAGCCTCCGGTCGCAAATGTGTTGTACACTGAGTGGAAGCTTATCGCGTTGACTGGGTAGATTTTTTCTAGGCCTGGAAATTAGAAAAGAAATTAATCGATATTTATATAATGCCACAAAATGCTATACATACAAATGCTATTATATTTCTAGTAGTGTTTTGTATATTATCATTATTTCTAAAAAGTTTCCAATAAAGGATGATGTCAGGAAATGTATGAACTCTGGTGGGGGATACCAGAGTTTGTTGTTTTCTTTGTTGTGTTGTTATTTGTTGTGTTGTTGTTCGTATTGACGAAAATATTGGTTAACAAAAAAAATATATACAAATACAAAAACTTTATTTTCTCCACAAAAGGTTTACATGTACGTTGCACAATATACTAGTCATTTGCTTCGAGTTGGCCGTTCCCTCCCTTCCCGCTTCACCGTACCGCACCACGTACGGCACGTCCGTCCCGATCACTAATATCGCTTTTAATTTTAAATATTTATTTGCTTGTTATATTATTTTTTGTCGACGGGACCAGTTAATGTGCCTGTGACGAAATTTCGTAACGGTCATCGACGGCCAACTCCTAACAAACGGGTAGTATATAGGATTGAAGGTGGAGACTGGTGCTTGGTAAGTAAGTATGTTTGCACACACATACCTGTACTTCAAGTCACCAGGTCTACCCACACCCTCCAGTATAATAAAAGGACATAGTTGAGTACAGAAGGACTTAGAATTACAATTACAATTTCTTACTTAATTAACTTATAGGAAACAGAAAGTTAGATAGGTGCATGCCTGTGTGTTTATATATATATATGTGTGTGTGTGTGTGTGTGTGTGAGAATACCCTCTGTAAGTTAGTTTATACTCCAATCGGATGTATCCATCCTCAGCAGGTTAGTCGTCGTGTGTCATCTGTCAGTCAGTCAGTCAGTCACTGGACTATTTTATTTGTAGTCTCAGTAGGTAAATACATTAATCAGATAAGGTCATGACAAAAATTTCACCAGGGAAAATTGTGGACTGAGTAAGTAACTACAAGGAAAAATATAATAATTAACTATTTAGATCCGTCAGCATGTGTCAAAGAGTGACTCGGTTTCGTTATAGTTTAGAGTTAATAACCAATCTCTTATCTTCCCCCTGCATTGGTACCTGGTAGGGATTTCGGTCTCGTTAGCATTTTTGGTCCCGGGACTAGTCTCGGATTCTCAAACCCCAGTCCCGGGATTCCCGGGAAATTCGAGACTGTTTGGTTTAATTTAAAAATACAAGGAATTATCGGTGTTTTCTGGCTTTAGACAGTCTTAGCGTATAGGTAAAATGCATAAAATGTCCGGCGATATAAAATCTGATTTTTAATTTAAACCTAAAATCAAAATCATAAGTAAACGACTATTCTAACGTAACTAATTATTAGATTAATTAATTATTCAAAAGTTACATCAAAATTGGTTATTTAATTATGATTTTCAGTATAATTAAAGCAATCGCCATGCAGAATCACAACACAAAATAATCATAAATTCCTAGTTTATCTGGTAAATCTACCTTTATGTCAGTCTCAATAGCTAGAAAACAAGCTTAATCACAATATTCACAGTAAACAGTCCAACTGCGAACGCCAACCCTCCAAGCGTGGCGATCAAGGCAAATTCTACCAATAACATAGCCAGAACAACATTGTTTATATTGTATAAAATGTGAGTCATATTTAATTATTTTTAATATGAAAACGAGTCTCGAAATCCCGGGACCAAAATGTCAAAGTCTCGGTCTCAGTCTCGACGTAAAAAGTACCGAGACTCCCGGGATTTTGGAGACTCGAGAGTCCCGGGACGAAAACCCTAGTACCTGGTCAAAAATACATACAGACCAAGAACACCAGACATAGGACCTCTTCGTTTTTTTGAGTCTGTTAAAAAAGGCAGCCCTCTCGAGTTGCTGGTCATCATCATCATCATCTCAGCCGATGGACGTCCACTGCTGGACATAGGCCTCCCCCAAGGATCGCCATAACGACCGGTCCTGCGCTGCCCTCATCCAACGTTTTCCCGCCGCCTTCACCAGGTCGTCGGTCCACCGTGTGAGGGGCCTACCCACGCTGCGCTTTCCGGTACGCGGTCGCCACTCGAGAACTTTTCGGCGCCACCGGCCATCGGTTCTGCGAGCAATGTGCCCCGCCCGTTTAGCAATTCTTTGGGCTATGTCAGTTACTCTGGTTCTTCTGCGGATCTCTTCATTTCTGATTCGATCTCGCAGGGAAACTCCGAGCATAGCCCTCTCCATTGCCCTTTGGGTGACTTTCAGCCTTTTTATGAGGCCTTGAGTGAACGACCACGTCTCTGTTCCATATGTCATCACTGGCAACACACACTGATCGAAGACTTTCGTTTTAAGACACTGCGGTATTTGGGACGTGAAGATACTACGTAGCTTCCCGAACGCTGCCCAGCCGAGTTGGATTCAACGGTTGATCTCTTTCTCGAAGTTGGACTTACCTAACTGAATAGTTTGTCCCAGGTAAACATAATGGTCAACAACTTCGAGCGCAGAGTTTCCGATCATTACAGGAGTGGGTACAACATGGGCATTTGACATGATCTTCGTCTTGTCCATGTTCATCTTCAGACCAACTCGTTCGGAGGCTCTGCTGAGATCATCGAGCATTCGACTGAGCTCCTCCATAGACTCCGCCATGATGACTATATCGTCGGCAAACCGAAGGTGACTGATGTACTCGCCGTTTATGTTGATGCCTAGCCCTTTCCAGTCCAGAACCTTGAAAACATCTTCCAGTGCAGCGGTGAACAGTTTCGGAGATATAACGTCTCCCTGCCTCACGCCTCGCTGCAGTAGGATAGGTTTCGAGTTCTGGTCCTGTAGTCGGACTGACATAGTGGCGTTTTTGTACAAGCATTTCAGCACTTCGATGTACCGGTAGTCTACTTGGCAACGCTGAAGAGACTGCAGTAGAGCCCAAGTCTCGATCGAATCAAAGGCTTTCTCGTAGTCCACGTACGCCAAGCAAAGGGGCAGGTTATACTCTTCAGTCTTCTGTATAACTTGCCGAAGCGTATGTATGTGGTCCACAGTGCTAAAGCCCTTTCGGAAACCGGCCTGTTCGGGAGGCTGGA
The DNA here is from genome assembly GCA_922987775.1 of Agonopterix subpropinquella. NCBI lineage: Eukaryota > Metazoa > Arthropoda > Insecta > Lepidoptera > Depressariidae > Agonopterix > Agonopterix subpropinquella. The sequence goes on along the minus strand of OV277693.1, from coordinate 1,675,612 downwards.
AATCGTCAAACCTGCGCGCGAGACGGTTCGTAATGACTCTCGAAAACAGCTTGTAGACATGGCTAAGAAGGGAAATGGGCCTATAGTTCTTCAACAGGGCATTATCGCCCTTTTTGAAGAAGAGCACCACTAGACTTCTGTTCCATGCCTGCGGCGTTTTGCCCTCGAGTATGACGGAATCGAACAGCTTCTGAAGGGCCTTCAGGACCGGTTTTCCACCCGCCTTCAGAAGTTCGGCCGTAATCCCATCATCACCCGGCGCCTTGTTGTTCTTTAGCTGTTTGAGAGCCATACTAATCTCGTACAGGCTGACGTCCGGAATATCTTCTGTGTAGTGCCGGGTCAATCTAGCTCTTGGGTCGTTAGCCAGATCTGTAGCGGGTCTTCGTGTTGACGTGTATAACTGTCCATAGAACTTCTCAACCTCTCTCAGAAGCTCAGGCTTGGACGATACGATTCTGCCATCTTCAGTCTTCAGCTTTGATAGCCGGCTTTGTCCAATAGACAGATCCCTTGCGAAAACTTTGGAGCCTTTGTTCCGCTCTATAGCCTCCTTAATACGCTCGGTGTTAAACCGACGCAGGTCGCAAGTCACGGACTTTGAAATCTGCCTATTGAGCTGCCGGTATTGATTCGCATCATCTGAAGACTGCAGAATCATCTCGCGCCTTTCCTCCATGAGCTTGAGAGTAGGGTCTGAGATTTTCTTAGTTCTATTTGTACGACGGGTCTTAAAGAACTTGGACCCGACCGCATGGACAGTTTCCACAAACCCATCGCTATAGTCGTCCACGCTACTCCCTAGGCCAGGGTTTCCCAACCTTTTTTGCGTCACGCCTCCCCTGGTATACTAAGGAATATTTGCATGCCCCCCACTATCGAAATTTTAACGACAAGCGCGGGTGGAAAGGTGCTATCTGAGTCCTGCTGAGCCTGAACATGTCAGTAACAATAAACAAATGGATGAATTAGTAACTGAATGGATGAGTTCATTAATAAAATGAATTAATGAGTGGAATTTACGTCATTAACTGAATGTTTTTTTCAAAATGCAAACGCTTTGTGCCCCCCTACGATATCACTACGCCCCCCAAGGGGGGCGCGCCCCACTGGTTGGGAAGTCCTGCCCTAGGCAATCAAAACGATTTTGGAGTTCGAGCTGAAAACTATAGGGGTTTTGGATCTGGATCGGTACTGGACGGAGCGTAGACTTCATCAGACGAGATCTTCCGAGCTTGATATTAAGATTCAATGTGCCTCTTACCATACGGTGATCGCTTCCGGTTTTAAACGCGTTTAACACAGAGACATCATTGAATATTTGCTTCTTCGTCGACATGATGAGGTCTATCTCATTTCTTGTACCGGTCGGGCTCAACCAGGTCCACTTTCTGTGCTCCCGCTTCTTAAAGAAGGAGTTCATCATATAGAGTCCCTCCTTCTCCATGAAGCCAGCCAGCAGTTGGCCCCGTTTGTTCTGTCGTCCATACCCAAATTTTCCCACTCGCATCTCTTCACCGTCTTGTTTGCCCAGTTTCGCGTTGAAGTCTCCCATGACCACCGTGTAGTGTGTTTTAGAACTATGCATGGCTCTAGAGATATCCTCATACATAGTTTCTACATCGTCGGCGTATTTCTCTTCTGAAGTCGGGGCGTATACCTGTATAACCTTCAACGAATACCGTTTGGTTATTCTGAGTATAAGGTACACCACCCTATTCGACACACTTTCGATCTTCTCCACGTTGTTCACAAGAGACTTATGGACCATTAGCCCGACACCGTGCTGGGACTTTAATTCGCCCTCTCGGAAATAGAGCAGGTTACCGGATTTGAGGATTATCAAGTCCTCTCCCTCTCTTCGGACTTCAGATAATCCAACAATATCCCAACATATCCTGCTCAGTTCCTCTTCGAGTATAGCGAGAGACTCGTCGGTCCGCAGTGAACGTGTGTTGAACGTTGCCAGGTGCAGCTGTTGTCGATTGTGGTAGCCGGATCTCTTCCGGAGATTCTTCGCACCCCCTGCCCCGCCGTTACCTTGACCGCTACCGTAGCCAGGAATAGCGGGGCCGCCGGGGACTGGGGGCCGTGTTAAGGGCGTACTTGCCATGTTGGGGGGTTTTGCCATAATCGCCACGCTTGGCAGGCGGGTTGGCGATCGCAGTTCGGCTGGATGTGTGTACGCAGAGGATGCTGCTGCCCATCTTCTGGTAGTTCCCTTAGTCGCCTTTTACGACACCCACAGGAAGAAATGGGATGGTGCTATTCTTAGCCGACACCACACGGACACACGGAGTTGCTGGTATTCAACTTAAATTAATACATATGGTACTCACCTCCATCCTTAATCCTATGACACTTGAAAGCGTACTTCTTCTTCTGCACCTCCGGGTTACTATCCAGATATTCGACGGCCACTCTGCCTTCAATAGAGCTCAGTACGTAGCCCTGCTTGTTAGGGAAGACTCGGATGCACCGCGTCTGGTACTTCAGGGAGGATTCCCGCCGCTGGTTCACGTGGCCCATGTTTCTTACATCCCATACAAAGATCTTACGGCCTGAGGTGCCGACTACGAATTTCTCACCGACTATGCTCATTGTGTAGACCTGCAAATGAGATATAAAATTTTTAACATGATTTGCATTGTGTTCTTATAAATGTTGGCCGCATTACACCTATGTTCTAACAGCTGCTCTAGACTGTGCGCAAAGTAGAGGGCAAAAGAAACATCGGTAGGCCACAAATGTTGTGGCTCGTGAACCTGAAAGAGTGGACCGGCATCACCAACATAGAAGAGCTGTTTTGTTTGGCGAGAGATAGGTGGAGCTGACTGCCAACCTTGAAGAAGAATAAATTCTTTTAACAAATAGGACAAAAGAAAATGAAAAAATTACCCTCTCATTTCCCTGATTGTACGTCCCGACACAGTTTGGGACTCTACTGTCCCACATCTTGACTGTACCATCCCAGCTGCCGGTCAGCACCGCATTGACTTCGTTGGTGAACTCCACACAGCGTATGGCACCTTTGTGCTCTCCAAGGACCGTCTCCGTGGAGGCGTTCAGGTCGTACATCTTGAGGGTCTGGTCGAGTCCACCACTGTACGAGTGGACTGCATCCTGGACACAATTTATTGATTTTTTTATTATTTGATCAAGTAGTAACAGTATTAGAATTTGAACCGCCTCTGTGGTCTAATGGTTAAAAGCATTAGGCTCTCAACACGGAGGTTGTAGGTTCAATTTTAAATGTTACTTTTTGCATTTTTCCCCAGTTGGTTAGGACATTGCAGGCTGAATACCCTGATAGTTTGAAAAGAAAGACGATTCCATGCTTTGGATGATGTTAAGCCGTTGGTTCTGGCTACTATCGCTGGTGGTCTGCTCTCCCCGGCCCATTCTCAAAACAGGGATTTCCTCACTCCCCCCACTCATGGGATGGGGGTTACTAAACCCAACCCCACCCCATGCTTATCTCTTATCAGTAAGAGCCCAATTGTATGCAGTAACAGCAGCGTTCTGGCAGGGTGTGTGTGTGCGTGTGTGTGTGCGTGTGCGTGCGTGTGTGTGTGTGCGTGTATGTGTGACAGAGTAACACAAAACCATGAGGAAACCTATCCCCAGCAGTGGGTTGGTGTGGGCTGATTTGAAATTAAAATAACCTCCTTCTGGCGCAGTCGGGTAAAAATTAACATTGTCTTGTTGCTAACTTGTGTTTTTAATAAGGAATCTTAAAAATCAATTGATATTACACAAAATTCCTTGTCGTCTACCATCAAAAAAGGGAGGCAATCACGAACAACTCTGAATTTTATGGTTATAAAAACTATAACCTACCCTGAAGCAAACATCCAGTACAGGCAATTCGTGGGTATATTTGTGCCGCTCAATGTTGGCACTAACATCGTATAAACGCACAGAACAATCCCAGGAAGAAACTAAAAGAAATTGGTTCGATTTTGGAGCGAATTTTACGCTTGATATAGCGTCGTCCGGAAGACACTTCAATTTAAATTCTGTGCGGGACTCCGCCACCCGCGTTACTGTCATTGTGGAAGCAATTTTGTTGGCTATTTGTTTAGTCAGTTAGAAACTAAATATTAGTCGTATTTTTAGGAAACAGTGCAAAATTAGCGATTTAGCGGTTCGCACGCAAGCTAGCTGTCAACCAGTGTTGCCAAGTCCCAGCCAGTCTGAATCGCCAAAAATCTCGGGTCAAGTAGCCTAAAGTCGCCTAATTTTTTCCCCGATTAATATAGCCTAAAGTCGCCTAAAAATACAGCAAATTGGCGAAAATAAATACTATATTGGCTGCTCGTGACGGAAAAATATATTTTTTTAGAACTGCAATCTCTACTCACAATTTAAAAATAGCCGTACCGCGTAACATACACGTACATTATGTGGTACATAGTGTGTTGTAGTGTACAGTTTATACAGTCTGCGATAAAAAATCATTTAATTTTACTTACAATAAGTATAATATTTCAGATTTTTCTTAAAATAGCCTAAAATAACCCGAAAAAGTCAGTTTTTCTTAATATAGCCCAAAATCGCCTATTTTAATTTGGGATATAGCCTAAATGGCGACCGGTCGCCAATCGTATTTTTTGGTCGCCGATAGACCCCCTGATGTAGCCTAAAAGGCGATAAATCGCCTAACTTGGCAGCACTGCTGTCAACATAATAATAATAAAAAAAAATCAATGACAACCAAAGACAACTGATTAAATGAGGGAATGAAACGAATTAAAACCCGTGGAAAACCACAGATTCACATCACACGTTTGGTCTATGGAAAAAAAAGTGTATTTTATGTTCCATTTCAAGCAATAAAATACAAACAAAGGAATACAAATGTCATGTATTACGTAAATTGGAATGTAAAAAGAATTAAAGACGCGTTCATAAAATTCGATAAAATTATTGTCTTCACGCCAAATTGGAAATGATTTATAGCTGCAAAGCTGCCTAATCACAGGAAATGTTTTGCTGAAATGAGTTTATCTTATTCATAAATATTCCGAACCACTACGGATTTAAGTAAATCATAGCACAGAAATAATTTACCGAAACGACAAGACCTCAAAAAATCTAAAAATTATTGAACGCAGTTTATTGACATGTTTGTGATGAGGTGTGAAACGAGAAATTCTCGCAGAAAATGATTTCACATAAATTGGTAATAATAGTTTAGTTAAATGAGTGAATGAAACGAATGAAAACCCGTGGAAAACCACAGATTCACATTACACGTTTGGTCTATGGAAAAAAAAGTGTATTTTATGTTCCATTTCAAGCAATAAAATACAAACAAAGGAATAGAAATGTCATGTATTACGTAAATTGGAATGTAAAAAGATTTAAAGACGCGTTCATAAAATTCGATAAAATTATTGTCTTCACGCCAAATTGGAAATGATTTATAGCTGCAAAGCTGCCTAATCACAGGAAATGTTTTGCTGAAATGAGTTTATCTTATTCATAAATATTCCGAACCACTACGGATTTAAGTAAATCATGGCACAGAAATAATTTACCGAAACGACAAGACCTCAAAAAATCTAAAAATTATTGAACGCAGTTTATTGACATGTTTGTGATGAGGTGTGAAACGAGAAATTCTCGCAGAAAATGATTTCACATAAATTGGTAATAATAGTTTAGTTTTGTGATGTTACATTTGTGCTGTTATTCGAACAAATAATCCTGTGATCACAACATAACAGTATATCAATGGAATATTATATCACTACGAAACCACCGAGCAGCTATAGTCGATTCCAATAGGAACGGATGGATTGATATCCAATTAAAATAACGATGCAAACCAATCTGAAAACTAAAGAAATGTTTATAGTCCGAGCTTTGGAAAAGATATTAGCTGACAAGGACATCAAGAGATCCTACCACAGTCAGCTGAAGAAGTCGTGCGAAGTTGCCCTGGGTAAGTGTGACGTTTCCTTGAGCTAACGCAATTTAGGTAGGTATCAATATGCGTTGCATATAAACCGATAAGCGGTGCGCTGCTACATTTAGAGCTAATTAAGTTATATTGTGTAGGTAATTTGAAAGGTGATTGCCTGATGACCTTGGGAACGAAAGTGGAACAACTTTTGCACTTGCCTTATCAGTTACTAGCTTTGCCCGCGACTTCGTTCGCATGGCCTAGGATTTATTTATACAGGTTGGAATAACAATATTGAGACAGTAAATTACATATAAACTCACACCCATAATCCCTTTTGGGGTGGTCAGACGTGGCTACAACTACTAACTGTCTGACAGGCAGTTTTAGGAAGGTAAAATAGTACAGTAATACCCCGCTTTATGCGACCCCGTGTAACCCATATACACATCTAATCTACACTATTATAAAACTGTAACAGATTTTTGGATTTCTTTTCTGTCTGTTTGTTTGTTTGTTTGTTCGAGCATCATGAAAAAACTACTGAACCGATTTTGATGAAACTTTTTTGTTTGATAGCTTATCATCTGACTTAAAATCTGGTATATAATTTGTGCGGACGAAGTCGCGGGTTAATGCTAGTAAATAATATAACTAACGAGCGGCAGAACGCTCTACTACTCTATGCTCTAATCTATCTTCTAGCTTTAATGAATAAGATTTTCCCTGGAACCCATCTCCAGTAAAAGCGGGTATTACTGTATGTACCTGTCAGTTTTAGATTTACATATTCCAACTTAGTATGCTGACAGTTTTTCAAGAGGATGACCATCAAACTGAACAACTTTTTTTATGGGACCAACATCGAAATTGTGAAGAAAAAATCTGCGGTCCCATACATCTGGCTCGAGTAGTTTTGTATGGAATAGCTAAGTAGCGACATACTAAGAAGGAACTGTCACAAGAATTCTGGAAACATGCAACTCAAACCCACCAAAAAATACTTACTAGTGTTGATAAGCACGACAGGATTTTCCCATGAGCATGAAATATTTTTCCTTGATCAAAAGTAGCCTACGTCTATGCCTATCGTAAGGCCATTTATTAAATCATAAATCATAAATTCTTTATTGTGATACACAGGTTGAATAGGTTGTTACATTATATTATGTTCGCTGTGATCCGTCAGAAGGCATACAATAGGTATTTAAGTACATATACATTGAATTTATACACTTATATTTAGAAAATAATCGTAACATTAATAATTAATTCAATACTATAGACTTTATCTGAAGTAATCTGGTACAGTACATTGATATCGTTGGAAGTAATCATAGGCATAATGTCAATCGATACAATCAATAAATTTAAATAGTATTATCATAAATCATAATCAAAATAATAGTTGTGAGTCATAAATAAATCAATTATACATCATTCAAAAATTCATTAATAGTGTAAAATGTCTTATCAGTAAGGTAGTCAAATAGTTTTCTCTTAAATGTCATTATATCTTCACACTTCCTTATTTGAAGTGGTAATTTATTGTATATTTTGGGGGCCATTGCAAAGACACAATGCACTATTTGTATTGATTTAGTTGTTAAGTTCTCAAGTAAGTAATTAACCACGTATGGCAGCGTTTCCCATGAGCCGGGTCGCGACCCGGTACGGGGCCATCAAAATAAAATACAACATTCCCGCCTTGTTCTGACTTTCGACACAAGACCATTGATAGATTTTTGGTTATTTTGTCATCAAGAAAGAATACACAAAATTAGCTCATCAATCAATAACTTTTTTAATGCCTTTTGTCAAAACTTATAAATGTGAAGCTGGCTTTTCAACACTAGTTTACCTTAAAAATAAATATAGAAACCGTTAACCGACTTGAAATGGATCCAGACCTTAGGATAAAACTTTCGTCATTTTCCGCGAACTTGGATTCTTTGGTAAAAAAATAAGCAGCACCTCCATACTTCGCAGTCTTCGCACTAAAAAGTGACTAAATAGGTGATACCAAAATATGTAGTTAGTTACTATTAATACCTAATGGAACCAGCTTGGGTTTAAAAGTATTACCTGGGTCACGAAGGGGCAGTGTGAAAATTACCGGGCCATAGCAGAACAATTAGAAATTAGAAATTATGCATGAAATTATTACAATGTTTGGGAAACACTGACTTATGGTATTCAAGTATGAGAAAGTACATTAAGTTATTTGAGGTTGATAACATTGTGCTTGTGTGGACGTATTGTAAACTGATATAACTTTCTGATGCAATGTTTTGTGTGTGCACCTTGCATATAAATCACAATATTTGCAGGGTGTAAATTTTTAAATAGATCTACTATTGTAGACAGATTTCGGGATGCAGATAGCCTGAGGCATAAATGAAGGCAGACATCTGTTTCTAATTGCTATTTACCTTGAAAATATTAGCAAAATGAAAACAAAGTATCAGCATGATCATTTTTGTTATTCATGCTTATTTGTGCATGCATAACTTAAAAACTACCGAACTAATAAGATGCCGGTTTTCTCATAAGCATAGGAGGCAGTTAGTTTGGAGTAACATCTTGTTTTAATTTCACCACTATAGGCACACTCAATCAAAAGTTATGAGTAGGTATTTAAAGTTTTCAAGTGCATGTCTCAGTGGAATGGGTGAATGAATGTCCATAAACAACCTAAACAAGTGAAGGAATGGCTTTACTATTATAGTTATCAGCCATTGATGTCCCACTTTTGAGCAAAGGCCTCCTTCCGTTCTCCCTGAAAGTCTGTTCTGTGCTTTGATAGGCAGTTCTTATTGACGCCATCAATTTCGTTATACCACGTTCATCTAGGGTCTGTCTCGGCGCCGATTTCGTTTTTTGGGGACCAGTTGATGGTAGTTTAACTTTATAACCCACTAGCTTTGCCCGCGACTTCGTCCGCGTGGATTCGGATAAGTTCAACACCCCGTCGCATCCCTTTTGGGGTTGATTTTCGAAAAATCTTCTTAGTGCACCCCAACATCCTCTGTACAATATAAATATAGATATGAAACTAAGAATACCTGTATGATATAGGTATTCCAAGTTTCCTGTTTCTGTCTTCAGCGGTTTAGGCTGTGTGTTGTCTGTCTGTCTGATATAGAAAGGTGGAGAAGCTTGACCTTTGCCCAACAATGGGACAAAATAGGTTAAAACAAAGACAATAACCTAATGCGCCTGTGTAAGAATACCATATTAATCTATGTACTCAATTAGCCGTCTATCTTATATGACCTCATTATCAAATCATGATTTCAAGATAAGTTAGTAGATTGCAATAGATTGAATAGGGAAAACGGTTGCGGTGAATACAATAATGTATAAGGAAAACTAACAGATACAAGTTGAAAACTAGAAAATGTTAGCAATCCAACCGCCGTGTTATAATAATAAATTACTTTTTACACAATTCTTTTGTAATTGTAACTTTACTACATGCATAAACTCACGTCCATATATAATACTTTTTACGGTGGACAGAAACATTGCCTCAACTACCAAAAACCTTCTTTTATGGGTGTGATTGTAGGCAACATTTAATTTTATCCATGTTAGTTAGGTTTAAATAGGTTTGTTCCCGAGTCATGGATAGAGTCATCATATTTTGGTACTTTAAATGGGACTAGATCATTTGTGTGACAATGTTCAAGATATTAAAAAGTTTCATCAAAATCGGTTCACAAGTTTTTGGGTAATGCTATTACAAACAAGTTAATCTTTTTCTTCTCTCTTCAATGTAAAGATTGATACAGAGTAGACACACTTCTGTTACGGTTTCATAATAGTTTTGATGAAAAGTGGTATTTGGTGGCCTTTCACTCACAATAAAAGAACTAAAAAAGAAACCTTTACCCTTAGCCACCTCCAAAGACACCCAAGGGAAGAGGGGTGGTCTATTCTCAACAGGGATTTCAGCCATTAATACATACATTGTTATTTGTTACATAACTATTTTAAAATAAATTGGTTTTTTGTAGAGGAGGAAACATTAAAGAGGAAATTATCAAATGGAATTATGGATTATTATAATTCCATGAGGAAAGACAACAGCATCCAAAAAAGGTTATTCTGTGTGTCATAGCAGTAATGATTGCATCACTTAATAATTTCAACAGAGATAAATCATAGTTAAGAGCTTATGCAACACCAGATTCTTAAATCAGATTATCTATGATGAAAATATAATGTTTGAGCATCACGAGAAAATTACTGAACCTTTTTCGATGCAGTTTTCACAGTTCTTTGGCATTAGTATAATTTAAAAACTGAGACCCAGACCGTTACCAGACCGTGAGAAATGGTAATTATTAGATTGCAGCAGCGAATCTACACGGAAAAATACGTGGGCAATAGCAGCATTCCTAAATAGCATATGCTCACGACTATGTTCCCGGAGGGTGTAGTTAGAGATGTAAAGACAAAAAGCAAAAGCTACTATATTGATTAATTATCCTTAGCACCTTGCGTCACATCTACTTTCCTAATTTCACTCTGTGACCAGTTTTTATTCACAGATTACATTTTACTGTCATAATAATAATAATGTTTTATTTTGTGCTTACAGAAGAAATCAAAACTGAACTCAAGAATGGAGGCCAGGTTGAATCATCAGAGAGCCCAACCTCTGGAACTCTTCCGCTACCCAAAAACGATTCAGCAAACATCATCACTGCTGAGAAGTATTTCCTGCCCTTCGAGCTGGCCTGCCAGAGCAAAGCTTCCAGGATTGTCGTCACCGCACTCGACTGTCTCCAGAAGCTAATTGCTTATGGACACCTAACAGGCAACATTCCTGACTCAACAACACCAAGAAAGCTCCTAATAGATCGGATAGTTGAAACTATCTGCAGTTGCTTCACAGGGCCACAAACAGATGAAGGAGTTCAACTACAAATTATTAAAGCTTTACTAACCGTTATTACGAGTCAGCATGTCGAAGTGCATGAAGGAACTGTACTCCTGGCTGTACGGACATGCTACAACATCTACCTTGCCAGTAAGAACCTTATCAATCAAACTACGGCAAGGGCAACACTCACACAGATGCTTAATGTTATCTTCACTAAAATGGAGAACCAGGCTATTGAATCGGAAGCAAATGGCAACACACCTGATATAAAACATAAAATTCCAAACGGTAATGTAGGCACAGACTATGGGCACACTCATCACGAAGAAAACAAAGATTCTATGCCCCAAGAAGAACAAATAGATGATGTATTAGAAGCGAAAATTATAGCTAAACAAATTGTGGATTCAGTAATAGATAATGCCATAAATATTGCTTCAAAGAAATCAGAAGATCAAGAAGTGACTCAACCTGGACCTGACAATAATGAAAATCCCTCAGATACCCAAGACAGCGGAAGTGTTTCTCAAGAAAGCAACGGTCAAATGGGAATTGCAGCTACCATCACACGGATACCTTCCCAGGAAAGTGTTGATGTTGCTTCAGAGAATGACAACTCAGTGACAGCAAAATTCACTCATGTCCTTCAAAAAGATGCATTCCTGGTATTCAGAGCTCTGTGCAAACTATCCATGAAGCCTCTGCCAGAGGGAACTCCAGATCCTAAATCTCATGAGTTGAGATCCAAAATATTATCCCTTCACTTACTTCTTTCCATTCTACAAAATGCTGGTCCTGTCTTCAGAAACAATGAGATGTTCATAACAGCTATAAAGCAATACCTTTGTGTAGCATTGTCCAAAAACGGCGTTAGTTCCGTACCAGAAGTCTTCGAACTTTCCCTAGCAATCTTCTTGGCTCTTCTCCAGAACTTCAAAGCTCATCTTAAGAAGCAAATCGAAGTATTTTTCAAAGAAATTTTCATGAACATCTTGGAGACGTCAAGCTCTTCATTTGAACACAAGTGGATGGTCATCCAGGCCCTTACGAGGATCTGTGGTGATGCCCAAAGCGTTGTTGATATCTACGTCAACTATGATTGCGATTTGTCGGCTGCTAATCTATTCCAGAGATTAGTTAGTGATGTCTCAAAGATCGCTCAAGGCAGACAAGCCTTGGAATTAGGAGCGACGCCAAATCAGGAGAAGTCCATGCGTATTAGAGGGCTCGAATGTTTGGTGTCAATATTGAAGTGCATGGTGGAATGGAGCAAAGAACTTTACATCAATCCCAACCTACAAACTACCTTGGGAGAAAGAACTGTAAAAGAAGACCATGACCATCACAGCATTAAGTCTCACAGTGGGTCAAACCTGAGTCTTATCTCGACTGGTTCCAGCAACATAGGAAATAGAGAAACCTTGGATTCTCCAGAACAATTCGAAGTTTTGAAACAACAGAAGGAAGTATGGGAAACTGGCATTGACCTCTTCAATAGAAAACCCAAGAAAGGTGTAGCCTTTTTGCAAGAACAAGGCTTGTTGGGAACATCTACGAAAGAAATTGCCGAGTGGCTTCTGACTGATGAAAGGCTCGATAAAACATTCATTGGAGAGTATTTAGGCGAAAACGACGATCATTCCAAAGAAGTTATGTATGCTTACGTAGATTCAATGAATTTCTCAACTATGGACATTGTTGCAGCTCTTCGATATTTCTTAGAAGGTTTCCGGCTGCCTGGAGAAGCGCAAAAAATCGATAGACTTATGGAAAAATTCGCTTCTCGTTATTGTGAATGTAATCCAACCAACACTCTATTTACAAGCGCCGACACTGTTTACGTATTAGCATTTTCCATAATAATGCTGACAACTGATTTGCACTCGCCGCAAGTCAAGAATAAAATGACTAAAGAACAATACATCAAACTTAATAGTGGAATAAGTGACAATAACGACCTCCCACGTGAATACCTGTCGCAAATATATGACGAAATCGCCGGCCATGAGATTAAAATGAAGAGCACTTCTAAACCTGGCAAACATATGATTTCCAATGAGAAAAAACGTAAATTGATATGGAATATGGAGATGGAGCAAATATCTACGGCTGCCAAGAATTTGATGGAATCCGTATCGCATGTACAGACGCCGTTCACTACCGCGAAACACGTGGAACATGTGCGACCAATGTTCAAGATGGCTTGGACTCCCTTCCTTGCAGCTTTCTCAGTGGGGCTACAAGATTGCGATGATCCTGAGATAGCGTCACTTTGCTTAGATGGCATTAGATGTGCTATTCGTATAGCTTGCATTTTCCACATGTCCCTTGAAAGAGACGCTTACGTGCAAGCACTTGCACGCTTCACACTCCTCACAGCAAATTCACCAATCACAGAAATGAAAGCAAAGAACATAGACACAATTAAAACGTTGATAACTGTCGCGCATACGGATGGAAACTACCTGGGATCAAGCTGGTTAGATGTCGTCAAATGCATTTCTCAACTTGAGCTGGCGCAACTTATTGGAACAGGTGTACGACCGCAATTCTTATCAGGGTCTGGCATCAAGCCTCAGCCGGATGCCTTGAAGTTCAGCCTCATGTCGTTAGATCCCAGTGTCAAGGAACACATTGGAGAAACGAGCTCGCAGAGCGTGGTGGTTGCCGTCGATAGAATCTTCACAGGGTCTACAAGACTCGATGGTGACGCCATTGTTGATTTCGTCAAAGCCCTCTGTCAAGTCTCGCTAGATGAACTGAGCCATCCCTCCAATCCTCGAATGTTTTCGCTACAGAAAATCGTTGAAATATCGTATTACAACATGGGAAGAATCAGGCTGCAATGGTCTCGTATATGGCAAGTTCTTGGAGATCATTTCAATAAAGTAGGTTGCAGCAGTAACGAAGACATCTCGTTCTTCGCAGTTGATTCCCTGAGGCAGTTGTCAATGAAATTCATAGAGAAAGGAGAGTTCGCCAACTTCAAGTTCCAGAAAGATTTCTTGAGGCCCTTTGAGCACATAATGAAGAAAAACAACTCCCCAACTATAAGAGATATGGTAGTCAGATGCATAGCTCAGATGGTAAACTCTCAGGCTCCGAATATAAGATCTGGTTGGAAAAACATCTTTTCGGTATTTCATTTAGCAGCTAGCGATCAAGATGAAGCGATCGTCGACTTAGCATTCCAAACGACAGGCAAGATTATAACAGATCTATACCAGAAGCAGTTCCCTGCTATGATAGATTCATTCCAAGACGCTGTAAAATGCCTGTCTGAATTCGCGTGTAACGCAAAGTTCCCTGATACGTCCATGGAAGCGATAAGGCTAGTTAGATCCTGTGCCACGGCGGTAGGTGCGTCGCCTCAACTGTTTGCAGAGCACGCGGTCCTAGAAGGAGAGCAGGGTGCCCCTGAGGTCGACAGAGTGTGGCTGAGAGGATGGTTCCCGCTTCTATTCTCTCTGTCGTGCGTAGTGAGCCGCTGCAAGCTAGACGTGCGCACACGCGGCCTAACAGTCCTATTCGAGATTATAAAAACCCATGGCGATTCATTCCGTCCGCATTGGTGGAGAGATTTATTCAATATTCTATTCAGAATCTTTGACAATATGAAATTACCTGAACATCAACTAGAAAAGAACGAGTGGATGACTACTACATGCAATCACGCGTTGTATGCTATCGTAGATGTTTTTACGCAATACTTTGACATTCTCGGCTCTCTGCTGCTGGAGCAACTGTACGCGCAACTGCACTGGTGCGTGCAACAAGACAACGAGCAACTGGCGAGGTCCGGCACCAACTGTTTGGAAAATCTAGTCATTTCGAACGGAACTAAGTTTAAAGAAGACACGTGGAGCAACACATGCCAAATTATGTTGGACATATTCAACAGCACCCTCCCGACTACTCTGCTGACCTGGAAACCAGATGACAACGACGAGGAGACGCCTCATGTGCGTCACGGCATATTGAAGAAACCTCAAGGAGGTGACGAAATCAAATCCTCAAACAGGGTTTTCAACAGCCTCCTTATCAAATGCGTCGTACAACTGGAGTTGATCCAAACTATTGACAACATCGTCTTCTATCCTGCTACTTCAAGGAAAGAGGATGCAGAGACCCTAGCACTAGCCGCCGCGGAGTTGACGGGAGGTATTCCGGGTACAGAGCAGGAATGTCAGCGTGAAGAGCAAGGCATGTACAGGCTACTGAGCTCACCGCACCTGCTGCGACTCGTCGAATGTTTAATGTGCAGTCATCGCTTTGCTAAGACGTTCAATACCAACAATGCGCAGAGGAATGTCCTCTGGAAGGCCAATTTCAAGGGGTCCGTGAAACCGAACATGCTGAAACAAGAGACACAATCGTTGGCCTGTGTCCTTCGGATATTGTTTAAGATGTACAGTGATGAAGGTCGGCGGGACCACTGGCCGGCCGTGCAGAACAGTTTGATCAACATCTGCTGCGAGGCGCTGGAGTACTTCGCCGGCGTGACGAGTGAGGCCCACCGAGATTCATGGACCTCGATCCTGCTATTGATCCTCACGAGAATACTGAAGATGCCCGACGAAAGAGTGAGTAATGCTATTGTTGCATAGATATATTGTAAATATATCTATGTATTGTTGTTTAATTTGTGGTCCTCACAGAGGGTTAATCCGCCGTAGTGTAACTTAACAGTATCAGTCTTTGGATGTCATCTCGGGCTCTCCATGCTTCGGAAGGCACGCTAAGCAGATACATACATACATAAACTCACGACCGTAATCCCTATCGGGGGGATCAGAAACATGCAACATTTGCCAACAACTACCAACTTTCTGTTAAATGCTCTGACAGCAAGATAACCATACTTGTCTCCACCAAACTGGATAGGACCCATGAGATGGAGTAGTAGTATGGCCGACTTTGAAAGAAATTCTGTCCTGTAATCCGTTCCTACAGGCTTACTCTTCTAAACTATTACTCATAATTTACTAGCGTTAACCCGCGACTTCGTCCGCACTTATTTTATACCAGATTTTAAGTCAGATCATAAGCTACCAAACCAAAAAAGTTTCATCAAAATCGGTTCAGTAGTTTTCGCGTGATGCTCGTTCAGACACACAACACCTACAATTTTTTTTTTTATTCACAGTTTTATAATAGCACAGATCCGGCACTTCAAAGAATGTTTTAGATTTGACATGATGATGTTCGCACATGCGCACTTTCCGAAAATTGTTCATGACATATGTGTAGGGTTGACTTAACACGCATTGTATGAACTACATTATACATTTCGTTACTTTTTATAGTTCATTCTGTTATTAAAAATCGTTTTTAAGCTGAAGAATCACAAAAAATGAGAATTTAGCGTTATTTTCCAACGTTTATTTTTAGTGTGAGGAGAAAAATAACATATATTTTATGTAGTCAAATCCAACGGGTGTGCGTGCCTGACTGCCTTCCCTTGCTCGGCTTCCCTCAGGTTACCACAGAGAGTGTGAGGGGAGGTAGGGTATCTGAAGTCAGAGGGGGGCGGGGAGTGGCCGTTCTGTATGTAGAACTATATACTACGAGCTTTTACCCGCGACTTCGTCCGCATAAATTATATACCCGACTTTTTTTGTTTGGTAGCGTAACATCTGACTTAAGTCAGATGTTACGCTACCAAACAAAAAAAGTTTCATCAAAATCGGTTCAGTAGTTTTTGCGTGATACTCGAACAAACAAACACCCAAACAAACAAACAAACTAAATTCTTTTTTCAAATTTACAGTTTTATAATAGTCAAGATTACCTATTCTGTGATAATAGTACGAGCTTTTGCCCGCGACTTCGTCCGCATATACTCGAACAAACAAACACCCAAACAAACAAACAAACAAACTAAATTCTTTTTTCAAATTTACAGTTTTATAATAGTCAAGATTACCTATTCTGTGATAATAGTACGAGCTTTTACCCGCGACTTCGTCCGCATAAATTATATACCAGATTTTAAGTCTGATGATAACCTATCAAAAAAAATAGTTTCATCAAAATCTGTTCAGTAGTTTTTGCGTGATAGTCGAACAAACAAACACCCAAACAAACAGACAGACAAAAAAACCAAAAATTGTTGATTTGGAATCAGGGACAGGTAAAAACAGGAAAGGTTTTTTTTTGTAAATATCTTCAATGTACAGACACATTTCTGTTACAGTTTTATAATAGTTTCGAACTGTAACAGGTAAAAGGAATGTGTCTGTACATTGAAGATATTTACAAGAAAAAGTTACGAAATGGTTTTTAGGTGTCCCTGACTCTAAATCAACTATTTTGTGACTCTAAATCAACCATTTTTAATTTTTTTTGTCTTCTGTTTGTTTTTCCGAGCATCACGCAAAAACTACGGAACCGATTTTGAAAAAACTTTTGTTTGAAACTTTTTGATTTGATGTAAAATCTGGTTTAAATGCTAAAAGCTCGTACTTACTTTACTTTTGTAGCCAACTTTTATTTTTAGTTCAACTAAAACATCATGAGGCAACCTGCATACGCTAAAAAAGACTTTCTTGTCCGCCAATCCGCATTTGTCACGCGTGTATATTCCTAAATAGTCAGACTCCTAACTGGGCCAAGACTCATCATATTATAATTTGTTTGGCAGTTTGCGGCGCACGTGTCCAGCTACTACCCCCTGCTGTGTGAGATCACCTGCTTCGATCTCAAGCCTGAACTACGGTCCGTCCTACGGAGAGTGTTCATCCGCATCGGACCCGTATTCAACATTGTTTCCAATACACAATAACAAGCATTATTTTACAAACAAAATGGCCTTATAGTTTTGTAGGTTTAAGTATGACTTTGATGTTAATGTTAAAAAAGTAAAAATACATTTCGTTGATTCCTTAAATTTTAATGTAATAAATGACAGCAATCAGTACTTCAGTAGTATTAAAAGTGATCTATTATTATAAATAAATGTAGTAGTCTTATGTTGTAGTAAATGTAGTATCTCTGGTCACCCGAGGCCTCGATTAGGCGCGCCGATAATTCTTTAAATAATCGGCGCGCCTCTGGCCCCCACGGACCCAATGTCTCAACCCCAAACGGTGCAAATATGTAACCCTCGCCGAGGGCCACATATAAGCGCCGCTTGAGGTTTTCCGCGGTGGCCGCCGCCGCACCCGCATTGGATGAGGTCGCATGGACGTGGGACGGTGCCAGTGTATCTACACAGGTAGCGTCCCAGACCAGCGACCTCTCCAATTTATGTTTTAATTTATATAAATTATTATTAGATTATTCAACATTTAAAATTTATAATTGTATAATAAAAATCATAGAAGTTGTAACTATAAATTATAGTTTATTTCTGTATATTTGAATGTAACTACTGTTTGGGGAGCTGAAGTCACTCCGCGATTGCTTATCATCTTAGCTAGACTGATCAGACTGTGATTGCGATGTTATATGTTCCTCGGCTTTCCACATTATTGTTTACAGAGTGAATTCAGGACTCGCACGCAAACTGATTATTTATCCTTAAATTTAATAAAATTATACATTAATCGGAGGTATTTTACTAGACAATCTTGAGCCCTTCGATGGTTCTCTCCAAGGATTCCATGTCCCAGATAACAAGCTGTCCATCGAGGCCAGAAGTACTGAACTTCTTGGCCCATTCCTTGGTCCCCTTGTAAAGACTGATGCAGGTGATCGCATTTTGGTGAATAGAATCGAGGAATGTATCGTTAGTTTCAATACGAGCATTTCGATCCAGAGACTGGAATTTCTTCATGGCTGACAAACCACCAGACTCCTTTCTCTGTGTATTATCCAATTTGGCCACAAACTTAATTTCGTTATTTTCAATACTGTACAGCAATGGAATGCAGCTGTGTCCCGCCACGATTAGGGAATTGTTTGTAATCCAATTGCATCCCAAAAACGGCAGATATTCAGTCTTAAGTTTCATTACAGATTTCCCCTGGGTAGCATCCGCTACATTGATAGAGCTGTCATGGCCGACCCAGGCAACTTTATTCCCGTCTGCGGAGAATGAAACGCTGTGGAGCCAACCGCCCCTTGAAGGAGAATTCGGGAACTCTGCCAGCAACTGCCCTAGCGGCAGCTTTGATCCCCAAACGTTGGACCTTGGTTGGTCTTCAATATCCTTGATATAAGCAGAGAAGACTCTAACCTTAAAATCGGCTGAGCCTGCGACTAAAAGCATATTATTCGGATGCCAATCCAGAGAAGTGATCGTAGAACGTATCGGCTTCTTAATATGCTTGGAAACCCACCAGTTGTTTTCCTTCTCAAAGTAACAGATTGAGATCAACCTGGCTCCCGAACCGACGGCAAACTTATTTTCCATTGGTGACCATTTCACACAGGTGGCAGCACGGTTGATACGGAGGAGTACCAAAGTGGTTGTCCATTTGCCGTCTTCACCTTGGGTCCAGACGTAAGCGTTTCTGTCTACGGAGCAGGTGACGATCCTGTTGGTGTTTGGAGCCCAGTCGATGCCCATAACTCGAAGGTCATGCTCAACAAGGTTGTTGGTTTGCTTCCATTCGCTGCCCTCCTTCTGGTAGATGTGGACTTCATTGTTGTTCGGTGAGAACGCAATTTCTGGAAAGAACAATAAAAAAAATTAAATTGGTTTTATACTTATCAATAATAAAATAATAATAATAAAAAATTATTTATTCTCAACCACAAAACTAGTTACCATCAAATATTATTTCTAGTATAATGTTTCTACAATACTAACTAGATTGTGGAAGACTGGTGCTTGAGCTAAGTCTGTGAAGACTTTTCTTTCAAGTTGCCAGGCCCCACCTCTCAGAAGTGTTACAATATTTAGGTAATTTTCCCTTTGATTTACAATTCAAAAGCCAAGTTGAGATAAATAAAATAAAAATAAAAAATTTATATAAACTTAAGTAAATGATAACAAATTTATACAAAAACAAGACAGAGTTTAACTTTAACTAAATGTGGAAATATTAGGTACCTATGTGAGTGTGTGTATGCGTGTGTGTATGTGAGTGTGTACATGTGATTGTGTGCGCGCCAAGGTAAGTGTGTATGAAACTGTATATTACTTGTAGTTTATGTTATGTATGATACAATAATAACTGTTCTGTCTCTTCATAGGTAAGGGGGTTTAGCCAAACTATTACTGTACTCTTACATTCCATCTTTGTTTTAGTGAACACATTTAAAATCTCATTTACCCTGTTATACATCCTGCTTCTTTGATAGCAACTGAAATTTTCAATAAAAGATGTTCTAAAGAGCTGAGATCAATACTGGACTCTTGCTTGTACATTAGCACTGCATTTCTGCCATTGTCAATTACTTATGGGAGTATATACCCCAATCTAAAGGATTGTTTCTGAGCAAAAATACAGCTGAGAAGAGATTGTGGAACCTCGTGGCAAGCAAAAACACAAACACCACACCAAAACAGCCACTCGTGGCAAAACTTGCAATGTGACTCCATTTTTTCATCCGGAATTCAGAAAGTTTGAAATATGAATAATTTTCAATGCATGAAAACTTATTTTAGAGCTAACATACATAAACTCAAGACTTAAACACATTTAAGGTGAATACCATCATAGTGAGAAGTTGTAGCAAGAATCTGGCGGTACCAGTATCCAGTAACTGTCATCCACAAAAAAAACATCGTAAGAATCCTGAATTCCTGACAGGGTTCGAAAGGATAATTATCATGATAATAACAGGTTAATAATTATCAATTGATAATAACAAAAAATTGCGCCCGTGAAATAGAACTATATTCTAAGTATCCAAACGTGTATTTCCGCACTTGTTGCGTGTATCCGAACGCATGTCTAGCCGCGACACGGGAATTCCCCCAATTCACAAAAAATGTCTGTTGGTGTTACGTAAAGCCAAGTGAACTCGAATGTTATTGTTCTACTAAGTTAAATATTGTTTATTGTGTTGAATTTCAACAATTCCGTGCGAGAAAGATCCAGTGTGGTCATACTTTAGTTGCACTAAGACAAAAAATACTGGGTTATAAATAAATAATAAAATAAATAAATAATAAATATAATAAACCATCGATATTTCTTATGAAACCATTTAACAAATGATATTTTAATAATGGTGATAATTATCCGATAATTATCACGGCTCGTTATTATCTTGATAATTTCGAACCCTGATTCCTGAGTCACTTTACTTTCTAATGCCCATAACTTTTTAGTACATACCTAATAGTTTTTAAAGTTTCTGCTTTCTATAATAACTTATTTAGGCTTGACCAAATCCTCATGATATTTATATTCTAGAATAGATTAGCTTTTAGTACTTACGGGACCGATCCTTGTTCCATGCATGGCAAGTGATCGGAGCGCATGAGTCACCGAACGTAAGAGTTTGAGACATCTTCACTGCCTGAAATGCCGACAAAACGCACTGTTATTATCAAGAAACTTTCAGGCGGAAAGGGGAGCAAAAGTTTTATATTCAAATAGACATTTACCCTGATTTACCTGGATTTCCAACGCAAAACAAGACACGCCCGGTAAGCGATAAGGTTTTTGATAAAACAGAAATTCGCGGACTCTGGCCAGTCAACACGAATTTCCGTATTCACAATATACTGTTGATGAAATAGATTATTATATTGGCGAACTTATCACACAGCAATAGAGTTTTTCAAAATTAGAGACAGTAGTTATATTCCTTGATTAGAGAAAATTCGCGAAAATCTCCCACGAAGGCGGAAAGTGACACAATTTGACATTGAATGAATGAAAGGAACGAGTCGAACATGCTATATTATCTTAGTACAAACTAAGTGGAACGCTGATTTTCCATAGACAGCTTCCGCCATCTATCGGTTATATTTCGAAGCACTATGTGTTGAACTAGGATTCATATCGGAGCGACAGCGCGCTACACCTTACCGCTGCGCTGTAGTAGTATGAGATTTCGCCCATATCAGTAACTGTCTTATTGGTCTAGCGGTCTAGACAACCGGCTCACGATCCGGGTAGCTATGGTACGATCAGGCGGAGGACAATCGCCTTTTGGTGGCTTTTTCCGAGTCAGTTTGCATAGAATGTGCTGCCATCTCGTATATATTTCGTAAAACTATGAAAAAAAAGATTTATTGTCTATGTCAATGTCAAATTGACAAATTCACAAAATGGCTACCTATCTTCCGTAATGTGCGTGTTGTTGTAGTTTTCGTTCAATTTCGTGCCGATTTAGTGATGTTCTACAGTTTCTGTTGTTCTCTTACCAATGTACAGATTACAGGAATAGTAAGGATACTGGAATTTCAATCGATCGGTGCGGGATTGAACGAAAACTAGCATTCAAAACAATAATATCTATCGGTATGAGATATACTTATATCTACATATATAGGGTCCTTCTTAATATGTTGACACTTTTTTAACCAGGAACTCTATTGGTCATAAAGGTCACAATTCATTGAAAATATCTTGCGGAATATGATAATACAAAATTTATTTAAAAAATGTAACTAAAAAATATTTCTATAATTTCTTTACTTTTGCTGCATAACACTTACCGTTCTGTGAAACCCGTATGGGATCGATGAATGGAATAGGTGTACTATTCCACGCACACTGGTAACAAAACTACTACACTTGTTTTCATTCATTGCACTGACACTGAGCACGATTTCAAGTTCCTACACACTTCTTCGGGCGTTTCGTTTGTCTGACTAATTAATTAAAACGTGATAATTTAATTTGTCAACAATTCTTGCACTCTTTTGAAATTCAACCGACGGAAGTGTGTCATAATAAATGTCACAATGTTTCACTGACTAAATACCCCAACAGCATCTTTTGGTCGTAGGGTGCTGACGAAAGTCCAACATTTCTTCCTTAATTAAACAATTATTTTGTACCAACTACACGTGCTTTCACTAATTTGTTCAAATGAATAACTGACCGAGAACTCGAGGTCTCATCATTTGTCGGGAGTTTGCATACTATCAGGATATCAATCGATACAACGCCTTAGCATGGTACAAATAAGAAGCAAAATTGCGCACCCGCAGGTTCTTTATGTCCGAATTCGCAAAACGGCTTTGTGCGGGCCGACAAAGGAGATCAAAAAATGTGTTGTTTATTTTATGAATGGAATAGTAATATTCTCACAGTAGAAAAATGTAAACATGAACTCAGTGAGTAGGCGATAAAGATCATATCGGCATGAAAAAAAAAAGTTTGACTAATAGGAACAAAACATTTCTCATATTGACTTCGTGGAAATATTACATTAACAATAATTTTAACCCCTTTCATAAAAGAAACGCCGATTGCAAAGAAAGCCGCCTATTTTTTGTCGGCATGCTTTGTAAATTTTGCAATAAGGTGCATGCGCCCGGGAAAATTTATTCTTATTTACATTACGTTAAAGCATTGTATCGATTGATATCCTGATAAGCACGTTAAAATAACTCTCCATTCTGGGGAAAAATGAGTCCGATCTGTTTAGTCTATTTTTTTCCAACTCTGCAAATGGTCGTGTCGTGTAAACAAACAGTAGTAACAATTTGTGCGAATTTCTGTATTGACGTTCGCGGTGTCCGTAGTTACCGATACAGAATACCAACTAGCGGTTTTCTTATTGTGCTGTGTACTAATTTATCCAAACACCACATATCACATTACATTTATTAGATGGTGATCAATTGATCATGCATACAAAAGTCTGAACAAGTGTGGTGGGAACTTTAAATCGAACTCAGTGCAGTGTGAAAACAAGTAGTGGTTTTGTTACGAGTGTGCGTACGCGCATCGTACCCATAGTATTTTATTCATCGATCCCCGTACGGGTTTCACAAAGTGGTAAGTGTTATGCATTATAAGTAGAAGACATTATTTGAATTTTTTGAGTAATTTCGTTTTAAAAAATAATTTTAAAACTGTAAATTCCGTGTGATATTTTTAATGAAATGTGATCCTTATCACCACAGGCGTGCATTACCACCAGGCACAAGTAGGCAAACAGAACTGAAAAAAAACCTATACGGTGTTTTCAGCATAATTGTGCCCACGACTGTACCCCGACTGCTATCAAAGATATTTTTAGTACTATACCTACCATATTTACAATCCCCATTTCGCTGAGAGTTACTGAATTCTGTCCAGCACCAGCACCAGAGTGGCAAGTAGGTAGATAGTGAGCATGTTGGTCACCAACTTGCCACTGGTTTGTATACTGTTTCACGTTTAACTTCTTACCTATTTCTTCATAACACTGCTCTCTTTATTGACGATCAATCTTCGCTAGTTGATGAATATTATTAACCACGACAAATCAAATGAAAACTGCGCGAAAATATTTGAACTGCACGTAATTTATCGAAACACATTTGATCTTTCACTACAAACCTTACTTTATTTATAATTTGTAATATAATTGTATTGTAATAATATTAACAAAATACACTGCTAGAAACAAAATATTCAGCTAATTTCTACCAAAACACATAAAAAACAATTGAAACAATTGAACACGCTCGGAATTCAACAAACTGTCAAAGTCAAACAAAACAAAATCGGCCAAGGGCTGCGTTCCGAACCTACGCCCCAGGTGCACCCCGAGTGCAATTTTTCGCACTAAACGCCGTTCAAGAGTGCTATTTTTGAAATTCACACATCTTGATTCGTATACGAATAATGCATAAATTCCATAGAGTTTGGTATCACTTTCGTATACGAATTAGGATGTGTGACTTACAAAACCAGAGCCTCGGTGAAAACGTTCTTACCAGCGAGTTGAAAAAACAACCGCACCAAAAGGTCCTGAACGCAGCCAAATGAACAACGTCAAGAGCGCGCATGCAACCAAATAGCGAAGATGCAATCTATCAATGAGATGCCAAGCGCTTCGTTGTTTCACACGAGGTTGGTTAATACATTACGCATGCTTATTTTGTGACAGTAAATAGCGAAGGTCAAACGTCACGTATTATCGCGTGGTTAATTCGTACTTTGCATTTTTGTCGTATAGTTTTTAACAAGTGTAAATGCATAGGTAGCCATAGATCGTTTGTATTGCGTGAGCGTGTGCCGTTTGAAAACTGCCTATTGCGCGCTGCGTGCGTGCGTTTGGGGCCCACCCGAACTTCTGGCAGATCTTGCGCGCCATATTTGAATGTGGAATTAAGCTTTTGGATGCTTTATTTGTTTGTGTTTATAGAGTATGAGTGTAAATTGTTAGTTGATTAATAATTAATGAAGAGACAGGTAGGCACTGCCTAATTGCCTATATGCACTGCACGCGCATGCTTATCACCTATAGAGTTGCTGTGTAAAAAAGTGTCAGCATATTAAGAAGGACCCTGTATGTATATTATAGGTAGAATTATTTCCAGAGAAACATGGTGGGTTCTCTTTTCTAATATATCACTCTTTGGGTTCGATCCTCGTGTCAGCCGATCGTCTTTTTCAATTTTATTTCATAATGTGGCTCCCCCCGGTGATAATAAGCGACAACGCTTATAATTAGGACGCCCTAAAATTCAAGACGACTTACCTATCTATACCCAATATACATATTAATCTATGGAGTCGAATGAACAAGAACAAAGTAAATAAAAAGTGAATGAATGAAAGGATCAGTCAAAAATACACTTTATTACCATGAGTTAAAAAAAAGTACTCTTTGAGTTAAAAGATCCCACAAAGATCCGAACCAAATCCGAACGTCAGGATTTTGATCCGAACAAAATTATTTTTTTGCCGGGTTTGCCGGCTGGGCTGTTGTATTCGCAAACGCAATAGCATTATTGAAAAAAAAATTATTACTGCCGCCAGTGTTGGAAAAGCTACCGATTTATCGGTAGATCTACCGATTTCGGGTACTGTCTACCGATATACCGATTTTAGGTTGTGATCTACCGATTTATTTTATACGAGCTTTTACCCGCGACTTCGTCCGCATAAATTATATACCAGATTTTAAGTCAGATGTTACGCTATCAAACAAAAAAAGTTTCATCAAAATCGGTTCAGTAGTTTTTGCGTGATACTCGAACAAACAAACACCCAAACAAACAAACAAACTAAATTATTTTTTCAAAAATTTACAGTTTTATAATAGTCAAGATAAGATGTGTTAGCCAAAACAGTTTTTTGTGGTAGATAATTAGAAATTAGGGTTAGTTAAGAATCTTTATGGTCTTATTTGAAAGTTTGTGGACTGAAATAGGTAATGAAATAAGATTTTATAAGTTAGGTATTATGGAATGGAATAGAGTTCATGTTTTTTAAATCTCTTTAGAGAACTCCTCAAAATCAATAGGTATTTTTCGATACTACATAATTTTTTCAAACAGTCTTTCACCAAAGAGTACTTTTTTTATACCGGTCTTTCACTTCAATCAAGTTTCAAGTTTTGGTCAATATGCAATTGGCACGGGCACAAAATT
Source organism: Agonopterix subpropinquella (assembly GCA_922987775.1). NCBI lineage: Eukaryota > Metazoa > Arthropoda > Insecta > Lepidoptera > Depressariidae > Agonopterix > Agonopterix subpropinquella. Next base: position 1,649,368 of record OV277693.1, on the reverse strand, counting down.
ATTAGCATCATCTTAATTTGATGGAAATTGAGCACTTTTAGAAAAAATAGGACCTTTAAAACCAGAACTTTACAAAACTACCGATTTCTACCGATTTTTTGTCGCCAATACTACCGATTTTATCAAAGTGACTTTTGCAACACTGACTGCCGCAGTTATTAGAAGAAAGTAATCTCAATCTCCATTTGGTAAAACGTAGTGATTCCATTCTCTTTGATTTGGTATTACCAACTAATAATAAATCTGTTTCTTGTAATAAATTCCGACAATGTCTGGACGAGGTAAGTAACACGAAGAAACCAAGATTTTTCCATCCAACAACAATTTATCACAAAAAAAATGTCATGAAACGCAGGGCGCTTCCGCGGCAATCGTAACCGCAACAACCACCAGCCGACGCTGTCGTCGGTGGCGCGGGAGACCGCGACGTCGCTCGCCGCGGACAGCCCGGTGCTCGCGATGTTCAAGCAAGCCGCGGGCCAGCTCACCGACCGCCAGGACCGCCACGAGCGGCTCGTCAAGCTGTCCAGGGACGTCACCATCGAGAGCAAGAGGATCATCTTCCTGCTGCATTCTGCTATTACGTTAGTATTTGTTATATAGTCAAAGTCAACATAATTTATTCAATACGGCGCGTCTGCGTTACCCGGATAAAAAGTACCCTATGTGTTAATCCAGGCCAACAAGGGCGGATCCAGGGGGGGGCCCAGGGGGCCATGGCCCCCCCCACGGACCTCTGCGGATTGGATTGAATTTCGAGGCTGAGTAATGACGGCACTTTACAAGGGCATAGATTGATTGAGCTCTGTCCATAACTAATTCGTAGAGCGGAGAAAATTAGAGCTTGCTTCGCTTGCTCCATGTTTCTGTATTAATTATTGTACCTGTGTAGGTACAATAATTAAGACAAGGCTGTGGTCAGAAATCTTTAGGATTATACATATAATATAATCCTAAAGATTTAACAGCAAACCGGGGAACACGCCCCTGGCGGCAGGTTTAGGGGGCGCCAAAATCAAGATGGAAAAAAAATATTGCATCGACTTGAGAATTTTGCTAAAAAATCTCGTGCTCGCTTCGCTCGCTCCTGATTTCAGACATCTCATTATATTGCAGTGACGAAATCTCAAGCTTGTTTCGCTCCCTCTTGGTTTAAGATCGTATTACAGTCATGCCATTATATTGCAGTGAAATCTCGAGCTCGCTTTGCTCGCTCTTGGTTTTAGACCTTATTGCAGTCATCTCATCATATTTCAGTGAAATATCGAGCTCGCTTCGCTCGCTCTTGATTTTTTTGTTGTATTGAAATTACCTATCGCAGAATTCGATCATATTGCGAATTTCTGACTCGACCTAATCATATTGCAGTAAAATCTCGAGCTCGCTTCGCTGGCTCTTGGTTTTAGATCTCATTGCAGTCATCTCATTATATTGCAGTGACGAAATCTGAGCTGGCTTCGCTCACTCTCGGTTTAAGATCGTATTGCAGTCTTCTCATTACATTGCAATGAAATCTCGAGCTCGCTTCGCTCGCTCTTGCTTTTAGATCTTATTGCAGTCATCTCATTATATTTCAGTGAAATATCGAGCTCGCCTCGCTCGCTCTTGGTTTTTTTGTTGTATTGAAATTACCTATCGCAGAATTCGATCATATTGCGAATTTCTGACTCGACCTAATCATATTGCAGTAAAATCTCGAGCTCGCTTCGCTCGCTCTATGATAAACGTTTTATTGCAACCACTCAACCTGGACCTGGCCTCTCTAAGAAAAAATTATTACTACACTCTTGTAGAGGAGGCCCGGGCCCGGCGCCAATCTCATGTTTTTGCCCCGCCTCGGAAAAATCGTAGATCCGGGGCTGATTGTTTTAGTTTTCTATGTATGTATACAAGACGTCTCGGGTCTGTGTCTCTAACTAAATGTTTTTATATCTTAATACGTGGCCTGAGTCGGCCGAGGGCCCCCCCCAAAATGAAATCCTGGATCCGCCCTTGAGGCCAAGGTGGTGGTGGTGGTGGTGTGGTGGTCTATCTGTATGCCAAACATCAAAATCAGTTTAGCAGTTTTTGCGTGAACGCGGAACTAACATCCATCCATATTTAAAAACATTCGCGTTTATAATATTAGTAGGATAGCTTGGAGCACACTTATTAAACGTCAAATCTTTGTTTGAAGCTACCGCCGCACCGGAACGTGTTGTCGCTGTAGAGAAGATGTGGCCAGAAACTCTACAACATAACACGACTTAATTACTAAACAAGATAGACACTCGAAGCTACAAACGCATGGAAAAAAATCACCCAGTCTAGGCTGATAAACCGTGCCACTATGCGTCACAGAGATAAGTTGTGTAACACCTCACGCATACCAACATAAGACAGTTGGCCCGTTTTGTTGTAGCATGTTAGAAGCGTGAGGCTCTAAACACTTTGGCTGCTAAGCTGAAAATAATATCCTCGCGCAGTGCTAAAACTGACGCCCCTCGTGGGTCATGCGCACAGTCATAATTTCATAAAGTAAAAAGATCAATGTGGCTCACCTCGTTGGTCGCCCACACATGTGTAAGGTTTGGGTGACTCACGCTGTGGGTCATAAGCACAGGCGAAATGCAATTGAACTGACTTGTTACGTTCATTTGTCGCCGACCTACGACGTAAGTCATCAGCAGTGAAAGTGTTAATCAAAGGGTATGTGATTGTTATTACGAATAAGTACCTACCTAGCTGGAATCCTAATATGTGTATAACTAGAACAGGGATTGCAGTGATTATCTTTCAGTCAGCTCCTTTTCGTGCCAATCTTCTTCTTATCGTGTGGGCAGAGCCCTGGTGTCAGAGTTTTTTCAGACCGCCTTTCGGCCTCTGACGTGGTTTTTATGTAACGACTACTACCACCAGAGATAGTAGCCGGGACCAACGGCTTAACGTGCCATCCGAAGCACGGAATCATTTTTCTTTTCAGACAATCAGGTGATTCAGCCTGCAATATCCTAACCAACTGGGGAAAAACGCACAAAGTGACATATCACTAGGTGTCCCCCGTGGGAATCGAACCCACGACCTCCGTATCGCGAGCCAATGCTCTTAACCATTAGACCACGGAGGCAGCTAAAATTCGTGCCAATTGTTGTACTATTCTGTTTCTATATTTTATCGGCCAGATATTCGGTGAGCCTGACATCGTCCAGTGTAGCTTTATTGAGGTCCTCTCTCAGGCAGGTTGTCAGGGACAACAGACATTCTAGCAGGTGTACCATTGACTGGATAGGGTCGTCGCAGTCACACTGCATTACGTCAGGATACCTGTACCCTTATGGCCATTGCAGATTAGATAGATAGATAAACCAGGACTGCCAAACCAGGGTCCTGGGTTCGAATCCCGGTTCAGTCATGGATGTTTATATGTTTGTGCCTTGTTGTATGGTTTCCATAATAAACAGCCTATAAATAGTGCTTTCTTGGGATCATTACAATGTATGTGCCTGTGAGCGTTATTTATTATTTATTTTATTTATAAACAATTCATTTGCATAAGTAACACACACATGATATTACAGTACACAACAAGTACAGATTGTGCCCGGGAGTCAGATGTTCTTGTGGGGAAATGAACACAGCTAGTGGGGATCCTTTCTTACCTTTTGTCAGCATTTTCCACATTGTGCTATGTAGCACTAACACTGTCGCGCCTTAGCTCTCTTTCCGTTTGTGCATGTTTGAGTGAGATAACCCACATGACAGATCCTTCACTTATAAGTCATACTGGGCTCTCAAAAAACTAAAATCATCTTTTATAAATTACAGAAAAGAAACATCAGAGAAAGCAATTCAAGAAGCCAACGATCGCATCCAGAAACTAATTGACGGCCCCATCAAGAGCATTGGGTTAGAACTTGAAAACAGCCCCGCCTACTTACATTCCAGAGCAGTCACCGCTGGCCTACAGGAATTCATTGAAGCTCGCACGCTATGCTCACTGATGGACAAGAAAAGCATTATAACTTGGTCAGAAGTTCAGAAAGAGTTTACGTATAAGATTGGTGAAGAAGGAACAGACAGCAGGGTGTTGACAACGATGTTAACGCAGAATGATTACATGCTGGGCATCGCAGATCTGACGGGAGAGCTGATGAGGCGAGCTATTAATAGCATCTCTAGTGGGGATAGCGAGGAGTGCTTCCATGCTTGTCAGGTTGTGAGGGAACTTTACACCGGGTATTTAGGTAAGCATGTTATCTTTAGTCAGTTTAATAATCTTTAAATGAAAAGCTTGTGGCTCCATTGTGGTCTGGAGTGCGATTTTTGAATCTCATTCGCTGAGTTCAGCAGTTGAAAATGTCAAAATTACTGTGGAGGTATATATCTTTTTACTGCTGATTTGACTTTCAAAAATCATACATCAGGAGTGCGATTTTTGAAAGTCAAATCAGCAGTAGAAAGATGCATATCTCCACAGTAATTTTTACATTTTCAACTCATAGTCTAGCCTACGTCACAAAAAAATGGCCGCTAAACATGGTAAAAGGGTATGATGACGTAGGCTTGTGTCAGTCACGTGATCGGAAGAGAATACCAGGCGCAGTATATTATTGTACCATGTTTTCAACTGCTGAACTCAGCGAATGAGATTCAAAAATCGCACTCCTGGATGATTTAGATTGATAGATAGATAACTCATTTATTTCGTCAGAACAACACAGAAAAAAAGGTAGGTTACTCTTTTAGATACTCTTTTATTTTTTCCATTTGTATGAAATGATAGCTATCAGCTGGCAGAGTCCAAGGTGTAATTATACTGTGTAGTATTACATGAGTATTACTTAACGTGGCCACTTACCAAAGCCCATAATAAGAAGCTAGAAACATGTCAAAACGCTATGGAAAGAAGCATGATGGGAAAAAGATTGTCAGACAAAGTAAGAACCAGAACCATAAAGAAGCAAACGAGAACAAAGGACGTTACTGCAACTGTCAGGAAGCTTAAATGGAGATGGACAGGACATACAATCAGAGGGAAGGAAAAATGGTCCAAAACAATAATGCACTGGTTCACAAGGCATAACAAAAGGAAACGAGGCAGGCCACTCAGAAGATGGGTCGACGACATAAAGGCTGTAGCGGGTGCTACCTGGTCTAGGATAGCTACAAACAGAGAGAGCTGGAGACGGTTGGAGGAGGCCTTTGCCAAGAAAGGCACACAGACAAGTCAAATAGAAGATAGTTAAAATATTAATATTATTCTCAATGCAACATATTAAATCACAAAACATAAATCAAATCTATATAAATAAAAATGAATTGCTGTTCGTTAGTCTCGCTAAAACTCGAGAACGGCTGGACCGATTGCGATGAAACTTTGGTGCGTTATTGTGCACATGCCAGGGAAGGTTTATAAATAAAAAAAATGGTTAAGGTTGTGTCGGGTAAAACTGTTCTAAGGCGGTAAGAAGTTCGCCGGGACAGCTAGTTATAAATACAGGGTGGCCGGGGAGTTGACGTTCAAACGTAAAATTTAGTTCCGGTATGTCGTGGGGTATCCGAATCACCCCCATGTATGTTCCGCGATTTTTTAAAGTTTTCGAGTTATGATGATTTTTCCGATTTTTTGAGGAAACTCGACATGACCGGCTTGAACAACTTCTAAAAAAAAAGTGTAAGACTTTTTAGAGATTCTTTTTTTGCAACTTAATCTTCATGAATTGTGCCTTTATTCATAACATCATCAGCATCGTAACTTTGATAAAAGTTTTGAAAATATTGGTCTAAAGTTAAAAATTTGCGATCCATGAATTATGACTAAATTTTCAACTTTAAATTACAACTCTAAACAGGTGACCTTATGATTTTTTAGCCAATCCCAAAAATGCGCCCAACTCTCAGCTTTCATAATCATAAATAAAAAGTAGTACTTAAGAGGGCTAATTTGGCTAGAATTGATCTTCAAAGACAACAAGGCGGAAAATTCTTAAATTTAGAAATATTTTTTTTTGCCATAACTACCACGCCTAAGGCTAAATAATGATTAAAGAATGCTGGAAACCGAAACAGCGACGGGTTATGCCGGACTCTTACCGGCTAAAACCCCACCGTGTTCCACCTCATCCCATATTGCCGTAGACCCTGAGGGCCCGTGAGGAATCTTCCACACTCTACGGCGCAGCGACCGACCTTACCAGGTCTCATCTCTGTTGGCCTTGACAAGCCTACAGGCCTTTAGGTGGTGCGTGGGAACACGCACACAACCACCTCGAGTCCCTATGATCGGACGCCGGACCCCCCAGCCCGACGCCCAGAGACTCAAAAATTACGGGGGAGGCAGACCGCGAGCAAACGCAGCCCGTCTGCGCCCCGTGCGTCTTTGGCGGATCGGGAGTTCAGAAGTCAACTCCCTCTCCCTGTCCGCCGTCTCCTTCTGGAGCATTACTGCCTCACAGAAGGAGAGAACCGCGCGCCAAGACGCCTCACTGTCGACCATAGCGCGAACCATGGCCGGCAGCGAGAGGTCTGAAACCCTCTTAAGTACTACTTTTTATTTATGATTATGAAAGCTGAGAGTTGGGCGCATTTTTGGGATTGGCTAAAAAATCATAAGGTCACATGTTTGGAGTTTTAATTCAATTAGTTATTAATAATAAGTTATTTAATTTAATTTGTTTTAAAGTTGAAAATTTAGTCATAATTCACAGATCGGAAATTTTTAACTTTAGATCAATATTTTCATAACTTTTATCAAAGTTACGATGCTGATTATGTTATGAATAAAGGCACAATTCATGAAGATTAAGTTGCTAAAAAAGAATCTCTAAAAAGTCTTACACTTTTTTTTTAGAAGTTGTTCAAGCCGGTCATGTCGAGTTTCCTCAAAAAATCGGAAAAATCATCATAACTCGAAAACTATAAAAAATCGCGGAACATACATGGGGGTGATTCGGATACCCCACGACATACCGGACCTAAATTTTACGTTTGAACGTCAACTCCCCGGCCACCCTGTATAAATTAATGTAATACTTAATAGAAATGAACTATCGCTATCAAACCAAATATATCAAAATGTAATTGTCTGAATAAAGGCTATAATATAATATTAGTACATTACTGCAGCGGCCAGCAACAGAGGCACTGATGGACGAACGTGTAAATGTGGGCCGAGGCGAAGCCGAAGCACACATACATACGTAAGTCCATCAATGCCTAGTTGTGGCCAAGGCTTGTAAAGTACTTTTCTCAAATAATGCGCGGAAATTAAAACGGTATATTTTCTTAAATAATTCGCGGAAATTAAAACTCTTTTCAAAATCAATGAACAACAATTTGTTTTTTCTTTTTCTTTTCAAAATCAATGACGAACAAGGCTGCGTTCACGACCTTTTTATGCAGTTGTTTTTTCAACTCGCTCTAAGGTTCGGAACGGCCAGGGCGTTTTTTCAACTCGCCATAAGGTACGGAACGATCACGGTTGTTTTATAACCTCAAATTTTGACATTGACGGTAAAATGGGCTTCCAGGGCTTCCATCATTTCCAAATACAATAAAAAACTCTTCTTCCATGTTAGCGGATCAAAAAATAATTTGGGAAACAAACTTTTAATTCAAAACGAGCGAAAAGTCAAGTGACCACAGATAATCCAAACGTCAGAGTGTTTTTCAACCATCGAATTAGACTGTTAAAAGTTGCAACCCGTCAGAGGTTCGGAACGGTTGAGTTGTGACAACCGAGTTGCAAAGAGCGTTTTTTCACCGAGGCTCTGAACGGCGTTAGTGCGAAAGTTGCACTCGGGGTGCACAACGGGTGTAGGTTCTGAACGCAGCCCAACGAACAACAATTTGTTTTTTTTTTTTTCAATATAGACATATAGACTTTCTTTCTATTTGCAAGCCAGTTCGAAATTTAAATAAAACCTTTGATGAGTTACCTCCTTGGTCGCCATGTTTCGGAGAAAAAGATGGTTCCATTTTTAAATTACAAGACAGATATGAGTTTACTATGTAATTTATTCGGCCGCTAAACACGACAGATATGGATTTTCATACAACATTGCCGGCCGCTGCGCGCATGTATTTGGCCAGTACAGCAAATTCGATTTATCTCGAAGAAGGTTGTCAAAATAATGCTCACTGCCAATGCCAAGCATGTTTGAGAAATAGTACATTACTGCAGAGGCCAGCAACAGAGGCATTGATGGACGAACGTGTAAATGTGGGCCGAGGCGAAGCCGAGGCACACATACGTAAGTCCATCAATGCCTAGTAGTGGCCAAGGCTTGTATAGTACTTTTCTCAAACAATGCGCGGAAATTAAAACAGTAAATTTTCTCAAATAATTCGCGGAAATTAAAACTCTTTTCAAAATCAATGACGAACAACGAACAACAATTTGTTTTTTTTTCAATAAACAGCTTTAAAAAAAAAACATTCAAAATTTTGCAATCCAGTTCGAAATTTAAATAAAACCTTTGATGAGTTACCTCCTTGGTCGCCATGTTTCGGAATAAAAGATCGTTCCGTTTTTAAAGTACACGACAGATATGAGTTTACTATGTAATTTATTTGGTCGCTAAACACGACAGATATGGATTTTCATACAACATTGCCGGCCGCTGCGCGCATGTATTTGGCCAGTACAGCAATTTCGATTTATCTCGAAGAAGGTTGTCAAAATAATGCTCACATTTCCAAGCATGTTTGAGAAAAATATATTACTTAACGTGAACTACGTGACCCTGTGATTCCTAGATCAAAATAATGAACACGTCTCAAATAATTGCCGGCAGGTCTATTCGGTATAGGCAAGGAGCTGGCGCGCAAGATGTCGACTACGCGCGCCAACGTGTCCAAGGTGGAGGCGGCGGTGTACGCGCTGCGCGTGCGCGGGGGGGAGGCGCCGCCCACGCTGCTGCTGCCCTCCGCCCACCACGAGTGGGACCAGCACCAGCACCAGCACCACTCCGACGACGAGGGATACTACTGAATTAACTACTTAATATAGACGTGTTAACATATTTGTTGTTTCATTTGAGCAAAGATTTTTTTTTTGCCGATCGCCGATCGAGCATGCTACTTCCTACTATCCTACTAATATTATAAACGCGAAAGTTTGTAAGTATGGATGGATGTTTGTTACTCTTTCACGAAAAAACTACTGAATGGATTTGGATGAAATTTGGCACACAGATAGAATATGTTCTGGATTAACACAGGATACTTTTTAAAGTTCTACGCAGACAGAGTCGCGGGCAACAGCTAGTTTATTCAAAATACAACTATACATATTGAACTCTAGGAAGCATTAACTTAACGCACACAGCTAGTCAGTCATCTGCTCTGCACCTGAGAGTAGAGTACACGAAAGTGTTGAGTTAATCTCTTCGATGATTTTGACACAGGCCAGGCAGGCACGTATCCAGAGGGGGGGACAGGTGGGATTTATACACCGACTTATGTATTACAATACATAAGTTTGTGGATTTATCCCCCCCGAAATCCGAATAGGTATTTGTATGGGACTGATTACAGCTATAATATTTCATAGTTTTTCAATCAAAATCTCCAAGTCTGGATACTGGGTACCGCAACATGGCGACGAGGTGTTTTATTTTTCTGGTCACCATTTACCCATTCACCAGCAGCCAGGTACCCGGCGATCGAAATGTGTGAAAATAAACTAAGAACAGTGAGATTATGGTTTATATAGGTATTTCAACAGCAACAGCCCATGGAACACAGTATAAGAAAGAGTATCTATTACTAGATACCGTGGAATACTCTTCCATTCACCTCCCCACTAAATAAGAAATGGGATATAGTCTACTTAATAAAAGAAACAGCATTAAAGAAAAACAAACATTTTAATTCTTAATCATAATCCTGAGTCTGCGTATAATCACTTGTCCCCATACTGCTATCAGGCTGCCATTATGTGTGTGTGCACTGAGAGATCACATCTTGAATTCGGAAATAAAGTACTATAGGTTTTAGTAGTAGTTGTAAAACAATTATAAAACTGCGTCCTGGAATTTGTAAAGCGATAATTAAAAAGATATAACCTAAAACGTGTGATCCCTCAATCCTCACAGAGGACCTTCTACATCTGGGAAAGTATTAAGTTTAAACCAAGTTTTTGCTTACAGACTTTTAGTAGTACTTTAGGGTCAGCGCACACCCAGCGTAGAACTGCTCGCGCATGCTCGAGCATGTTCTTTGCAGTCGCGCACACCTAGCGGCAAAATCCGCCGGCGGCAGCGGCGGAGCATGCTCGCGCGTGTTCGAACAGTCTCGCGGATGCTCCCGTGTTGCTACAGTTGACGTAGTGAATTTTGCGTTGTGTTTACAATATTTTATAGTAAAGACGTGCGATAACAACAATTTTAAAGTATGGTAGACGGATTTGGTAATTATTGGGTTACTAGCAAAGGAAGAGGAGCAAGAAGAGCACATCAATAAGATGAAAAGAGGCAAGAAAGATGTACTTATATTTGGGAAATACTACGCCCTGTGCTGTGTTACGGTTTAAAGTTCTAGGGACAGTTATTTTATGGCTAGGAACTATAAAATGGAATATGAACAATTTGAAACCTATTAAATCTGCTTCGACCTTTCAGATTTTCTTTGTATTTTCAAAAAGAGTTCGATTATTATATAATATTATCTGTAGTAAATTGCCCTTTTCGGGCTAAAGTAGTTAAAAAATATGCTAGATTTAGTCCGAAACCGGCCGAGGCGGCAACACTTCCGACGGATCGCAAGCATCGACACGGGCGTATGCTCGAACATGCTCGAGCATGCGCGAGCATCCGCGCGCATGCTCGCGACTGCTCCCGTCGCCGCGAGGAGCATACGCGAGCATACTCGAACAGACGCTGAAGGGATTTAATCACTTGCAAGCTATTTTCAACTTTATTTCAATGGCAATAGAGTTCATTATCAATTGAATCAATGAAACCTGCTCGCGCATGCTCGAACAGTTTTACGCTGGGTGTGCGCTGACCCTTATTTACAACGAATCTACCATATAACATGATACACAGCATCCTACACAAAAAATTAGAAAGCCTTTTCACTGAGCTCTCAATCCACACACATGAAATTTTTAATGATAGCATTTTATCGTTAATTTATTAAATAAATCAATATTATTTGCGTTTAACTTTTAGTAAAAACTGTAAGGAAATTTGTAAAAGAAAGAATACATAGCAAATATGTCCTCATTCTATGTAATTGGCATTTAATTGTGATCCCTCAATCCACACGTTTCAAAATAACAAATCATTTGTAAAACAATGAAAATAGCACCTACAATAATGCAAAGCCGCAAATATTTAGTAAAAAAGTTCTACTAAATCTTACCAATTTCAGATCCTGGATTAACGGCGTGGAAAATGAGAAAAACAGCTTCGATTATTCTGCTCAAATAAACCAAGCAAGGTGACCACAAACTAAAACTTCCTGGGACATCGTGATTATTCATTTCTCATACTTTGAATTTGAAAGTAGGTAATTGTTTATCTATGAAGCGGCAGTGTTGCCACCTTACCTCCAGATCAAGTAGCTAAACCGTACCCAAAAAGAAGCTAGATACCGAAAAGTGGCTGAATAAAGTAATGTTAAAAAAATACATAAATATGCTGAGATGCAGTTTATTTGGATCAGTAATATTGATTTACAATCAGTTAAGTGTAGTTTATTGGGAGAATCTATCCCAATCTCAGGGATTGTTTTTGGACAAGAACAAGAAGAGAATGAGGAATGTGGAGCCTCGTGGCAGGCACAAACGCGACGCGCGAAACCACGCGAGACGTGTACTCGGGTCAGTTCCTGCAACGTGACTCCTCGCGTATTTTATTGTTTTTGAGTTCCGATTACCTAAACGTAGAAGTCGAAAGGCATGGCATTCTATGATGAGCATTGTAAAACATCTAAGAGCATAATTTTATAGAATAACTGATTGTAAATCAATATTACTGATCCAAATAAACTGCATCTCAGCATATTTATGTATTTTTTTAACATTACTTTATTCAGCCACTTTTAGGTATCTAGCTACTTTTTGGGTACGGTTTAGCATGTGTGTGTGCACTGAGAGATCACATCTTGAATTCGGAAATAAAGTACTATAGGTTTTAGTAGTAGTTGTAAAACAATTGTAAAACTGCGTCCTGGAATTTGTAAAGCGATAATTAAAAAGATATAACCTAAAACGTGTGATCCCTCAATCCTCACAGAGGACCTTCTACATCTGGGAAAGTATTAAGTTTAAACCAAGTTTTTGCTTACAGACTTTTAGTAGTACTTTATTTACAACGAATCTACCATATAACATGATACACAGCATCCTACACAAAAAATTACAAAGCCTTTTCACTGAGCTCTCAATCCACACACATGAAATTTTTAATGATAGCATTTTATCGTTAATTTATTAAATAAATCAATATTATTTGCGTTTAACTTTTAGTAAAAACTGTAAGGAAATTTGTAAAAGAAAGAATACATAGCAAATATGTCCTCATTCTATGTAATTGGCATTTAATTGTGATCCCTCAATCCACACGTTTCAAAATAACAAATCATTTGTAAAACAATGAAAATAGCACCTACAATAATGCAAAGCCGCAAATATTTAGTAAAAAAGTTCTACTAAATCTTACCAATTTCAGATCCTGGATTAACGGCGTGGAAAATGAGAAAAACAGCTTCGATTATTCTGCTCAAATAAACCAAGCAAGGTGACCACAAACTAAAACTTCCTGGGACATCATGATTATTCATTTCTCATACTTTGAATTTGAAAGTAGGTAATTGTTTATCTATGAAGCGGCAGTGTTGCCACCTTACCTCCAGATCAAGTAGCTAAACCGTACCCAAAAAGTAGCTAGATACCGAAAAGTGGCTGAATAAAGTAATGTTAAAAAAATACATAAATATGCTGAGATGCAGTTTATTTGGATCAGTAATATTGATTTACAATCAGTTATTCTATAAAATTATGCTCTTTGATCTTTTACAATGCTCATCATAGAATGCCATGCCTTTCGACTTCTACGTTTAGGTAATCGTAATAATATTTATAATCAAAAGACTGCAAAAAAATACTCCAACGTAATCGGTTGTTTGGCCCGAATTTTATCTATTTTTGACTTAGATGAATCAAAACCGTTGGCTGCGGTCAACGACCCCCGGCCCCGATCGTAGATTTCTTCCTCGGTCGAGCTTAACATTCGTTCGTTCGGAATCGGAACGCACTACTGACATCCCTTGCACCAGAGTCCATGTGTGCGTGACATTCACGTACGTAGAGTCAATGTGTGCGTGTCAGCCGTGCTTGGAACGAGCGTTTGTTAGATAGTGAACCTTCTGTTGTAAACTCTTATATATTCCGTGCTTTGGGTACGGAACCCTAAAAATGCAATAAACGTAATGTAAAGAATCACACACCAGTACGTGACCTCCGGTGCGGGTCACGCGATCAAGGTCGTACAATTAGCACGAACACGCTAATCTGCACCCAACTGTTAAAGCAAGACGGTACATTATTGCGTAAACGCGGGAAAAATTTATCTTTGCTTCCAAAATTTATGTGTTCTGGATGATATTTCTTTTGGATATTTTGGATTTGTGGGTATATGTGACTCCCTAAAATAATTTTAAAAAGAAATAATGCTGAGAAGTTTTCCATACTGAGTTATTTCTAGTTTAAAATAAATTTATATTGGTATTTGGAATTTGTTACTCGTAACACTAAATTACATTCTAAGGTCTTATAAGAAAAAAAAAATTACTGAGCAATTTTCCGATGAAAATGAGGGTCAGGAAAAGGAATTATCGTAGAAAAGCAATACTAATGTTTGAAAAAAAGTTTTGGATTGTTATCAAGTATCACATACTGGTATAAATAACTCATTTGGTAAAATAAATTTGGACTGAAAACTTACTCGGTTCAATATATAAACAGATTTGTATGTTTAGGTATAAATACCTAAAATGGGTGGTTTTTTTTTTGGAAAATGTTTTTGTAAGTTTTAACTCGTACTATTTTATAATCCTGCAAAGTTTCATCGACTGAGGAATTAATGCATGGGTCCCCATACAAAAAATCGGTTAATTTCCTACACTAAACGTGCTGTATACATTACGGTCAAAAAACCTAAAAACACACTGAAAAATTCATGACATTACAGATACATGTAGATATATAAAATATTACCTATAGCTGTTAGCTCCGTACATACATCGCTCGCGGCCGAGCGTAGGCGCCGGCGCGGCCGGTTTACCATCTTTGTCTGCACTTGATGAACCCTGGAACGAAACAGAAATTAAATTATGATTAATTGTCTCGACAGAATCGTAATAAAAGTCGGCAAAATATCATAACGACTCTAGGAATGAATTGGTTACAATCCCATTATCTCTGCACCTCGCTTGAACGCGAAGCCCCTTTTGCATCCCCCACCATCATCGTCCACTGCTGAAGATAGGCCTCTCCCAAGGCGCGCCACAAAACTCTGTCCTCGGCCTTCCTCATCCAGTCGCTCGCCGCTACCTTTTTTAGGTCGTCTCTCCAGCGGGCGTCCCACACTACGCCTACCAATTCGCGGTCTCCACTCTAGAACTCTGACACCCCACTGGTTGTCAGTTCTTCGGCAGATATGACCAGCCCATTGCCACTTCTGCTTGCTAATTTTCTGAGCTATGAGCATCCCCCATCGCGTACTTAATAATCGCCTCAGTACTGTTAGCATCTTTATTGCAGATGCGCGTCTCGGTAAAGTACACACACAGTTTCACGTCGAACCAGAGCGCTGATATAACGTCATCGACGCCAGATGCACAGATAACGTGAGCAGGTTGTACTCAAGCTTTATCCACATTACAATGGAAGGGAAGTGGTCGGGACAGGCCCACCCTGCACTACATTCTCGCTGAGAACAAACGAGAAAGGCTGGGAATGAGAGTTTGGACGCCCTTCATTGTTCTCGCTGTGTCGTGAGCTGTATAGTAGTAATTTTCCTAGGAAGTTCTCGCGAGAGATCAATCTCCAACCCAAGAATACAGAAGCAGCGATCAAGCAGACCAGGCAGGCTTCTGAATGATGATGAAGATAATGAATCTCAAGAAGAATGCACTAATCATCGTCCCCGGCGATCCTCAAGGGTGGCCTATGTCCAGCAGCGGATGTCCATCGGCTGAGATGGTTATGAACAAGATCCCAGTGCAGGACAAAGACCTTTTACAAAAGGGCACTTGGGATAAGTAAAGATTAGGCTAGCCCCCAATGAGGGAGTGACAGGATATCATGATGCATCTTACCGCCTGGTCTCCGCTGGGTCCGAGCGCCGCGTCAGGTTCCTGTTTAACATCCACCGGTGGTTCCTGCTTAACATCCACTCGTGGCTCCTGCTTTACATCCCCCGGTGGTTCCCGTTTAACCTCTACTGGTTCTGTCTTCACTCGTTTAACGTCTACGGCGTCTTGTGGACTGTGAGGCCTTTTAGTTGGTGACTTTCTCTTCTCTTCTGGCTGGTCTGTTTGATCGCTTCTGTATTCTTGAGTCAGAGGTTGATCTGTTACTGGTGCTGGAGAACAAAGTTGAAAGGGGTGTGAATTTATATGCAAGGAGGTGCCTCAGGCCATCAAACTGACCAACTTTTAATATGGGGGCAACATTGAAATAGAAAAATAAAAATGTGTGTTCCATACATTTGGGACAAACCGTTCTCGATAATATGGACTACAACATTTTTTGCGATTTGGTTCCCAATCCTAGTGAAAGTTGTTCAATTTGATGATCTGAAGCACCTCCTAAAGTATGTAACGCATTGATGTTTACATGCTGTATAAAATAATTGCAGTTAAAAATATAAGAAAATCGATAAACAAATGTTGACATGATTTGTGATGTCCAAAATGTTAAGTGTTGTCTGTCTCAGCATTTATTAGTACGACACCAAAGCAATAGGGCCATTCACCTAGGTTTTCTTTAAGTTTAAAAATCTGCCTTTTCATATGTAATAATTATGACATTTAGTTGGAGTAGAATTCTGGCAATACTCACGATTTACAGGATAATCTCTTGGTGTAAGCGAAGGTGATTCAGGTCTTTGAACCAAAGATGGAGACTCTGTCACTCCCACATTCCCATTTTCCTCATCTAAGGCATTCTGTGTTGAACTGTCGTTAAGTAAAGTAGTTTCTTCTACAACAGTTTCATGACTATCTCTAACTTCAGGTTCTCGGGGTATATCAGTGGAGGTAACGAGTAGTATTTTGTACCAGTACAAGTCTGGTAGAAGGCCGAATCTGTCACCGTTTCCGAGATCAGCGGTACAGTCACGTTTTAATATCTTGGTCTGTTCCGTACCTTTCTTTATGTAGAAGCATGGGTTTTGGTGTAACTGAAAATAGATAACATTGCAAACTCATCAGTGTCTTGTTAAATAAATTAGTTTAACAAAGTTAGAGTAGGTAAAATCTAGACATAAGGTACAATGGGACTGACATGTACATAAAAGTCACATTAACCAGGCGAGCTCCAGTCGAACCGTACGGTTCGAAAAAGTAGGCTAAGGCTAAAGGCTAAATTATAGCTTATTTAAAAAAAAAGGTTTTTTTTAACTTAAGGCTTTTTTATAGGCTCGACGGGTTATAAAAATATAGAGTAAAAAAAACGTTATTTCCATTAAGGTGGTTGCAGAGGGGTCAATTTTATACAAAACTTTGACGCACAATACGCGTAGACGGTATTAATATAAGTGACTTTTTATATATGGAAAAATAGTTTAGAAAATCTAGATGTCGCGTATCAAATAACATTTGCAATTTATAGTATAATTACGAAGATATAAAGCTTTGAAATTTTTCATACAAATTTTTCAAAGCTTTATATCTTCGTAATTATATTATAAATTGCAAATATTATATGATACGCGATATCTAGATTTTCTAAACTATTTTTCCATATATAAAATATTACTTTTATTAATTGCGTTTACGCGTATTGTGCGTCAAACGTTTGTATGGACTGAAACCACCTTAATACGCCAGTAATTTTAAACATCTCAGGTCGCAATAAATTGTACTGAGCTGCTTTTTTGGGAGGTTGTTAGGATAGATACCAGTAATATAAAACCAAATTTGTAGCTTCGAAAGACCTGTGCTAACCAAGTGGTGCTCGAAAAACCTCGAATTTTTCGGACTTTTTTCAGGTTTTGACTTATAACTTCTAAATGGTGCATTTGACATAAAAAAAATTCAAGACGTGTTTAAAGCAGACAAAATTTTCTATAAATTTAATTCAATTGCAGCTCTGTAAGTTAAATAAGTCTTGAGATACAGCACGTTAAACATTGGCAATTTTTCCCAAAAAGTTCAAAATTGTAGTTTTAGCCGTCTTCCGAACAGGATATCGGCTAAAATACTCATTCTACGAGGTAAATTATAAGAAATTAATTTGGAAAGCAGTTATATAGCTTTAATTTAAGCATAAATTTAACTCTGTACAGTGATTAGTTCCTTTGTTATCAGGAAAAAAAACTAAATAAAAGGGGATTAGGTTTTAAAAAAAAATTGAGCCTTAGGCATTGCAAGAATTTTTTAAAGGACAAAAATACATAACTTAGTAGGAAATGGTTTATATCATCCAAAATGAAATTAAGAATAATTAATAATCTATCTATACTATAATAAAACTGTAAATGTTTGTTTGTTTGTTTGTTCGCGCATCACGTGAAAACTACTAGACCGATTTTAATTAAACTTTTTGTATTTGAAACCTTATGACTAGACGTATAAACTGAAATATATTTGATCTCGCTACCATGACGAGTGCCGGTGCGGACGAAGTCGTGGGCAAATCTAGTGCTATTATTAAACTGAAAATGTTTGTTTGTTTGTTCGCTCATCACGCGAAAACTAAAAGACCGATTTTGATGAAACATTTGTTGTCTGCAAGCTTATGGTTAGACTTAAAATTTGGTATACCATTTATTTTGCTACGATGATCAGAACTTGAACCCGTGCGGATGAAGTCGCGGGGAAACTAGTACTTAATTACAAAAGTATATAAAAACGAGAGTTTTCCCACGACTTCGTCCGCACGGGTACCGGTCATTGTAGCAAAATAAATTATATACTAGAGATTGGTCTAATCATAACCTTTCAAATGCAATAAGTTTCATCAAAATCGGTTTAGTAGTTTCCGCGTAATGCGCGAACAAACAACCATTTACAGTTTTATAATTCTTCTTATCGTGTGGGCAGAGCCCTGGTGTTAGAGTTTTTTCAGACCACCTTACGGCCTCTGACGTGGTTTTTATGTAACGACAATTATACCAGTGATAGTAGCCGGGACCAACGGCTTAACGTGCCATTCGAAGCACGGAATCATCTTTCTTTTCAGACAATCAATTGATTCAGCCTGCAATGTCTTAATCAACTGGGGAAAAACGCACAAAGTGACATTTCACTAGGTGTCCCGTGGGAATCGAACCCACGACCTCCGTGTTGAGTAGGGATTGCAATCCGGATAATCCGTTATCCGAAATATCCGGATATCCGTGCATTTCAGATGAGTTTTGAAATCCGGATTTAAAATTAAAATCTGGATTTTACGAACATTTTTTTGGCAGGCTTGAACAGTATTATTTATTGATGTTCAGGCATCTGGTTTTGTTGCCTTTCGTCAATATCCGCAAAATTAGCTGTTTCTCTACTTTGTGTCTCGTTTTCACTTAATTCTGCGCAGCTATTTTATCAAAATAAACCTGGGTAATTTTCAAATAACAACAGAACCCGAACGGTTCCGAGGCCTGAGCTTCGATGAGTAGTTCTGCATTTACTAGAACTCATACAATTACATGAAAGCCCTACAGGATATCCACTACGCAGTAACAGTCCGATTTCTTGAAAAGTCAGGGAAGCTCATTGCTCAGGGCGAATCAAAAATGTATTTCGTAATTTTGAGCTCGCTTAGCTCGATCAATTTTGTTTTATTTGCACTCAGACACTGGGCTCTCTCTGCAGCCTGGGAATTTTCCTGGGAATTTTAGAGCTCACTTTGCTCATTGCAGCTTTTGTTTTATAAACAAATCAACTCTATGTCGGCATGAGCTCCACAATTGATTTATATAATGTAGAAAAATCATGAGCTTGCTTTGCTAGCTTTTGCTTCATCCATAAATTGCCTCCATTTCAGCATGAACTGGAAATCTCGAGCTCTCTTCACTCGCTCCTTTTTTAGAACGTACTGCACTGATCTTATTTATATTGCTGTTTAATCTCGAGCTCGCTTCGCTCGCTCCTGAGTAGACAAGTTGCTGTAAAATCACGAGCTCACTTCGCTCGGTCCAGAATTCTATGAAATCTCGATCTCGCTTCACTCGCTCTAGGTTTTGGATCGTACATCATTTCATAGTGTAGTTAAATCTTGAGCATGTTTTGCTCGCTCCAAGATTTAAATCTTATTACACAGATTTCACTATAGTGCAGTAAACTCTCGAGCTCGCTTCGCTCGCTCTTGGCTACGATTGTATCACAAGGACCTAGACACATTGCAGTAAAATCTCGAGCTCACTTAGCTTCGCTCGCTCCAGAATTTAGTGAAATCTCGAGCTCGCTTCACCCGCTCTAGGTTTTGGATCCTATAGGTTTTCATAGTGTAGTAAAATCTCGAGCTTGCTTTGCTCGTTTCAGATTTAACCCCTGGGAAAAAATCATTGCTACGCCTATGATGGACATATAAAATGCTTATAAATAATTTCAAACTTGCTTCACTCTTTCCAAAGTTTATACTTTGTGTTTTTTTGGTTACATATTTTAACCGAAACAGCTCTGTAAAACTGATTTATAGTCCTGAAAATTATCGAGCTCGCTTTCATTGATTTAGTACTGCACACTACACAACAACGGATACACAACACTAACTAAATAAATAACCCCACTTATTAGCTCACTTAGCTCGCTCCAGGAGTGCGCTTTTTGAAACTCAAACTTTGAACTCAGTAGTTGAAAATGTAAATATTACTATGAAGACGAGCATCTTTCTACTGCTGATTTGACATTAAAAAATCATACTCCAGCGATTTTTGAAAGTCGAATCATCAGTAGAAAGATGCGTATCTCCATACATTTTCAACTGCTGAGTTCAACGTATGAGATACAAAAACTGCACTCCAGGACTTCATATAGTTATCTACTATAATACCATGTAAGTACTTGATTTATTATTGAACTTATGAAATAAGAAGCGTCAGTTTTTTAGTCATATAAAATATTGTTGCAGGGGGTAGCGGTTCCAAAAGATTCAACGGGTTCCGTCCTGTATACATACACTTTTGCCGGTGCACACATGCAGAAAAGGTTTATATGTGAGTGGTGCACAATGTTGTGATGTCACAGCAATGAAATAAAACATTTGTAGGGAGACTAAAATGTTGAACATAAATTTCAAAGCACACTCTTTAATTAAAAAAGTAGCCCTCGCGATATTTAAATGTTTTTAATTGTTCATATTCTCTCTAAAAGTTGTATTTGTCTAGTCTTTCTGGCTAAAAAGTGTTTTATAACGTTGGACATTTTATAATTGCTCTAGCAACACGTGTCACTAAAGGTTTCATGCTGAATATAGCCGGAAAAATCAGAAAAAGAAAATTGTCATGTCGTCATGTCATGGTCATGTCACCACTTGTCACAAAGGAAAACCGTGTTTTACATTTAAAATTGTGTATTTTAGAGACTTAAATTACCCTCTACGCAAAAATAAGAAATATTTAAGCGTAATCCTGCATAACAACAAAATGTCTACAGACTCCTACAGAAAATGTAGTAAATGCGGATCAACACCGATCCAAGATGGGTTCTTATCTTTTCATAGATTTCCAAAAGTTGGAAAAACTGCGGTTGAACGGTATTACCTAATAATAAATAAATTATTTTCACAATACCTAGATACATATTTGTCAACTTTTGCTTTATGTACTGGTACTCTACTCTATATCATCTATATGTATAATAGGTTGCATTAGGTATGAATTATGACTTATAGGTACATAGTATTATTTGATTTAGTTTAGTTTAGTTTCATCTACAAGTTTTAGTAGTCTTAGGGCTCCGCTTTGCTGCCACTTACGAGCGACACTTTGCTGTCGCCGTGGGTCGCAAGAGCGTCGCGCTCATAATACACTTTACGGCCGCGCGACGGTCGCGCGACCCTCCGCGACACATGGCGACCGCAAAGTATCGCTCGTCTGTAAACGCTCTTAGGCCGAGATGAGACGATTTTGAAGTCAAAGTTCGAACTAAGTAGCATCAAAAAAGTATGGATTTACATACAGGAGTCCGAACTAAGACTTAAAAAACGTATCTGAATCTCGACCTTACACCCTTACATATTATTTCGTGTCATATTAAGGCTCTCCCACACAGGTGCAATATTATCGCGAGTGTTTTTGCGATTTTGCGTCCTGTGTTCTTCCACACAGGTTTTTGCGATTAATGGTTTGTTCCCATAGTATAAGATATTCAGTTTAATGGGTAGAGTCTTAGTTTAAAAGCATGCCAATGATTTTAATGTCACCCTGTAGTTTTTATATAAAGCCAAACTTTTATTTTACTTAAAAAGCTATAAGTAAACGCAGGACCGGGCCATATTTTGCTGGTTTTTAGAAGCTATCTGCTTGTTATTTGAAAGACATACTTATTATTGAAAATGTGGCAATGATCTTCAACATCTCGGATTTAGGTATTTGCTATGAAGTATATTTCTGATTTTTCTATAAAACACATATGAAACCCGTGTTCAAAGGAAAGTAAATATTGGAAAAAATCTGTATTATGTGCATCTTGTTCATGAATTAGCGCATAATTGGTTGTACCAATTAACATTTTTGTTAGTTTTGTTTCACTCTACACGTATTACTAAGTTTCATTCATGTACAGGTCCTCTAAATCTGGGTCTCAAATTACATGGCCGTCTGCCAAAATTCTTGACAAATTAATTATTAAATATTTTTAATATTTTATTTTTATTTATTTTTTATTTTTTACGTAACAAAAATTAATAAGAAAAATAATTAAATAAATAAGTAAATTAATAAGTTTGGATATTTACAGCATTAACTATGTACAACTTAAGGCTAAATATAAAGATAAAATAAATATTTATTATATTAATATAATATAAAATATTAATAAATATACTTAGTTAAAAATATTAATATACATAATTAAAAATAAAAACAAATAAAAATAATTGACGGAGAAATGAGCTACTATATCGAGCACGACTTCCGTTCGACTTACACTAAACAGAAGACGTGCTCGAAAAAAATTACCTATGTTGAAAGGTTGAAACCATGATAATTCGATTCTACCCTGGATTCTAAACAAACTAGTTTCTAGTTTTGCGTTAATTCATTAAACGTTGTGTAAGTTGAAGTGTTGAAGTCACTTTTACTTGCGACGCACACCATTGTGTAGACAATATTAAGGCAGGTTTATACGATGACAATTTCGCGGCGCCAATTCTTTCGCACGAAAAAAAAGCACGGCAGGCGGTCGTTCGCAATTTGTTCGCATGCGAATGGATTTGCTAGAGAAAAGCGTGCCAGCGATTAGCACGACGTGTTTACAGGAGTCGAAATAAAATAAGCGCGGGGGAGCGCGTCCCTGTACCGACTGATCTGCGCGCGTTGTGCGACACCCCTGGGCCTCGCACACCGCTAAGCTGATCTACTATAGTTTTTATTACACTATAACCATGTAGTCATCAATAGCCATTGATTTCAGAACGAGAGCTTGGGCGAAGTTTTGCTGGCCAGAACAGGACTGGTCATCAGTGGATTCACTAAATCTGCTTCATAAAAATGGAAAAGTGTTATGTAAAAGACACTTTAAAGACAATACTAACTAAAATTGCTTCGAGTAAGTTGTTTGTTTCATTTTTACCCGACATAAATAATAAACTACAAGTCGTTCTTTCCGTGCCGGGCCGATGCGAGCCGGTACGAGTAGGTCTGAATCGTCCCTTAAGCCGTAGTGTGACTTAAGGCAACCTTACCCTATAATCTTTTGATTGCATTGACTTAGGAGAAGCTTGCATTTTTTACATCTCCAAGAAATTTTACATCTCAGTATTTGATATTCATTTCAACTTTCATGGTTGCTCATCCCGTCTCGTGTCAAAATCATAATTATTCTATCGAGATATTTAGAACTATTTTTTTCTTTTTTAATGGCTTTCGGCAAATCCCTCATTTTAGTGTCAGTGGGATACCTACCTTGTGAATTTAATAAAAAAATTAATTACAGATGAACTTCCTGCGGAGGCGCACGCTACAGCCACGCTGTTGAATAAATTTGACCAATTATTCGACGCTCTAAATGCTGACAGTCCGGACTTGCGTGGAGGGAAGAAATATTCAACAAATATTTCTCAGCGATCGCCTCATGCAGAGCTATTTCGGGAAATGAGAAAATTTGTCTCTGATATGAAGTTTATTGGCTCCAAGTCACCTCCACCATCTCAAGAAGGCTGGATTCGCACAATGAACGCTGTGGATAGGCTATGGAAAAATTTGCAAGCTTTAGGTTTGAAGACCCTTTCCACGCGTCGCCTCAATCAGGATCCACTGGAGAACTGCTTTGGATGAATACGCTATCACTGCGGATCCAATGATAATCCAAATGTCGGACAGTTCATATCAGCAATAAAAACTGCCATCATAAACAATCTACGTCATAGTAGTTCTAAGAAAAATTGTGAGGATGACACGGCTATCCTTAATGATAAGTTAAAAAAGTTTTTACTGTCAAATATGAACAATACAGCATATGCTGACGACTATATTCCCCGAGGAGTTAGTCAGAGATAATCTGAAACTTCAGAACATCCATGTTTCACTAACAACACGTCATGAACAATACGTCTGACGATATTTGTGATGAAGAAGCAAACATTGAATTAGATCCACTGATTGCTGATGCAACCGAAGCTTTAGAGCAGGCATCCCCTGAGGCTCAGGCATGTGCCTATGTGTGCGGATTTATTTTCAAAAAATTAAAAACTATTGGATGCACCAGTTGTAAAAACACATATTTGTCCTCTAATGCTACTTCATCATACGACAACATTAATTTGTTTGTTAGTTTCAAGGAGTATGACACAATGCACAACAGCTTGAAATATGTCAGTAAAACTTTTGTTCACTGCGTCGAAATATGTTCCTCAGTAGTAAATACCACATTAAAGTTAGAGGTGTGGAGAAAAGGGATAAAAAAAACATGCATGTTGGCGCTGTCACAGGTTGATATGGGATTTTTGAAAAATTGTCATCAACACTTTCTCCAAAACAAATATCATATTATGGTTTCAACGTTTTATATGTGTTAAAAGATACATAACATTAAAAAATAGAGTTTGGTGAGGAGGAAAGATCGAAGGCCTTAGAAAGAAAAATGCGTATATTAAGAAATAACTAATATTACCTTGTAAGTTGTATATTTACCTATCTAAACTATTATAAAACTGTAACAGAAGTGTGTCTGTACATCGAAGATATTTACAAAAAAAATTAGGTACGACATGGTTTTTAGGCTTCCCTGATTCCAAATCACCAATTTTTGGATTTTTTGTCTGTCTGTTTGTTTGTTGTTTATTTGTTTGTTTGTTTGGGTGTTTGTTTGTTTGTTTGGGTGTTTGTTTGTTCGAGTTTCACGCAAAAACTACTGAACCGATTTTGATGAAACTTTTTTGGTTTGATAGCTTATCATCTGACTTAAAATCTGGTATATATAATTTATGCGGACGAAGTCGCGGGTAAAAGCTCGTATTGTATAATGATACTATATAAGTTGAGCGAAAGGCTAGCCACCTATCAACACTTTACACGTCATTTCATCTTTTAAAACCGTAAAACTCCGTCACTTCGCCTGCATACGATGTGAGTATGTCTGGAATTTAGTTCCGAATTTGTTCTATCGAATCCAATTAGAATTAAAATTTGTTCCGTCAAAATGGAAGAAGGGCATTGGTTTGAAAAAACCTCCAGCCAGCGGTATACTTTTTATTTTATAAGTCACTGGAACTCCAAATGGGTATCGAACTGTAGTTCTACTATCCTTTATTACGTTCTAAATGAAACTAGTGATTAGTTCTGGTACTAAATTATTCGGTTCTAAGAGCCGGGGGCGCACAACTATATACTAGTCCTTGAGGGCATCGAAACCACTTGAGGAGAAAGTTGTGTTAACCCTCTAATGCATACGAAGCCAAATATGGCCTCTGAACGAAATCATTTTTTATTAAAGGATATTTATTGAAAATTATCAAGTTACTTACGTTACGTATTTTCGTACGTTACTTACGTACGTTAGTTACGTATTTTCTGCATAATCCACTTGCAGTATATGATGGACTTTATTATATCTATCTTCTATGCTAATGCTTCAACTGGCCAAAATCATCAAGTTATACTTGTTAAAATACCTACAGTTTGATTTTACCAGGTACTTAGAGTGAGACTAATCTGCATATAAAATTTAATTATAATATATTGACATCTAAAGATTTTAATAAGATTTTAGAAATATTGGCAAAATCTTTGCAATTTAGTTATTATAATTTATATGCCTATTTTTACAGTAACAAGTTGCGAATTTCCCTTTCTTCCTTTGGGAAAGTTGTTCAGTATCACGGGTACAATAACCCCAATTAAATTAACGCAACTGTTTACCTTAACACACTGTATATTTATTTTAAAAAAATAGAAACATTCACTCACAAATAAGTTTTACGAAAAAGTCGCAAGTCCAGAAACGAATAACTAGACAAGCCAACAATATCTGTCTACATGCGCCACACATTAATTATGGCAAAAAGAACGTTATACAACAAGCTATACAACAACCTGACGTACCTAAGGATATTAAAGATATTTAATCCTATCCGTTGTTCAAAAAGAAATTGAAGTTCAACATTTTTAGAAATTTCACTGTATTTTGAGATCCTCTAATATATCCTCTATCACGAACAATGGACATTGCGATTTCTATCAAGAAAGTAAATTTAGATATCTACATAATAGGTCCTTGACCGTAGTCCATAACCAAAACCATGTAAATTTTTCTCATACCCTCAAAATGTAATTATTATTTCATGGCGTGCGATTTTTGAATCTCATACGTTGAACTCAGCAGTTGAAAATGTATGCAGATACACATCTTTTAACTGCTGATTTTTACTTTCAAAAATTGCGCCCCTGGAGTATGATTTTTGAATGTCAAATCAGTAGTAGAAAGATGCGTATCTCCACTAGAGTTGTAAATGCTACGTAGCCTACCACTGCCTACGGTAGTCTACCGGTAGACTATGGTAGACTACCGATTCATACCGTAGATTATGTAGATTTCAAATAAAAAATCGTCGATTTATTTTGAAAAAAAATTTGATTTTTGTTCATGTAATATGTACAATGAGAAAGTACTAATCAATACAAATTAATTAATATTATGTAAATATTTTAAAATGTCAACAAAAGACGATTTTAAACTTAAAAGATTTTAAATTGTCATTAGGCTATAAATTGCCCCTCTTTTCGGACATGAAGGTTTCCTCACGATGTTTTCCTTCACCAAAAAGCCAACGATAATTCTTTGAAACCGTCCGTACCGACATGAAATATAAATTATAAAAACCACATTTCAGTAGTACGTACGTGCCCTGGGGATCGAACCCATACCCCTAGGAGCTAGGCTATCGTGGCTTAGTGCATAATATCACATTTTAAACAACCTTTTATAAAATAGTGTATTTCAATGTCCTTTTTTCGCGTTCTAGATTGATTTTTACTTTCTCTAAAATTATTGCCGAAGCTCTCTTAGCTTATTTATCACAAATAATAAATGGCAGTCGCCTTAAATATTGTAAAATGGCCAAAATTTCGACGACTGGATAATCTACAATTGCTACCGTAGCTTATGTAGCCTACCGGTAGTCTACCTCACGATTTGGATTTCTACGGTAGATTTACAACTCTAATCTCCACAGTAATTTTGACATTTTCAACTGCTGAGTTCAAAGAATGAGTTTCAAAAATCACACTTCTGGTATCAAAAATATTGATTATTTTTGTTTCAATTACTTACTTCAGTTTATTAATTAGTGAAGAACTATTGTCTTATTTAATTTTGTGTTTTCCATTGCATTGTTTCATTAGAATTTAAGGTTTTATGGTAAATGGTCAAAAAAGCATGGTTTCGCATTAAATATTTCGTTGTCATTTTTTTTTTTTTTTTTTTTTTTTTTTTTATGTGTGATAGGTAAGCATTTGACCCCAATCTCACCTGATGTTGAGTGATGATGAGGCCGAAGATGTAGCATGCTTACCTAGAAAGATGCCTATTCACTCTCGCCTTGAAGAGGCCCAGGTTGTATTGCTCAGGGAACAGGTCCGCAGGCAGGGCATTCCACTCCTTAGCCGTGCGCATTATAAAAGAAGAAGCAAACTTCTTCGTGCGAATTGCTGGTAGGTCAACGACATAGGGGTGGAAACCCAGTCTGCGTCTCGTCCCCCGCAGATGAAAGGGAGACGGTGGTATCAGATCGTGTAATTCAGTCGCACACTCTCCGAAATATCCGTCATATCAATACTAAGGTGAAAAATCCTCAATAATTAAGGGTGTCCGGCCTTTTTACCCAAATGTCCGGCCAAACTGGCTGGTCTGTCCGGCTATTCGGTTTTAAGACCTGGCAACTCTACTCGCATCGTTCTAGGACGTGGGGGTCTCGCTGACTGTAGCCACATGTAAGTTAAGACGCAGTTTGGAGTTGGAGGCCCGGGCCTCCGGTTCTGGGACTGCAGTTTGAAGTTAGAGGCCCTGTACATGTACGTTGATCATTGAAAGTCAAAGAAAAAACTAGAGTCCAAAATATTGCTAATTTGCGAGCTCGTTTCGCTCGCTTAATCTTTTTCAACTTGTTATGCAAAAAGCAATTATGCTAACTATGTTTCATACAAATTCTTACATTCAGCCTTGATTTCGCCTGGAAATCGAGTTATAATGTAAAATCTTGAGTTCGCTGAGCTCCGCTCGCTCCTGGTTCTAAATCATAATGCAATACCTAACCTCATTAATTATTATACCTAACTTCAGTAAATTCTCAAGCTTATTTGGGTTTGGGTAGTTGAGTTGGGTAATCTCGAACTCACTTAGCTTCGCCAGAATTCAGTGAAATTTCGAGCTCGCTTTGCTCGCTCTAGGTTTTCGATCCAGTAAGTTTTCATAGTGAAGTAAGATCTCGATCTGGCTTTGCTCGTTCCAGATTTTAGGTCATAAAATAGATTTTATTGCAACGACCAAACCTGCCTGCGTAACATGACAGAGGTGAGAGCGACACAGGTCACTTCTAAACGTCAAGATGGCGTTAACCTGTGTCGCTCTCACCTCTGTCATGTTACGCCGGCAGGACCTGGCTCCCCTGGGAACAATTTTATTATTGCTTGTGCAAGAGGGGTGTGCCAATGTCAAGTTTTTGCCCCGAGTCGGAAAAATCGTAGATCTATCCGGGGCTGTATAATGATGGTTGAGTTAGGTTTATTTTTTTAATATTAATGATGCCCATGCCCTTCAATAATAATAATGCTTATCAGGCTTAGTAATAGCTTATTAATAACAATGCTTAGGTACCTATTAATATGGTGGAACTTAGATTACATATTTTTAGATAACATGAACAACTTTAAATCAAAGATTGTTTTGCGAAGACCAAAAAAATGGTTGTGTTAAATACTTAATATCTTAAGAAGCATTTTCATTGAGTAAACGATCTCTTGGTTTGAGTTTGAATAAACTGATTTTGATTAAATTTTGATGTAGTATTATTTTTATTTTGAGAATATTAATATTTATTTACATAACAAAATATTCTCCATTCAGATTATTATTAATATTAATTAATAAAATTCATAGCAGGCTTTAACTTCAATAGATGATGGTAATAGCCATAGTAGTATCCATGGCTAAATTTAAAATTAAGGTTGATCGTTATGTTCTGTCCGCTAAATTATATGTTTTTAGATTGTTAGTCTTGAAACTTCCATAAAAATATGTTTTATTGCAGAGTTGAAATTTTTCAAGAATTTTAAATTTGGCGGACAGCATTGTAACGATCAATCTTTTAATGACAAGACGTAAGGTCCATATTTGCATATCCTGCCACTGTCAGTTCCTCAGAATTCCTTGTGGAAAAAAACGCGCTAGTAGTATCGGATAATCAGTGTATTTCAAATCTTTTTGTTAGTACGTTACACTTCTTCTCTCGGTAGAGAGTAGTTATATTCCTTGAAAAGATTATAACAATTATAGTTTATATTGATACTGTCACGGCCGCTGTCAAATGTCAAACGTAAAGAAGGCATTCGAAAATTCGGCCGGCTCATTAACAACCGCCGTGGTCTTACGGTCTAAGGTTCCGCCTCCCATGCTGGGGGGTGACGGTTCGAATCCGATCCGCGCCAAAAATATTTCTAGATTTTTGTGTTTTTAGAAATGTTCTAGAAGGAAGAGAGAGAAGGAATATTTAAAAAGGGACAAAAGGTGAACGTGTCTAGGAACTTCGAGAAAGGAGGCGAAATTACGAATATTTGAAAAGAACCAGAAAAGTGGGCGTGTCTTCGATCGGTTTCGAAAAAGGAACGCGGGGTTAGAACTATCTGGAGGAAAACAATCGAGTAAAGAAAAGAAGATCGAAAAAGGGTAGACTGGAATATTCTGCGGGATATAAAAAGCGGCGAGTTCGCGGTCAGAGATCAGTACTTGATTTAACAGTGAACAGTGCGAAACAAAAGGAAGAAAAGTAAAAGTGGAAAAGTACTAGTGAAGAGAAACGTGCTAAGAGTGGAACAGTGAGTAGATAGTGTCAGTGTAGTGCGTGACGTCATAGTGTCGGTGTAGTACGTGACGTCATAGTGTCAGTGTAGTGCGTGACGTCATAGTGTCGTACGTCTTGACGTCATAGTGTCGTACGTCGTGACGTCATAGCCGTGACGCGTGTCGTGTCGTCACAGTAGTGACGTAGTGGACTGTGAACAGTGACAGTAAGTGGTGCACGGGGAATCCCTGCGAGGAGGACCCGGTGAAGTGAACCGTTTAGGGGAACCTCTGCGAGGTGGACCGTTTGTAAGTGTATCCCAAATAAACTCTGTAAAATTGGACTTAGCGTTTCACTCCAATCCCGGAACCCGTAGCTCGTAACAATACCTACAAGTGGTTTAATTTATTTATCATAATTATCATTCATTTATCATAATAGAATGTAAAATTATAACTAAAATATTAAATCAACCAATTATTGTTCTCAAAATCCGAAATATCCGGATTATCCGGATTGGTCCCAAATCCGTTGACTAAAATCCGGATATCAGAATCTTAACGGATTTGCAATCCCTAGTGTTGAGAGCCCAATGCTCTTAACCATTAGACCACGGAGGCAGTTTCATAATAGTATAGATTATTTTGGTAGTTTGGGGGACCTGAACGTGATGTGATGGTGGAAAAAATACACAATACCTACAATGAAAATTATAATTTATTTGTTTCTTGTAATAAATTACTAACTAAGGGGCTGTTTTTAGGGCTCCGGAGACTCTTCTGTGGTCAGATCTAGTAGTAAAGATTCGTCGAATTCATCTCCTTCATGCGTCTCATCCATGGCTAAGGGAGTAGTATTCAGGCAGGTCTTCCCTTGACAAACATTGCAGAGAGCCGAGCATTTCAGCACTGCTCTCTAGCAGGATCATTATCTTCCTCCGCAGTCCGCACCCTTTCTGGCACTTGCATGATAGGAATTTCAGAAGGGTTAGCGGTCAGCCCCTGCCTGATCACTCCAAGTTAGTGCATGGGCTCTTTCTCTATCCCCAACCACTTCTGCACTTGGGGATTCTTTAGGAATGTAAGGCCTCTTCGGTGGGGGGCAGAAGAGCGGGGCGGGCTTAATAAATGACTCCGGAACGGTGTTGGTACATAATTATGAGTACCTACGTACTTAATAAATGATAAAATTCTGTTCGCTCACGGGCCGCATCAGGAAGCCGTTCTTAAAATTAGATAGAGCCGCAAGAAAATGTAGTGAGAAGTCTCATGCATGTTTGACATTCCTGCTTTAAAATATCGAATTTATAAATGTAATGTCATTTTTATAACATTAAATAGATAACTTTGCAGTATTAATATGAATTGACAATAGGAGCTCCATTTCCAAAAAAAATGAATTTCCTTAATTTTTCGTTAATGTTGGCTGTACAAGATTCAAAATATACTTAAATTAAAGCTTAGTAGCTGCTTTACAATTTCATTTCTTATAATTTTCCTCGTAGAATAAGTATTTTAGCCGGTATCCTGTTCGAAAGACGCAAAAAACTTCAATTTTGAACTTTTTGGGAAAAATGGCGAATGTTTGAAGTATTGTATCTCAAGACTTACTAAACTTACAGAGCTGAAATTAAATTCAAATTACAGATAATTTTATCTTCTTTAAAAACGTAGAAAATAATGTTTGTGTAAGACGCACCGTTTAGAAGTTATAAGTCAACCCCAGAAAAAAGTCAGAAAATTTCGAGGTTTTTTAAGCACCATTCGGTTAGCACAAGTCTTTCGAAGCTGCAAAATTGGTGTTATGCTACTGGTATCTACCCTAACAACATCCCAAAAAATCAGCTCCGTGCAATTTATTGCGACCTAACGCGATTTTTATGTCTAAGGTTACTGGCGTATAAATTAGCATGTTTATTTTAAATCTATCAAATTTGATAATATATTGTCACGAACGCTGTCAAACGTTAGACGTAAGAAGGCATTCAAAAATTCGGAGGGTGTATTAACAATCGCCGTAAGGTCCCGCCTCCCATGCTGGGGGGTGACGATGACGGTTCGAATCGAATTGTTTTTGGACAAGAACAAGAAGAGAATGAGGAATGTGGAGCCTCGTGGCAGGCACAAACGCGACGCGCGAAACCACGCGAGACGTGTACTCGGGTCAGTTCCTGCAACGTGACTCCTCGCGTATTTTATTGTTTTTGAGTTCCGATTACCTAAACGTAGAAGTCGAAAGGCGTGGCATTCTATGATGAGCATTGTAAAACATCAAAGAGCATAATTTTATAGAATAACTGATTGTAAATCAATATTACTGATCCAAATAAACTGCATCTCAGCATATTTATGTATTTTTTTAACATTACTTTATTCAGCCACTTTTCGGTATCTAGCTACTTTTTGGGTACGGTTTAGCTACTTGATCTGGAGGTAAGGTGGCAACACTGCCGCTTCATAGATAAACAATTACCTACTTTCAAATTCAAAGTATGAGAAATGAATAATCATGATGTCCCAGGAAGTTTTAGTTTGTGGTCACCTTGCTTGGTTTATTTGAGCAGAATAATCGAAGCTGTTTTTCTCATTTTCCACGCCGTTAATCCAGGATCTGAAATTGGTAAGATTTAGTAGAACTTTTTTACTAAATATTTGCGGCTTTGCATTATTGTAGGTGCTATTTTCATTGTTTTACAAATGATTTGTTATTTTGAAACGTGTGGATTGAGGGATCACAATTAAATGCCAATTACATAGAATGAGGACATATTTGCTATGTATTCTTTCTTTTACAAATTTCCTTACAGTTTTTACTAAAAGTTAAACGCAAATAATATTGATTTATTTAATAAATTAACGATAAAATGCTATCATTAAAAATGTCATGTGTGTGGATTGAGAGCTCAGTGAAAAGGCTTTGTAATTTTTTGTGTAGGATGCTGTGTATCATGTTATATGGTAGATTCGTTGTAAATAAAGTACTACTAAAAGTCTGTAAGCAAAAACTTGGTTTAAACTTAATACTTTCCCAGATGTAGAAGGTCCTCTGTGAGGATTGAGGGATCACACGTTTTAGGTTATATCTTTTTAATTATCGCTTTACAAATTCCAGGACGCAGTTTTACAATTGTTTTACAACTACTACTTCTTCTTCTTCTTATCGTGTGGGCAGAGCCCTGGTGTCAGAGTTTTTTCAGACCGCCTTTCGGCCTCTGACGTGGTTTTTATGTAACGACTACTACCACTAGAGATTGTAGCCGGGACCAACGGCTTAACGTGCCATCCGAAGCACGGAATCACTTTTCTTTTCAGACAATCAGGCGATTCAGCCTGCAATGTCCTAACCAACTGGGGAAAAACGCACAAAGTGACATATCACTAGGTGTCCCCCGTGGGAATCGAACCCACGACCTCCGTATCGAGAGCCAATGCTCTTAACCATTAGACCACGGAGGCAGTACAACTACTACTAAAACCTATAGTACTTTATTTCCGAATTCAAGATGTGATCTCTCAGTGCACACACACATGCTAAACCGTACCCAAAAAGTAGCTAGATACCTAAAAGTGGCTGAATAAAGTAATGTTAAAAAAATACATAAATATGCTGAGATGCAGTTTATTTGGATCAGTAATATTGATTTACAATCAGTTATTCTATAAAATTATGCTCTTTGATGTTTTACAATGCTCATCATAGAATGCCATGCCTTTCGACTTCTACGTTTAGGTAATCGGAACTCAAAAACAATAAAATACGCGAGGAGTCACGTTGCAGGAACTGACCCGAGTACACGTCTCGCGTGGTTTCGCGCGTCGCGTTTGTGCCTGCCACGAGGCTCCACATTCCTCATTCTCTTCTTGTTCTTGTCCAAAAACAATCCCTGAGATTGGGATAGATTCTCCCAATAAACTACACTTAACTGATTGTAAATCAATATTACTGATCCAAATAAACTGCATCTCAGCATATTTATGTATTTTTTTAACATTACTTTATTCAGCCACTTTTCGGTATCTAGCTACTTTTTGGGTACGGTTTAGCTACTTGATCTGGAGGTAAGGTGGCAACACTGCCGCTTCATAGATAAACAATTACCTACTTTCAAATTCAAAGTATGAGAAATGAATAATCATGATGTCCCAGGAAGTTTTAGTTTGTGGTCACCTTGCTTGGTTTATTTGAGCAGAATAATCGAAGCTGTTTTTCTCATTTTCCACGCCGTTAATCCAGGATCTGAAATTGGTAAGATTTAGTAGAACTTTTTTACTAAATATTTGCGGCTTTGCATTATTGTAGGTGCTATTTTCATTGTTTTACAAATGATTTGTTATTTTGAAACGTGTGGATTGAGGGATCACAATTAAATGCCAATTACATAGAATGAGGACATATTTGCTATGTATTCTTTCTTTTACAAATTTCCTTACAGTTTTTACTAAAAGTTAAACGCAAATAATATTGATTTATTTAATAAATTAACGATAAAATGCTATCATTAAAAATGTCATGTGTGTGGATTGAGAGCTCAGTGAAAAGGCTTTGTAATTTTTTGTGTAGGATGCTGTGTATCATGTTATATGGTAGATTCGTTGTAAATAAAGTACTACTAATAGATTAAGAGGGGACCGTTGGCAACCCTACCTCATCGAGTAACAAGATGCGACCTACCTAGGGTGTAGCACATGAGAAAGGTACGTCTTAAAGTACAGGGTTGCCTGGGCGTAACCTGGAGCGTTTTGTACAGTGAGCAAAAAAGTGGGTATTTTTTTTTGGTGTCAATTACCTCATCGGGTAACAAGTTGGTATATAGTAAATTCGATAGAGCTCATCAAGAAGTGCCAAAATATACATTGCCTCGCGTAGTCCTGGGACTTTCTCGAGTCGGCCTGATTTTAGAGTGGCAAAAAATTCAAAAAATTTCCTCATCTAGTAACAAAATGACACTTATGCCATTTGATAGCTCTAGTCATCCTATTAATTATTAATAAAGGTTGCCGGCCCTATACCTGGAACTTTTCTTAGTCGGCCGAGTTTTATGTTCGAATGTAAATACTGATTGATGCTACAACGTCGTGGAAATGAGTCCAATGGATGGTTTAGAGATTGGTGGCATATAGTGATCGATTGTAGGTATTAATTTGGAGGGACACAACCTTGAAAATTTTGTACAGTTAGCAAAAAAAGAATTTAACTTTGCGTTTTCTGAGAGTTCTATTACCTCAACCGCAGTTGAACCCATAAAGACTTATGTTCCTTATCAGTAAGAGAATCGAATGGGATGAAAAAAAAAGTTTAGTGAAAATTGTGGTTTTTGTCGATGACTGTACATTTTTTCAAAATCGGTGAATGCAGAAGTAAAACTCTTCAAAAGATAGGGTTAGTCTCCTAAGAACGTTTTCTTGTAGCTATAATGCTTCTGGTAGCTGCCTTTTGTGTCCCATCTTTACTTTCCACCCTGTATATTAAATTTAATAATTATGTTATCAAAAACCGGTGCGAAAACAGACAAAAAACGGTAAGAGGTGGTCCGCAAGATATTTGAAGAATAGGTATTTAAGAGATCTATTACTGTCGCGCTATTTCTGAGCAACCGAGCTACCAGTGCGAAAGTGACAACTGCTGCGCGGACCGATTTTACCTACATAAAATGGACAAAATCACGGTTTCGTATTCCCGTTTCCTCCTCCACAACTAAACCGAGTTTAATAATTCTTTCAAGAAACAAACAAGCTAAGCTTATAAAAGAAGATTGGCAGATTTGGACCCAGCCATTTTTTACGAAAACTAAAAGCCATTCAGGCCAGGACGGCGGTCATAATTATTATAAACAGAAAAAATTAAGGCATTTTTAAAAAAAACTTCCACATCTCCAGAAGTCCGGATTCAAAAGTAGAATTTACTAGTAAAATAGACTAATCGTCCAAAAAGCAGTAGCAAAACGCAACCACGTCAGCTATTTTCATCTAATATTATCACTAAGGTAATTTCGGTCGTTACAGAACGTATTTTGCTTGGTTGATCTGATAGTGTGTGTGATTTCGTTTTCTTCCATTACCATAATATGGTACGGTTATCGTGAACTTTCATTAAAATATACACAATGAATGTGTAGAAGATTGAGTGGACTATCTAATAAGAAAGATTGATACAAAGGTATCATAAGGAGAAATACCTTTCCCCCAACTTCTACAGATTACAACTAATTAACATTTTTGTTAGTTTTGTTTCACTCTACACGTATTACTAAGTTTCATTCATGTATGGGACCTCTATGTCAGGGTCTCAAATTATATGGCCTTCCGCCAAACTTCTTTACTTTATAAGGTCTAAGTTCTTATAATTGTTTTAAAAGAGCATTTATTATGTCAATGTACCTTATATAAGAAGATTTGGCTAATATTACCTACCTTTATTCTTATAATTTGGTTGGCTAAACGTTAATAAATCCGATTTATATGGCTATAATAAGAGTCCAAAATGTTGTCTTCTTAAAGAGGCTAGTAACAGTGCTTTTTTAGATTATGACGATAAATATTACGACATATTTGTCCACTGTCGACTTCGATTAACAATATATTTTTGATCGAAGACTGTCGATATAAGAAAGACTTTTGCTATGTCAGGAGTGCGATTTTTGAATCTCATTCGCTGAGTTCAGCAGTTGAAAATTTAAAATGAATGTGGAGATATGTATCTTTCTATTGCTGATTTGACTTTCAAAAATCATACTTCAGGAGTGCGATTTTAGAACGTCAAATAAGCAGAAGAAAGATGCGTAGCTCCATAGTAATTTTGACATTTTCAACTGCTGAACTCAGCGAATGAGATTCAAAAATCGCACTCCTGTATGTTTTTTTTTATCATGTTCATAAAAGGGGTATGGGTAATATTGGCGTCATTTTTTTTAAGCGGCCGGGTACCAAATGTTACGGTTATTTTAGGGCTAATATCACCTAACATTATTATGCAAACTAAATAGTTCTGTGGTGTAACGTTTCGGAAATATTTAATTTTAAAGTTTAAAAAATTACTCTACGAAGCTCATTAATTAATTAATTAAATAAAGAAGGTTACTCATTTTGGTTTTTTTACCACTTTAATTTTAGTCTGTTTGAATTAATTTGAGTTTAAATGCTAATACGGCCAGGTGCCAAATGTAGTGGGTATTTTAAGGCTAATATTACCTTACATTATTATGCATTAAAAATTGTCCTACGGTGTAACGTTTAGGAGATATTTAATTAAGTTTAAAAGAAAAGACTCTACGAAGCTCGTTAAAAGTTACTCATTTTGTTTTTTTTTTACCACTTTATTTGTTTTTATAGCCCATAATTATTAGTTTTTAATTATTTGTGACATAATCACGTATATTTCATGTTAACGCGCCGCAATCCTCGGCTCCTTTATAGTTTCCGCTCGTCTGTTTGAATTAATATGAGTTTTAACGGTGCCAAATGTTGGAAATATTTTAAGGCTAATATCACCTTACATTATTATGCAAAAAAATGTCCGACGGTGTAACGTTTTGGAGATATTTAATTAACTTTAAAAAAAGAACTCTACAAAGTAGTGGCGATGACTGGGATTTTTTTCCCATTTGTCTCCAGCAGCGATGGAGGCCATGGCGACAACTGGGTATACACGCCGCAAACGAGTATTCCCAGTCATCGCCACTGCTTTGTCACAGCACTGGCGACAACTGGGAATATAAAACCAAAACTATAAAAACAAATAAAGTGGTAAAAAAACCAAAATGAGTAACTTTTAATTGGCTTTGTAAAGTTATTATTTTTTTTTATTTAAGATGATTTTATTTTATTTTTCCGTTTGATTTCTTTTACCGTTCCGAAACTTTCAGGGGTGGTTCAGACCATGAAACTGAATATCACGAAATCAAAAACCGGTGGACTTTGAAACACTCGTGTTTTATTTTCACTTTTACTGTCTAATTATTATTATTATTTTATGAAACTATTTTATTTTGAAATATATCACAATCACTTCAAGAATACTAAAAATGTCTGTCTCATACATTTAAGTCTACTAAGCATTGCAGTTTAGTATGGAACAGCAGATTTTTTTTCGCGATTTCATGTTTGGTCCCATAATAAAAATTGTTCAGTTTGATGGTCTGAACCACGCCTGAAAGTTTCGGAACGGTAAAAAAAATCTTCCTGTATATCTCCGAAACGTTACACCGCAAGACTATTTATTTTACATAATAATGTACGGTGATTTTAGCCCTAAAATACCCGTAACATTTGGTACCTGACTGCTTAAAAAAAAGACGCCAATATTACCCACCCCCCTCGTACCCCTTTGACGAACATGATAAAAAAAGGAAAACAAACGGAAAAAGTCTTTCTGATATTATTTTTGAAAAAATTATTAAAATCGGTTTAGTTTTGGAGGAAGAAACGGGAATACGAAACCGTGATTTTGTCCATGTTTATGTAGTTAAAATCGGTCCGCGCAGCAGTTGTCACTTTCGCACTGGAAGCTCAGTTGCTCAGGAACAGCGCGACATTAAATAGATCTCTTAAATACCTATTCTTCAAATTTTTAGTGGACCAGCTTTCCTCTTAACGTTTTGAACGTTTTTTGTCTGTTTTCGAACCGGTTTTTGATAACCAAATTATTACTTTTATACAGGATGGAAAGTTAAGATGGGACACAAAAGGCAGCTACCAGAAGCTTCATAGCTACAAGAAACCGTTCTTTGAAGACTAACCCTAACTTTTGGAGTGTTTTACTTCTACATTCACCGATTTTGAAAAAAATGTACAGTCATCGACAAAAACCGCAATTTTCACAAAACTTTTTTTTTTCATCCCATTCGATTCTGTTACTAATAAGGAACATAAGTCTTTATAGGTTCAACTGCGGTTGAGGTATTAGAACTCTCAGAAAACGCAAAGTTAAATTCTTTTTTTGCTAACTGTACAAACCTTTTAAGGTTGTGTCCCTCCAAATTAATACCTACAATCGATCACTACATGCCACCAATCTCTAAACCATCCATTGGACTCATTTCCACGACGTTGTAGCATCAATCAGTATTTACATTCGAACATAAAACTCGGCCGACTAAGAAAAGTTCCAGGTATAGGGCCGGCAACCTTTATTAATAATTAATAGGATGACTAGAGCTATCAAATGGCATAAGTGTCATTTTGTTACAAGATGAGGTAATTTTTTGAATTTTTTGCCACTCTAAAATCAGGCCGACTCGAGAAAGTCCCAGGACTACGCGAGGCAACCCTATATATTTTGGCACTTCTTGATGAGCTCTATCGAATGAACTATATACCAACTTGTTACCCGATGAGGTAATTGACACCAAAAAAAATACCCACTTTTTTGCTCACTGTACAAAACGCTCCAGGTTACGCCCAGGCAACCCTGTACATTAAGACGTACCTTTCTCATGTGCTACACCCTAGGTAGGTCGCATCTTGTTACTCGATGAGGTAGGGTTGCCAACGGTCCCCTCTTAATCTATAAAAGTCTGTAAGCAAAAACTTGGTTTAAACTTAATACTTTCCCAGATGTAGAAGGTCCTCTGTGAGGATTGAGGGATCACACGTTTTAGGTTATATCTTTTTAATTATCGCTTTACAAATTCCAGGACGCAGTTTTACAATTGTTTTACAACTACTACTAAAACCTGTAGTACTTTATTTCAGAATTCAAGATGTGATCTCTCAGTGCACACACACATTTTGCTTCTGCCTTCTAGCTCGCTTCCCGGTAACAATCAAGCTTGTGTCCGGCGTATTATCCTCGCTGTCACTTCGCTTTTTCTTCCTTTGAACTATAAAACAATTTTTTCTCTTAAAACTACGGTGTACGTGAAGTGGACTTCACTAACTAACGCATTGAGTTCGCGTCTCCTTTTCACCCGGCCTTAGAGGCTCATAATGGAATAAAACTAAAATAACAATCTTAAGTCCAATCATGGACTAATCTCATAAAATAATGTATGTGTTGTAAATCTTTTAAAAAAAAAATCGGTTATCTTTGCTAAATCGATTTAGAATTCATAATCGTAATTGAAGCTGTCCCCATCCGAGTCTTCTTCCTGGAAATGGTCGTTGTAAAAATTTACTGAATGCGCGTTTATGTAGAATATGTTTCCGTTTTTTTCGACGACTTGCATACCTGTTGAAAAATATATACAAATTAAGAACTGAAAATAAGTGTAATTAACATAGGTAATTAAGAATGTGACATTTACCATGGTAAATGGACAAATGCACGGAACAGCTGCTCTGCAATAGTCAAAGTTGTACAGTTTGATGGTCTAAAGCACCCCTTTTAATATGACCACACCTTTCTGTGATATCCATTATACTAATAAAATTAATGATTAAATCTCAGATGGGACTTGAACCCGCAACCTCCCAAATCGATGCTGTGTTTTCGTCCAATCAAAGTACTTATACTGCAGGGGAAAATTTTAGAGAGACAAATGTCTGATATAAGAAGGATTTCCTGGCTATAAAGGACCAAAGAACCTGTGTGAATGGTTCGATATGAACACTACCTAACTATTCAGGATTGCAGTCTCCAGGGTTCGAATAGACCTAATAGACTGATAGCCAAACTTTGATAGGGGATTGCACCACAAGAGACCCTATTGATGGTCGCTTTTATGTCGGTGTCGTGTTGCGGAGGTATGGTCAATCTTGAGGGTCTGGGTTCAAATTAGCAAAGACGACATGCCATGAGTTTTTATAAGTTACGAGCATTTACCTGCGACTTGGTCCGCATAAATTATATACCAGATTTTAAGTCAGGTCAAGCTATCAAACAAAAAAGTTTCATCAAAATTGGTTCAGTAGTTTTTGCGTGATACTTGATCAAATAAACAGACAAAAAATTCAAAAATTGGTGATTTGGAATCAGGGACACCTAAAAACCATATCGTAATCTTTTTTGTAAATATATTCAATGTACAGACACACTTCTGTTACAGTTTTATAATAGTTTAGTTTAGATGTATGTAATACCGACTACTCTCAAATGTTGAAGGAAAACATTGTGAGAAAATCTGCATTCGCTGAAGAAGAAATTCCGATGCGTATGTGAAGTCTACCACACTGGGCACGCGTGGTGGACTAATGCCCATACACTCTCCCTGAGGGTATGGCTGTGCCCTGCAGTGGAACTCACATAGGTTAATGATGATGTCAGAAGGAAGCTAGGCTCAATACTCAATGCTTTATTGCGTTTCACAATGGTATATGCAACAGGTGTAATCTTATAATAGTACAACATTGTGAAGAACGTACAACTGTTAGGAGGGCACAGCAAAGATAAAATATAGGGGTAGATAAATAATATAAAGCAAGACATAGAAATGCTACTTGATATCCATTCACACTTATGTCAACCGCCCATTAGATTAGAATAAGTGAAATGTCAATAGTAAACGGAACCGTCTTGAATCATTCTGTCACCAGACCCCCAGCTGGAAGACTCAGCTATTTCCTTACGTTAAGAACGAATTTTGCTTGAATTTGCTTAAAAAGTGGTGACATTTGTTTAACAGACCTAACAGATTAACGTCTAATCTAGCTCTGTCACTCTTATGGCAATCTGTGTGCGACTGTAAGGAATGACTATACATGTTTTTGTACAGTTTGATATTGGGTACCCCTGGAGCAAAGCAATTTATTAGTATGGCTAGAGGCTCGCTACCTGGTCTGTGGACAGGGCGCTGCGGCTGCCGCGCGCCGGGGGGGTGGTCGTGGTCGCGCCAGTGCCGCGCGTCTCAACTCACATAGGTTAATGGTGATGTCAGAGGGAAGCTAGAGGCTCGCTACCTGGTCTGTGGACAGGGCGCTGCGGCTGCCGCGCGCCGGGGGGGTGGTCGTGGTCGCGCCAGTGCCGCGCGTCTCAACTCACATAGGTTAATGGTGATGTCAGAGGGAAGCTAGAGGCTCGCTACCTGGTCTGTGGACAGGGCGCTGCGGCTGCCGCGCGCCGGGGGGGTGGTCGTGGTCGCGCCAGTGCCGCGCGTCTCAACTCACATAGGTTAATGGTGATGTCAGAGGGAAGCTAGAGGCTCGCTACCTGGTCTGTGGACAGGGCGCTGCGGCTGCCGCGCGCCGGGGGGGTGGTCGTGGTCGCGCCAGTGCCGCGCGTCTCAACTCACATAGGTTAATGGTGATGTCAGAGGGAAGCTAGAGGCTCGCTACCTGGTCTGTGGACAGGGCGCTGCGGCTGCCGCGCGCCGGGGGGGTGGTCGTGGTCGCGCCAGTGCCGCGCGTCTCAACTCACATAGGTTAATGGTGATGTCAGAGGGAAGCTAGAGGCTCGCTACCTGGTCTGTGGACAGGGCGCTGCGGCTGCCGCGCGCCGGGGGGGTGGTCGTGGTCGCGCCAGTGCCGCGCGTCTCAACTCACATAGGTTAATGGTGATGTCAGAGGGAAGCTAGAGGCTCGCTACCTGGTCTGTGGACAGGGCGCTGCGGCTGCCGCGCGCCGGGGGGGTGGTCGTGGTCGCGCCAGTGCCGCGCGTCTCAACTCACATAGGTTAATGGTGATGTCAGAGGGAAGCTAGAGGCTCGCTACCTGGTCTGTGGACAGGGCGCTGCGGCTGCCGCGCGCCGGGGGGGTGGTCGTGGTCGCGCCAGTGCCGCGCGTCTCAACTCACATAGGTTAATGGTGATGTCAGAGGGAAGCTAGAGGCTCGCTACCTGGTCTGTGGACAGGGCGCTGCGGCTGCCGCGCGCCGGGGGGGTGGTCGTGGTCGCGCCAGTGCCGCGCGTCTCAACTCACATAGGTTAATGGTGATGTCAGAGGGAAGCTAGAGGCTCGCTACCTGGTCTGTGGACAGGGCGCTGCGGCTGCCGCGCGCCGGGGGGGTGGTCGTGGTCGCGCCAGTGCCGCGCGTCTCAACTCACATAGGTTAATGGTGATGTCAGAGGGAAGCTAGAGGCTCGCTACCTGGTCTGTGGACAGGGCGCTGCGGCTGCCGCGCGCCGGGGGGGTGGTCGTGGTCGCGCCAGTGCCGCGCGTCTCAACTCACATAGGTTAATGGTGATGTCAGAGGGAAGCTAGAGGCTCGCTACCTGGTCTGTGGACAGGGCGCTGCGGCTGCCGCGCGCCGGGGGGGTGGTCGTGGTCGCGCCAGTGCCGCGCGTCTCAACTCACATAGGTTAATGGTGATGTCAGAGGGAAGCTAGAGGCTCGCTACCTGGTCTGTGGACAGGGCGCTGCGGCTGCCGCGCGCCGGGGGGGTGGTCGTGGTCGCGCCAGTGCCGCGCGTCTCAACTCACATAGGTTAATGGTGATGTCAGAGGGAAGCTAGAGGCTCGCTACCTGGTCTGTGGACAGGGCGCTGCGGCTGCCGCGCGCCGGGGGGGTGGTCGTGGTCGCGCCAGTGCCGCGCGTCTCAACTCACATAGGTTAATGGTGATGTCAGAGGGAAGCTAGAGGCTCGCTACCTGGTCTGTGGACAGGGCGCTGCGGCTGCCGCGCGCCGGGGGGGTGGTCGTGGTCGCGCCAGTGCCGCGCGTCTCAACTCACATAGGTTAATGGTGATGTCAGAGGGAAGCTAGAGGCTCGCTACCTGGTCTGTGGACAGGGCGCTGCGGCTGCCGCGCGCCGGGGGGGTGGTCGTGGTCGCGCCAGTGCCGCGCGTCTCAACTCACATAGGTTAATGGTGATGTCAGAGGGAAGCTAGAGGCTCGCTACCTGGTCTGTGGACAGGGCGCTGCGGCTGCCGCGCGCCGGGGGGGTGGTCGTGGTCGCGCCAGTGCCGCGCGTCTCAACTCACATAGGTTAATGGTGATGTCAGAGGGAAGCTAGAGGCTCGCTACCTGGTCTGTGGACAGGGCGCTGCGGCTGCCGCGCGCCGGGGGGGTGGTCGTGGTCGCGCCAGTGCCGCGCGTCTCAACTCACATAGGTTAATGGTGATGTCAGAGGGAAGCTAGAGGCTCGCTACCTGGTCTGTGGACAGGGCGCTGCGGCTGCCGCGCGCCGGGGGGGTGGTCGTGGTCGCGCCAGTGCCGCGCGTCTCAACTCACATAGGTTAATGGTGATGTCAGAGGGAAGCTAGAGGCTCGCTACCTGGTCTGTGGACAGGGCGCTGCGGCTGCCGCGCGCCGGGGGGGTGGTCGTGGTCGCGCCAGTGCCGCGCGTCTCAACTCACATAGGTTAATGGTGATGTCAGAGGGAAGCTAGAGGCTCGCTACCTGGTCTGTGGACAGGGCGCTGCGGCTGCCGCGCGCCGGGGGGGTGGTCGTGGTCGCGCCAGTGCCGCGCGTCTCAACTCACATAGGTTAATGGTGATGTCAGAGGGAAG
Source organism: Agonopterix subpropinquella (assembly GCA_922987775.1). Taxonomy (NCBI): domain Eukaryota; kingdom Metazoa; phylum Arthropoda; class Insecta; order Lepidoptera; family Depressariidae; genus Agonopterix; species Agonopterix subpropinquella. The sequence continues at coordinate 1,605,192 of OV277693.1, read as the reverse complement.
CTAGAGGCTCGCTACCTGGTCTGTGGACAGGGCGCTGCGGCTGCCGCGCGCCGGGGGGGTGGTCGTGGTCGCGCCAGTGCCGCGCGTCTCAACTCACATAGGTTAATGGTGATGTCAGAGGGAAGCTAGAGGCTCGCTACCTGGTCTGTGGACAGGGCGCTGCGGCTGCCGCGCGCCGGGGGGGTGGTCGTGGTCGCGCCAGTGCCGCGCGTCTCAACTCACATAGGTTAATGGTGATGTCAGAGGGAAGCTAGAGGCTCGCTACCTGGTCTGTGGACAGGGCGCTGCGGCTGCCGCGCGCCGGGGGGGTGGTCGTGGTCGCGCCAGTGCCGCGCGTCTCAACTCACATAGGTTAATGGTGATGTCAGAGGGAAGCTAGAGGCTCGCTACCTGGTCTGTGGACAGGGCGCTGCGGCTGCCGCGCGCCGGGGGGGTGGTCGTGGTCGCGCCAGTGCCGCGCGTCTCAACTCACATAGGTTAATGGTGATGTCAGAGGGAAGCTAGAGGCTCGCTACCTGGTCTGTGGACAGGGCGCTGCGGCTGCCGCGCGCCGGGGGGGGTGGTCGTGGTCGCGCCAGTGCCGCGCGTCTCAACTCACATAGGTTAATGGTGATGTCAGAGGGAAGCTAGAGGCTCGCTACCTGGTCTGTGGACAGGGCGCTGCGGCTGCCGCGCGCCGGGGGGGTGGTCGTGGTCGCGCCAGTGCCGCGCGTCTCAACTCACATAGGTTAATGGTGATGTCAGAGGGAAGCTAGAGGCTCGCTACCTGGTCTGTGGACAGGGCGCTGCGGCTGCCGCGCGCCGGGGGGGTGGTCGTGGTCGCGCCAGTGCCGCGCGTCTCAACTCACATAGGTTAATGGTGATGTCAGAGGGAAGCTAGAGGCTCGCTACCTGGTCTGTGGACAGGGCGCTGCGGCTGCCGCGCGCCGGGGGGGTGGTCGTGGTCGCGCCAGTGCCGCGCGTCTCAACTCACATAGGTTAATGGTGATGTCAGAGGGAAGCTAGAGGCTCGCTACCTGGTCTGTGGACAGGGCGCTGCGGCTGCCGCGCGCCGGGGGGGTGGTCGTGGTCGCGCCAGTGCCGCGCGTCTCAACTCACATAGGTTAATGGTGATGTCAGAGGGAAGCTAGAGGCTCGCTACCTGGTCTGTGGACAGGGCGCTGCGGCTGCCGCGCGCCGGGGGGGTGGTCGTGGTCGCGCCAGTGCCGCGCGTCTCAACTCACATAGGTTAATGGTGATGTCAGAGGGAAGCTAGAGGCTCGCTACCTGGTCTGTGGACAGGGCGCTGCGGCTGCCGCGCGCCGGGGGGGTGGTCGTGGTCGCGCCAGTGCCGCGCGTCTCAACTCACATAGGTTAATGGTGATGTCAGAGGGAAGCTAGAGGCTCGCTACCTGGTCTGTGGACAGGGCGCTGCGGCTGCCGCGCGCCGGGGGGGTGGTCGTGGTCGCGCCAGTGCCGCGCGTCTCAACTCACATAGGTTAATGGTGATGTCAGAGGGAAGCTAGAGGCTCGCTACCTGGTCTGTGGACAGGGCGCTGCGGCTGCCGCGCGCCGGGGGGGTGGTCGTGGTCGCGCCAGTGCCGCGCGTCTCAACTCACATAGGTTAATGGTGATGTCAGAGGGAAGCTAGAGGCTCGCTACCTGGTCTGTGGACAGGGCGCTGCGGCTGCCGCGCGCCGGGGGGGTGGTCGTGGTCGCGCCAGTGCCGCGCGTCTCAACTCACATAGGTTAATGGTGATGTCAGAGGGAAGCTAGAGGCTCGCTACCTGGTCTGTGGACAGGGCGCTGCGGCTGCCGCGCGCCGGGGGGGTGGTCGTGGTCGCGCCAGTGCCGCGCGTCTCAACTCACATAGGTTAATGGTGATGTCAGAGGGAAGCTAGAGGCTCGCTACCTGGTCTGTGGACAGGGCGCTGCGGCTGCCGCGCGCCGGGGGGGTGGTCGTGGTCGCGCCAGTGCCGCGCGTCTCAACTCACATAGGTTAATGGTGATGTCAGAGGGAAGCTAGAGGCTCGCTACCTGGTCTGTGGACAGGGCGCTGCGGCTGCCGCGCGCCGGGGGGGTGGTCGTGGTCGCGCCAGTGCCGCGCGTCTCAACTCACATAGGTTAATGGTGATGTCAGAGGGAAGCTAGAGGCTCGCTACCTGGTCTGTGGACAGGGCGCTGCGGCTGCCGCGCGCCGGGGGGGTGGTCGTGGTCGCGCCAGTGCCGCGCGTCTCAACTCACATAGGTTAATGGTGATGTCAGAGGGAAGCTAGAGGCTCGCTACCTGGTCTGTGGACAGGGCGCTGCGGCTGCCGCGCGCCGGGGGGGTGGTCGTGGTCGCGCCAGTGCCGCGCGTCTCAACTCACATAGGTTAATGGTGATGTCAGAGGGAAGCTAGAGGCTCGCTACCTGGTCTGTGGACAGGGCGCTGCGGCTGCCGCGCGCCGGGGGGGGTGGTCGTGGTCGCGCCAGTGCCGCGCGTCTCAACTCACATAGGTTAATGGTGATGTCAGAGGGAAGCTAGAGGCTCGCTACCTGGTCTGTGGACAGGGCGCTGCGGCTGCCGCGCGCCGGGGGGGTGGTCGTGGTCGCGCCAGTGCCGCGCGTCGCGCCGCGCGCACGCCGCGCCCCACGGACACACGCCGCGCGGCCCCGACCCCCAGTCACCGTCCGCCGGGTGACTGAACGCAGCCTTGTGTTGTGGGTTCCTTCTGTTACGCACGGAATATCGCACGAATGACAATTGTTTTATTGTTGGAACTGGTACATAAAGGTGGTTTCGTGAACAAGCAGACAGGAGTGCGATTTTCAGAAGTCAAAACAGCAATAGAAATATGCATAATCTCAGTTGAAAATGTATGGAGATATGCATCTTTCTAATGCTGGTTTGACTTTTGAAAATCGCACTCCTTTAGTACAATTTTTAACGTCAAATCAGCGGTAGAAAGATGCATATCTCTATAGTAATATACACATTTTCAACTTCTGAGATCAATGAATGAGTTTCAAAAATCGCACACCTATACGAGAACATTTTTAGGCATACAATACCAATGTTTAAAAATAAATTAAATAAATGCAATCTGGTGCAATAATTAATTTTTAAGCCATCTATGAATACATTCAATCAAATCAACCCACCGCTGGGCATAGGCCTCACTTTTATTGCTCCATTCCCCACGGTCGTGTGCTAGTCTGATCCACAGATTACTGATATGTAGCAAGCTACAGATGCGACAGTGAAATTTGCACTTAGTTCCATCATTTCCGTTCTGGCGTTCTGTTGTCATTGTCAAGCTAATGTGTATAGAACTTTTAGTTATAGGTATGTATACACTGATTCCAGACCCTCTAGCATGATTTCTCCACTTGGGCGCGACTCGGCTTTTTGTCATACTACAAGTCGCGGCAAGCGCGACTTTCGTTCTCCGAAAAGCGCAGGAACAGGTTATTTTGTATGCAGCGAAGGCGCGTCGCGCGCGTGTAGAGAAATCATACTAGACCTGCAGGATGCAAAAATAGGGATATTTGACCAAGGAACAAACTATTCAACGATATTATTATGTCATACGACGGAGAAGAATTGAGGCTTCTCAAGGATTCTAAACTCAAGCTAAAATACCAGGAAAATCACAAGATATAAGCTTCTGACGCAACAACACGGCATGAGGCTGCTGTTGTTGTAAGTTCAATATGGCGTTGTATCATCGTCCAATGAGGACGATTCATGTCATGAGGGAAAATTTGACTTCTGCGCCACAACGGAAAAACCGGCACTAAAGATGTCATAGGCCTGGTCTGATCCAACGCAAACTCTCACCTTCACAATGTCATCAGACCAACGCAACGTGCTGTATACATTACGGTCAAAAAACCTAAAAACACACTGAAAAATTCATGACATTACAGATACATGTAGATATATAAAATATTACCTATAGCAGTTAGCTCCGTACATACATCGCTCGCGGCCGAGCGTAGGCGCCGGCGCGGCCGGTTTACCATCTTTGTCTACACTTGATGAACCCTGGAACGAAACAGAAATTAAATTATGATTAATTGTCTCGACAGAATCGTTATAAAAGTCGGCAAAATATCATAACGACTCTAGGAATGAATTGGTTACAATCCGGTCCCATTATCTCTGCACCTCGCTTGAACGCGAAGCCCCTTTTGCATCCCCCACCATCATCGTCCACTGCTGAAGATAGGCCTCTCCCAAGGCGCGCCACAAAACTCTGTCCTCGGCCTTCCTCATCCAGTCGCTCGCCGCTACCTTTTTTAGGTCGTCTCTCCAGCGGGCGTCCCACACTACGCCTACCAATTCGCGGTCTCCACTCTAGAACTCTGACACCCCACCGGTTGTCAGTTCTTCGGCAGATATGACCAGCCCATTGCCACTTCTGCTTGCTAATTTTCTGAGCTATGAGCATCCCCCATCGCGTACTTAATAATCGCCTCAGTACTGTTAGCATCTTTATTGCAGATGCGCGTCTCGGTAAAGTACACACACGGTTTCACGCCGAACCAGAGCACTGATATAACGTCATCGACGCCAGATGCACAGATAACGTGAGCAGGTTGTACTCAAGCTTTATCCACATTACAATGGAAGGGAAGTGGTCGGGACAGGCCCACCCTGCACTACATTCTCGCTGAGAACAAACGAGAAAGGCTGGGAACGAGAGTTTGGACGCCCTTCATTGTTCTCGCTGTGTCGTGAGCTGTATAGTAGTAATTTTCCTAGGAAGTTCTCGCGAGAGATCAATCTCCAACCCAAGAATACAGAAGCAGCGATCAAGCAGACCAGGCAGGCTTCTGAATGATGATGAAGATAATGAATCTCAAGAAGAACGCACTAATCATCGTCCCCGGCGATTCTCAAGGATGGCCTCTGTCCAGCAGCGGATGTCCATCGGCTGAGATGGTTATGAACAAGATCCCAGTGCAGGACAAAGACCTTTTACAAAAGGGCACTTGGGATAAGTAAAGATTAGGCTAGCCCCCAATGAGGGAGTGACAGGATATCATGATGCATCTTACCGCCTGGTCTCCGCTGGGTCCGAGCGCCGCGTCAGGTTCCTGTTTAACATCCACCGGTGGTTCCTGCTTAACATCCACTCGTGGCTCCTGCTTTACATCCCCCGGTGGTTCCTGTTTAACCTCTACTGGTTCTGTCTTCACTCGTTTAACGTCTACGGCGTAACGTTGTGGACTGTGAGGCCTTTTAGTTGGTGACTTTCTCTTCTCTTCTGGCTGGTCTGTTTGATCGCTTCTGTATTCTTGAGTCAGAGGTTGATCTGTTACTGGTGCTGGAGAACAAAGTTGAAAGGGGTGTGAATTTATATGCAAGGAGGTGCCTCAGACCATCAAACTGACCAACTTTTAATATGGGGGCAACATTGAAATAGAAAAATAAAAATGTGTGTTCCATACATTTGGGACAAACCGTTCTCGATAATATGGACTACAACATTTTTTGCGATTTGGTTCCCAATCCTAGTGAAAGTTGTTCAATTTGATGATCTGAAGCACCTCCTAAAGTATGTAACGCATTGATGTTTACATGCTGTATAAAATAATTGCAGTTAAAAATATAAGAAAATCGATAAACAAATGTTGACATGATGTGATGTCCAAAATGTTAAGTGTTGTCTGTCTCAGCATTTATTAGTACGACACCAAAGCAATAGGGCCATTATCCTAGGTTTTCTTTAAGTTTAAAAATCTGCCTTTTCATATGTAATAATTATGACATTTAGTTGGAGTAGAATTCTGGCAATACTCACGATTTACAGGATAATCTCTTGGTGTAAGCGAAGGTGATTCAGGTCTTTGAACCAAAGATGGAGACTCTGTCACTCCCACATTCCCATTTTCCTCATCTAAGGCATTTTGTGTTGAACTGTCGTTAAGTAAAGTAGTTTCTTCTACAACAGTTTCATGACTATCTCTAACTTCAGGTTCTCGGGGTATATCAGTGGAGGTAACGAGTAGTATTTTGTACCAGTACAAGTCTGGTAGAAGGCCGAATCTGTCACCGTTTCCGAGATCAGCGGTACAGTCACGTTTTAATATCTTGGTCTGTTCCGTACCTTTCTTTATGTAGAAGCATGGGTTTTGGTGTAACTGAAAATAGATAACATTGCAAACTCATCAGTGTCTTGTTAAATAAATTAGTTTAACAAAGTTAAGAGTAGGTTAAATCTAGACATAAGGTACAATGGGACTGACATGTACATAAAAGTCACATTAACCAGGCGAGCTCCAGTCGAACCGTACGGTTCGAATAAAAAGTAGGCTAAGGCTAAAGGCTAAATTATAGCTTATTTAAAAAAAAAGGTTTTTTTTAACTTAAGGCTTTTTTATAAGCTCGACGGGTTATAAAAATATAGAGTAAAAAAAACGTTATTTCCATTAAGGTGGTTGCAGAGGGGTCAATTTTATACAAAACTTTGACGCACTATACGCGTAGACGGTATTAATATAAGTGACTTTGTATATATGGAAAAATAGTTTAGAAAATCTAGATGTCGCGTATCAAATAACATTTGCAATTTATAGTATAATCACGAAAATATAAAGCTTTGAAATTTTTCATACAAATTTTTCAAAGCTTTATATCTTCGTAATTATATTATAAATTGCAAATATTATATGATACGCGATATCTAGATTTTCTAAACTATTTTTCCATATATAAAATATTACTTTTATTAATTTCGTTTACGCGTATTGTGCGTCAAACGTTTGTATGGACTGAAACCACCTTAAATAAGCATGTTTATTTTAAATCTATCAAATTTGATAATATACAGGAAGATTTTTTTATCACCATCCAAATTTTTTTTACATGTTTGGTATCACTTATAGAACCCATTTCATTAAAAAAAAGGGCAGGTCAAAATTGCACATTTAAAAATTTTATCCTACAGAATTTTCCATAAAGCTTGGTCATCGAGTTTCGTATTCGTACCGACCGGGTAGTGCGGCAGGACCGGGGGGCGGAGCCCTAGCTTCAGAGTCCCACGCATTGTAAACTTAACAGGAACACACAACACTTTCAAAACATTGTTTAAATGTTATACTAGTCCCTTATTTTGTTTATTTTTGTTCAATGACACGGTTATAATAAAGTACTCTTTGAATGACACAATGACACATAATAAACTTTTTCTAAAAATTAAAAGGCTCTGACCCAAAGAAAATTACTGACCACAGAGATTCGTTCGTTAGTTTTCGTTCTTGAAAAGCAAAGTTCTACATTCGAAAAAGCGCGCGAAATCGGGTCGAGTGGTAGTAACTATTAATAAGTAATCTGTGGCACAGGTAGGTGCGTACTGTGTCCAGTCGAATTGTTTTTCTTAAGACATTTTTGCGTAGTCATATCTCAATATTTTAGTACTTTTAGTATTTTTTATATTAAAAGAAAAAACACGTATCGATTTTTTTTTCTTAAACAAACATTTTATTAAAATTTGGATGGTGATAAAAAAATCTTCCTGTATATAATAGTCTGTGAATATATTATAGGTATGTATTTTGTATTTATAACCAAAGGAGATTTAATATAATGCTAGTATAATATTGAAAGTCTTTGTTTATAACCTAAATTGAAATAGTTTGATTTGTTTTTTAATGTAATGATTTTGTTAATGTTTGTTTTATTAACGTCTCTAACGTTTGTTTTAATTTTGCATTGCCCTCTCAGGGTGCATGAGCTATACTAAAATATATTTTAAGACCCATGTAACTACCTCATGTAACGCAATGCTTAGGTATTTATTTAGTAGCCTTTCACCAACAAAAACACTGCAAAAGATACCTTATATCCTTAGCCACCTCATACAAAAATCATGGAAATAGTGTTACATAAACATAAGTTCAGTTCAGTTCTTTATTACCTTAAAATGCATGTATACATAAGATGGAATGATGAAATGTTACAATGGAATCAATGCAATTTTTACCCAAGCTATTGCTATAGCAAACAAGAAAATAATCCCTTTCAGGGTAGTCAGAAACATTGATACAAATACCAGCTGTCTTGCCGACACCACACTTGACTGATGAAATTCCCCACTTTAATTTTTTTTAGATATGACAAAACATTATTTTTCTTACCGCCTTAACAGTAACAGAATCATGAGTAACTTGCAGCTCTCCGTGATTCCTCGATACTCTTTTATCATTGCACTGAAAAATTAATATAACACTTATTTAATTTTGGATACACTTCTATAGTGCATACTGGGACAGCTGCCAGTTGAGAAAGGGGGGGAGGGGGCCACACTTTACTACGGGTGGCAAATTCAGGAAAAACGAGCTTTTACCCGCGACTTCGTCCGCATAAATTATATACCAGATTTTAAGTCAGATGATAAGATTGATAAGCTATCAAACAAAAAAGTTTCATCAAAATCGGTTCAGTAGTTTTTGCGTGATACTCGAACAAACACCCAAACAAACAAACAAACATACAAACAAACAGACAGACAAAAAATCCAAAAATTTGTGATTTGAAATCAGGGACAGGTAAAAACCATGTCGTAATTTTTTTTTTTGTAAATATCTTCAATGTACAGACACATTTCTGTTACAGTTTTATAATAGTTTAGATACAGATATTGATTGAGCTCTGTCTGTCTAAAAATAAGAACAATGATTTGCGATTCTATTAATTCGTTCTAAGTTTCTCTTTTAATTCCTGTAAATACACATAATCCCGGTCTGACCACAGCTAAGATATAGTCCTAAAAATTTCGAGTTTGCCTCACTTGATACACAGCTTTTACTTAGCTTACTTTGCACCATAAAGGTATTATACTACGTAAGAGAGACGGTGACAGCTGAGAGAGCGAGATGTACCTAGCGGCATGCCTGTATAATAGAAAGAGATACGTGACGCGAGGCAATAGAACCGTTTTTGGGGATTTGGAGTCCTGGTAAAAATTCGGTTTCTGTGAATAATCGTGAACCTAAAGAGAAATCGTAGATAATTTTGTGAAATATACTAACACTGTTTCATTAAATTATTCACGATTCCACGTTAGATTGAGAATTAATACACAGAAATCGAATTTTTACCCTGCCGAGGACTCCAAAAAACGTCCAAAAACGGTTTCATTTGACAACTCATGTCACTTACTCTATTCCATAAGGTATAATATCTTTATGCTTTGCACATGTTTTGTGGGCCATTATTTTATTCAGGGTACAATTCGGATAAAATGTTATTTTCTTTAATTGTATAAATTCTATAAGTCTTTTTTTGAAATGCAATTTACTTTAAGTCCTACATTTTTCTAAGACTGGTTTCTTATTCGGTAGCTACCGATAACAGTTTTATTTTGGAATTTACCTATTTTACTAACAAAATCGCCTTTGTTCCGTTGCCTTTGAAGGGCACCGTATTATGGTACCCTAAATAAAATAATGGGGTACCCCCTGGTACCACTCCCCCCCCCGCGGAGATGCATAGCTACTGAGATATAATTAAAAAATGTGTAAAATCTAACCTAAAATTCCTATTATTAAATTAAATTAAATAATTAAATAATGGGATGGGCTGCTTTCGGGAAACTCCGTCATATATTCTCCTCGGCTATACCACAATGCCTCAAAACGAGGGTGTTTAATCAGTGCGTCCTGCCAGTAATGACATATGGTGCGGAAACATGGACCCTGACGATAGGACTAGTTCATCAATTCAAGGTCGCTCAGCGAGCTATGGAGAGAGCTATGCTCGGTGTTTCTCTGAGAGATCACATTAGAAATGAAGTGATACGTCAGAGAACTAAAGTGGTTGACATAGCTCAGAAAATTTGCAAGCAGAAGTGGCAATGGGCTGGTCATATCTGCCGAAGAACTGACAACCGGTGGGGTGTCAGAGTTCTAGAGTGGAGACCGCGAATTGGTAGGCGTAGTGTGGGACGCCCTGCTGCCCGCTGGAGAGACGACCTAAAAAAAGTAGCAGAGAGCGACTGGATGAGGAAGGCCGAGGATACAGTTTTGTGGCGCGCCTTGGGAGAGGCCTATGTTCAGCAGTGGACGATGATAGGCTGATGATGATGATGAATTAAATAATAAATTATAAAATTAAATTAAAAGACTCATTTTTGCAAGTCAAATCGCGTTTGCTCCGCTCTGCTACGCTTAGCTTTGCCACAGATTATTTAATAGTTACTACCGTAACAGATAGTTCACTCAACCCCATTTTTCAAATATCGAACGCGCACTTCAGGAACGAAAAATAAAATGCACCTTATGTCAATGAGCGACGATGCACACCTCGGAGGTGTCCGGCTGTCAAACGTAGCTGAGCTGAGGAGTGAGACAGGCCTGGCTTTGCACTTATTTATTGCACCCCTTACTTCTGTCAATAAAAAGGGGCCGGCCTCCGCCGCTCCGCTACGGTCCAGTGCCAATGCCCGTACAGAAAGGTTTTTTGGAGCATTCGAAATAAAACACCCCCCCCCCTTCCCCTCCCCCCCCCCCTCTCACTCTACCTCTCAATCCACCTCCCCTCCACTCCCCCCACTCCTCCCCCCTCCCAAAACCCCAAAATTCTGGTCCTTTAGATTTTACACATTTTTAAATTAATATATCTCAGAAACTATGTGACATATACGCACTCCTTGCGCTCGGCGCCAGGCCATTAGACTAGACGAAGTATCATAGTGTGTCATTCTTGACGGATGTCTCAATAATAAAATGTTCCTATTGAAATCGTACATTTATTACTATGTATCTCCGCAGGGGGGGAGTGGTACCAGGGGGTACCCCTCCCACCCCCCAACTCCTGTGCCCCAATTCTAAAGCCAACCCCTGGACCTCTTTGTGTTGGTTTTGGCCCCAATCACACCTCCCATAGGTCCGGGACACTTATGTCCCGTGATAAAAAAAAGACATACATAATAATAACCGTACAGATTCCATAGAATTTGTGGTACAGGCCAGGAATCAAACCGACACCTGATTAAGAGCTCTCAAGTCTGAACATGTAGGCTGATAACGCCTATCTATTCTAGATTCTGGATAGATTAAAAACCTACTATGATGAAACTGCGTTAGACGCATAATTATTATTGTTTCTGTGGCCTTGAAATTGAACACAGTGAGTAATTAATAATATTATGTTGAAATTACTTCAACCTTCAGAAAGCCGTGGTGGTCCAGTGGCGAGTAACCTTGCCTGCCGTGCAGGAGGCGATGGTTCGATCCCCGTCCAGACCGACTCGTACCAATGAGTTTTTCGGAATTTATGTACGATTTGTAACACCACTGGCTTTTCGGTGAAGGAAAACATCGTGAGGAAACCTGCATGCTTCAATTTCGGGGCATGTATTGTACCCACTGTCCATTACAAGTGGCGACGGGCTCACTCCCCGTCACACTAGACAGAGTTTCGGTACTACTAGTGAAACGTGGATGTTCTAAAGTTTCGGAATATCTCTGACTACCCCCTCGGGGAAAAATAGACGTGAGCATGTGCTGTGCTGTGCTGCCTTCAGTCAATTAGGTACATAAATTTTATCTAACGTATATGCATAGATTAATATATATGTCTTTGATGATAGTTATTATTATTAGAGATAAACTTACTTCAAGGAACTTCCCTCTTCCAACCATATGAGTTCCAAGCGGTAACTGAATTTTGCATGGCTCCTCTGTGTCTGTCCGTACAAGTTTAAACACCATTTTGGTTTATATTGTTTGCAAATAATAATGAACGATTTCAATTAGCTAAAAGGCTGAAATCAAATTTGAAACAAATCGTAAAATTCGTAAAAAGCAGGTAGACAAAAAAAAACAACGGAAAACGACGAGCAATTTCGCAACTTGGAAATGAAAGACTACAGCACAGACTACACAGACAGCGTGACCACTTTTTTTCAGAGAATCTACCAAAATGACTGCTGAAATCTACCAAAATCTACCAAGTCCTGTTTCAAATTCTACTTAAAATCTACCAACTAATATTTATGCGTTCCAGATGGTTAAAATTCAATACAAAACACGTTTTTGAACAAAATATTACCATTTTTATCTAAACGCTCATCATTAGTCATGTTATTTTCGCATTTATGTAAGAAAAAACAGTTTTCATCACTTTTGTCGCCACGCCCATAATAGTTATTATACAACGTGTTAATGAATTAACGCAAAACCTCATACACCCCAACTGATTTATAACAAAATAATTAGATTGAAACAATAATTTCATTATTTCGATAGTTAAAATTAAAAGTTATTCGCATTTTAAGTTTTGAGGCAAAAATGATTTGTTATCGTTTCAGCAATGAATGAAAGCGCTAACGTACTCATGGATACATTTTAATAATCTTATTTTGGTAGTAAGTCGGGTGAGTGTGCCTGTGCGGAGGGTTGACGTTGGGTTCAGTAAATTTTAAATTTTAGACACAAATTAATTGATATTTTGAAAAAATTACCTATGTTGAAACCATGATAATTCGATTCTGCTCTCGATTCTAAACAAACTACTTTCTAGTTTTGCATTAATTCATTAACACGTTGTATTGTTGACTATATACAATGGGAGGTAACACGGATCATTATGACAGTTTTCTTCGAGTCTAATTTATTCAATTTATCTCTTTATTCACATGACTATTTATATCCATTACATAATTCTCATTGTATTTGTATTTATTATTATTGTGAGTCTTAAACTACTTGAGTATAAATGACTTAAAAATAAAACATACATAAACACATAGGCACTTTCTGCCTTCTCGTTAACTGCTTTGTATTCTCGTTTAGTTAATTTGTATTTATTTAAAGTAATTAACTTTGTCATTTGCAACCACTGCGAATAAACTTTCCTGTCGCATAAAATCGCCAAGACAGGCAATAAACCAGGTACAAAACACACCTAATTAGTTTAGGTATGTCTTCGCTTATCAATAAAAACGACTGCAAGGATCGTCACCGATATCTGCCTAAATTGGCAATCCACATTACAGGTAATAATTATGCAATTTGTTTGTCAATTATCATGGATTTAGAATCACATATTTTGCTTTGTCACAACATAGAAAGGTTGAAAAAATCTGACTAGATTCTATTTAAACAAAGAAATGTTAAAATAATAACAAATAAGCAAGTAAATAAATGGGCAAGTACATACCGGGACTTCTGGGCACGTTTATTTCGATCAATCGGATTTTGAATATACAAATCCGTTGGGCTGCGTTCAGAACGTTTTTGTGCAGTTGTTTTTTCACCTCGCTCTAAGGTTCGGAACGGCCAGGGCGTTTTTTCAACTCGCAATAAGGTACGGAACGATCACGGTTGTTTTATAACCTCAAATTTTGACATTGACGGTAAAATGGGCTTCCAGGGCTTCCATCATTTCCAAATACAATAAAAAACTCGTCTTCCATGTTAGCGGATCAAAAAATAATTTGGAAAACAAACTTTTAATTCAAAACGAGCGAAAAGTCAAGTGACCACAGATAATCCAAACGTCAGAGTGTTTTTCAACCATCGAATTAGACGGTTAAAAGTTGCAACCCGTCAGAGGTTCGGAACGGTTGAGTTGTGACAACCGAGTTGCAAAGAGCGTTTTTTCACCGAGGCTCTGAACGGCGTTAGTGCGAAAGTTGCACTCGGGGTGCACAACGGGTGTAGGTTCTGAACGCAGCCTTGTATTTCTATCGTGTATGGATCCTATAAGAAATGAAATGATTCAATAAATAACTATGGCAAAACGTAAAGCACAAAAAAATTGAGCACGATTGCACGTTCAAACACTGATTTCGCCTCACAACAAGAGAGATGAAAGAAGATTGAGATATTTTCTACCGGCACGAAAGAAAATGGAAACACATTTCAAATACTTCGATGGATTTTCCAAACTTTCCTTACTTTTAAATTTTCATGTACATAAACACGTAACTCACCTTTTAAACTTTGAATTAACTGCACAGTTAACACAAAACCATTCCAAATTTGCACACTTTATATTTTATCAAAACTTTACAGCCACACGTAACGAAACGAGCAAAAAAGAAAATGGCGGTTTCGATTCGAAACTCCCATCCGGCCGAAAACCACAAACTGAAAACGCGGGAAAATTGAGAAAAGAATTCGAATAAGTTAAGCTTTAGTCATACTACAACGGCGCGGAGACGGACGGAGGACGGACGGAGACGGGACGGCAACGGACGGAGACGGGACGGCAACGGACGGAGCACGGGCACGGACGGAGGACGGACGGAGACGGGACGGCAACGGACGGAGACGGGACGGCAACGGACGGGCGCGGGCGGAGGACGGGCAGGCACGACGCGAAACCGACACCCAGTGTTGCCAGACGTACTTTAATTATCGAATTTTAACGGTAATTTCATACCCCGTACGGTAGAACAGTCAGTACCCGGCAAACAGAAGTGCGATTTTTGAAAATCATACGAGCAACTTGGCAGTAGAAAGATGCATAATCTCCATAGTAATTTTGGCATTTTCTAATGCCAAGTCGCTCGTATGATTTTCAAAAATCGCACTTCAGACTTGAAAAATGCGGAAGAGTGCGGCAGCAGTTGAAAATGTATGGACATATTTCTACTGCTGATTTGACTTTCGAAAATCACTCTCCTGGAGTATGATTTTTTAATGTTAAATCAGCAGTAGAAAGATGCACGTCTCCATAGTAGGTACCTAACTGCCTCCGTGGTCTAGTGGTTAAGAGCATTGGCTCTCGATACGGACAGCGTCGGTCTGGCCCCAGGGAACACCGGGACTTTTCCCGGTGGGCCGGTACCCCTGTGGGCCGGTCCGGCCCAGCTCTTCTTCCCTCTTAATTTTCATCCCACAGAAAATGGCACGTCCCACTCCAGAATCTTTCTGGCCCACCCCAGGATTAAAAAGTCACTTAAAAAAAACAAAAGAGATCTATAATAAAATAATCGACAATTAAGTAATTTTTTTTTTCACTTTTTAAAAAAGTCAGGGAAATTCAGAAAAATGTGCTAATATACTTATACTAGCGGCCCGTCCCGGCTTCGCACGGGTGGACGTCTAATCTTTTCTAGCAATAAATATAGCTTATGTTACTCAGGGTGAATGCAGCTTTCTAATGGTGAAAGAATTTTTTAAATCGGCCCAGTACTTTTTGAGCCTATTCATTACAAACATACAAAAATAGGTACAAATCTTTCCTCTTTATAATATTAGTGTAGATTACTCTTTGAATGTGCTTATTGCAAAATTGCTTCGCTCGTTCAGTTTTGTTTTGCTCTCTAATCATAAGGGCCACCAAACCTGGAGAACCTTTTAGATCAAATTCAAAACAAGGCCAAAATATGTTCAGTAACTGAGTCGGAGGCCCCGGCATGCGTAGACAATGAAAGTAAATATAGTTTGCGAATTTTCGATCTCGCTCCGCTCGCTCAATCTTTTTATTTCATGAACATATCTACTCGATTTCGGCATGAGCTGAAAGCTCCTGGTTTTACATCCTGTTGGGGTGAAACAGTCCTTCATACTAGTTCATACGCTGACGGTGGTTTATGGAGATGATCAGACCATACATCAAACTGAGTAACTATAAAATAAATAAATAACGCTCACAGGCACATACATTGTAATGATCCCAAGTAAGCGCTAGGCTTTTTGTTATGGGAACCATACAACAACGGCACAAACATATAACATCCATGACCGAACCGGGATTCGAACCCAGGACCCTGGTTTGGCAGTCCGGCGTGGTAACCATTACACCAACCGGGTCGTCGTACATCAACTGTTTCCATGGGACCAATATCGAAATCTGGTGTTCAAAATGGTCTAAATATCACACGATCATCCCCCTAAAAAACAGTCAGCATATTATCCTGTATAATGTAGCAAATTCTTGAGCTGGCTTCGCTCGCTCCTTGTTCTTGGTGGTATTGCAGCAAACTAGTCCCAAGTCACATTGCAGTAAAATCTCGAGCTTGCTTCGCTCGCTCCTAATTTCCAACCTAATATTGGCATTGCAGTAAATCTACGAGATTGCTTCGCTCGCTCCTGGATTGAATTCAGTCGCTCTTGATTTACTACCTAGCCTTATTGGAGTAAAATCTCAAGCTCACTTTGCTCGCTCCAGGATTTACATCGATCTTATTGCAGATTTGGAATGGCCAAAATATCATAGTAAACTATCGAGCTCGCTTCACTCGCTCCTGGTTTTTAGTCTTATGAAACCATGTAGGTGTCAGTACGTTCGTTCGTCTGTCACACGCGTTTTTTATTGTAACGGCCTAGTCGTATTGCTGAAGCATACTTCGCTAGCTCGGATATTTTAGATCGTGAAAAACTCGAAGTCGCTTCGCTCGCTTCCGGCTCTCCTGTCTCCTAGCTAGCCCCCCTACGTCCTGGGAAAGAATAATTGCTACGCCCACCCATGCCCTTTATTTTGACTTTGCCACAGTCGGGGAAAAAGTCAGTGGGCCGCTTGTTTGAAAAATCCCGGTAGTTTTTTGAGTCCCAGACCGACGCTGGATACGGAGGTCGTGGGTTCGGATCCCACGGGGGACACCTAGTGATATGTCACTTTGTGCGTTTTTCCCTAGTTGGTTAGGACATTGCAGGCTGAATCACCTGATTGTCCGAAAAGAAAAATGATTCCGTGCTTCGGATGGCACGCTAAGCCGTTGGTCCCGGCTACTATCTCTGGTGGTAGTAGTCGTTACATAAAAACCACGTCAGAGGCCGTAAGGCGGTCTGAAAAAACTCTGACACCAGGGCCTGCCCACACGATAAGAAGAAGACCTAAAGTGCGATTTTTGAAAATCATACGAGCGGATTGGCAGTAGAAAGATGGATAATCTCCATAGTAATTTTGACATTTTCTACTGCCAAGTCGCTCGTATGATTTTCAAAAATCGCACTTCTAATATTAAATTTATCAACTGCTGATTTCAAAGAGTTTCTATGAGTTTCAAAAATCGCACTCCTGGGAAGAAGATCAAGACACAAATCGCGCAAGAACTACCTTATATTATAGAGACTCAGGAGGTATAGGTACAGAGTGTACATTTAAATGCGCTATTACAGGGGTGCTTCAGATAATCAAACTGAACAACGTTCACTATGATCTAAGTTAAAAAAAAACAATGATTTTGTTTTTCAACCGATTGATTCCAAAATCGATAACTGAGGGTCCGGTCCGCGTGGACTCTAAACAGGAATCTGATGTCAGATTTGAGAAAAGTGGCCGCCATCTTGAACTTTTTTGTTTCTTAACCGATTGCTTCCAAAATCGATATCCGGGGGTCCGCGTGGACTCCGAACACGAATCTGATGTCAGATTTGAGAAAAAAGGCCGCCATCTTGAACTTTTTTGTTTCTTAACCGATTGCTTCCAAAATCGATATCTGGGGGTCCGCGTGGACTCCGAACACGAATCCGATGTCAGATTTGAGAAAAGTGGCCGCCATCTTGAACTTTTTTGTTTCTCAACCGATTGCTTCCAAAATCGATATCTGGGAGTCCGCGTGGACTCCGAACACGAATCCGATGTCAGATTTGAGAAAAGTGGCCGCCATCTTGAACTTTTTTGTTTCTCAACTGATTGCTTCCAAAATCGATATCTCGGGGTCCGCGTGGACTCCGAACACGAATCCGATGTCTGATTTGAGAAAAGTGACCGCCATCTTGAACTTTATTGTTTCTCAACCGATTGCTTCCAAAATCGATATCTGGGGGTCCGCGTGGACTCCGAACACGAATCCGATGTCAGATTTGAGAAAAGTGGCCGCCATCTTGAACTTTTTTGTTTCTCAACCGATTGCTACCAAAATCGATATCTAGGGGTCCGCGTGGACTCCAAACACGAATCCGATGTCAGATTTGAGAAAAGTGGCCGCCATTTTGAACTTTTTTGTTTCTCAACCGATTGCTTCCAAAATCGATATCCGGGGGTCCGCGTGGTCTCTGAACACGAATCCGATGTCAGATTTGAGAAAAGTGGCCGCCATCTTGAACTTTTTTGTTTCTTAACCGATTGCTTCCAAAATCGATATCTGGGGTAGAGCATGGACTATCGGCGGTTTTCACAATACCGGTATTATTTCGATATCGGTATTTCTAAATACCGGTTTTCCGGTTTTTCGATATTTTTTCGATATTCTTGTAATCATTTTGAGAAAGATGGATATTTTAGAAATAAAAGTACATTTTAACACACTCGGCGTCCAAAAAATCGCACCTTTTGAAAATTCTACTTTGAACTACTTTTAAACCTACTTGGACAAAAGTCTGGGTATGACTATTGGATAAAAATAAATAAATAAATAACGCTCACAGGCACATACATTGTAATGATCCCAAGAAAGCACTATTAATAGGCTGTTTATTATGGAAACCATACAACAACGGCACAAACATGTAAACATCCATGACCGAACCGGGATTCGAACCCAGGACCCTGATTTGGCAGTCCGGCGTGGTAACCTAATGGTTATCACGCCGGACTGCCAAACCAGGGTCCTGGGTCCATTTATTGACTTGGATTACCCGGTTGGTGTAATCACCAACCGGGTCGTCAATTGATTAATGACTATAATCTTTTGAAAGCCAATTTAATTTACTTTCAGGAAAAAAATTATTCATTTGGGTTGTATAACCATGGTGTAAGAAAAAACAAAATTAATCGTAAAAAGAGAAGTTTTTGTCACTCTTGTTTACTTGCACGTTTATTAACACAGTGAAAACGTCAAAACCTTACAAAATGTTATGTTACCTTGTTGCGACATGTCCCATTCAGCATCGATGGCATCCTGGAGGTCTTGGAGGGTGGCATGCGCGTGATCACGGGCCCAAACTCATGAGTTTGGGCGCGAGTTAGAAACCATGGTTTTAAATCGTCCCGAAGGTGTTCAATCGGATTCAGGTCTGGACTTCTCGCCAGCAACCGCTTATCAGGGTCCAAACCATTTGTGAATACACGATGCTTCGTGGGAGCTAGCGTTTTCTTACATAAATGTGAACCCCTGCCTCACAAAACTTGCGTATAGGACGACAATTTTCATCCAAGACCTCGGCAATGTACCGAGGGATACGAACACGAGTTCGGTTTTGCAATCTATTGAGTCGCCGCCCCGGAACATGAGCGAGCGACATCGACAGATGTGAGAAAAGTGGCCGCCATCTTGAACTTTTTTGTTTCTTAACCGATTGCTTCCAAAATCGATATCTGGGGGTCCGCGTGGACTCCGAACTCGAATCCGATGTCAGATTTGAGAAAAGTGGCCGCCATCTTGAACTTTTTGGTTTCTCAACCGATTGCTTCCAAAATCGATATCTGGGGGTCTGCGTGAACTCCAAACACGAATCCGATGTCAGATTTGAGAAAAGTGGCCGCCATCTTGAACTTTTTTGTTTCTCAACCGATTGCTTCCAAAATCGATATCTGGGGGTCCGCGTGGACTCCGAATACGAATCCGATGTCAGATTTGAGAAAAGTGGCCGCCATTATGAACTTTTTTGTTTCTCAACCGATTGCTTCCAAAATCGATATCTGATAATCCGCGTGGACTCCACACACGAATCCGATGTCAAGTTTGAGAAAAGTGGCCGCCATCTTGAACTTTTTTGTTTCTCAACCGATTGCTTCCAAAATTGATATCTGATGGTCCGCGTGGACTCTAAACATGAATCCGATGTCAGATTTGAGAAAAGTGGCCGCCATCTTGAACTAGTTTGTTTCTCTATCGATTGCTTCCAAATTCGATATCTGGGGGTCCGCGTGAACTCCGAACACAAATCTGATGTTAGATTTGAGAAAAGTGGCCGCCATCTTGAACTTTTTTGTTTCTTAACCGATTGCTTCCAAAATCGTTATCTGAGGGTCCGCGTGGAATCCGAACACGAATCTGATGTCAGATTTGAGGAGTTATCAGTTAGTCAGTTATCGATTTTGGAAGCAATCGGTTAAGAAACAAAAAAGTTCAAGATGGCGGCCACTTTTCTCAAATCTGACATCGGATTCATGTTCGGAGTCCACGCTGACCCCTAGATATCGATTTTGGAAGCAATCGGTTGAGAAACTAAAAATTTCAAGATGGCGGCCACTTTTCTTAAATCTGACATTGGATTCGTGTTTGAAGTCCACGCGGACCCACAGATATTGATTTTGGAAGTAATCGGTTGAGAAACAAAAAAGTTCAAGATGGCGGCCACTTTTCTCAAATCTGACATCGGATTCGTGTTCGGAGTCCACACGAACCCCCAGATATCGATTTTGGAAGCAATCGGTTGAGAAACAAAAAAGTTCAAGATGGCGGCCACTTTTCTCAAATCTGACATCGGATTCGTGTTTGGAGTCCACGTGGACCCCTAGATATCGATTTTGGAAGCAATCGGTTGAGAAACAAAAAAGTTCAAGATGGCGGCCACTTTTCTCAAATCTGACATCGGATTCGTGTTCAGAGACCACGCGGACCCCCAGATATCGATTTTGGAAGCAATCGGTTGAGAAACAAAAAAGTTCAAGATGGCGGCCACTTTTCTCAAATCTGACATCGGATTCGTGTTCAGAGACCACGCGGACCCCCGGATATCGATTTTGGAAGCAATCGGTTAAGAAACAAAAAAGTTCAAAATGGCGGCCACTTTTCTCAAATCTGACATCGGATTCGTGTTTGGAGTTCACGCGGACCCCTAGATATCGATTTTGGAAGCAATCGGTTAAGAAACAAAAAAGTTCAAGATGGCGGCCACTTTTCTCAAATCTGACATCGGATTCGTGTTTGGAGTCCACGTAGACCCCCAGATATCGATTTTGGAAGCAATCGGTTGAGAAACAAAAAAGTTCAAGATGGCGGCCACTTTTCTCAAATCTGACATCGGATTCGTGTTCAGAGACCACGCGGACCCCCGGATATCGATTTTGGAAGCAATCGGTTAAGAAACAAAAAAGTTCAAAATGGCGGCCACTTTTCTCAAATCTGACATCGGATTCGTGTTTGGAGTCCACGCGGACCCCTAGATATCGATTTTGGAAGCAATCGGTTAAGAAACAAAAAAGTTCAAGATGGCGGCCACTTTTCTCAAATCTGACATCGGATTCGTGTTTGGAGTCCACGTAGACCCCCAGATATCGATTTTGGAAGCAATCGGTTGAGATACAAAAAAGTTCAAGATGGCGGCCACTTTTCTCAAATCTGACATCGGATTCGTGTTCGGAGTCCACGCGGACCCCTAGATATCGATTTTGGAAGCATTCGGTTGAGAAACAAAAAAGTTCAAGATGGCGGCCACTTTTCTCAAATCTGACATCGGATTCGTGTTCGGACTCCACGCGGACCCCCGGATATCGATTTTGGAAGCAATCGGTTAAGAAACAAAAAAGTTCAAGATGGCGGCCTTTTTTCTCAAATCTGACATCAGATTCGTGTTCGGAGTCCACGCGGACCCCTAGATATCGATTTTGGAAGCAATCGGTTGAGAAACAAAAAAGTTCAAGATGGCGGCCACTTTTCTCAAATCTGACATCGGATTCGTGTTCGGAGTCCACGCGGACCCCCAGATATCGATTTTGGAAGCAATCGGTTAAGAAACAAAAAAGTTCAAGATGGCGGCCACTTTTCTCAAATCTGACATCGGATTCGTGTTCGGAGTCCACGCGGACCCCCAGATATCGATTTTGGAAGCAATCGGTTGAGAAACAAAAAAGTTCAAGATGGCGGCCACTTTTCTCAAATCTGACATCGGATTCGTGTTCAGAGACCACGCGGACCCCCGGATATCGATTTTGGAAGCAATCGGTTAAGAAACAAAAAAGTTCAAAATGGCGGCCACTTTTCTCAAATCTGACATCGGATTCGTGTTTGGAGTCCACGCGGACCCCCAGATATCGATTTTGGAAGCAATCGGTTAAGAAACAAAAAAGTTCAAGATGGCGGCCACTTTTCTCAAATCTGACATCGGATTCGTGTTCGGAGTCCACGCGGACTCCCAGATATCGATTTTGGAAGCAATCGGTTAAGAAACAAAAAAGTTCAAGATGGCGGCCACTTTTCTCAAATCTGACATCGGATTCGTGTTCGGAGTCCACGCGGACCCCCAGATATCGATTTTGGAAGCAATCGGTTAAGAAACAAAAAAGTTCAAGATGGCGGCCTTTTTTCTCAAATCTGACATCAGATTCGTGTTCGGAGTCCACGCGGACCCCCGGATATCGATTTTGGAAGCAATCGGTTAAGAAACAAAAAAGTTCAAGATGGCGGCCACTTTTCTCAAATCTAACATTGTATTCGTGTTCGGGGTCCACGCGGCCTCTCAGATATCGATTTTGGAGGCAATCGGTTGAAAAACAAAGAAGTTATTGAGTACTACTACAAACGGGTACTGTTATGTAACTCGCTTCAGCGCCATCTATCGAGCCATTTTGAACTGTCACCTTCACCATATCAAATGGGGGATTTTCCAGAGAAAAAAAAAAGCTAGTTCATAATTTCTCGATAGATGGCGTTGAACAGAGAGGGGTCGATTAGGTACCTATGGTATATTTATGAATATTATTAATAAAAAGACGCAGTATAAACCCTTTGATATTATTGTCGGTTTATTATTAACAATCTCGGTGTTATTGTCTGTCAACAATGAATCAAGTATCGGACGTGGCTGTATGGGCTTTGTATCCATTTTGAATATAACGACAATAACAAACTACAAAAACCTAAAGCCGGGTCCGCTGCGCCATGTTTTCGTGTTTGCTAACATCGTAACACGAAAACATGGCGCAGCGGACCCGGCTTAACAGAAAAACACAAATAAACCGGGAAACTTGTAATCGCTGCTTCATCAACAGCGGGGCTAGTACGCACGCCAACCCGCGATTGCGATATTTAACACATCCATCTGTCAAATCTTTTATCTTGTTCGTTCGTGTCGTGCGAAAATAGAAAGAGAGCGGAAGCGTGATAGCGATATATCACGCTATAGTGGGTTGGCATACTAGCCCCGCAGATAGTTTATAATAAACCAACAACAATAAGAAAGGGTTTGTTTGTACACACGGCGACACATCAAGCTAAGCAAAACCAAAATAAGGTGGTCGCGCGACGTTATACGTTATTCACCCTGCGCGCGGTCAGCTTATATTGGTCATACTCAAAGATAAAATATAGGGGTAGATAAATAATATAAAGCAAGACATAGAAACGCTACTTGACATCCATTCACACTTATGACAACCGCCCATTAGAATAAGTGAAATGTCAATAGTAAACAGCACTGGTAGCATGCACACCCGCGATAGCCGTGATACGGCTTTATCACGTATTTTATCTCGTTCTTTTGCGCGCAAAGGAACGAGATAAAAGACGTGATAAAGCCGTATCACGGCTATCGTGGGTGTGCATGCTACCAGTGCAGATACCATCTTGAACCATTTTGTCACCAGACCTTCAGCTGGAAGACTCCGCTATTTCCTTACGTTAAGAACGAATTTTGCTTGAATTTGCTTAAAAAGTGGTGACATTTGATTAACAGATTTACGTCTAATCTAGCTCTGTCACTCTTGTGGCAATCTGTGTGCGACTGTAAGGAATGACTATACATGTTTTTGTACAGTTTGATAGCATGCCAACCCGAGATAGCCGTGTTACGGCTTTATCGCGTCTTTTATCTCGTTCGTTCGCGCGCAAAAGAACGATGTAAAAGAAGTGATAAAGCCGTATTACGGCTATCGCGGGTTGGCATGCTACCAGTGCTGGTCATACCTAATCGACCCCTCTCTTGTCAACGCCATCTATCGAGAAATTTGGAACTAACTTTTTACTTTTTTTTGCTTTTGGAAAATCCCTCATTCTTTTCACCATAAAATTTTCCTCGATTTTTCGAGATCAACTATTGGCAGCACCGCGCGGGCGGAGGACGGACGGAGACGGGACGGCGACGGACGGAGACGGGACGGCAACGGACGGAGACGGGACGGCAACGGACGGAGCACGGGCGGTGGACGGACAGAGACGGGACGGCGACGGACGGAGACGGGACGGCGACGGACGGAGACGGGACGGCAACGGACGGAGCACGGAGGCCGTTGGCCGTCAAAGGATTTTATACTCTCCTACTATGTAAATAAGGTTCATTTTTCATTGCTCTCGCTGGCTCCGTCCCGTCCCGTGCCCGTCCCGTCCCGTCAAATATGAATAGAGCTTTACGTTCCATAATCCTTATTACTGTCCAATATGACTCAATTTCCTATAACGTCTTGCTTCATCAAGCTCTATTCATATTTGACGGGACGGGACGGGCACGGGACGGGACGGAGCCAGCGAGAGCAATGAAAAATGAACCTTATTTACATAGTAGGAGAGTATAAAATCCTTTGACGGCCAACGGCCTCCGTGCTCCGTCCGTTGCCGTCCCGTCTCCGTCCGTCGCCGTCCCGTCTCCGTCCGTCCTCCGCCCGCGCGGTGCTGCCAATAGTTGATCTCGAAAAATCGAGGAAAATTTTATGGTGAAAAGAATTTGATATGGTGAAGGTGACAGTTCAAAATGGCTCGATAGATGGCGCTGAAGCGAGTTACATAACAGTACCCGTTTGTAGTAGTACTCAGTAACTTCTTTGTTTTTCAACCGATTGCCTCCAAAATCGATATCTGAGAGGCCGCGTGGACCCCGAACACGAATACAATGTTAGATTTGAGAAAAGTGGCCGCCATCTTGAACTTTTTTGTTTCTTAACCGATTGCTTCCAAAATCGATATCCGGGGGTCCGCGTGGACTCCGAACACGAATCTGATGTCAGATTTGAGAAAAAAGGCCGCCATCTTGAACTTTTTTGTTTCTTAACCGATTGCTTCCAAAATCGATATCTGGGGGTCCGCGTGGACTCCGAACACGAATCCGATGTCAGATTTGAGAAAAGTGGCCGCCATCTTGAACTTTTTTGTTTCTCAACCGATTGCTTCCAAAATCGATATCTGGGAGTCCGCGTGGACTCCGAACACGAATCCGATGTCAGATTTGAGAAAAGTGGCCGCCATCTTGAACTTTTTTGTTTCTTAACCGATTGCTTCCAAAATCGATCTGGGGGTCCGCGTGGACTCAAAACACGAATCCGATGTCAGATTTGAGAAAAGTGGCCGCCATTTTGAACTTTTTGTTTCTTAACCCATTGCTTCCAAAATCGATATCCGGGGGTCCGCGTGGTCTCTGAACACGAATCCGATGTCAGATTTGAGAAAAGTGGCCGCCATCTTGAACTTTTTTGTTTCTCAAACCGATTGCTTCCAAAATCGATATCTGGGGGTCCGCGTGGACTCCGAACACGAATCCGATGTCAGATTTGAGAAAAGTGGCCGCCATTTTGAACTTTTTTGTTTCTCAACCGATTGCTTCCAAAATCGATATCCGGGGGTCCGCGTGGTCTCTGAACACGAATCCGATGTCAGATTTGAGAAAAGTGGCCGCCATCTTGAACTTTTTTGTTTCTTAACCGATTGCTTCCAAAATCGATATCTGGGGGTCCGCGTGGACTCCGAACACGAATCCGATGTCAGATTTGAGAAAAGTGGCCGCCATCTTGAACTTTTTTGTTTCTTAACCGATTGCTTCCAAAATCGATATCTGGGGGTCCGCGTGGACTCCGAACACGAATCCGATGTCAGGTTTGAGAAAAGTGGCCGCCATCTTGAACTTTTTTGTTTCTCAACTGATTGCTTCCAAAATCGATATCTGGGGGTCCGCGTGGACTCCGAACACGAACCCGATGTCAGATTTGAGAAAAGTGGCCGCCATCTTGAACTTTTTTGTTTCTTAACCGATTGCTTCCAAAATCGATATCTAGGGGTCCGCGTGGACTCTAAATACGAATCCGATGTCAGATTTGAGAAAAGTGGCCGCCATCTTGAACTTTTTTGTTTCTTAACCGATTGCTTCCAAAATCGATATCTGGGGGTCTGCGTGAACTCCAAACACGAATCCGATGTCAGATTTGAGAAAAGTGGCCGCCATCTTGAAATTTTTAATTTCTCAACCGATTGCTTCCAAAATCGATATCTAGGGGTCAGCGTGGACTCCGAACATGAATCCGATGTCAGATTTGAGAAAAGTGGCCGCCATCTTGAACTTTTTTGTTTCTTAACCGATTGCTTCCAAAATAGATATCTGGGGGTCAGCGTGGACTCCAAAGACGAATCCGATGTCAGATTTGAGAAAAGTGGCCGCCATCTTGAACTATTTTGTTTCTCAACCGATTGCTTCCAAAATCGATATCTAGGGGTCCGCGTGGACTCCAAACAGGAATCCGATGTCAGATTTGAGAAAAGTGTCCGCCATCTTGAACTTTTTTGTTTCTCAACCGATTGCTTCCAAAATCGATATCTAGGGGTCCGCGTGGATTCCAAACACGAATCTGATGTCAGATTTGAGAAAAAAGGCCGCCATCTTGAACTTTTTTGTTTCTCAACCGATTGCTTCCAAAATCGATATCTGGGGGTCCGCGTGGACTCCGAACACGAATCCGATGTCAGATTTGAGAAAAGTGGCCGCCATCTTGAACTTTTTTGTTTCTCAACCGATTGCTTCCAAAATCGATATCTGGGGGTCCGCGTGGTCTCTGAACACGAATCCGATGTCAGATTTGAGAAAAGTGGCCGCCATCTTGAACTTTTTTGTTTCTCAACCGATTGCTTCCAAAATCGATATCTAGGGGTCCACGTGGACTCCGAACACGAATCCGATGTCAGATTTGAGAAAAGTGGCCGCCATCTTGAACTTTTTTGTTTCTTAACCGATTGCTTCCAAAATAGATATCTGGGGGTCAGCGTGGACTCCAAACACGAATCCGATGTCAGATTTGAGAAAAGTAGCCGCCATCTTGAACTATTTTGTTTCTCAACCGATTGCTTCCAAAATCGATATCTAGGGGTCCGCGTGGACTCCAAACACGAATCCGCTGTCAGATTTGAGAAAAGTGGCCGCCATCTTGAACTTTTTTGTTTCTCAAGTGATTCCTTCCAAAATCGATATCTAGGGGTCCGCGTGGATTCCAAACACGAATCCGATGTCAGATTTGAGAAAAGTGGCCGCCATCTTGAACTTCTTTGTTTCTCAACCGATTGCTTCCAAAATCGATATCTGGGGGTCTACGTGGACTCCAAACACGAATCCGATGTCAAATTTGAGAAAAGTGGCCGCCATCTTGAACTTTTTTGTTTCTCAACCGATTGCTTCCAAAATCGATATCTGGGGGTCCACGTGGACTCCGAACACGAATCCGATGTCAGAGTTGAAAAAAGTGGCTGCCATCTTGAACTTTTTTGTTTCTTAACCGATTGCTTCCAAAATCGATAACTGACTAACTGATAACTCCTCAAATCTGACATCAGATTCGTGTTCGGATTCCACGCGGACCCTCAGATAACGATTTTGGAAGCAATCGGTTAAGAAACAAAAAAGTTCAAGATGGCGGCCACTTTTCTCAAATCTAACATCAGATTTGTGTTCGGAGTTCACGCGGACCCCCAGATATCGAATTTGGAAGCAATCGATAGAGAAACAAAAAAGTTTAAGATGGCGGCCACTTTTCTCAAATCTGACATCGGATTCGTGTTTGGAGTTCACGCAGACCCCCAGATATCGATTTTGGAAGCAATCGGTTGAGAAACCAAAAAGTTCAAGATGGCGGCCACTTTTCTCAAATCTGACATCGGATTCGTGTTCGGAGTCCACGCGGACCCCCAGATATCGATTTTGGAAGCAATCGGTTAAGAAACAAAAAAGTTCAAGATGACGGCCACTTTTCTCAAATCTGACATCGGATTCGTGTTTGGAGTCCATTCGGACCCCTAGATATCGATTTTGGAAGCAATCGGTTAAGAAACAAAAAAGTTCAAGATGGCGGCCACTTTTCTCAAATCTGACATCGGATTCGTGTTTGGAGTCCACGCGGACCCCTAGATATCGATTTTGGAAGCAATCGGTTAAGAAACAAAAAAGTTCAAGATGGCGGCCACTTTTCTCAAATCTGACATCAGATTCGTGTTTAGAGTCCACGCAGACCATCAGATATCGATTTTGGAAGCAATCGGTTAAGAAACAAAAAAGTTCAAGATGGCGGCCACTTTTCTCAAATCTGACATCGGATTCGTGTTTGGAGTCCACGCGGACCCCTAGATATCGATTTTGGAAGCAATCGGTTAAGAAACAAAAAAGTTCAAGATGGCGGCCACTTTTCTCAAATCTGACATCAGATTCGTGTTTAGAGTCCACGCAGACCATCAGATATCGATTTTGAAAGCAATCGGTTGAGAAACAAAAAAGTTCAAGATGGCGGCCACTTTTCTCAAATTTGACATCGGATTCGTGTTTGGAGTCCACGCGGACCATCAGATATCGATTTTGGAAGCAATCGGGTTGAGAAACAAAAAATTTCAAGATGGCGGCCACTTTTCTCAAATCTGACATCGGATTCGTGTTTGGAGTCCACGTCGACCCCCAGATATCGATTTTGGAAGCAATCGGTTGAGAAACAAAAAAGTTCAAGATTCTTAAAGGGCGCTGGAAGGAAACCAGATGATCACAGATATACGTTAAACTTTATTATGGCTTGGATTAAGACATTTTACAGAATAGCAAATTATCACCGTTGACGGCCATAAACCGGACGGAAGTAGAGAGCAAGCAGTGTTACCAGATTATTAGTGTTGCTAGTTTAAGTCTTACTACTCGTTAAGTCTGGATTGACAAAGAGGTTATACTTAATAACTTCAACACGACCCCTCAAGCCAGATCTTAACTTTTCACAAACATAGAAAATTCCAACACTGAACACAGACATGTCTACAAAAACTTAAACCTTTTATAAAGTAATAGACTCTGAATGAAAATCTTAATTTTCATACCATTAAAGTTTTGTAAAAATGTCTGCTACCACTTATTATTAATTACTACATCTCTCACAAAATGTTTAACATCAATAGGTATGTTTTGTACGGTTACTTAATATTTTGCTAGAAGCAATCTTATGACAAGATGACTCTGTCTTCAGAATTACCCCAATCCGGGTCTACGCAACCATACAATTTCAAACAACAAAATGTTCTTGAGTGTAACAGTTATTGAACTGCGAAAATAAGCAAACTGAATAAAGAATGTCAGCATTTTCGGATCTCTAGACCCATCACCTTTGCTTAGTTTCACACCAACCAACATCGGAGAATTAACTGTTTTACAATCAGACATGTTATGTATACAAACTTAACACTTTTTCAATATATTTTTCTGATCTACACAAGGCTGCTGTGACAACGTCCTAGTGATCAATAAACCAATCTAACTGCACAGCAAGTGAGAATAGCATTCTTGACAAGTGAGAATAGCATTCTTATTTTGCTGGCACGAACTACGGGCGAATACGTTACAGAATAATTAATCCCGAATTGCTGAGTATAGCCTCTTGCTACAAGCCTAGCTTTATATCTCGCTATATTGTTGTCACTGTCTTTCTTAATCTGAAATACCCATTTGCTATCAATAGGTTTGTTTATCATTATTGAAGATAATTCTTCTTCTACAGCTTGTTTCCAACAGCTTGGTAATTCGCTTATATCACGAAATTCAATAAATTCATCATTATCATCAGACTCTACACAGGAATACATATGAAAATCTGAAAAATCCTTTTTCTTTTTATCACGTACTGGATATTTTTTATCAGAACCAGTGAAACTTTGATCACTTGTACCAGCTAGTGGACCTATATCGATCGAACTATGAGCATAAGAAGAATACTCATCAGAACAGTCTACAAAATTTGGATTAACATAACCTGAGCATGCTTCATCAAAGAGGAGGTCGTCACTCTCAGGAACCGAGGCTTCCGGAACAACCGGACTGTCAGTAACAGGCTCGCAGATAGCACCAGCGGAGTCATCGGTAGCGCAAGCGGACTCATGCAAGTCACACTCATACTCTGCATCACCTATATGAGATGACTTCAAAGAATTAATTACCGCAGGCTGCCTCTTATGCGCCTTAGAATCCTCTGTATTCTGCTCATGATCAATAAGTTTAGTGAATATCTCAGAGCGGGCAAACACATCTGAACAAGTCTGTTCATGTAGAAACTTTACATCTCTTGAAAGTATCAACTTCTCATTATCTGTCCACACTCTATATCCACCTTTGTCTCCACAATAACCGACCAAGAATCCTTTTACATCTTTTCTGTCCAAATTCTTTCGTTTCTGTTGTGGTATGTGGACATGACATGTTGTACCACATATCTTAAGGTGACTGACATCAGTGTACATACACGAGCCTTCGGGTATTCTAACCTTCATTAACAGACGATAAATTGAGCTGTCAGAGCTCTTCACGCCAACTGCCACAGTTTTACCCTTATTGTTCTTGAAAATCCTTTTATTCTGGTCAGCCAATTCCACTAGACCATTAGATAAAGCTGAACCTGACGAAAATAAATTATGCTTCGACTGCGGGACATACCAACAATTCTGTAGGTGGGCATTCTGCCACTTACCTGACACTGACATTTGAACCTTTATGGTGCCTGAGCCATAAGCAAGCATCTGGCTACCATCACCCAAATAAAGCGCGATAGGGTTTTCAAATTTCTCATAATCATCGAACCACTCTCTATGATATGTAACATGGTGCGAAGCGCCTGAGTCAATGATCCAGTCTTCTGTCAAAATATTGTTGGCTATGAAAGCTTGTCCCTCATCATCATTAGACTTGTCTTTAAATTTGTAACAATTTTTCTTGATGTGCCCCTTTTTCTTACAGAAGTTACAAACAGGAATATGTTTAGTTTTGCCTTTCTTTGAAAATAAAGCCATTTCTGGGTTTGTAGATCCCTCGGATAGTCGCTGCTCGTGAAGCCTTAGACGCTCCATTAGAACTGTAACATCTCTTTCTTTGGACGGTACCGACTCCCACGCATTTTTAAATTCTAAGAATTCTGATGGCAATGTATTTAGTATTCTGTTCATAAGCAAAGAATCTGGCAGAGAATGCCCATCTGCCTTTAGCTCATTGTTAAGCTGGCTAAATATTTTTTGTAACTTTGACACATGCAAAGCTATATCATCTTCTGATGCCTTTTTGTAAGTAAAAAGTTCACAGTAGAGCAAGTCTAACCGCCTTTCGTTCTTCTGTTCATATATGGAATGCAATGTGGTCCACATCTCCCTTGCAGATCTGCACGTCAATATGTGCTGCTTGGGTTCCTGACCCACAGTTGATCCAATTAAAAATTTTGCAATTGCCTCCTGATCGTCGTAATCCTTCTTTGCTTTTGCATCGGCGCCTTCACCTGGACTTTCTGTCTTCTTCAGATGGTCTGCAACCTTGTGCAAAGTAAACTGCAAATCCATATCAAATTTCCAAGATATCCAATTGGAATCACCTTCCAACTTATCGATGGAAACTCTATCAAGGCGAGCTGCCATGATTCTAGACGATTACGAACGATTCGAACTTGAGGAAAAACAAAATGTCTTCTGCCTGTGTTCTGCCTGTGGTTTATTGAAAAATATAAACCGCTCGCAACAAATCTGTGCTGATACTCTGCCCTGGGCCCATAACCTCTTAAAGGGCGCTGGAAGGAAACCAGATGATCACAGATATACGTTAAACTTTATTATGGCTTGGATTAAGACATTTTACAGAATAGCAAATTATCACCGTTGACGGCCATAAACCGGACGGAAGTAGAGAGCAAGCAGTGTTACCAGATTATTAGTGTTGCTAGTTTAAGTCTTACTACTCGTTAAGTCTGGATTGACAAAGAGGTTATACTTAATAACTTCAACAAAGATGGCGGCCACTTTTCTCAAATCTGACATCAGATTCCTGTTTAGAGTCCACGCGGACCCTCAGATATCGATTTTGGAAGCAATCGGTTGAGAAACAAAAAAGTTCAAGATGGTGGTCACTTTTCTCAAATCTGACATCGGATTCGTGTTCGGAGTCCACGCGGTCGCGGACCCTCAGTTATCGATTTTGGAATCAATCGGTTGAAAAACAAAATCATTGTTTTTTTTTTAACTTAGATCATAGTGAACGTTGTTCAGTTTGATTATCTGAAGCACCCCTGTAATAGCGCATTTAAATGTACACTCTGTACCTATACCTCCTGAGTCTCTATAATATAAGGTAGTTCTTGCGCGATTTGTGTCTTGATCTTCTTCCCAGGAGTGCGATTTTTGAAACTCATAGAAACTCTTTGAAATCAGCAGTTGATAAATTTAATATTAGGTCTTCTTCTTATCGTGTGGGCAGGCCCTGGTGTCAGAGTTTTTTCAGACCGCCTTACGGCCTCTGACGTGGTTTTTATGTAACGACTATTACCACCAGAGATAGTAGCCGGGACCAACGGCTTAGCGTGCCATCCGAAGCACGGAATCATTTTTCTTTTCGGACAATCAGGTGATTCAGCCTGCAATGTCCTAACCAACTAGGGAAAAACGCACAAAGTGACATATCACTAGGTGTCCCCCGTGGGATCCGAACCCACGACCTCCTTATCGAGAGCCAATGCTCTTAACCACTAGACCACGGAGGCAGTTAGGTACCTACTATGGAGACGTGCATCTTTCTACTGCTGATTTAACATTAAAAAATCATACTCCAGGAGAGTGATTTTCGAAAGTCAAATCAGCAGTAGAAATATGTCCATACATTTTCAACTGCTGCCGCACTCTTCCGCATTTTTCAAGTCTGAAGTGCGATTTTTGAAAATCATACGAGCGACTTGGCATTAGAAAATGCCAAAATTACTATGGAGATTATGCATCTTTCTACTGCCAAGTTGCTCGTATGATTTTCAAAAATCGCACTTCTGTTTGCCGGGTACTGACTGTTCTACCGTACGGGGTATGAAATTACCGTTAAAATTCGATAATTAAAGTACGTCTGGCAACACTGGGTGTCGGTTTCGCGTCGTGCCCGCCCGTCCTCCGCCCGCGCCCGTCCGTTGCCGTCCCGTCTCCGTCCGTTGCCGTCCCGTCTCCGTCCGTCCTCCGTCCGTGCCCGTGCTCCGTCCGTTGCCGTCCCGTCTCCGTCCGTTGCCGTCCCGTCTCCGTCCGTCCTCCGTCCGTCTCCGCGCCGTTGTAGTATGACTAAGGCTTCAGTAGAACCAACATTGATATGTCAAATCAATTAAAAATTTAAAAATCAATCAATGGATGCCAATCCCAACTTGACGTGACCAACCAAACCAAAAATTATGACGTGATTTTGAAAATATGACTTATTTCACTATTGTTTTCCAACCTTTAATCGTGATTAATCTAATCGTAAATAACAAAAACCCCAAATAAGGTCTTTTTTGCAAAATAAAGGTTTACTAACTTAAAAGAGCTTAAAGGGTAGGTAATCTTGTAGACTTTCGTTTGTACTAGTGTTCATTGCGAAATAATAACTATTTTATTTCTAAACGCTATCGCGTTTCACGATATACTTATTTCATATGTTTCTATAATCAATATTTCGTATTTATTTAACTAACTACTTAGATTCTAGGTCTTAATTTACGCTTTGTAAAACTGAAATAATGTCGAAAAAAGTATAGTAACGCCATCCTTTGGTGGTTTATCAAACTAAGTCTTCCATAGCCAATTTGATACTTCTTGAATTTGCAGGTGTGTTTCCCGCTTAAATTTAAATAATGTATTGAACTACGAGTATTTCTTATTCGTAGGTTAGGTAGTAAGTAAACATCATTCCTCTGGCGCTTTATGAATATAGAAACGCTCATAAGCCTTTCAACACATAATTAGATCATATTGAATATTTACTTTTCTGTTAGGTACTTACAGCTTTGTCAGCTCACTTTTTATTGAAGTCTTGACTCTTGGAGTCAGATCCCAGCTCCTCTCCACCATGTCGCCACGCCCATAATAGTTATTATATTGTTGACTATATACAATGGGAGGTATAAGGGACGTCGCGATAGATTTAGATAACAAAATTAATAATTTTACCTGGGAGATCTCAGTCCTGCGACGTGAAGTCTCGAATCTGCTTCGCTCCATTCGGTGGACTCCGTTCACACCTGTTGAAATGAATATAGCCCGATTACACCGACTGTCTCGGTGTATCGAGCCCAAGAGGGACGGCGTCCATCGCAATGAACGCTATCTTTGGACACCGAATATATAGCAGAAATTGTCCCAAGTTTAAACTAATCATGACAACGTATCATCTACTCTTATGGATTCTATAGGAACGCCCATCAAACTCTAACGACGCTTGTGGAACAGACAGGGCTGTGCTTAGTGCGCCTCCGTATCACCGGCAGGGCTTACCTTGGTGCGCCTCCATATCACTGGCAGGACTTACCTCGTTGTGCCCCCATATCACTGGCAGGACTTACCTCGTTGTGCCTCCATATCACTGGCAGGACTTACCTCGTTGTGCCCCCATATCACTGGCAGGACTTACCTCGTTGTGCCTCCATATCACTGGCAGGACTTACCTCGTTGTGCCTCCATATCACTGGCAGGACTTACCTCGTTGTGCCTCCATATCACTGGCAGGACTTACCTCGTTGTGCCTCCATATCACTGGCAGGACTTACCTCGTTGTGCCTCCATATCACTGGCAGGACTTACCTCGTTGTGCCTCCATATCACTGGCAGGACTTACCTCGTTGTGCCTCCATATCACTGGCAGGACTTACCTCGGTGGGCTCATCTTAGTCCCTCATACATATTACTATATTCGTTCCAAGTTCACTCAGTGGGCTCATCTTAGTCCCTCATACATATTACTATATTCGTTCCAAGTTCAAGAAGGCAAACAGACACAGCGTAACGTTAATTGTAAATAGATTAAACTTGGACACATTTTATGGACACTGGTAAATAGATTCATATGTTTAGTAATGAAGACAATCAGAACACCTCTTGTACAATCACAGAACACCACTTAGCTTTCAATCATTGTGGCCGCTCCATCCAGGGCTCCGCATTATCTTCAAACACTACTTTGGTTTGGTATAGTTCTGTTACTTTACTTCTTTGAATAGTTTGCAAAGAAAATTATTTGTTTTTAGTTTGAGTAAACTTGTCAAAACTGATTTTTTTTTTGGTTCAGTTCAAGGTAAAGCGATTATAGTATCGCATACAACCGATGTCAGGAATAAATACTCTCATTTATAGCAAATAAAACGTTGGTGTTCGACGTTTCAACGCTTCTTTGGAGTTTTTGGAGGCAATCGAGAAACGCAGGAAACGCAGAGAAGTCCACAGGAAAGAGGTGAACCGACCGCTTGCCGCGCTACAAAAGAACGGAACACTTTTCCTGTTCACGACCCACACCATCATATTTCACTGAACTGTATATTGTTCACTTGCACGACACTTTGTTACGCAAAACAACACCGATTTTACGAACCAAAACTCACTATAAACAATAAAAATTCGATGAAATATGAGGACTCCAAACGTATCTGTTCAAATCCCGCCAAAAACTTTTTTTTTTTTTTTTTGGTTCAGTTCAAGGTAAAGCGATTATAGTATCGCATACAACCGATGTCAGGAATAAATACTCTCATTTATAGCAAATAAAACGTTGGTGTTCGACGTTTCAACGCTTCTTTGGAGTTTTTGGAGGCAATCGAGAAACGCAGAAAACGCAGAGAAGTCCACAGGAAAGAGGTGAACCGACCGCTTGCCACGCTACAAAAGAACGGAACACTTTTCCTGTTCACGACCCACACCATCATATTTCACTGAACTGTATATTGTTCACTTGCACGACACTTTGTTACGCAAAACAACACCGATTTTACGAACCAAAACTCACTATAAACAATAAAAATTCGATGAAATATGAGGACTCCAAACGTATCTGTTCAAATCCCGCCAAAAAACCCCCCCGCCAAAAACTCTGTCAAAACTGATAACTTTGACCATAAAGGGGCCCATTCACAGTAGTCCTAAATGCAGGACTACGAGGCCACACACTATCCTGCAAGTAGGACTACTCATACATTTTGCCCAAGGTCATCGGACGCTTTGTAGGACTGCAACACCATTCACGATCCGATATTGGTGTAGGACTGCAAGACGGACTACTGTGAATGGGCCCCTTTACTAAGATAAACCATAGACTAAGGCTGAGATTCAGAGACGATTTTTTAAGTCATAGTTCGAACTAAGTAGGGTCAAAATGTATGGATTTTGACATACGGGAGTTCGAACTAAGACTTAAAAATCGTCTCTGAATCTCAGCCTGAGTCAACGACTCATCCACGAATCACTGTAGATGGCACCACTTCACTTCCTTCCTTCAACAGGTGTTGCTAGTTTTTATAAATTAAGAATATCGCGACGTAGCTGTCGCGACAACTTTGTAACATGGATGCTTCAATTTCCAAATAAATATTGTTGGTCGTCCGTTCCTATGCAGGTTTAAAGTTGGTGTATGTGTCTGTGTCTTATATTATAAGCCCTATTTTATAAATAAACAACATTAGGCGGTAAGATTATTATTTAGCAGTACACTACTAAAGCTTTACTAGATTTTTTTGCCTAAATCCTTGCATTTTTGATGAAATTTTCGAATACCGAATTTCTACCAAAATCTACTAAACAATTTCCCACTACTAAATTATCGTTCTCTTTGCCCTAAATCTACCAAAAAAGTAGAAATATACTAAAAGTGGTCACACTGTATACAGATTACTGATATGTAGCAAGCTACAGATGCGACAGTGATATTTGCACTTAGTTCCATTGTTTCCGTTGTGGCGTTCTGTCGTCAAACTAATGTGTATAGAACTTGTAGTTATAGGTA
The DNA here is from genome assembly GCA_922987775.1 of Agonopterix subpropinquella. Classification (NCBI taxonomy): domain Eukaryota; kingdom Metazoa; phylum Arthropoda; class Insecta; order Lepidoptera; family Depressariidae; genus Agonopterix; species Agonopterix subpropinquella. The sequence goes on along the minus strand of OV277693.1, from coordinate 1,568,424 downwards.
TGTATACACTGATTCCAGGATGCAAAAATAGGGATATTTGACCAAGGAACAAACTATTCAACGATATTATTATGTCATACGACGGAGAAGAATTGAGGCTTCTCAAGGATTCTAAACTCAAGCTAAAATACCAGGAAAATCACAAGATATAAGCTTCTGACGCAACAACACGGCATGAGGCTGCTGTTGTTGTAAGTTCAATATGGCGTTGTATCTTGTCCAATGAGGACGATGGGAAACAGCGCCACAACGGCTACACCAGAACTAAGCTGTCATAGGCCCGTAGAGGGAGTAGAACTATAGAGCAAGTGACAGTGTAACCGGTTTTCTATCGGTGTCTGATTTGTACATGTGTGTGTAAATGTTACCCGATTGAACTCAATTTTCCCACAAATTTATCAATACCACCAACTTTTCACAGTCGGCTAGTCTAAGTAATACATTTTGTTAATACTACTTTCCTAACACAAATCGCAGAAATATTCACAAATAACATTAAAATTTAATGTTACGGTGGTTTCAGTCCATACAAAAGTTTGACACAGAATACGCGTAGACGGAATTAATAAAAGTAATATTTTATATATGGAAAAATAGTTTATAAAATCTAGATGCCGCGTTACAAATAACATTTGCAATTTATAATATAATTACGAAGATTTATAAAGCTTTTAAAATGTAGTATGAAAAATTACAAAGCATTATATCTTCGTAATTATATTATAAATTGCAAATGTTATTTGTGACGCGGCATCAAGATTTTTTAAACTATTTTTACATATATAAAAAATAAAAATTTATTTATTCTAAGTTACTTATACTTATAACGTCTATGCGTATTGTGCGTCAATAAAATTGTTTTTGTATAAAATTGACCCCTCTGCAACCACCTTAATATGTAATAAAATTAGCCAGAATTGGAGCCTTGAAAAACTGTGTAGTTATTTGTCAAGCAATGAGGTCAAAGAGGTTATTTTTTCGAATTTGATCAATTTCTTTATTTGACTGAAGCATGATGAAGGGTTATGGTAAATAAATTACAATTTGGAAAATAAATTTTAATGTTTCTTAATCTAACCAAATGGCTTTGATCAGGAATAGTGTTGTAAAAAAACAGTTTTTTTTCTACCGTTAAAAAAAACGTGAAAAAAAATTTAATTTAAAACATCTGCACTGGTAGCATGCAAACCCGCGATAGCCGTGATACGGCTTTATCACGTCTTTTATCTCGTTCTTTTACGCACGAAAGAACGAGATAAAAGCCGTGATAAAGCCGTATCACTGCTATCGCGGGTTGGCATGCTACCAGTGCTGAAATCATAGCTTTAACTTTTAATTCCATGATTATATTGAGTAACTCAGCATTCTTCTTTATTAATCGTCTTTGCGCTTAACGAGTAGTACGCAACTTCTTTAGGCGCTTTTCAGCTAACTCACTCTTCAATTGAATTCTAAGATGTTTCTTCCTCAGTGTTTCTGTAATTTTTTCTATTATGACAGGTTGTCTGGTAGCTGAATCCTGAAAATGAACAAAACAGTGATGAAACCAAACCATTACTAGGTACCTATGTATTTTCCAAGTCAGTTTTCCCGTATTTACGGGTGTTTCAAAGGCCATAAACTGGTAACACTGAATGACTGCTGATCTAGAGGTTATGGAATCAATGTTGACCTATAACTTGGTTTTATGATTTAATTTGTATTGTAATATCATTTTAACGTGTACAATAGACATTAATCTAATCACAAACAAAGTATTTGTAGCATTTAATTGCAGTGAAACGTACCTGTGAAACGAAACATTCCCAGCAGCACTTTTCGATCTGTTTTTGCATCCTAGGACACTGCAGACCACCATTTTCACTTCGATAATGATTATAAATTATTATATTATCAGAACACCTCACACAGCAGGTAATTCAGGCTGTTACAATTCCGTAATTCATAACTTTTCATAAGCCTAACAACAATACTAGTCAATTTAGACCGCAATACGTCAAAATGACAAGTTGCGGTCACCAAAAAAGTGGTTACACGGCGTTCATTATAGTCTTTCTCACTCTTTCTACAGACTAGTGTATAGGTTCACCTCTATCGAACATTAAAGATGTGTGCGTATCATTTACTCCATAGTTCTACTCCCTCTACGCATAGGCCTGACAGACTATTATAAGCAGTGTTGCCAACGGTTAAATTAGCTCTCCACCAGATTCAACTCCTAAAACCACCAGAAAACCACTAACAAAAAGTGGCCCTACTCTCATAATCACTAAATTTTCCACTAAACAAGAAAACAATATTGGTTACCTTTATTCAAAGTCAAAGTCAAGTCAAAAAGTCAAAAATAATTTATTCAATATAGGAGCTTGAAGCACACTTATTAAACGTCAAATCTTTTTTTGAAGTTACCACCGCGTCGGAACGTGTTGTCGCTGTAGAGAAGATGCGGCCAGAAACTCTACAACATAACACGACTTAATAACTAAACAATATAAATTCTTATGCTAAGGTTATGTATACAATAATACATAGTCTATTTAATAAAGTTAGTGTCACTCAGACCCAAGCATTTCGATCATTGAAATAATCATCCAGTTTATAATATGCTTTTTTACAGAGGACTTTTTTGATCAGAAGTGCGATTTTTGAAAATCATACGAGCGACTTTTCAGTAGAAAATGTCAAAATTACTATGGAGATTATGCATCTTTCTACTGCCAAGTCACTCGTATGATTTTCAAAAATCGCACTTCTGAGTTTTAAACATGTTTTCAGAAAGATTCAAAATGGTCTCGGGGATTTTATTATAACAACGTATACAGTGACCCATGAAAGACGTGTTGACCCTACGACCCTACTAAGCCGAAAGTGTGGAGATATCAGTTTATTTTTATCACAATTTTTTGGGAACAACGACAGATTTTTTCTTACATATAAAATGTTTTCATAAATAAACTGCCCATAAACAGTTAAAATATTAATTTCCTTAAAAAGGTCGCGAAGCGAATCACGACACCGCAGACCATATATAGAAATAGAAATAGAAGAAATAGAAATAGAAATGATTTATTTGCCAGAATATGGTACATTAAGATCTTAAATATATAACATGAAATCAAGACATATTCTGCCACACATGGCGGCGTGCAAATTTTAAAGTCAATATGTTTACACTAAAACATCAAAGATTTTCTTCTGAACATGCAATTACATTAAATTAATTATTACAGTACATCATTAAAATATTCATTTACTGAGTAATAACATTTATCCATTATAGCTCGAATTGCCCGTTTCTGTAGGATAAAGACCGTCTCAATGTCTGCAGCACGACCCCACAATAAAATACCATAGGACATGATACTATGGAAGAAACTGAAATATACGATTTGGCAGTTTCGATATCAGTCTTACATATATCAGTATTACAATTCCATATTTTGTAACGTTTATTTTGTAAAGTGCTGTGTCGTGGTGGTCCAGTAGTGGCGAGTGCTTTAGGCGATTCGTACCAATCTTCCAGGGCTTCAGCCGCCCGGGGCACAAACTGATTTTACTGCCCCCTTATCATTATAAAAAGATAAACCAAAAAAAAAAGGAGCGAACGAAGCGTGCTCGAAATTTTTTAGCACAACTATTCGAGTTGTGACCAGACATCTTTTGATTTATAAATGTTGGGTTGGTAAAATAAAAATATAAACTTAAAGCGATCGAAGCACTGACATAAACTCGATCGAAGTGAGAGTTTCCCGTAAATACGAATCAGTTGGAGCCAGAGCTTTTTAGCTAAATATACTTATACTAAGCTGCAATGCCTACGCGACACAAATGTATGCAACAGCTGTTTTTTTTTTTGCTCCGATTGGTTTGCTCCCATAGTAAAAGTTGTTCAGTTTGATGGTTAGACTCTTAGTTTAAAAGGATCCTAATGCTATCAATTCCACCCTGTATAAATAAATCAATATATGACACAAATCGCCAAAGTTCGATGTTATTGCGACGATGTTAGAAAAATATGAAAAAGCTCTCCGTTGTATGGAAAAATAAGAATTTGAAAATATATTATACAAATTCCGAAAAATCACCTAAAAGTTTAGTAACCTTTTGAATCGTGTAACTACTTAACCTAAAAGTAACCTGAAGTGCGATTTTTGAAAATCATACGAGTGACTTGGCAGTAGAAAGATGCATAATCTCCATAATACTTTTGACATTTTCTACTACCGAGTCGCTCGTATGATTATCAAAAATCGCACTTCTGACAGAGCTAAAAATCACCTAAAAGGTTACAAAAGTAACCTTCTGGCAACACTGCAAGTATCGTTCGTTTCAGAACTATCATTTCACTCTCATTAAAGTGTATCGTAATCGTAAATAATCATAAATATATTAAAAGCATCTCGAGTCACTATGGAGTACTAAGTACTAATTTAACTGTTCAGTCGTCCTCCCATAGTCACTTTTTTCCAAGTGTCTGAAGATCAACCGATCAACCTATCTTAACGTTGGGGAAATTGGGGCAAATGAAATGAATAGGCCTAAGGAATGACCTTTTTTTTTTTTTTTTTTTTTTTGGTTCAATTCAAGGTAAAGCGATTATAATATTGCATACAACCGATGTCTTGAATAAATACTCTCATTTATAGCCATTAAAACGTTGGTGTTCGACGTTCCAACGCTTCTTTGGAGTTTTTACGTAAAACAACACCGATTTTACGAACCAAAACTCACTATAAACAATAAAAATTCGATGAAATATGAGGACTCCAAACGTATCTGTTCAAATCCCGCCAAAAACTCCGGAATGACCTCTTTGTGACAGCCAAGTGACAGCTGATAAATGCGTTTGGTTAATTTTATTGAAAGAACTTTTTAAGCTAAATATTAAAATATGTATTACAAATGCGGTTACGATGAATCGATTTTATTTTAAAGAAATTATGTTTTTTTTTCTAATGTTTTTGACTGTACAAACGACTGAAAATAAGCTAAGAAATAAAAATTGTAAATGTTAGGTTTTTCGTCAAATCCAGTAATTTAGCAAAAACTAAACGCAGTTGTCAAAAACTCGGAAACGGCTCCTTGCTGGTGTAGATGTGTAAATAAATAAAATTTTCTCAAAAAGCCATGATGAAGTCAGCTGGTCTAGGGTCGCACCGGCCTCTCTCGGGTCAGCTCTACAAGTACACGAACGTGGTAAAGGGGTGGCAGCAGCGCTGGTTCGCCGTGGACCCTGAGACCGGGGTGCTCTCGTACTACCTGTTCGATGGTCCCGGAGACACCATACTGCCCGGGCAGCCTGCGAGGGGCGAGGTGAGAAACACTTCGAACTGGTATTTTTCGAATGGTTCACTGGGATGAATTTTCCATCCAGAAGCAGTTGATATTGAAAGCATTTGTTCTGCTGACCTTACAATCCTATAGTGATGTAGATACTCTTTCTTGTACTGTGGTGATGTCCTCATTTCCAATGAAATTGGCGGAGTTTAAGTTGCCATTTACAATTTACACACTCTGATTTACAACCTTGCTTCTCATAATAAGTGCTCTGCTTTGATAAGCAGTGCTGCCAATGTAAATTTGAAATGAAATGAAATGAAATATACTTTTATTTACACCAAACACAGATACAGCATAGGAATAAAAAACAATAATGGTACAAATAAGGCGGTCTTATCGCTAAAAAGCGATTTCTTCCAGACAACCTTAGGGTAGAGGAAATTTAAACAAAGAACAACGGGTCGGTGCTATATAAAATAAATAGTAAATATCAATCAAATTTCTTGATTCCCCGCTTAACTAGGCTCAATTTCCCGATTTCCAATCACGCATTCCCCGACACTGTAATATTCAAGAAATAAAGCATTTTTTCACGGAAAATGCAGTTTAAAGTTTAAAAAAATTAGCTTATCAAGTTCTTTGCCTTCTTATTTTTACCAAAAAATCTACTTAAATATTTAGAGAAAAATGAGTTTCATTTATTATTTATATTTCTCCCAGACTTTCGATCTAAGGATAGTCCGATACAGTTCGAATTTTAACAATTCCTCTTCTTTAGACATCCTTTGTTTGTCATTTATTACAAATAGTCGATTCCCCGAAATTCCCCGATTTGAATCATTCCCCGCGCTCTCCCCGCACACACCCCTCATTCCCCGATAATCAGGGAAATTCCCCGGAATTGGCAGCACTGTTGATAAGTTATATGTCAAGATTGACAGTCTAGCTACGAAGGCGCCGAAAAAATATCTGTGAACTCTTGAGTGTTAAACCGGAGTCGCGTGGCTAGAGGGCTCTCGAGTGGATGTCTGTCGTTGGCTCGCGATTTAAATTAAATTAAATTAAATTAAAAAAATATTTATTGCCTTTCTCTTCTCATTTCTCTTACATTCTCTGGTTACAGAACATATATTCATAGGGTTACAGACAGGTTACAGATACAAAACTTATTAATCTTGTGCACTTACACATAAACAAACAAATTATACAAGAACAAAAGAGACAATTTTTAGAGACCTAGGCAAAAGGTGGGTGACGTCAGCTGTGCTGTTCCGAAGCCGTGGGCTCGGGCAGCGCTGTTTTTCAGTCACCACCTTCTCCCTGAGATGTTATGCGGCACTTCACAGCGCAGCTGATGGCGATTTAGGTAGCCACGCGGCTCCGCCATTTTATGGCGGTTTCGAGTGTGTGTTTTTGTATAAAAACGGGGCTTTGAGATCGCCATATCCATTACCGTACAACATCAAGCACTAATTGCTCTTTTTAAACTAGATATTGGCAAAATCCACCAAGGAAACGCCATTAAACAAAAATAGAATAGAATAGAGTGTTAAACCGTGTCGGTATACACGCACACAGATATAAGCTGTATGATGCCTCATGCACACAAAGTTAACGCTAGTTACTAGTTATTTTTCTGTGACAAAGTTAAGAAAGGTGGCCCCTTTTGTTTTATACGGTACAAGCGTGAGGCTCTATCTAGACTATCTAAGGTGCTCTGGTTTCTAGTACTAGGGGGGGGAGGGGTCAACACCCAAGTCGTAACATGTTTGCGTATGTAAGACCTTTGCGTAGGATATGACATGAAAATATGGGCTGTAAAGAAAAGAGTGCTTGATATCAATGATAATTAGGGTTGCCAACCGTCCCGCGAGAGGCGGGACGTCCCGTTTTTGGACCCTTAGATGATGCGTCCCGCGATAGATGTGTGCGGGACGCCTAATGTCCCGTTTTCAGGCTAACCTTTCTGGCAGAAAGTAGTTGTGAGCTCAGTTGACTTAGAAGAAGTGATTTTAAATTTTCTACTTTATGCAGTCTTTTTTAAATGCCAAAATTCAAAGGTAGAGATGTATTCTTCTTCCTTTTCTTCTCTTTTTATGTCAGCATGAGTCATATCGCATGACGATTTATTTATGGTGTATTGGAAAGATTAGCCAGTCAGCAATGTACCTAAGTATCGAGGCTGACTGTTCAGGGTGACGCCTGACGAACTCAGATGTCCCGCTTTTTTTAGTCACGTCCCGCATTTTGATTGCAAATGTCCCGCTTATCTGTGCACTAAGGTTGGCAACCCTAATGATAATGAATCTATAACAAGGCTTTGCCCTTTATCTAACTTTGTTTTAAATGCTGCTAGAAATGCTGAAACTGATCTTCAGGTTTCAGGATGCAATGGTGTACCAAGTAGTTAATGAAAGCTTATTTTTATGTTGCTATTTGCAGGCGCACCTAGCGGCGGCAGTGATATGCCCGAGCGACGAGGACTCGCGCACGTTCACCATCAACTGCGCGTCGGGCGACATGCTGAAGCTGCGCGCGACCGACGCGCGCGCGCGCCAGGAGTGGGTCAACGGGCTCAGAGCTATCGCTGAGATTCATACTAAGGTACTTGCGATTTAGAGTCTTTATCAACTTAATATGGCTTAGTATTAGTAGCAACGTGCCGCGTTGCATACTTTACGTAATTAACTTTCAAATGATCCTATTTGCAAATGCTCCTGATTATACAGATGGTCCCTTCCCTTTCATATACCATATATGAAAGGGATTAATTGAAAAAAAAAATTGTTAAGGCTAGATTCTGGTTCTTTCAATGGGAGTAGATAATAAATGTGTGACAATTTCTTTTAATTTGTCAAATTATCTATAATCTACCACCATTTATCTTTATCTATCTATCTCTTCTATTATCTATTTATTAGTTATCTATTATCTCTATTTTTTTATTATTCATTGATATCTTATAAATAACAGAACATAATAAACCAAATCGTTATTTAGATGCAATTTCTCCAGAAATTTAATAAACCCATTTGCATATTGCCTTTTGCAAATATTCTCATTCACAAAATTACCCAGGGTGCAGCGGATGTATTAAGTTTCAGAATTCAGCCAGCATGCAGCCCACCTAGCTAAGCGAAAGATTTTCTCCTTCAAATGGAGGAACATTCCAGTTCATTCTATTATTGAATATTGCAGGCGATGGGAGCGAACCCGCCGCTGCAGCCTCGCGAGCAGCTCGCCGTCCACGACGCCATGGCGTCTGCAAGACAACAGCTGCAAGCCACTGAGTTGGCGTAAGTATTCTTCATAAAAATAGCCTCTTGAAATATTCCCCAACTCTAATACTTACTAGCTATTGGTACTGGTATTGGTTATGGAATGCAATAAATATATTGAGTATTGAGTATTGAGTATTGGTTGAGCGGGCTCATTTTCCGCAATTCGACAACTCACCGACTCAGGCGCCTATTTTGCGTGTGGTGGGAATGACTACTCCTGTCACCCCAGCTCCACCAGGAAGCCCACCAGCTTGTTAATGCTGCCGAATACTTCTGGAAGAGACCCCGGTGATCCGAGGTGTTGAGCTCGATAGTGTGCCAGCCCATTGCATCTAGCAGCCCGCGTACGTGCGCAGCACAAAGTCCATGCACACCCTGCACAGAGGACTGTTACTAACACCAATGTTAAAAAGATGTTTGTCAAAAGGGCCGTGACCAGTCAGGGCTTCCACCACCAGACAGGCAACTTACTAGCTAATAGAATACAATAAATAGCATCAGCAACATTATATTTTCTAAATTTACTTATACTTACTGAATAACTTTCACTATGGAGCCAACATCGAGAAAAAATAAAAAAAATCAGCTGTCCCATTTTTGTCGTGTCGGTACTGCAGTTTTGTATGGGACACCTGATTTATTTTATGTTTTCTCGATGTTGGCTCCATAGTGAAAGTTGTTCAGTTTGATGGTCTGAAGCACCCCCTTAAGTATTACTAGGGTGTTTTGTTACACCCTGTACATATTGGTCAGGTTGTGTTGTGTCCTTGTTTGACATAGGCCTCCTCGAGAATTCACCATTGTTGGCAGTTTTTACAACGATTTCGCCAACCATGGGGTAGACCCCAAGGATCTATCCTTAGGTAGATCGTCCTCACACGTTTTCACTTGCCTACCTCGTTTCCTCTTTCAGTCCTTTAAGGCTTAATTCACATTACAACGGGCGGGCGAGACAGGGGCAGAGGGTGCAATGTAAAATAGTACCTATTTCAATACAGATAGAGTCCAGAGTAAGCTCCGTCCCCGTTCTAGGGGCCGTCCTCTCTGTCAACTCTATCGGCATAGAGTAAACAAATTATACACAATAGAGGGTCAATGCTCATACTAAGAAAGTTGTCACCTTCTTATATGAAAACTCGCGCAATTACAGCGCCGGTGGTGAGTAACCGGTACTACAGCAATGTTTAATTACGTTAAAATAAGTGTTAAACACATTTGTTATTAAAAATTTTAAGAAAATTAATCTATATAATTTATTTCCGTGGAACAAAACTCAAATAATAGTGATCTAATAACGTTTAATTAAGATTTATCTTTCGTTCAGGCCAGTAGCGACATCTGTTTACGCCAACACTGTACTAAATCTAAAACGTATGGAACTGTCCAGACATTCTATCGGTATTGAAATCATTTGAAATAGGTATTATTTAACATTGTACCCTCCGCGTCCGCCCGCGCCCGCACGTCGTAATGTGAATAGAGCTTTAGGTACCACTCTGTGAATTCTTTTGCCCATTTTTATGTATCGCATCTTATAATATGATGTTGTGATCAAACTGCTCGACATAAGTCTCCCCTAATGATTTAGTTAGCCAATAAGGCAAAGTATTTTTATTTGATTGCTTTTTAATTCTCATACTTTATCTCAAGACACAATAAACTGATTTTGAAATAAAATAGATAAGTTAGTAATCTACCTGCTTCTCATATTTTCAGTGACGCAGCCCTAGCAAGGTGTATTGAATCATCAGACTCACCCTTCCCGCACACAGACCCTGATTTATTACTTCTAAAGGTTGGATATATTTTTATATGCTTTATTCTGGTCGTCCTAACAGTTTTAGTCAAGACTACGTTTTATCCTACCAAATTTTTTTTTCTTTTATTACAATTGGGTTTGCTCTGGACCTCAATCCAGTCCTCAGGACGAAGATGGGGTCATGGGGTCGAAGAAAATACTCGTATAAACGTTTATCAGGCGATAACCTCGTATCCCGCAGCGTATCCCACATATTTCCCACAATTTTTTTTTATAAAACGCTTCGATTTGTGGGCTGAGGTCTGAAGTTAGTGAGGGGCAGGGAGTTGCCATTCTGTATGTAGTACCTACCTACTACATACTATCAGTTTAAAATAACAATGTGCATGACCTCGCTCGCTAATGTGACGTCACTCAATCACACGAACTTCACTCGAGTCATTCAAATGATTGTTTCCTTTGCATAGAGTCTACATTCCTTTATCTTCCGAGTGAAGTTATCCAACGGCCCTTCAAGGTCATGCACATTGTTATTTTAAACTGATAGTACAGTATCTTTTTGTGTGTTTTAGTCTTAGACCGGACCGGACCGGACTTTATCCGGACCGGCCTTGCGGTAGCATTTCCCCTCTGCCATGGTATTAGATCAATTAATCTTGCGCATTTACACCCAATTTTATACCTTATCACTAAACGAGACAGCCTATAATAGCGAAACAATAATTTTGAACTTAGAACGTTTGGGGTTTACACGAGACTACTTTTCATGATTTTGAACATTCAAAATTAGAATCTAAAGTCATAGGGAATAAAATCCAAAGTTGCGGATAACATGTTACCTCGCCCCCCGCAAAAAGTGGCAGAAAGTTTGTTAGTAGAATGAGACGTGGTTACGCGTCCCGATATAATTAGTCTAAGGTTTTAGTTTCTGTTTCTTTGTTTCCAGGCCACGTCAGCGGCAAGCATGCAATGCCTCCTGCAATGCCTCGGTATGCTGCACCGCCAGCAGTACGCTGCAGTCAGCATGGGAGGCAAGATAGCCGACGACCATTAGGGGTACACGTCTCTGCAAACTTAAACGATATTGTACCTTACCTTCCCTTGTGGGAGGGGGGCTGGGAGGAGTGCGTCCCGGCCAGATCTACCCAATATCAAACTGTACAAAAACATGTATAGTCATTCCTTACAGTCGCACACAGATTGCCATAAGAGTGACAGAGCTAGATTAGACGTAAATCTGTTACGTCTGTTAAACAAATGTCACCACTTTTTAAGCAAATTCAAGCAAAATTCGTTCTTAACGTAAGGAAATAGCGTAGTCTTCCAGCTGGAGGTCTGGTGACAAAATGATTGAAGACGGTTCCGTTTACTATTGTCATTTCACTTATTCTAATGGGCGGTTGTCGTAAGTGTGAATGGATGTCAAGTAGCGTTTCTATGTCTTGCTTTATGTTATTTATCTACCCCTATATTTTATCTTTGCTCCCGGCCCTCGATGTCTGCGCGCGTACCATAACAGCGAATTGAGTTAGGGTACGCCCGTCCCCCGCCGTACCCCGCACGCCGCGCGGGCATAGACCATTCATCACTATTATTTTATTTACACTATGATTCGGCCCTATTTTTTCTTACATTTAGTGCTCCCACACATAACAGCGAAATCGCATCGCATCGTAAATATCTGCAAGCGCTACGATTGAAAATCATACATAAGTCATCGTAATAAGAATCGAGCGCATCGCAGATATTTGCGATGCGATGCGACGTCGCAGTTATGTGTGGGAGCGCTTAATCACCCACTGCCGGAGGACGGTTCGCGCAAAAATGTACCTAATGAAGCTTGCCACAGAGCGTTGTTATTACTTCGTATAGCGTGCGGCGTTGCCTTCCGGCGCGGGTGGCAGAAATCTAGCAAGCGCATCGCTTACGATGCGCCAAAGTGTATGTGCTTATCTATCGGTACCTAAGGTCGAGTGCCGGAGGCCTGCCTGTATCGGTATTGATTTAATTCTAGGTTCTTTAAATGTAGATTCATTATTGTTTATAATTTATAATAAAAGTTATACCTAATTAATTTCCTAAAGGGGAAAGTTTAAATATTTTGTTTGTTTGGTTGTATTGAATAGGCTCCGAAACTACTGGACTGATCTGAATAATTCTTTCACCATTAGAAGGCTACATTATGCATGATGTGATGAACATAAAAAACGGCCAAGTGTGAGTCGGGAAGATTCTAAGTACGAAGTTCGCGGCGGTCATCTATAAAAATTATTGAATATTTATCGAAATTAATTTATTAATGAAATGTTAAAGTAAAGACTCCTTAGTAAATAATTCCTGTATAGATTGTAATGAGATGGTATGTAATAAATAACGTATTTTTAAGAGTTTAGTTTCATTTGTTTCTTCGCACGTCATTCATCAGTCAAGTTTTTTAATTATATTGACACGGCGCAAAATTTTCAATTAAATCTAGACTTGATCTAGACAAAATGTGCGATCAGGAATTCAGGACCCTACGAATCGACCCGCGCTATCCGTTCACAAATCAAACCAAGTGAGTTGCTTCATGTTTCCATTGTTAACACATTCACTGCCTCCCCTAGTCCCCTGTAAGCCTAAATCACCCAGGTCAAGGTGCCACTTCGAAACATGGAAGGCTGTGTACCCCGAACATTTATACAGGGTGAAATTGATATCATTAGCATCCTTTTAAACTAAGAGTCTACCCATCAAACTGAACAACTTTTACTATGGGAGCAAACCAATCGGAGCAAAAAAAATCAGCTGTTGCTTACATTTGTGTCGCGTAGGCATTGCATTTTAGTATGGAACAGCAGATTTTTTAGTTGCTCTGATCGGTTTGCTCCCATAGTGAAAGTTATTCAGTTTGATGGGTAGACTCTTAGTTTAAAAGGATGCCAATGATACCAATTTCACCCTGTAGTTGTTAAAAAAACTGCAATGTTTAGTGCCCTTGAACACTATATGCTGGTCCATATAATTCTTACGCAGGGTGCCGCTCGACACGCAGGATTGTCCGGTTTATTTCGTTAATTCGTTGTCGGCTAAACTTCTGTAAGATAAGGCTGCAGTACTTCTCAAAATTGCCACAACTGACATTCTTAGAGCATTGTATAGTCTTAATGCAGTGTTTGGGGCGGCACCCTTTCGGTGGTCAACTTGCTGTTACAAAAGTATTGTTAAGCCGCCTCTCTTGGCCTCTGCAGCTTAACGGATAGCAATCTCATATCAGCTTAGGCAAGCCCGCTATACATCGACTAAGTCTATTAAAGTTATAGTTTTGCAGTGGGCTCGGTATGAAGTAGTTACCTGATGGACTTTTCTTCTAAATCTCGGATGTTTGAACCGACAGGGCGTGTTACGATAACTACTGCGACTATCACAAGTGCATCCGACTGCTCGGCGAAGTAGACGACTGCAAGATATTCAAGAGATACTTCGAAACCATTTGTCCAAATTTCTGGATCGCGCACTGGGACGAACTCCGGGAAAAAGGAGCTTTTCCGGGGCAGATTTAAATTCAGATTTAAATTTAGTGCGTCTTTTTTGAGTATTTAAATAGATTTGGTATTTATCTAAAAATTTCTTATTTTTGAGGGCTATAATTGTATTACAATATGGATTTCTGAAGATATAAAACAATTTTTTTGTTTGTACTTAGTGCCACATACATAAAATCACAATAGTAATCGCTTTCAGGTCAACAACATCTGTGCTAGGTACTAAGGTCTCTATACCTGCATAAATAAACTCGTGAACAAAATCTATTTCGGGGTGGTCAGGTAGGTATAGGTAAGGCGACGAGAGTTGAGGTCAACACACGCAGAGGTGCTAGAATCATAACTATCCTTTTGTTAAAGTATTAGGCAAGGGCAATTTCCTCCTTTGAAGAAAAGAGGAGAGAGGATCTGGATATCAAGCGGGACCAACTCAAAGCCCGACCACCTGCGGCTATACAATATAATTACGAGAATGGCACGCTCAAGTGTACCATATGCGGACGTACTTTCACCGCAAAGATTGGCTATATAAGTCACATCAGGGCACACCAGTGAAGCCCATCATACCAGCAGCAGTCCCCGTAGCCGTATCGGCAAGGAAGACATCATCAGGCAAGGGCGGATCTAGGGGGGGGGGGGGCCCAGGGGGCCATGCCCCCCCCCCACGGACCTCTGCGGATTGCATTGTAGTGACGGCACTTTACTAGGGCATAGATTGATTAAGCTCTGTCCATAACCAATTCGTAGAGCGGAGAAAATTAGAGCTCGCTTCGCTCGCTCTATGTTTCTGTTTGTGTTTTCTGTTTCTGTACCTACACAGGTACAATAATTAAATCAAGGCTGTGGTCAGAAATCTTTAGGATTATACACATAATATAATCCTAAAGATTTAATAGCAAACCAGGAAACACGCCCCGGGCGTCAGGTTTAGGGGGCGCCAAAATCAAGATGGAAAAAAAATATTGCATCGACTTGAGAATTTTGCAAAAAAAACTTGTGCTCGCTTCGCTCGCTCCTGATTCCAGACATCTCAGTATATTGCAGTGACGAAATCTCGAGCTTGTTTCGCTCGCTCTTGGTTTAAGATCGTATTGCAGTCATCCCATTATATTGCAGTGAAATCTCGAGCTCGCTTCGCTCGCTCTTGGTTTTAGATCTTATTGCAGTCATCTTATTATATTTCAGTGAAATATCGAGCTCGCTTAGCTCGCTCTTGGTTTTTTGTTGTATTGAAATTACCCAGAATTCGATCATATCGCGAATTTCTGACTCGACCTAATCATATTGCAATAAAATCTCGAGCTCGCTTCGCTCGCTCTTGGTTTTAGATCTCATTGCAGTCATCTCATTACATTGCAGTGACGAAATCTGAACTTGCTTCGCTCGCTCTCGGTTTAAGATCGTATTGCAGTCGTCTTATTATATTGCAGTGAAATCTCGAGCTCGCTACGCTCGCTCTTGCTTTTAAATCTTATTGCAGTCATCTCATTATATTTTGGTGAAATATCGAGCTCGCTTCGCTCGTTCTTGGTTTTGTTGTTGTATTGAAATTACCTATCGCAGAATTCGATCATACTGCGAATTTTTGACTCGACCTAATCATATTGCAGTAAAATCTCGAGCTCGCTTCGCTCGCTCTTGGTTTTAGATCTCATTGCAGTCATCTCATTATATTGCAGTGACGAAATCTGAGCTTGTTTCGCTTGCTCTTGGTTTAAGATCGTATTGCAGTCATCCCATTATATTGCAGTGAAATCTCTAGCTCGCTTCGCTCGCTCTTGGTTTTAGATCTTATTGCAGTCATCTCATTATATTTCAGTGAAATATCGAGCTCGCTTCGCTCGCTCTTGGTTTTTTTGTTGTATTGAAATTACCTATCGCAGAATTCGATCGTTTTGCGAATTTCTGACTCGACCTAATCATATTGCAGTAAAATCTCGAACTCGCTTCGCTCGCTCTTGGTTTTAGATCTCATTGCAGTCATCTCATTATATTGCAGTGACGAAATCTGAGCTTGCTTCGCTCGCTCTCGGTTTAAGATCGTATTGCGGTCCTCTCATTATATTGCAGTGAAATCTCGAGCTCGCTCCGCTCGCTCTTGCTTTTAGATCTTATTGCAGTCATCTCATTATATTTCAGTGAAATATTGAGCTCGCTTCGCTCGCTCTTGGATTTTTGTTGTATTGAAATTACCTATCGCAGAATTCGATCATATTGCGAATTTCTGACTCGACCTAATCATATTGCAGTAAAATCTCGAGCTCGCTTCGCTCGCTCTATGTTAAACGTTTTATTGCAACCACTCAACCTGGACCTGGCCTCCCTAAGAAAAAATTATTGCTACACTCTTGTAGAGGAGGCCCGGGCCCGGCGCCAATCTCATGTTTATGCCCCGCCTCGGAAAAATCGTAGATCCGGGGCTGATTGTTTTAGTTTTCTATGTATGTATACAAGACGTCTCGGGTCTGTGTCTCTAACTTAATTTTTTTATATCTTAATACGTGGCCTGAGTCGGCCGAGGGCCCCCCCCAATATGAAATCCTGGATCCGCCCTTGGTATTAGGTGTGTTTATTCACTAATAAATGTATTGATCACTTATGTTCACCTCACAAATAAATGTTAACATTATGTTAAGGATGGTTGATTTTAGCACATTTGCATGTAATGTTCGTCTCAACTCACCTGTAACTGCCATAATTTTGTTCCAATTATCTTTCCAAGTCTAGTCATAGTAATGCATACGTCTGAATCCTCTAAGCCACATATGAATTCAAGGAGATGTTAACTGCACGGCTAGCATTGCCACCCACGAGAAAGCGAGATAAACGTCAAGAGCGCTCGTAAAAAGAGATGAAGGCTTTCGATTTTTACCGCTATTTCTCGAGGTTGGCATGCGGGATCTCCTGGCCAGGTAGAGGCAATCAAAACAAATATTAACACGAATAACTCATTTATTTCACTAAAATCACACTGATTTACCTATTAAAATAATAATCGCATAAATTAACGGTGAGCCTGGCAGCTTCGGAACGCTTAGATCTTGCCGGGGAAGGTGCCCTCGCCGCGCTGGCTGTCCCAGTTGTCCACCCACTGGTTGGGGCAGAGGGACTTGTACACCCTCTGGAAGTACAGGCAGGGCTCATACTTCTCTCCGCGGACCTTCTGGCATCGGTGGAAGTCCAGGTAGCTCTGGTAGCAGTGCCTAGGGAAAGAGAGGTGATCGTAATTTTATGTTATTGCTGTTTATTATTAGTCTGAACCACAGATTGTCTGAACTGAAAGGTCTCTCACTGCATGTCTCTTACGAAAAACGGACCAAGTGAGGATTGTTGGTGGAAAGTGATCATGATTCATTGTGCTGTCAATTATACCATGATCACATTATTTATCCACAAAGTGCGTGAAGAGATTGATGATTGTGGACGAGGTGAAAGAAGTGTCAAAATTGTACAGTCACCAGCAGATATATCGTAGCAAACAAGATGGTCAAATATTTCTAACCAGTTCTAATTTTCAATAATTTCTTTACTCATAACCAATCAAAAATATAGGAACGCCTAGTACATCAAATATATCGACGCAGTCAGGGTGGTCATAAACATCTGAACTGTTTCGGAAAAAAACCTTACTCCATTGTTTAACATTTTAATTTTAAATAACATTGTAAAGAAATTATTGAAAATTCGCTATTCAGATATTTATGACAATATACACGTTTAGATATAACGAGCTTTTACCCGCGACTTCGTCCGCATAAATTATATACCAGATTTTAAGTCAGATGATAAGCTATCAAACAAAAAAGTTTCATCAAAATCGGTTCAGTAGTTTTTGCGTGATACTCGAACAAACAAACACCCAAACAAACAAACAAACAGACAGACAAAAAGTCCAAAAATTTGTGATTTGGAATAAGGGACATCTAAAAATCATATCGTAATCTTTTTTTTGTAAATATCTTCAATGTACAGACACACTTCTGTTACAGTTTTATAATAGTTTAGATTGGTAACATTTACTGTAAAGAATTTAATGAAAATTAGCACTGCTCAGAAATATTTGGACACCTTGTATGCTACGATATATCTGATGGCGACTGTACCTAGCTCGCCCAACCCCTATTGTTTAAGTACTAGTCATTCACTTCGAGTTGGCCGCTACCTCCCTTCCCGCTTCCCCACACCGCACCCCTAAGAGACCCTAATAACCGCAATTTTATAACCTTTAGCAACGCAACCACGTACGGCACATCCGTCCCGGTCACTAATATCGCTTTTAATTATAAATTTTTATTTGCCTTTTATATTATTTTTTGTCGACGGGACCAATTAATGTGCCTGTGAGGAAATTGTGTAACGGTCATCGACGGCCAACTGGTCGTGAACGGGTAGTAGGTATTTAAATAAATGTTTATCTGGGATAAACATTTATTATTTATTTATACAATAGGGGTTTGTCTAGTCCCAAATGAGGCATAGGTAATTAGGTACTAAAATCTAAATCAGACTTGTATTTACTATAATTATACAGGGTGTAAAATTAATTCGTTAGGGTGCGTCCACATCTGGCGAACGCGCCGCGAACGGCGCAGCTCGCGCGCCGTTCGCCGGCTCGCGAGCTGCGCCGGTACATTTTTTCCTTGTGTGTCGCTACTGCGCAGTTCGCGAGCAGCTCGCAAGCGGCTCGCGAGCCACTTTCGCAGTGGATGGAGCAAACATCGAAATCGCGCGAAATAAATCTATGGAACAGCAGATTACATACTTTTGGCGATTTCGAACTTCATAGTGAAATTAAAGTTGTTCAGTTAGTCTGGAAGCACCCTCTTTGATATGTATCGTATGTATCGCATTTCATTTTAAACCCAGTATATAATATACCTTCCTACCTACATAATAAATAAGCTCAATGACTGCAACGCTACAACACATACAAATATTTGTCCCGTGCGGGATTCGAACCCGCGACCCTTGGCTCAGCAGGCAGGTTCACTACTGATGAGCGAGCACTAAAATGCGTGCCTAATTTCAAGTTGTATAGGAGATGGAGATCTGGAGATAGCCCAATTTCTTCTAGGAGAATCACGACCGTAACTTTGACTTTGGTGTTGTCAGAATCTTTGGTGTATTGTATAACTAATAGTATAAATAGATGGACTAACCCTAACCTACTATTCTAATTTTAAAAGGATGGTATAGTAAAGTCCTGGCCACTATGAATGTTTTGCTGCAAATCCGAGCTCAAAAGTACCAAGTATTCTCTGTCATTACACTAAGAAGCCTACCTATGCCATTGTAAATGACACACCTGCGGAACGTACAGCGCCGAACGTTCGGTTAAATACGCGTCTACTAGGAAAAATGGCGCGTACTGGTGTGTCGCCGGTATAGGGAAGAGCGTTGGGCGCATATTCATCCGAACGTTCGGCGCCGAACGTTCCGCAGGTGTTTCGCTACACTTAGGCTACCTGTAACAGGCAGAGCCTTAGGGTCGGCGCATATCTGGCGGAGAACTGCTCGAGTATTTTCCAGTGCCCAAAGAAATGTCGTCTGAAATAGGTTGTAAAAAAGTGTCATATTCTGCTCTTGCACACAACTGTACTTAATCGTAGTTGGAGCACGAAACCTGTTAGTATCCCGTGCTTCACCCAGGTGGAGACCTTAGGTGGAGCACGGGCCCGGACCCTAATTTTCCTAGCGGACGGCGGCGTTTGCTGGCGCACGCTATTTACAACTCTGTTTGAATTGGATATGGACATTTCATTGAACACTGAGAAAATGTTCGAACAGTTCTCTCTCCGCTAGATGTACGCTGACCCTTAAAATATATCTATAGATGCAGATTTCAATTTCTGAAAGCTGATATTTAAGCCGCTATTTCGATGTTGGTCCCATAGAGAAAGATGTTCAGTTTGATGGTCTGATCCCTTTAAAACCGCCAGTAATAGAAAGACCCAATAAAGACTCCATACTCACGCTGAATATCCCTAATAGGGAGAGCAGAGCCTACAGGCATAGACTGGGCATGGACTAGCAAGTTGTGATAAATGTAACCTATAAAAAATAATATGGAATGCTAATGGCCCCGATTCGGACTGTGCCACGACTTAATGTCAATTCACACGTACCACAACCACACCACAGCCACAAAACCACACCATGTGGTCGGGCGTATATTTTGTATTGAAAATGAATATTACAATTTACACGTACCACATTTTGCCGTTGTTATCGACCACCTGTGTAATACGACCACATCGCGACGGCAACGCCACCACCGGCGGCGGCACCGCGGCCACATCGCCACGACATGCCGTCAAGCCGTGTTTCCACTACGAAAGCCGGAGTATAACTGCACATGACCACGTGGTTACCACATCGCAACGACAGCGACAACGCAACCACGTCGACATTTTGTCGGTACCACAACGCAACTGCAAAAAGCCGCTGCGACACTATTCACACGTAACCACAGCTTGACCACATTTTGTCGCTGCGACGTGGTGTGGTTGTGGTACGTGTGAATTGACCCTTAACTAAATTTATTCCTGTCACTTTCTAAAATAAGATTAAGAAAAGAGACAGAAAACCAACAGCTGACTTTAGTGCTGTCAAAGTAAAGTTACAAGCCCAAAATAAGATGCCATCATAATGTACGCCATCTTACAGCCATCTTATTTAAGGCGTTTTTGGGCGTGTAACGTCACTTTGACAGCACTAAAGTCAGCTGTTGGTTTTCTGTCTCTTTTCTTAATCTTATTTTAGAAAGTGACCGGAATTTTAGTTAAGTCGTGGCACAGTCCTAATCGGGGCCATTGCCATTCAATGTCGATTTTTAAGATATGCGCGGGATGATAAGCAGCTGGTGATTCATTCGAAGTGTTTCTTCCTCTCCCAGGTCAGCGTGGATGTGCCTAGTAAGTAATTTAACTAATTTACCTCGTCTGGTTCGTGTTAGGGAACCGCGGGTCGAAAGGTGCGGTTTTGATGTCGGCGGCAGATTTGATCATCTCTGGCATTTTGACTGCAACGAAACACAACTCATATTCAGATACTTTATTCGAAAATCCGGTTCACATAAGGTTCAAATTAAACATTATGGAGTGCGGGTTGATTACAATAACGACGGTTTATAATTTTTTTTATTTATAATTAAATGGACTCTTGCTTGTGCGTTAGCACTGCATTTCCGCCAGTGTCAAGTGTAGTTTATTGGGAGAATCTATCCCAATCTCTGGGACTGTTTTTGGACAAGAACAAGAAGAGATTGAGGAATGTGGAGCCTCGTGGCAGGCACAAACGCGACGCGCGAAACCACGCGAGACGTGTACTCGGGTCAGTTCCTGCAACGTGACTCCCGGTTTATAATTAATAATATTATATAGTGTAAAATAATCGTAACTTGTTATTATACATTACAGAGGACACATTAAAAAAAATGTTTATCCTAGTTCCCTAAGGTACAATCTATGTTGTGAATTATTTCACAAGGGGTCTAGTTTTACGCTCTTCTTCGCAAGAAGTCTCCCTGTACTTCTTCACTTCTTGCATGTAAAGTGACCAGGCATCTTTTGGCGTGTTGTCGACTGTTTGTTCGTCAATAGCTTTCGCTTTCTTCACTAAACCAGTCTTTAGCACTCTACCACCGCGCCTTTTCCCAATAAAAGGCAAAGGCTTCTTAATCTCTGGTTTCTTTTCCACTTCCTCAATCTTTTTAGTCTGCTCTTGCATTTTTTTAAACATTTCCAGGAAGCTGCCATCATTCTTTATTGGAATAGGAATGTTTTTGCCTTTAGAGGTAGATGGTTGCTGTAATACTTGGTCGGCAGTGGGCAGGAGGTCGGCGAAGTTTGGTCCCTCCACTTCGGGTGGCACGCCATATTCGATATCATCGCCTTTAGTGTTTTCTTCGGCGCCTGGTGGTGGTTTAAGTTCTGGAGGCGGTGTTTTAGGTCTACGCTTCTCCACGATTCTGTCTCTATGAATTTTCCAGAAACGTTTTCTGTCAGCGACAGTGAACTGGCCGCGGCGCTCGTCGTCGCTCGGCGTGCCGCTCTCGCTACGGCGGCTGTTGCTTCGCGAACGGGAACCGCGAGATTTTGAACGCGATTTTGAGTGCCTCGGGGTCTCAGATCTCTTTTTCCCTTTCGATTTGGAACGTCTGCGAGACTTTGATCTGTCATCACTTAGAGAGCGGCGACAGGAACGGCTCCTTGATCGAGATCCGAGTTTTGATGAAGACTGTCGTCTGGTGCGCCGTTTGGATGTCGATCGTGATCGTCTGGAGGATGCAGATGAACGACCCGACGATTTGGAAGAGCGGCGGGTTTTAGGGGTGCGCGATCGTTTGCGCGTCGACGGGGGCGTGTGAGATCTGGAGCGAGATTTGGAACTGGAAGAGGAACGACTTCTTGCATAACTTTTAGGCGGGGTCACTGAACTATCTTTGTGTCTCCTTGCTGTTTTATTCTCTTTATATTTGTAGTTCCTCGGTGGAGTGATGGAACGGTCAGATTTCTTGTACCTTTTTGGAGGTGTTACTGAAGATCTATCAGACTTTTTATTCCCTTTTGGTGGTGACGCAGAGGCGACGCTCCGTTTCTTCGGAGGTGTGGCTACCTCCCGCTGCCTTTTGTCTTTCTTCTTGTCCTTACTAGAATGTTTTCCATCTTTATTATGTGTATCAACTTTAGCAGATTTAGACTTAGACGAACTGATAGATTTTTGTGGGCTTGGAGTTCCATTGGACCTCGATCGGTTTCTAGATCTAGTTTTTCTTTTCACAGGTGGTGTCAAAGAGTGACTCTTTGCTCTGTTTTTGCCTGATTTCTTGAAAGACCTCTTGGACCCAGAAGAGCCGGACGACACCGACCTCATTCTCTTCTTATCCTTCCTCATGGATGAGCGAGAGTACGATCTGGAGCGAGAGCTCGATCGATCACTAGACGAGTATTTTCTCTTCAGAGACCTGCTCCTCGACCTGCCCCGACGGCTTCCCTCATAGCTGCTATCCCTCTTCTTCGAATATGACCTGTCTCTTTTCTTATACGGTGAAACGCTTTTGGAGTACGACCTATCTCTACGTTCGTACCTCGTCGCTACCGGAGATTTCTCACGTGGGTAATCGTAGCTCGGGGCGGGCGGGTAAGATCTAGAGTCGGTGTACTTGTAATAGTTGGGGTCCTGCCCCTGGTAGTAGTTAGAGTCATATCGGTAGTTGTACGGCGGCGCGCCAGTAAGCGCGTAAGGCTGCTGGTAGTCGAAGGCGGGCGGGGGCGGGGGCGGGGGCGCGGGGTAGTGGCTGTAGCTCACGCCGGTCCAGGGGTCGGTGGTGGGCAGGGGGGGGCGCGGCGCGGGCGGCGGCCCCTGCTGCGTCGCGTACTCCGCCTCGGCGCCCGGCGGCCCGCCGTCCCACGCGCCCGCTCCTCGGTACGACATACTTTCGCATAACCTGCAGCAGTTTGTAGGTACGCACACACCTACAAACAGAATAACTTTTTGGTGTAGACAACAACTCTACGCTCTCCGCTCGAGAAACTCCTTCGCACATTGCTATTGATGTTTCGAATGAATATGACGAGGAACAACAAATTACGTAATCCGTAGCCTAATACGCGGAAAGTGTTTCGATAAAGCATACTTAATTCATAAATTGTACAAATATATATTACGAATAATAAGAAATACCTTTCTCTACATGCTCACCTTATTGAAATTATCTTTTTTCTCAATTTTATTCAATAGAAAATGGCAGCGATCACCAAAGAGAATGAAAGAGAATGGTGGCGATCGATCACATTCGCTTCCAGCGTGACCACTTTTTTTTCAGAGAATCTACCAAAATGACTGCTGAAATCTACCAAAATCTACCAAGTCCTGTTTCAAATTCTACTTAAAATCTACCATCTAATATTTATGTCGTTCTAGATGGTTAAAATTCAATAGAAAACACGTTTTTGAATCAAATATTATTATTTTCATACTAACGCTCATCATTACTCATGTTATAACCGCATTTTTATAAAAAAAATATCGGTTTCATCACTTTGTAACATGGATGCTTTAATTTTCAAATATAAATAAGTATTATTGGTCGTCCTTAGGTATGTAGGCTTAAAGCTTGGGACAGTTTTCTGTGTCTTATAAAAGACCCCTTTTATAAAAAACAACATTAAACGATAAGATTAATTTTGCTGTACACCACTAAAGCTTTACTAGAAGTTCCAGAAAACCCCCTGCAATCGTTTTCTCAGCAATTTTTATTTCCGGCCTTGATTTTTTTTTGCTTTATCATTGCATTTTTGATCATATTTTCGAAAACCGAATTTCTACCAAAATCTACTAAACGATTTACCACTACTAAATTATCGTTCTCTTTGCCCTAAATCTACCAAAAAAGTAGAAATCTACTAAAAGTGGTCACACTGTTCGCTTCACAAGCCCATAAACGTAGAGGGAGTAGAACTATAGAGCAAGTGACAGTGTAACCGGTTTTCTATCGGTGTCTGATTTGTACATGTGTGTGTAAATGTTACCCGATTGAACTCAATTTTCCCACAAATTTATCAATACCACCAACTTTTCACAGTCGGCTAGTCTAAGTAATACATTTTGTTAATACTACTTTCCTAACACAAATCGCAGAAATATTCACAAATAACATTAAAATTTAATGTTACGGTGGTTTCAGTCCATACAAAAGTTTGACACAGAATACGCGTAGACGGAATTAATAAAAGTAATATTTTATATATGGAAAAATAGTTTATAAAATCTAGATGCCGCGTTACAAATAACATTTGCAATTTATAATATAATTACGAAGATTTATAAAGCTTTTAAAATGTAGTATGAAAAATTACAAAGCATTATATCTTCGTAATTATATTATAAATTGCAAATGTTATTTGTGA
The DNA here is from genome assembly GCA_922987775.1 of Agonopterix subpropinquella. NCBI lineage: Eukaryota > Metazoa > Arthropoda > Insecta > Lepidoptera > Depressariidae > Agonopterix > Agonopterix subpropinquella. The sequence goes on along the minus strand of OV277693.1, from coordinate 1,543,670 downwards.
CGCGGCATCAAGATTTTTTAAACTATTTTTACATATATAAAAAATAAAAATTTATTTATTCTAAGTTACTTATACTTATAACGTCTATGCGTATTGTGCGTCAATAAAATTGTTTTTGTATAAAATTGACCCCTCTGCAACCACCTTAATATGTAATAAAATTAGCCAGAATTGGAGCCTTGAAAAACTGTGTAGTTATTTGTCAAGCAATGAGGTCAAAGAGGTTATTTTTTCGAATTTGATCAATTTCTTTATTTGACTGAAGCATGATGAAGGGTTATGGTAAATAAATTACAATTTGGAAAATAAATTTTAATGTTTCTTAATCTAACCAAATGGCTTTGATCAGGAATAGTGTTGTAAAAAAACAGTTTTTTTTCTACCGTTAAAAAAAACGTGAAAAAAAATTTAATTTAAAACATCTGCACTGGTAGCATGCAAACCCGCGATAGCCGTGATACGGCTTTATCACGTCTTTTATCTCGTTCTTTTGCGCACGAAAGAACGAGATAAAAGCCGTGATAAAGCCGTATCACTGCTATCGCGGGTTGGCATGCTACCAGTGCTGAAATCATAGCTTTAACTTTTAATTCCATGATTATATTGAGTAACTCAGCATTCTTCTTTATTAATCGTCTTTGCGCTTAACGAGTAGTACGCAACTTCTTTAGGCGCTTTTCAGCTAACTCACTCTTCAATTGAATTCTAAGATGTTTCTTCCTCAGTGTTTCTGTAATTTTTTCTATTATGACAGGTTGTCTGGTAGCTGAATCCTGAAAATGAACAAAACAGTGATGAAACCAAACCATTACTAGGTACCTATGTATTTTCCAAGTCAGTTTTCCCGTATTTACGGGTGTTTCAAAGGCCATAAACTGGTAACACTGAATGACTGCTGATCTAGAGGTTATGGAATCAATGTTGACCTATAACTTGGTTTTATGATTTAATTTGTATTGTAATATCATTTTAACGTGTACAATAGACATTAATCTAATCACAAACAAAGTATTTGTAGCATTTAATTGCAGTGAAACGTACCTGTGAAACGAAACATTCCCAGCAGCACTTTTCGATCTGTTTTTGCATCCTAGGCCACTGCAGACCACCATTTTCACTTCGATAATGATTATAAATTATTATATTATCAGAACACCTCACACAGCAGGTAATTCAGGCTGTTACAATTCCGTAATTAATAACTTTTGATAAGCCTAACAACAATACTAGTCAATTTAGACCGCAATACGTCAAAATGACAAGTTGCGGTCACCAAAAAAGTGGTTACACGGCGTTCATTATAGTCTTTCTCACTCTTTCTACAGACTAGTGTATAGGTTCACCTCTATCGAACATTAAAGATGTGTGCGTATCATTTACTCCATAGTTCTACTCCCTCTACGCCCATAAACAATATAGAATAGCAGTGTTACCAAGTCTTATTTTCACTTTACCCTAGGCTTGGTCTCAGTATATCAAAGAGTAATATAAGTATATTAGAACAGTATATCCTAGATTTCGCACAATTTACAAAAATTACCCTTTAATCATTAAATGAAATCAAACAAAAAGATAATTTTTAAACCTTAACTATTTACTAAACAGCAAATAACTTCGGTCACAATCCTTGCGCCCACGACGTCTTTTATCTCGTTAGTTTGCGCGCGAACGAACGAGATAAAAAACGTGACATAGCCTTAGATGACGCGTAACCTCGTGTCATTCTATTAACAAACTTTCTGCCACTTTTTGTGGGGGGCGAGGTAACATGTTATCCGCAACTTTGGATTTTATTCCCTATGAATTTAGATTCTAATTTTGAATGTTCAAAATCATGAAAAGTAGTCTCGTGTAAACCCCAAACGTTCTAAGTTCGAAATTAAAAACAAGCTTCCATAGAAGCCTCACACAATGAAATTAATTCTGCTTCTGTTGTACTAAGAGAAACCGTTGACTGTTTTTTAGATCTCCAAATTACAGTGTTATCAAATAACTTGAATAAGTATCCAGCAGTTGACTTCCTATCTGTTTCATCTCTCGCAAAGTCAGCATCTGCATAACCCATCAAAACACAATCTGGTTTACAATCACTTTTCTTATAAATTAAAGAATAGCTTACAGTTTGCTTAACATATCTCAAAATCCTTTTCAAAGCTTTGTATAATTTTTCGCATGGTTGAGATTGAAATCTACTGAGGTAACATACGGCAGTCGCAATATCAGGTCTTGAACCTATCATAGCATACATTAAGGATCCAATCAATGATCTACACTTGTATTCCCAATTGAAATCAATTTCACTGAGTTCAATACTCAAAACAAAATTTGGATCCATTGGTGTATCGCAACCCTTACAATCTTGCATGTTATATTTACGTAAAACGCCATTTAAATACTTAGTCTGATTTATATGAACCTCCCCTGGCATCTTGTTAATCGAAATTCCTAAATAAGTTAAATTATCACAACCTAAATCTTTCATTCTGAATTTGGTGCATAAAAATTGTTTAACCTTTTCGTTTTCCTGTAAATCTTTTCCCATAATGAGTATATCGTCGACATATAATAATAAATATAACTCTCCCTTTGTATATAGGCAGTAATAATTTTGTGATCTTTTAAAACCATATCCTGTAATTGTACCATGGAATTTTTCATACCAATACTTTGGTGATTTCTTCAATCCGTATAATGACTTGGTAAGTTTCAACACATAACTTTCTGGAATCTCTAATCCCTCTGGTGGTTGAAGATAAACATCTTCTTTAATATCTCCATATAAGAAAGCCCCTTTAACATCCATTTGGCTTATATGAAAATCCTTATGTGCAGCAACTGATAACAAAATTCTCAATGTTTGGAGTTTCAGAACTGGTGAATAAATATCTTCTAATTTATCCTTCTGCTTAAATCCACGAACTACCAACCTTGCTTTATAAATTTCTTCATTTCCTACTTCTTTTCTGGTAAATATCCATTTGCAGTCAATCAACTTTTCATTTTCTGGTAGTTTTTGTCCGTTGTTTAGGTACAATTTTCCAAGTTTTACTCTCTTCTATAACTTTTAATTCTTCTTTTACTGCTTTTTCCCACTGTTTTTTATCTTCTCTTTGTTCTATTTCTTCAAAACTGATAGGAACATTCTCATGACTTGTCATATATGCAAACAAACACTCTTCATCATCAGTTAGATCTATTTCATAATCTTCAAACCTTTGGTAATCTTTTATGTCTCCTGCCTCTCCCTGTTTCCGTATTCTCTTCTTTATTTCCTACTTGTCTCTTTTTGGGAGTCTCTTTAATCTTTTCTTCAATTTCTTCATCTTCATGTTCTTGTGTCTTTCTTGAATTTTCTCTCGAATTATCTTCTTTTCTTGTACTTTCTCTCTCTCTTTTATTTTCACCTTCTTCACCTTCTTTTTCATTTCCCTGTTCTGGTACGTAGATTATATTCTTATCCATGTTTCTTCTTTCATCAAATATGACATTCCTACCCACTACAGTCCTTTTATTCTCTTCGTCATATAATTTATATCCTGAAGTGCAATATCCAATCATAATCATTCTTTTCCCTGGATTGTCAAGTTTCTGCCTCAACTGCTTAGGTACATGATTGTATGCGATACTTCCAAATACTCGCATAAATGACACATCTGGTTTTCGTCCGGTCCACAATTCACATGGTGTCTCTTCCTTTCCTACTGTTGGGCTCCTGTTAGTAACGTATGCAGAGTACAATACTGCATCTCCCCAGAATTCTTTTCCTAATCCTGATTCAGATAAAATTGTCCTCGCCTTGTCCATGATTGTTCGGTTCATTCTTTCTGCGACACCGTTCATTTCAGGATTGTATGGAACAGTGTATTGAAGACGTATTCCCTCATAATTACAGAATCTCTGAATTTCCCCAGAAGTATACTCACCTCCATTATCAGCTCTGAGTTTACGTAAGTTCGTGTTAAAATAATTTGTAACATAATAAACATGAAACATTCAAATACTTCAGACTTTTCTTTTAAAAGATATATCATAGTAAAATGTGTATAATTGTCTATAAATGTTAGAAAATATCGATATCCTTCCCTAGTTATAGGAGTTATGGGACCACATACATCAGTGTGAACTAGCTCTAATGGAGACTTCGCTCTATACCCGATTCTATTGAACGGTTGCCTAGTCATTTTTCCTAGCACACAAGGCTCACATAGTGCATTTTCATTGATTGGTAAACCTTTTAAATCATTTAATCCTTCTACCAAATTTTTGTGTGTCAATGTACTCAAGCTTCTTAACCCCAAATGACCAAACCGCCTGTGCCACAGCTGTATGACCTCATCATTACTAGATAAAAAATTACAATTTGAATTATTCAATTGCATTTCAATCGTATACAATGACCCTTCATTATTTCCAATCATTAATAAGTAATTCGCGTGATAAACCCTAACTTTCCCGTTACTAAATTCTACTCTTTTACCGTTACTTTCCAATTTTGACACTGACAATAAATTCTTTCTCAAGTCCGGTACATAGAAAACATTTTTAATAGTACAGTCCGTAGATCTCTTACCAACAAAACATTTCACGTTTATATTTCCAATTCCCACTGCTTTCAATGTAACACCACTTTTAGCAGCCTCAATGTTTTTAGGTATATTAAAGTCCACATACTCCGTAAATAAGTCCTTTCTGTTTGTAAGGTGGTCCGATGACCCAGAGTCTACACACCATACTAATTTATTACTTTCATAACAGTTGTGCACCTCACCTGTATTGTCGGCGATTCCAATGTCACCCGTCTCTGCGTGTACCTCACCTGTATCGTCGGTAAATCCAATATCATCTGTGGCGGTGTCCTATTGCCATCGCACGCGCGATGGTGCGATGCGATCTCATCGCGCGATGAAATCGATCGCGCGATCAAAAAACGTGTGTCCTAATTTGGTGCGATGCGATCGATCACCTTCCCTTGCTTCGTGTACCTGCACTCAGCGGGACCCCGTGTCCTAGAACGATGCGAGTATGTATGGGATTTAGTTCCGAATTTGTTCTATCGAATTCAATTAGAAATAAAAAAAAAACCATCAAAATGGAAGAATTAGATCCAGAGCCACCAACGGTCTAGGGCCTAAACTTATAGGAAAGCTGGATTCAGTCTAGCTCGAAAATAGACGCCAAAGTACATCATTTAGCCTCGGTGTTATGACTCAAAGCGGTTACTGATTTTTTTTACAGCGGTAAGACAATCGCGAAATAATGGGGTCTGGGCCTAAATATATAGGAAACGAACTGGATGCATTTTAAGAAAGAGCCCTCTTAGGAGAACACCACAGCAGATTTTACCCTTAGAAACACTTTAAGAACACACTTTACCCATCACGAAAAACCCGGTCTTACATGGCGGATCGGTCACCTTTCCAGAATCAGACCACTTTTATAATATAACAAAAATGACAGATATCTCGACAATGGTAAGTGATAAAAAAAAAATTGTTATGAACAAAATTGTTGAAAATTTAATGGTCTTCACGTTTGTAATAACTTTAATTACAATCCTATGCATTGGAGACGAGATATTTGTAAAAAATGAATAATTAAAATAGTAACAGACAGATAAATCGACAACGGTTGATGATAGGAAAAGTTTTTGAAAAATAAAATTGTAGATAATGTTATATTCTTCATGTTTTGTAACAACTTTGTTCACGATTTGATGCATACGAAACGAGATATTTGCAAAAAATTATTAATTAAAATAGTAATAGACAGATATCTCGACAACGGTTCATGATAGAAAAAGTTTGTATGAAAAACAATTGTAGACAATGTTGTGTCTTACAAGTTTTGTAATAACTTTGTTCACGATTTGATACATACGAAAAGAGATATTTGCAAAAACGAATTAATTAAAATAGTAATAGACAGATATCTCGAAAATTATTGATAATAGGAATAGTATGTGTAGCATATTGTAGACAATGTTATGTTCTACAAGTTTTGTTTTAACTTTGTTCACGATTTGATGCATACGAAACGAGATATTTGCAAAAAATTATTAATTAAAATAGTAATAGGCAGATATCTCGACAACGGTTGATCATAGAAAAAGTTTCTTAAAGATACAATTATAGATAATGTTATGTTCTACAAGTTTTGTTTAAACTTTGTTCACGATTTGATGCATACGAAACGAGATATTTGCAAAAAAATTTAATTAAAATAGTAATAGACAGATATCTCGACAACGGTTCATGATAGAAAAAGTTTGTCTAAAAAAAATTGTAGACAATGTTATGTTCTACAAGTTTTGTTATAACTTTGTTTAGGATTTGATGCATACGAAACGAGATATTTGCAAAAATGAATTAATTAAAATAGTAATAGACAGATATCTCGAAAATTGTTGATCATAGGAAAAGTTTGTTAAGCATAAAATTGTAGATAATGTTATGTGCTACAAGTTTTGTTATAACTTTGTTCACGATTTCATCCATACGAAACGAGATATTTGCAAAAAATAATTAATAAAAATAGTAATAGACAGATATCTCGACAACGGTTGATGATAGAAAAAGTTTCTTAAAGATACAATTATAGACAATGTTATGTTCTACATGTATTGTTGTAACTTTGTTCACGATTTGATGCATACGAAAAGAGATATTTGCAAAAACGAATTAATTAAATAGTAATAGACAGATATCTCGAAAATTTTTGATAATAGGAATAGTTTGTGTAGCATACAATTGTAGATAATGTTATGTACTACAAGTTTTGTTATAACTTTGTTCACGATTTCATCCGATTTAATTAAAATAGTAATAGACAGATATCTCGACAACGGTTGATGATAGAAAAAGTTTTATGAAGATACAATTATAGACAATGTTATGTACTACAAGTTTTGTTATAACTTTGTTCACGATTTGAAGCATACGAAAAGAGATATTTGCAAAAATGAATAAATTAAAATAGTAATAGACAGATATCTAGAAAATTGTTGATGATAGAAAAGTTTCTTAAAAATACAATTACAGACAATGTTATGTTCTACAAGTTTTGTTATGACTTTGTTCACGATTTGATGCATACGAAAAGAGATATTTGCAAAAACGATTTAATTAAAATAGTAATAGACCAAGAATAGACAGATATCTCGACAAAGGTTGATGATAGAAAAAGTTTCTTGAAGATACAATTATAGACAATGTTATGTTCTACATGTTTTGTTTTAACTTTGTTCACGATTTGATGCATACGAAAAGAGATATTTGCAAAAACGAATTAATTAAAATAGTAATAGACAGATATCTCGAAAATTGTTGATGATAGGAAAAGTTTGTGTAGGATATAATTTAGATAATGTTATGTACTACAAGTTTTGTTATAACTTTGTTCACGATTTGAAGCATACGAAAAGAGATATTTGCAAAAATGAATAAATTAAAATAGTAATAGACAGATATCTAGAAAATTGTTGATGATAGAAAAGTTTCTTAAAAATACAATTACAGACAATGTTATGTTCTACATGTATTGTTTTAACTTTGTTCACGATTTGATGCATACGAAAAGAGATATTTGCAAAAACGAATTAATTAAAATAGTAATAGACAGATATCTCGAAAATTGTTGATGATAGGAAAAGTTTGTGTAGGATACAATTTAGATAATGTTATGTACTACAAGTTTTGTTATAACTTTGTTCACGATTTGAAGCATACGAAAAGAGATATTTGCAAAAATGAATAAATTAAAATAGTAATAGACAGATATCTAGAAAATTGTTGATGATAGAAAAGCTTCTTAAAAATACAATTACAGACAATGTTATGTTCTACATGTTTTGTTTTAACTTTGTTCACGATTTGATGCATACGAAAAGAGATATTTGCAAAAACGATTTAATTAAAATAGTAATAGACAGATATCTCGACAACGGTTGATGATAGAAAAAGTTTTATGAAGATACAATTATAGACAATGTTATGTACTACAAGTTTTGTTATAACTTTGTTCACGATTTGAAGCATTCGAAAAGAGATATTTGCAAAAATGAATAAATTAAAATAGTAATAGACAGATATCTAGAAAATTGTAGATGATAGAAAAGTTTCTTAAAAATAAAATTATAGACAATGTTATGTTCTACAAGTTTTGTTATAACTTTGTTCACGATTTGATGCATACGAAAAGAGATATTTGCAAAAACGATTTAATTAAAATAGTAATAGACAGATATCTCGACAACGGTTGATGACAGAAAAAGTTTCTTGAAGATACAATTATAGACAATGTTATGTTCTACATGTTTTGTGTTAACTTTGTTCACGATTTGATGCATATGAAAAGAGATATTTGCAAAAACGAATTAATTAAATAGTAATAGACAGATATCTCGAAAATTTTTGATGATAGGAATAGTTTGTGTAGCATACAATTGTAGATAATATTATGTACTACAAGTTTTGTTATAACTTTGTTCACGATTTCATCCATACGAAACGAGATATTTGCAAAAAATAATTAATTAAAATAGTAATAGACAGATATCTCGACAACGGTTCATGAAAGAAAAAGTTTTAGAAAAATAAAATTGTAGATAATGTTATGTTCTACAAGTTTTGTAACAACTTTGTTCACGATTTGATGCATACGAAACGAGATATTTGCAAAAAATTATTAATTAAAATAGTAATAGACAGATATCTCGACAACGGTTCATGATAGAAAAAGTTTGTATGAAAAACAATTGTAGACAATGTCATGTTTTACAAGTTTTGTAATAACTTTGTTCACGATTTGATACATACGAAAAGAGATATTTGCAAAAACGAATTAATTAAAATAGTAATAGACAGATATCTCGAAAATTATTGATAATAGGAATAGTATGTGTTGCATACAATTGTAGACAATGTTATGTACTACAAGTTTTGTTACAACTTTGCTCACGATTTGATGCATGCGAAACAAGATATTTGCAAAAACGAATTAATTAAAATAGTAATAGACAGATATCTCAACAACGGTTGATGTTAGAAAAAGTTTCTTAGAGATACAATTGTAGACAATGTTATGTTCTACAAGTTTTGTAATAACTTTATTCACGATTTGATGCATACGAAACGAGATATTTGCAAAAAATTATAAATTAAAATAGTAATAGACAGATATCTCGACAACGGTTGATGATAGAAAAAGTTTGTCCATGATACAATTGTAGACAATGTTCTACTTATGTTGGTAAACAGTGGTTGATTATTTTAATAAAACAACTTGAGTTTAATTATTAATTAAAAGAGTTCGTTTATGAATGTTTCTGTAGTGAAGTGTGAAAATCCGCGTATCTGTGCAATAAGAATTAATACAAATGAAAGGTCTTTCCTAGTGTTTAGTGTCTATATGCCGACGGATAAATCTGATAACCTACCAGAATTTACGGACTGCCTCGGTGCGGTAAGTGGCATTATCAGTAATGAAAATATCGAAACTGTTTTTATACTTGGTGACTTTAACGCTCATCCTGCTGGGTCATTTTATAGCGAACTTTCGGGCTTTTGTAGTGACTCGAACTGGTACTGTGCAGATGTCGAAAAGCTGGGTATAGCGTCAGGCACGTACACGTTTGTGAGTGAAGCCCACGGCACGACCCGGTGGCTGGACCACGGTGTGGTCACTAATGCGGCGATGTGTACTATTGTTAATGTTTATGTTAAGTACGATGTAGTCTGGTCGGATCATTATCCGCTGATATTGAAATGTAATTTAAATATAATTAAGCAGAAGTCCCAGAGTACATGTTTGTTGTCAAATAAGGCTGTATGGGGGAGTCGAAATGCTGAACAAATTGAATTATATAGAAAAGAATGTCATGAAAGACTGAGACATATTGACTTTCCCATGTGTCTTCGTAATTGTTGTGATAAGCTATGTAACAGTGTTGATCACAGAACTGTTATTGATGACATGTATCATGAGATTATTTCGGCTTTAAGTCAGTCGGCGGCTGTTGGTTGTGGGACAGGGTATAGCAAACCTAAGAAACGAGTTTTAGGATGGAACAGGCACGTGGGCGGGGCTCACAGGGAGGCTAGGAGTAAATTTCAGATCTGGGTATGGTACGGGAAACCTAAATCTGGTCCTGTGTATGACGCGATGTGTGAAAGTAGAAAAATATTTAAATCTCGCTTGAAATGGTGTCAGAACAACCAGGATCAGATTAAAATGGATAAAATTGCATCGCTCCATTTAAACCAGGACTTTCGTAGTTTTTGGAAGTCTACTAATAAATTAAACTCTAAACCTGGTCTTCCTGTGAGTGTAGACGGTGTAAGTGATTCTAAAGGTATTGCTGAACTTTTTAAGGACCATTTCTTTGTCAAATCACCGTTGGGACCATCACAGTCAATGAGCGGTGCTGAGACACATGATCAGTTGGGTACTATAATTTTGGCTAAAGATGTCGCTAAAGTTATAAAAAGCATGTCTAGAGGCAAATCCCCCGGTCACGATGGTCTCAGCATCGAGCATCTTCAACATGCCGGCCCGCATCTTCCTAGAGTCCTGGCCATGTTCTATACATTTTGTATAGGACACTCTTACTTACCAGCGGAGCTAATGAGAACTGTGGTGGTGCCGATAGTGAAAAACAAAACGGGTGATGTGTCAGACAGAAACAATTACAGACCTATATCTCTTGCTACGATTGTTGCAAAAGTATTTGACAGTCTGCTTAACTCGCAGTTGGATAAATATGTAGAGCTGTATGATAACCAGTTTGGGTTTAGACCCGGTTTGTCAACCGAATCTGCAATTCTTTGTCTAAAGCAGACTGTCAGGTACTACACTGATAGGAATACCCCAATTTATGCCTGTTTCCTCGACCTGTCAAAAGCTTTTGATCTTGTTTCTTATGACATCTTATGGGAAAAACTGGAGCAAATTAAATTACCTCCCGAAATAACTAATATTTTTAAGTTTTGGTACGACAAACAGGTCAATAGCGTGAGATGGGCGGGCGCAATGTCCGAACCGTACAGGTTGGAGTGCGGGGTGAGGCAGGGGGGGTTAACATCCCCAAAGCTCTTCAACCTGTACGTCAATGCACTGATTGGTGAGCTCAGCAGTACTCGTGTCGGCTGCCATGTGGACGGTATTAATGTCAATAACATAAGTTACGCGGACGACATGGTACTGTTGAGTGCGTCAGTCTGTGGCCTGAAACGACTTATAGGTATTTGCGAGAGATATGCTGTGTCACATGGCCTAAGGTACAACGCTGTCAAGAGTGAATGCATGGTCTTTGGGGCTAAAACTAGACGTCCAGAAACTGTTCCTCTTATTAAATTAAATGGTGTTCCTCTTAAAAGAGTTGAACAATTTAAATATCTCGGACATCTCATAACCTCTGACCTCAAGGACAATGCAGACATTGAAAGAGAGCGAAGAGCGTTGTCTGTCAGAGCTAATATGATTGCCCGCAGGTTCGCACGTAGCTCGAAAGAGGTCAAACTCACATTATTCAGAGCCTACTGCACATCATTCTATACGTGCAGCTTGTGGGTAAATTATACTCAAAAACAGTACAGCGCTCTTCGCGTTCAATATAACAATGCATTCAGGGTGCTGATGAGGCTGCCCCGCTTTTGTAGCGCATCCACTATGTTCGCGGAGGCGCGCACGGATTGTTTTTATGCCACGATTCGCAAAAGATGTGGCTCCTTAATCCGCAGAGTGCGGGACAGCACCAACAGCATCCTGATGATGATTGCCGACAGACTGGACGGGCCGTACTTGGGTCATTGTTGTAGGATGCACTTGTTGCGCAACTAATGATCGCTTGACTGACATATTGAATTGTAATTGTAATTGAATTGAATATAATTGAAATGAATGGAATGTAATTTAATTGTATTTAATTTAATTTAATTGTATTGTGTAAATTTATGTGACATTGAACATTTGTAATTTGAATATTAAGCACCTACTAACATAGTTTACATAAGTGTGTTACTAACAAAATGAATCATGGTTATTTGAATAAATACATTTATTATTATTATTATTATTATTAAGGCCAAAGGTTTTATTTCTCACCTTTATCAAACTTAGATAAAGCAAAATATTAATTTTCTTATAGATTCGAACGTAAAAGTCAATCTGAAATATTATTTTTAACTTTTTTACTTTGAAGTCGGTTTTTATTTTTTTTGTTATTGAAACTCGAATTCTAGTCGTAAAGACCAAAAAAAATCTTTGCCTATGCCATTCTCCCATTTTGACGGAACACATTTTATTTCTAATTGGATTCGATAGAACAAATTCTAATCAAATTAAAGATTGAAAAATTCAGTCTCGAGCGGGACTTGAACCCGCACCCTTCCAAACCGGGGAAGTGCGTTATCCAATGGCTGTAATATGTTTGAAATCAATAATATTTGAAATTAGAACAAATTCTATAGAACAAGTTCTAGGACACGGGCTCCCGCTGAGTGTAGGTACACCCTTGCCTCGTCGCGCTCCTCGGTCGCGCGATCGAAATTAGGACAGTCAATACTGATTCCTATGTTTGATCGCACGATCGCACGATCGTGCGTCGAAAATAGAACAATTCGATCGCATCGCATGATCGCGCGATCGAAATTAGGACAGTCAGTACTGATTCCTATGTTTGATCGCACGATCGCACGATCATTTTGTTGAAGCAAAGAGAGTTTGTTCTACTTTGTAATCTCTATGCATGTCATCTGCGTAGTTACATGACAGAACAAGAAAAATGATTTCGAATAGAGAATGACATGAGATGTCGGAAAAAATATCTTGTGAGAAAAACCGTGTGTTTTGACTGTTACTTTGTAAAATGCATTGTAATCTTTTGCAATAAATATATTTCCAATTTCTCTGATGTTAATCACTTCATTAGGTTATGGGCAGCCAGCAACGCTAAATAACCATGGCGGATACTGGAGATGGAAATACTGTTGTAAGTACAGTCAGTGGGATTGAGAGACCACAAACTTCTCAAGGAGGTATGAGCGCGGGCCTACCAGCAATAACCAAGCTGGATGGTAGCGCCGACTACAACACATGGAAGTTTATTATGGAGTTGTACCTAATCCACGAAGATCTGTGGGAGTATACCATGACAACACCACCAGTAAGTGATGCATCAGGTCGGAGGAGAGATCAAAAGGCCAGAGCAAAAATCTGCTTAATGGTGATGCCACACTGTTTAGTACATGTTCGGCAGGCAAAGTCTGCAAAGGAGGCATGGGATGCCCTAAAGGCTGCTTTCGAGGATAAGGGCCTAAATAATAGGTGCAGACTCCTGTCAAAACTGGTGAGCCAGAAACTGGAACAATATACTACAGTGAGAGACTACGTAACAGCCATGATGTCAGTAGCTCAGCAGCTTCGTGATCTTGGCAAAGAGGTAGACGATGAGTTGCTCGCAGCCTTAATGCTACAAGGATTGACAGAGGTTTTTCAACCCATGAGGCTTGCAATAGAGAACACAAACATAGAATTAACCACGGATTACGTCAAGACGAAACTGTTTCAAATGGAGGATGCATATAAAGCAGGTTCTAGTGCCGCAACGAATGCACTTCATGCAAAAAGCAAATGTCAGAGAGACAAGCGTCCGCAGAGAAGCACGAACATACCTCGTCCGATGAAATGCTTTATCTGCGATGGACCTCATAAAGCAAAGGACTGTCCGAAGAACCCTAAGCAGAAGAAGGAAGCCTTGACGGCATTGGCGATGGCTACATCAGGGAAACAAGGACCCAGAGAGTGGATTCTTGACTCTGGAGCATCCAACCATATGACGAATAGAAGAGAGTGGTTAACGGACTTTAAGAAACTAGATAAAAAAGTAGAAGTAGCTTGTGCAAATGGAGAAAGGGTCTATGGTGAGGCAGTAGGTAATGTGGTTAATGATGAGATGGGTATTAAAATTAACAATGTACTGTATGTACCTGGGTTAGAAGCAAACCTATTGAGTGTGAGCACGATTGTAAGTAAAGAACTAGTTGTTGTGTTCGACAAATCAGGCTTTAAGATTATGAAAGCTGATGGATGTAAGGTTACTGGTGATGTTTCACATACAGGCACTGTAGAAAATGGTGTGTATAAAATACAATATTGTTCACAGGAAGTGGCTTTAACTTCAACCTCGTCCGATCAAATAATATTGTGGCACAGGCGTTTGGGACATCTAGGCGTACGTAACCTTACTTTGCTAAAGGATAAAATGGCGAAAGGGGTAAGTTTTTCCGGCACAAGTTCTAAGCTAGAGTGCGAAGCATGTGTAATGGGGAAACAGTCAAAACAGCCATTTACAAAGAGTAGTGTCAGCAGGGCTAAGGAGGTCTTGGAGCTAGTTCATACAGATGTGTGTGGACCTATGAGTGAGAAGTCGTACGGAGGGTTACGATATTTTCTTACTTTCATTGATGACCTCACCAGAAAAACTTTTGTTTACTTTTTACGAACAAAAGGAGAGGTGTTCGAGAAGTTTGCTGAATTTGTAAAATTGACGGAGCGCCAAACTGGGAAAAAGTTAAAAATCATCAGATCTGACAACGGCAAGGAGTTTGTCAATACGCAAATGAATGAGTTCTGCAAAGATAGGGGAATCCGTCATCAACTGACAGTAGAATACACACCCGAACAGAATGGAGTTGCTGAGCGAGCAAATAGAACCATTATGGATAAAGCGAGAACTATGCTAGGAGAAGCAAAGTTGAGCAGGCAACTGTGGGCTGAAGCAGTTAATACTGCAGTTTATCTGAAGAATAGATCACCCACAATAGCTGTGAAGAATATGACGCCAGAAGAGGCATGGACTGGAAAAAAGGTGGACCTCAGCCCCCTCAGAGTCTTCGGGTGCAAGGCGTTTCTACACATTCCAGACCAAAAGCGCAAGAAGTGGGATCCAAAGAGCAAAGAACTGGTTCTTGTTGGATACTGTACCGAAACAAAGGGCTACCGCCTATTTGATCCAATCACAACGGAAATACATAAGGGCAGAGACGTTGTATTTTTTGAAAATGCAACATATGGGAGTAAAAATGAAGCACCCGTTATTACAGCTGTTCCTCCGTCAGAGATAGTCATAGAACTGGAAAGAGTTCCAGAAATGCATCAATATGGAGTTCCGGTGAGGAATGCCGTGCATGAACAACATCAGGAGGATGCTGAAGCTAAATTAAGAAGATATGGTTCTCCAAACGAGGTTAATGACGATGACGTGTGGGCAACATCTGATGAGAGAGAGGAGTCAGATAGAGAAGACAGCCTGCCAGCTCATGACAGTGAGTTACCGTCCAGGAGATACCCAATACGAGAAAGGAAAGCAAAACAGCTTCCAGACTTTGTGACTTACCAAGCTGCCAATGCATCTCAAGATCCCTTAACCATTCAAGATGCATTATCCAGAGAGGATGGAGAGAAGTGGAAGGTCGCAATTGAGGAGGAGCTAGACGCCCTCAAGAATAACAAAACATGGACGCTTGTGAAACCACCAAGATCATGCAACATCGTTGATTCTAAATGGTTATTCAGAATCAAAGAAGAGGCGGGGGGAAAGACTCGCTATAAGGCACGACTAGTTGCGAGAGGTTTCAGTCAACGAAGAGGCGTTGACTACTTTGACACGTTTTCACCAGTTGTGAGACATAGCTCACTGAGAGTTTTGATGGCTCTAGCAGCCAACATGGGATTAAACATCGACCAAATGGATGTCAAAACGGCATTTTTAAACGGTGATCTTAGTGAAGTCGTTTATATGAAGCAACCAGAGGGCTTCGAGGTAAAAGGCAAAGAGGATCACGTCTGTCTGTTACAAAAGTCGCTGTATGGTCTGAAGCAGGCTCCACGAGCGTGGAACGCGAAGCTTCATTCTGAGCTTTCAGAAGATCGGAAAATGAGCCATGTGTCTACACGCGATCACAGAATGACAAGTTAATCATCATTGCGGTGTATGTAGACGATATTCTGATTTTTTGGAATGACAAGCAGGAGATGCTCAAGGTCAAGAGAGACCTGAAATCCAGTTTTGAGATGAAGGATCTTGGCAAAGCTGAACTTATGCTGGGAATCCATATCATACAAGATGCTAAAGGGATAAAGCTACATCAAGAGAATTATGTGAAAAAGCTCTTAAAAGCATACAACATGGAAGAGTGCAAACCAGTTGCTACTCCGGCTGTAATAGGCCAAAGGCTAGAGAAGCCTACGGATGTCAGGAAGCCAAATGAGAAGATACCCTATCGAGCGCTGATAGGTTCACTTATGTACCTGGCGGTGTGTACCCGGCCGGACATAGCTCATGTGGTAAATTACCTGAGCCAATTCAATGAGTGCTACGAAGAGCAACATTGGGTAGCAGCTAAAAGGGTCCTTCGATACCTTAAAGGCACAAAGAGTTTTGGCTTGAGATACTCAAAGGAGAAATGCCAAGAAATCGAAGCATACGCTGATGCTGATTACGCAGGAGACAGCGATAGACGGTCGTATTCGGGATCGGTGTTCCTTATTCAAGGAGGAGCTGTGTCGTGGCAGAGCACAAAGCAACGCACAGTGGCTCTTAGCACAGCTGAGGCAGAATACGTCTCGTTATCAGAGGCAACTAAGGAAGCTGTATTCCTTAGGCGTTTTATAGAGGAGATGACTGGCCAAGAGAAGCAAAAGGCTTTAACAGTTTTTTCGGACAGCCAGTCAGCAATAGCTATTGCTAACAATCCAGTGCATCACCAGCGTACAAAACATGTGGATGTCAGATACCATTTTGTACGCAATGCGGTTGAGTCAGGCCTTATAAGGTTGGAGTACAGGGAAACTGAAAGGATGGTTGCTGATGCTCTAACCAAATCTTTGCCGAGAGGCAAATTTGAGTGGTGTGTGAATGCTATGGGATTGTGTGTATGATGAGTGAGATGAGATATGAAGTATGCAGTTTGTATCTGTGTAACTATGCATGAGATTAAGGAGGAGTGTTGAAGCAAAGAGAGTTTGTTCTACTTTGTAATCTCTATGCATGTCATCTGCGTAGTTACATGACAGAACAAGAAAAATGATTTCGAATAGAGAATGACATGAGATGTCGGAAAAAATATCTTGTGAGAAAAACCGTGTGTTTTGACTGTTACTTTGTAAAATGCATTGTAATCTTTTGCAATAAATATATTTCCAATTTCTCTGATGTTAATCACTTCATTACATTTTCATCGGACGGACGCATGATCGCGCGTGTGATGGCAATAGGAAAGCGCCTGTCTCTGCTGAAAATGTATTGAAATCTCCTCTACCATATTCTCTTCCATTACTCCATCCTGCTCCTCGTCCAAAGTTCCATCCACGTCCTCGTCTCGCTCCGGCGGCATACCTTCCTCTCGATTGTCCTTGGTATCCTGACGACCCTGTTCCTCTTATAAATCCTTGATTATTATCACCGTATCCTCTAGATGGTGACCCTGTTCCTCTCATAAATCCTTGATTATTATCTCCATATCCTCTAGATGATATCTGGTGGCCTCGACCTGAAAATCCTCCTCGAACTCCTCTTCCTGATGGTTGACGCTTACATTCAAATTGTTTATGTCCGGGTAAGTTACATTTATAACATAGAAAGGCAGCACTGTCCATTCCGCCATAGTTCCGATTATCCTTTTGACGTTTCTCTTCTTCTCCAAGAAGTCTATCCTTTACAAAATCCAACTTCAAGTTTTCTATCATTTCTAGAGTTGTTACAACCATTTCGTACGTTTTAGGCATCGACAGCAACACATAATTGACCTTTTCTTCTTCTGTGAGTGTAGACCCAGCATCTTTAAGCTGTGAAAAAATCTCCTCCATTTCTATAAGGTGTTTCATCATGGAGGTTCGTTCATCAAATCTCATCTCACTCAAATTCCGTCTTAGATAAATTTTTCCCCTTGTGGTTTTCTTAGTGAAATTCGCTTCTAAATTTTGTATCATTCTATATGCTGTGTCTTCATTTTTAATATATTCTAAATGTGTATCTGCTATTCCACAAATTACAATATTTTTTGCTTTCACCTCCAACTTCTTGTTTTCCGGAAGGCTGGCAAACAATTTGTCTTCGATTGCCCACAGACAATCATTTTCATTTATACAGCTTTTAATTCGAAATAACCACGTTGAAAAATTTGTTCCGTCCAACGATATCAATGTACTGTACCAGGTTCCGTCGAACTGTTTTATATTCGCCTTTATTGTTTCCGCCCTTAGACTAATTATATCGGGACGCGTACAAAGAAAATATACACTACCGCGAAAAGAAGCGACACTCATGCATGTGTGCTCGTAAAACCGCTCGCGGCTATGTGTGCGGGTCGGGCGAGCGAGGGGGGGTGCGCAGTATGCGAGCGGGTGGGAAAACATGTCATTGACCGGTTGAATTACATGGTTGCTCTTGCTCGCACGACTGCACGACTCGGCCGTTGAAATAGGTAAATATTTTCTTTGATTCTGCGAGCGAAGCGTGCGACGCCGACCAATATACATAGACCATACACTATATAGTTATATTTTAGTTTTAGTATAATTATGTTCAGTTTGCTTTGTAACTGATTTATAATACCGAACATAAATAATATAATGACACAGGCTTAGATTAAAAACTGTTTACTATATCTATGGACACAGGTTAGTTCAGGGTTAGTTTAATTCCAAAGCACAGCACAAAAGAGTAGGTATACAATTAGAAGGAGTAGGTACTTAAAGAGGTAGTTACTTTTCTCAAATAAATAAATAAGAAAATTATATCGTAATTTGCAAGTATACGTAGCAAAACATTTTTTTTATTCAATACTATTGTAATACATAGTTACAAGAACGATTTTAATTATTCATTTTATCGTAAGTGACAAGGTATTCATTTTATCGTAAGTGACAAGGCGTGTATGACCGACGCTCAACTTACGATAAATTAAATATTCAACAATTTCATTGTAACCGACAAGTACTGACATGTACAAATGAACATGTTTAGCAACTTACGATAAAATTTTCTCAATTTAATAAAATCGTAAATATCTGTGCCTTAGCCGTCTGTGTAAAAATATGGATATCATAATCTAGAGATTACTTGAATAAACCATATTTGTCACTTACGAGGAACTTAGTTCTTACCCAGGAACTGTTTGTGTGAAGTTAAAAAGGACATTAAAAAAATATACCTATAGCTTTTTGTTGTTAGTATAATCATAATCAGTGCTCCGTCACTCTTGTTTGACAGCTGCGAAAAGTACCTACAGCGTCGGCGCCAATTAGGTTTGTCAATATATTTTTGGGAGGCCTAAATCGAAAACTATTTCGAGATAATTGTCTCAATAATTGTCGCGGGATATCACAATTTCTTGGTTGACATTCCACATATCCGCACCAAGCGCCTTTCTGAATCTTTTTTACCCGACTGCGCCAGAAGGAGGGTTATGTTTTTCGAGCGTATGTATGTATGTTTGTATGTCTATTTCTTTGGCACGGCCTACAGCCTAAGCGGCTCGATAGATTTTGACGTATGATGTGTCGTTAGATTTGTAAAAATCGTGAGAGTGACTTAGGCTATATTTTTTTATTATGGCATCTGGGAATTAAAAAAAAGAGGGGGAATAAATAATTTTTATATGTAAAAATTTACAATATGGGTATCAAATGAAAGCTAGTAAACAGACGATTCCAAATATGTATACAACGTCTTAATGAATAAACTAAAAAGTAGTTTGTTTAGAATCAAGAGCAGAATCGAATTATCATGGTTTCAAAACAGGTAATTTTTGACAAAATATTAATTTATTTGTTTTTAAAATTTTTAATTTACGGAACCCTATGTCAGACCACCTCAAAATCACCTTGCTAACTACCAATACTAGATTATTAAAATATATCCTAACCTACCTAACGTACTCATGTACGTTAGGTAGCGCTTTCATTTATTGCTGAAATGACAACAAATCATTTTTGCCTCAAAACTTAAAATGCAAATAACTTTAAATTTTAACTATCAAAATAATGAAATTATTGTTTCAATCTAATTATTTTGTTATAAATCAGTTGGGTTCTATGAGGTTTTGCGTTAATTCATTAACACGTTGTATATTGTAGTACTTTTATGCTACCATTTCGACATAGGACTAAAAAGTATGAAATAAACCAAATTATTACGAAAAACAAAAAACCCGACTGCATAAAAAAACTGTTAGCTGAAAAGAGAAAAACAAGCTCTATAATCACTAATCAGCTATAACAACATTAATTAAAT
The DNA here is from genome assembly GCA_922987775.1 of Agonopterix subpropinquella. Lineage (NCBI taxonomy): Eukaryota > Metazoa > Arthropoda > Insecta > Lepidoptera > Depressariidae > Agonopterix > Agonopterix subpropinquella. The sequence continues at coordinate 1,523,380 of OV277693.1, read as the reverse complement.
ATAATTTGAATGTTATTAGGTAGGTATTGCAGGCGAGGACAAACCAAAGGAAGGTACCTAGGTATGTATTATACTTAATTCATCTTTGTCCCCGTTTGCGATACCTACCTAATAACATTCAAATTATATTTTACTTAATGTTGTTATAGCTGATTAGTGATTATAGAGCTTGTTTTTCTCTTTTCAGTTAACAGTTTTTTTATGCAGTCGGGTTTTTTGTTTTTCATAATTTATAATGCGCACAGCCAAGAAGTGGAATGCCTTGCCTGCGTCAGTATTTCCGAGCACATACAACCCGAATTCCTTTAAAGTACGAGTGAATAGGCATCTTTTGGGTAAGTTCGCTACATCTTCGACCCCATCTTCGTCTTGAGGACTGGATTGAGGTCAAGAGCAAACCAATCAGTAATTAAAAAAAATATATATTTTCTATGTCAGAAATTTCAAAATGAAAAGATTACAGACATTTTTAATAAAATAAAGTCGTTTTTCGGTCCGACTAGTGACGTCATTCGTTGGACCTGTATATCATCATCATTCTCTTGCCCATTTCCCATTATTTGGGGTCGGCGCAATATGTCACCCTCTTCCATTCATCTCTCTTAGCCGTCGTCTCAACACTCACCCCCTTTTTACACATATCATCCTTCACACAATCCATCCATCTTTTCTTCGGCCTGCCTCTCCTACCACAGCCATCCACATTCATACTTAACACTCGTCTCGTAACATGACACTCATCCCTCCGCATTACATGCCCATACCACGATAATCTATTACCCTGCAATTTTTCCGTCATAGGTGCTACTTTCAAACTTCCTCTAATATACTCATTCCTAATCTTGTCCATTCTAGTTACACCACACATCCATCTCAACATTCGCATCTCAGCTGCATGCAGTCGTTTCTCATCCGTCCCTTTTGTGGCCCAACATTCTGATCCATACATAACGACAGGTCTTATTATACTCTTATATATTTTTCCCTTCAATTTGAGGGGGATTCGGGAGTCGCAAATCGTTCCCGTAACCTGCCGCCACTTCATCCACCCTGAGTTGATTCGGTGCTTCACGTCGCGATCTATCTCTCCATCGTTTTGTATTAGTGAACCGAGGTACCGGAAGTCGGAGCAGACTGGCAAAGGCACGCCATCAAGGGCAATAGGCATGCAACTGGAGAGACCGCCGAAATCGCAGAACAAATGTTCCGTTTTAGTTCTGTTCGTTGGACCTGTTCGTTGTAATTAAAAAAAAAAATATTTTCTATGTCAGAAATTTCAAAATGAAAAGATTACAGATATTTTTAATAAAATAAAGTCGTTTTTCGGTCCGACTAGTGACGTCATTCGTTGGACCTGTAAACTCCTAGGTAAAATAAAAATCAACTTAAAATAACTGGCCATTAACAAAAAAATATAAATATATTCAATATGTCAGAATTTGACATTTGATGTTGCCGTTTCTGTTTCCAGTTGTAAATAAGTAAATTTAAAAATGACGTACTTAATATAGGTAATATTTAATGACGATTTTACAAATGACTAAATACGAGTTATAAATTATTTGCGACATCAATATGTATTAAATTCAACCTGATTATATTATTATCCAAATTATTGTCAAATTTTAAGGCATTATTCTAAACCTAGAAATCGATGAATGTAACACACAAACTATTTATTTTATTTTGAAACAATCGAATGAAAATTAATTACTTTAAATTTTAATGAATTGGAATTTACATACTACATGTTTATTCTAATCGTAACTTCTTACTCATTACTTCAAATTAAAATACATTTATCCCTTACGATGTGATTGTTTTATCGTGTCGCTTGTAAGAAACAATATTTTTGTAGGAATACTTACTCGATTCAAACGTAAGAGACAGCAGATTTTTTTTTGTTCTGAAAGGTTTGCTCACATAGTAAAAGTTGTTCAGTTTGATGGGTAGAGTATGTGGTTTAGAGGTTTAATGATACTTTTCCTTACACCCCGTATACACCACTAGTTTTAATTACTAACTACATTTTAAGGGTATTTTCATTCGAATTTATAAAAAACCTTTCGTGCACCCCTACTAGGGCTTGAGCTCCGGAATTCCGGAATTGGCATAATTCCGGAATTCCGATAGAATCTAATATCGTTTTCAATTCCGGAATTGGCGATATCAATATCGAAATTTCGATATTGAAATAAAATCATATTTTACTACGCGGTTTGAGGCACGAGGTGAAATACTGAAATAGAAACAAATACAGAACATTGAAAAAAAGACATGAAAAAAGAATTATAACGAAAAAGGAGAAGGAAGACGAACGTTTTAGATTTAGAAAGTTGAATAAGAGTAGAGATGGCAGTTTATGAAAACGGTGGCGTTAGAAGACAGTACAAACTTGCAAAAATGTTTCCAATATTTAAAAACAATACCGCCAACGAGCGTAAAAACAGAAAGAGCTTTTTCGGCGGTCACCTATATAGGGTCCTCCTTACACACGAATACGAAGCTCACTCAATGACGACAGTTTAAACGCGCTAACGTTATTAAAATTTCATTATAAACAAAAATGTGGATTATAATTATAAATCATCAACAGCTGTCGTCCGTTAGTGAGCTTCTTATGCGATTTAATTAACTTTAATTACTACAAAGTTGAATAATTTCTGATTTCTCTTTTATAAATGTAATTCAAGTACTTCATCATTTTATTTGTTTTATATAATCATATTTCTAAAACTTACTAAGAAAGTAAATCCATAAAATTAATGGTATTTGATAGAAAACATACATTTAAATTATAATAATATTAGGTATGACATTTTTGCAACTTTTATACACTTAGAGTCAATGTAAACTTTTACGTGTCACAACTTTATACAAAGACACTTTTGAGTTCCGGAATTCCGGAATTCCGGAATTGAAATACTGAATATCGAAACCCAATTCCGGAATTGAAAAAGCGTCCGATATTCAAGCCCTAACCCCTACGCAGAAAATTTATTTCATAATTCTGTCTTCAGCGATTTAAGCTGTGAGCTATTTGTCGGTCAGTCAGCGGAACTGTTTTATAAGTATAGATGAATAAACAACTAAACGCAAAAGACAGCAATAAAATTTTATTTTGAGTGACAAATTCAGCGGGCAAAGCTCAGCTTACGATCTTCCTAAAAACGCTCGATAGAAGCGATGAATATGTTCCATACCTTCTATTGATTTTAATGTAAGTGCCTAAGCGTACAGTGAATTTGTTTAATCAGAGAAAAAAAATCGGAGTTCAGTGGTATTTTCAGGGGACTTACGACAAAATGTCCCTTACGACATTTGAAACGCAACTTGAGAGTTGTGCGCGTCGTATGCTGAATTTGTCGCTTACGATAAAAACATCAACAGTGGAAATTGCAAATGTCGTAAGGGACATTTTGTCGTAAGTCCCCTGAAAATACCACTGAACTTCGAATTTTTTTCTCTATCGATTAGTATTAAATCATGTTTTGATATCCCTTAAAATGAATGAGATACGAGGCCCATCATTTTGTAGTAAGTTAAACTTTATGTCGTATAAGCAAGGAAAATTTCAACCTTCTTGCATATAAGTAAAAGTTTAGGTTCAAGCTCTAATGTAATTTTTTGAAACGTCTTAAGTCTTTATAGTTACCAGCTGTAAAACACAAACTAATTAGAAAGAACTACCTGTAATACGTTGTAAGTAACCCACCTACAAAATAATTATATTCTTTACAACATAAATTCTGTTAAAATAATTTTAAACTTGAAATGAACATTATTAACAATTCTAATTACTTAGTGTCATCCCCAGAGTATTAGTACCTATGTCTTTTATTATTTCCTTGCACCAGTGTAAATAAGGTTGTCTGGAAGAAATCGCTTTTTAGCGATAAGACCACCTTATTTGTAATTATATATCTTTATTCAAATGTATATTCTGTTTTTTTCTGTTTCTGTTGTCTTGTTGTGTGTTGTCTCTGACTACCCCCTCGGGGAATATAGTCGTGAGCATATGCTTATGCTTATATTCTGTTTTGGTGTGCAATAAAGTATAATTGAATTGAATTGAATATTCGTTTTCCGCACGTATCAACCCTATAGGTCACCGACGCGGGGGCTCACACGTACGAGGAGTGTCGTGGCTGTGACGCGTAACCACGTGTCATTCTACTAACAAACTTTCTACCACTTTTTGCGGGGGGCGAGGTAACATGTTATCCGCAACTTTGGATTTTATTCCCTATGACTTTAGATTCTAATTTTGAATGTTCAAAATCATGAAAAGTAGTCTCGTGTAAACCCCAAACGTTCTAAGTTCAAAATTATTGTTTCGCTATTATAGGCTGTCTCGTTTAGTGATAAGGTATAAAATTGGGTGTAAATGCGCAAGATTAATTGATCTAATACTGTGGCAGAGGGGAAATGCTACCGCAAGGCCGGTCCGGATATAATTAGTCTAAGTTTCCGCCATCTTTCGTCTTTTTAATCCTAATTAATCTTATTTTCCCGCAGGTATAAATTTCAGTAAACCACGCTCTGCTACCACTATTGGTGAGGTGCTTCGTTTAATAAAAATATTTTATCAACTTAAACTTTTATTTTCTTCATTTCTACATTTTACGTTCAAAACAAAACCATCTTCCATTTTAGACAATACCACCACAGCTAAAGGGGCCCATTCACAGTAGTCCTACATGTAGGACTACAATACAGGATGTGCCCACACACAGCCGTCCGTCGGCCCCATTCACTATCCTACCAAGCAGTCCGACATGCAGGACTACGAGCCCACACACTGTCCTGCAAGCCATCCAACATCATTACTGTTTCGTGTTTTTAGTACTATTGTTAATAATTGTTGCAATGCCGCATTTCGCAATTGTTTGTTGCTATAATCTCCACGAAGTCCGTGATAATTTCTTGATATCTGATCCCATAAACACCTTTTTTCTTTTTAAACGGTAATACAATCAACTAAACCGGCGTTGTCCATTGTAAATAAACAAACAAAATGGCGATATGCAGTCCTGCATTCCAATTCACGCTCCTGCTTGCAGGATGGCACGTAGGACAGCAAGCCATTGACAATCCTACACGTAGGACTACAAGCGGTGGGCGGAGCTTGTAGGATTTGCAGGACTCGAGACGCATCCTACACAAGGTCATCGGACGCCTTGTAGGACTACAACACCATTCACGATCCAATATAGGTGTAGGACTGCAAGACGGACTACTGTGAATGGGCCCCTTTACAAATCATAATAAATCATAGATACAAACTTAACACTTTTTCCAGCTAGTAAGATGATACATTGGTTCTCCATCAGTTTCTACCCTAAGCCTAGGTTAAATTACCATAAGCTAGCAACACTTTAGATTAGAGAACAAAAAAAAATTGATTGGATTATTTTTTGTCTATATTTATTCATAGACAATGAATGTCGTAGAGTTTCCAAAGAGTAATATAAGTATACAGAGTTTCTCTCTACACCCAAAGACAAAAATTGGGGCTGCCAGACCAATTAATCTGTAGAGCGCTAAAACGGTAAATAGCGTCGTCTGTCTACTAATCTAGTCTAGGGCTGCGTTCAGAACGTTTTTATGCAGTTGTTTTTTCAACTCGCTCTAAGGTACGGAACGGCCAGGGCGTTTTTTCAACTCGCAATAAGGTACGGAACGATCACGGTTGTTTTATAACCTAAAATTTTGACATTGACGGTAAAATGGGCTTCCAGGGCTTCCATCATTTCCAAATACAATAAAAAACTCTTCTTCTATGTTAGCGGATCAAAAAATAATTTGGAAAACAAACTTTTAATTCAAAACGAGCGAAAAGTCAAGTGACCACAGATAATCCAAATGTCAGAGTGTTTTTCAACCATCGAATTAGACGGTTAAAAGTTGCAACCCGTCAGAGGTTCGGAACGGTTGAGTTGTGACAACCGAGTTGCAAAGAGCGTTTTTTCACCGAGGCTCTGAACGGCGTTAGTGCGAAAGTTGCACTCGGGGTGCACAACGGGTGTAGGTTCTGAACGCAGCCCTGTAGTCTTTGAATAGCTCGTTCGCTGTTTTATTATTGTTTAGTTGATTTCGTTTATCGGCAATGTCGCAGCAAGAGATTTCGTGTGGCCTAGAATATATTACAACGTCAGACTTACAAGCAAGTTTAACAGAATCGCTACATTGTAATTATTCGTTTATTGTTTCGCCGATCGTTCACCCACGTTTCCGCCGGCATTATGTCGCGGGTGCGGGTTGCGTCGGTGGTTTTACCCGTTCCGACATGGTTCTGTCGCCTAACGACTGGAAGAGTAGGATGGTTGGGAAGCTGTCGCCGTATTTGAACGTGGACTCGGAGTCGCCTGTGGTCCGTCAGCGGCACGAAGACTGCCTCAATGAAGAACTTAGCTACTGCCGCAGGTTGGCTGTACCGGCTATCATGTTATCTTTACACGGAAGGAACACTAACAACTTAGCTAGAATAATTCAATCCTTTTATGAAAACAGGTTAGTATTCTAATTTAATTAACTTAATTCTGAGCTATATCATAATAATAACTATGTAGAAGAAACTCTTTAAAAGTAGTTTGGCGGAAGGCCATATAATGTGAGACCCAGACATATAGGTCCCATAATAATAATATAGCCTTTTATTTTACATTCCATATCCTAAGCTTTCTACATTTCAAATGTTGTTAGATTTATTAGTAGTATGTTCACTTTTTAAATTGTTTAGTATGGTTAGTTCTCTTCTTTGTTCGTGATATGGACCCCACTTTGGGTAAAGGCCTCCTCCATACCCTTCCATGCCTCCCTGTCTATGCCCGTGCTCATCCAGTTCTCTCCAGCCATCTTAGTGATGTCATCAGCCCACCGTTTGATCGGTCTACCAACATTCCGTTACATGTTACTGTGAGAACCAGACTTAGAGGTCCCATACATGAATGAAACTTAGTAATACGTGTAGAGTGAAACAAAACTAACAAAAAAGGAAATTGGTTGTAATCTGTAGAAGTTGGGGGAAAGGTATTTCTCCTTATGATACCTTTTGTATCAAGTGTCTGAAACTCATAATCTTTCTTATTAGATAGCCCACTCAATCTTCTACGCATTTATTGTGTTTGTTTTAATGAAAATTCACGATAACCGTACAAAATTATGATAATGGAATCAAACGAAATGACACGAACTATCAGTTCAATAAAGCTAAATACGTTCCGTAACGTCCAAAAACTACCTCGAGTGATGATATTAGATGAAAATAGCTGTCATGGTTGCGTTTTGCTACTGCTTTTTGGATGATTTGTCTATTTTACTAGTAATTTCTACTTTTGAACCCGGACTTCTAGAGATGAGGAAGTTTTTTGAAAAAATGCCTTAATTTTTTCTGTTTATAATAATTATGACCGCCGTCCTGAAGGGCTTTTAGTTTTCGTAAAAATGGCTGGGTCCAAATTCGCCAAAGTTCTTTGTTTTTAAATTTCTAGTTTTCACCCCACCTACATATGGGCTAAAGTACCAATGGTGTGTAGTCGCACACTACGACAGTCCTCTCCAGAGGATGATGATAATGAGGAGGCCTGGAACGAGACCTGGCTCTGGTGGTCAAAGTTCCACGAGCGTCTCGAGTGGGACAAGCATATTGGGGTTGCCCTGGAGTTATCGGCTGATCTACCATCGAAGGACATTCTGGAGAGATGGCTGGGGGAGCCCGTGAAAGCCATTATCGTGCCTACATCAATTTTTCATAATAATAAAAAAGGGTAAGTATTTGTATTCTTATTCTTTTTTTTAGGGAATTTATGGACATGGAGAAGAGAGAACATGCAGAAGCAAATTTGTCCAGCTGGGATTGGAGCTCAAGCGGAGATTCGGCTACAAAAGCAGCATCGTCGGCGAACAGGAGCGAGTCGATAAACGCATCGTCATGTTTCCCCTTCGACCGCAGAAGGGAGATGTTAAAAAGCTTCTCGTTTGCCAAGGCGCATCCTTCTTGGTGAGGTCGCAGATAAGAAGAGGCCAGTCGGAAGACCCATGCTGCGATTTAAGGACTGCGTCAAGAGAGACCTGACCGCTTTCGGAATCAGCCCCACAAATTGGGAAGAGCACGCGGAAAATAGAGGAGGCTGGAGAGGGAAAACAAGAGAGGGTCGGACTACTCATGACGAAGCCTGGTTCGCACACCTGGCTGAGAAACGTGACAAAAGGCATAATGCTGCCACAATCCCTTCGTCATCCACCGGCGTACAGTTCTATTGTAGAGGCTGTGGACGTGTATGCGGCTCTCGTATAGGACTGTACAGCCATGAGAAAAAGTGCTTCTCCAAAAACACTGATTAAATCATCTGCAACAGATGTAAAGGCCTATGATGATGATGATGATGATTCTTTTTTTTAGGGCGTTTTATACAAAAATGTTATGTACATATCCTATGTCATCTAATCTTCCAGTACCCAAAAATGGGAGATTAAACAGTGCTGCATTATTAAATATTTTTAAACTGTTCAATCTTCTAATCTAAACTATTATAAACTGTAAAAGAAGTGAGTCTGTACAGTGTTACAAAAAAAGATTATGGTATGGTTTTTAGGTCTCCCTAACTCTTGTTAATCTTTTTTTGTTTGAAAGCTTATTTGACTTAAAATCTGGTATATAATTATTGCGGACGAAGTCGCAGGTAAAAGCTCATAATATTATAAATTGTCAAATGTACTTGCTTATCCTTCATAATGCTGAAAGGTGAATCTTGCTACAATTACAACCTTTAATTGTATTTGTAGCCAAGTTTCTGACTGTCCCAAAATCGGGATATGGTCATAAGATTATGTTTAGGCATGTTCTTTTGCTTAATTTAGCTAAAGTCTTTATGGAGAAAGTAAATTAATGTACTCCTGCTTGTGCATTAGCACTGCATTGCCGCCAGTGTCAAGTAGTTTGTGGGAGTATCTATCCCAATTTGAAGGATTATTTTTCACAACTGCTCGCGGCAATATTTGCAACATGAATTACAAAAAGGGGAGGTGCGGAGTACTCGAAACCGACGGGCATGTATGAAGAGATGTATGGATGTGCATGAGGCAAAAGAGGTATGTAAAGATCGTAGTAAGTGGCGCGCCCTGGTCTCTGCCTACCCCACTGGGAAAGAGGCGTGACGTTATAGATAGATAGATAGATAGATGAATTTAGTGAATGGTTGCAGATTCCCTGTGCTGTCCAAAGCCCACCAGCAGCTGGTGGTGAGCATGGTGGAGCGAGATGCCCAGGTGGTGGTTAGCGGCGCTAGGAGGTCCAACATTGAATTCTACTTCCAATATCTGTACCATTTGTGGAATCGACAGTCCAATCCCGTTAACGATCCTATGCTGGATTATGCTAGAGGGTAAATATAATTTACAGTTTTTGAGAGTGACGCGGTTATTTTTTAATCTAGAATAATCTATATCTATTCTTTTCTTATCTTTATTTTTTAATATCGGGAACTCACAAATACCAAAACGCGGTAAGAACCCGTTAAAATGTTTAATTCTAGATATATATATAGAATCTATATATATATATTGTCACGAACGCTGTCAAATGTTAGACGTAAGAAGGCATTCAAAAATTCGGAGGGTCTATTAACAATCGCCGTGGTCTTACGGTCTAAGGTTCCGCCTCCCATGCTGGGGGGTGACGGTTCGAATCCGATCCGCGCCAAAAATATTTCTAGATTTTAGTGTTTTTAGAAATGTTCTAGAAGGAAGAGAGAGAAGGAATATTTAAAAAGGGACAAAAAGGGGAACGTGTCTAGGAACTTCGAGAAAGGAGGCGAAATTACGAATATTTGAAAAGAACCAGAAAAGTGGGCGTGTCTTCGATCGGTTTCGAAAAAGGAACGCGGGGTTAGAACTATCTGGAGGAAAACAATCGAGTAAAGAAAAGAAGATCGAAAAAAGGGTATTCCGGAATGTTCTGCGGGATATAAAAAGGCGGCGAATTTCGACTGGCGGCAGTCCTTGGTTAAACAGCGAACAGTGCGAAACTAAAGGAAGAAAAGTAAAAGTGGAAAAGTACTAGTGAAGAGAAAAGTGCTAAGAGTGGAACAGTGAGTAGACTAGTGTCAGTGTAGTGCGTGACGTCATAGTGTCGGTGTAGTGTGTGACGTCATAGTGTCGTACGTCTTGACGTCATAGTGTCGTACGTCGTGAGGTCATAGCCGTGACGCGTGTCGTGTCGTCACAGTAGTGACGTAGTGGACTGTGAACAGTGACAGTAAGTGGTGCACGGGAAATCCCTGCGAGGAGGACCCGGTGAAGTGAACCGTTTAGGGGAACCTCTGCGAGGTGGACCGTTTGTAAGTGTATCCCAAATAAACTCTGTAAAATTGGACTTAGCGTTTCACTCCAATCCCGGAACCCGTAGCTCGTAACATTTGGTGTCAGAAGTGGGATTGGAGTAAGATGCCGCTGGTGCCAAAGGAGTTAAAGGGAGTCACCACCCGGGCCATGTCGGAAGCGCGCCAGGAAGGTGCGAGCCCTGCAACTGAGGTGCAGCGAACTCCGGAGAGACGACCTGAGGGAGGTGAAGTGCAGCGCACTCCGGAAAAGAACCCAGGGAACTTCCTCTATCAAATCCAACGCATGATGGAGGAACAACTGCGCGCACTGAAAGAAGATCAAGCTCGCCGTCAGGAGGACCAGGTTCACGAACTGCGCGCAATAAAAGAGGAGCAAGCTCGCCGCCAGGAGGAACAGGCGCGCCGGCAGGAAGACCAAATGCGCACAATGCAGGAGGCGCTTCATAAAGATATCACGAAAGGCTTGCAACAGGCGGTAGAGAGAGTCGAAGCCGTAGAAGGGAGGTTGGATCGTGTGAAGGGAGAGCTCGAAGGGAGGTTAGATCATGTGAAGGGTGAGTTCGGAGGGAGGCTGGATCGTGTAGAGGGTGAGTTCGCCAAGATCCGGCGAGAGGTTGAGCAGAACAGATCTCATAGTCGTGTCGCTGCTGTTTTTGACTCACCCATTCAACCGAAAGGTGTCAAGACTCCGGTTTACGATGGACTGACGTCATGGCCTGCCTTCAAGCTACAATTTGAGACAGCGATGAAAGTTAATGGCTGGGGCAAGGAGGAGGCGGAGCCTGCGTTGATCTTAGCACTCCAGGGACAGGCTCTCACAGTACTAGAAGCCGTGGGTGCTGGAGGAAACCTGTCGTTCGACAATCTTTTTGGAGCTCTGGAGGCTAGATTCGGCGATGGACATATGGAACACGTGTATCGGGCGCGGTTGAAGGAACGTAACCAACATGCTAACGAGAGTCTGCAACAGTGGTCCGTGGAAGTGGAGAAGCTCGTGCGGAAGGCTTTTCAGTCGTCACCGGCAGTCATCGATGACATGCTCCTGCAGACCTTTACGGTTGGGATACGGGACCCGGAGGTGCGAGCTGCAGTGCAACTTGGGCACCATGTTACACTCAGGGACGCTGTTGCTCATGCATTGGAAGTGGAAGCTGTACGTCAGGATCCTCGTTCCGGTCGTCTCAGGGAGATTGTGGTGACTGGAGCGTCAGCGCCGAGAAATCGGAGTGACAAATTTATGTGCTACAAGTGTGGTGAACAAGGGCATATTCGTAGCTCCTGTCCGAACCGATCAGGCCGTCGTTATGTGTGCTACAAGTGTGGTGAACGAGGGCATATTCGCAGCTCCTGCACGGGGCGCACAGGCCGTCGTTATGTGTGCTACGAGTGTGGTGAACGGGGGCATATTCGCAGTTCCTGCCCGAAGCGTACAGGTCGTCGGGACATAGGAGTCTCGACTAATGAGCAGCAGGAGAACTGGAGGACGTTGGCCGGTTATGTTGCGAACCCAATCATTAGAGTCAGGCAAATATCGGACGGAGATAGTTTGTTAGTTGAAGGAGAGGTCAATGGTAGAATCTGTCAACTAACTGTGGATACCGGAGCTTCGAGGACTGTGGTCAATGCTCGACTGATAAGCGAAATGGGAAGTTATCAGGAGAACCGACTTCTGCAACAAACCAACCTGCAGTTAGCAACAGCTACCGGCCAGCGCATACCTGTTAAGGGAGAGTTGGGAGTTTCGATTAAGATCGGGGAGACTCTTTTCAAACATGAGGTGATTGTAGCTGAGATAGTGGACGATTGCATCATTGGCTTGGATTTCTTACAAAATCACCAGTGCGACATAGACATGAAGAACGGAGTGCTACGATGTAACACAGAGGAGGTGCCGATAAAGGGTAGATCATCGGAAAAGGTCTACTATGTGAGGGGAACGGTTCTCGAGCCTGGGTCACAGAACTTGGTACCTGTTGTTTTAACCAAGAGTAACGATGGGAGCTGTGCTGTGATGGAAAAGGTTGAAGCTAAGACTTGTTGGATTCCGTTGAGGAAAGTTGCTGGACCAGTTTCTTCTGCTTCGATCCCGATACCTAACGTTGGAGATATGGACCTGACGATTGGGAAGGGGGAGGTTGTTGATCATTGTGTGGATAATCCTCCTAGGAAGCAGAAGGCTGAGGGGGATGTAGTATCGGAAGTTGTGGAAGACTCCAGCAAGGACCTGGCAAAGCCACAGGCTGTGATAGCGAAGAACTCGCTCTCTAAGAACGGCGCAGATATTGGTAGAATAGACCTGGTGAAGCACACGATTAATACAGGAGATGTAGTGCCAGTCAAGCAGCAACTTAGGCGCATTCCGTTTACTCGTGAGAAGGAGGAAGGAACACCGGTTTGGCTGCATAATCCGGCTCGTAAGAAAGGGAGACGTCCGAAGTTACAAGTAAGTTGGGAAGGACCGTATGAGGTAGTGACCAGGATAAATGACGTCACCTATCGAGTTCGACGATCGCCAAGGAGCCCGTTGAAGATAGTGCACGTGGATCGATTAGCTCGATATTTCGGCACTAATGATGCTCGGGACGAGCAGAACTAAGGGAGGGGCAGTGTCACGAACGCTGTCAAATGTTAGACGTAAGAAGGCATTCAAAAATTCGGAGGGTGTATTAACAATCGCCGTGGTCTTACGGTCTAGGGGTCCGCCTCCCATGCTGGGGGGTGACGGTTCGAATCCGATCCGCGCCAAAAATATTTCTAGATTTTAGTGTTTTTAGAAATGTTCTAGAAGGAAGAGAGAGAAGGAATATTTAAAAAGGGACAAAAAGGGGAACGTGTCTAGGAACTTCGAGAAAGGAGGCGAAATTACGAATATTTGAAAAGAACCAGAAAAGTGGGCGTGTCTTCGATCGGTTTCGAAAAAGGAACGCGGGGTTAGAACTATCTGGAGGAAAACAATCGAGTAAAGAAAAGAAGATCGAAAAAAGGGTATTCCGGAATGTTCTGCGGGATATAAAAAGGCGGCGAATTTCGACTGGCGGCAGTCCTTGGTTAAACAGCGAACAGTGCGAAACTAAAGGAAGAAAAGTAAAAGTGGAAAAGTACTAGTGAAGAGAAAAGTGCTAAGAGTGGAACAGTGAGTAGACTAGTGTCAGTGTAGTGCGTGACGTCATAGTGTCGGTGTAGTGTGTGACGTCATAGTGTCGTACGTCTTGACGTCATAGTGTCGTACGTCGTGAGGTCATAGCCGTGACGCGTGTCGTGTCGTCACAGTAGTGACGTAGTGGACTGTGAACAGTGACAGTAAGTGGTGCACGGGAAATCCCTGCGAGGAGGACCCGGTGAAGTGAACCGTTTAGGGGAACCTCTGCGAGGTGGACCGTTTGTAAGTGTATCCCAAATAAACTCTGTAAAATTGGACTTAGCGTTTCACTCCAATCCCGGAACCCGTCGCTCGTAACAATATATATATACAGGGTGGCCGGGGAGTTGACGTTCAAACGAAAAATTTAGGTCCGGTATGTCGTGGGGTATCCGAATCACCCCCATGTATGTTCCGCGATTTTTTATAGTTTTCGAGTTATGATGATTTTTCCGATTTTTTGAGGAAACTCGACATGACCGGCTTAACAACTTCTAAAAAAAAAAGTGTAAGACTTTTTAGAGATTCTTTTTTTGCAACTTAATCTTCATGAATTGTGCCTTTATTCATAACATCATCAGCATCGTAACTTTGATAAAAGTTTTGAAAATATTGATCTAAAGTTAAAAATTTGCGATCCGTGAATTATGACCAAATTTTCAACTTTAAATTAAAACTCTAAACAGGTGACCTTATGATTTTTTAGCCAATCCCAAAAATGCGCCCAACTCTCAGCTTTCATAATCATAAATAAAAAGTAGTACTTAAGAGGGCTAATTTGGCTAGAATTGATCTTCAAAGACAACAAGGCGGAAAATTCTTAAATTTTTTTTTTTTTTTTTTTTTTGCCATAACTACCACGCCTAAGGCTAAATAATGATTAAAGAATGCTGGAAACCGAAACGGCGACGGGTTATGCCGGTCTCTTACCGGCTAAAACCCCACCGTGTTCCACCTCATCCCATATTGCCGTAGAGCCTGAGGGCCCGTGAGGAATCTTCCACACTCTACGGCGCAGCGACCGACCTTACCAGGTCTCATCTCTGTTGGCCTTGACAAGCCTACAGGCCTTTAGGTGGTGCGTGGGAACACGCACACAACCACCTCGAGTCCCTATGATCGGACGCCGGACCCCCCAGCCCGACGCCCAGAGACTCAAAAATTACGGGGGAGGCAGACCGCGAGCAAACGCAGCCCGTCTGCGCCCCGTGCGTCTCTGGCGGATCGGGAGTTCAGAAGTCGACTCCCTCTAGGGAGAGGGAGTGCGGAGGGAGGCGGAGAGGGCTCCGCCGTCTCCTTCTGGAGCATTACTGCCTCACAGAAGGAGAGAACCGCGCGCCAAGACGCCTCACTGTCGACCATAGCGCGAACCATGGCCGGCAGCGAGAGGTCTGAAACTACCTGGGAGAGCTCACTGCGCTCTCCCGCCCACGCAGGGCACTCCTGCAGCACGTGCTGCGCCGTCTCGTCGAGACAGCCGTCGCAGTGGTGGCACCCGGCTGTCGGCTCCCTTCTCCTAGGTTAGGTTAGGTTAGGTTATCTACTTTTTACTTAAAACTTTCCTTATTCCACCAACACGATAGGTTTCCAGCATTCTTTAATCATTATTGATGAGACCTGGTAAGGTCGGTCGCTGCGCCGTAGAGTGTGGAAGATTCCTCACGGGCCCTCAGGCTCTACGGCAATATGCGATGAGGTGGAACACGGTGGGGTTTTAGCCGGTAAGAGTCCGGCATAACCCGTCGCTGTTTCGGTTTCCAGCATTCTTTAATCATTATTTAGCCTTAGGCGTGGTAGTTATGGCAAAAAAAAAAAAAATTAAATTTAAGAATTTTCCGCCTTGTTGTCTTTGAAGATCAATTCTAGCCAAAGTAGCCCTCTTAAGTACTACTTTTTATTTATGATTATAAAAGCTGAGAGTTGGGCGCATTTTTGGGATTGGCTAAAAAATCATAAGGTCACCTGTTTAGAGTTTTATTTTAAAGTTGAAAATTTAGTCATAATTCACGGATCGCAAATTTTTAACTTTAGATCAATATTTTCATAACTTTTATCAAAGTTACGATGCTGATGATGTTATAAATAAAGACACAATTCATGAAGATTAAGTTGCAAAAAAAGAATCTCTAAAAAGTCTTACACTTTTTTTTTAGAAGTTGTTCAAGCCGGTCATGTCGATTTTCGTCAAAAAATCGGAAAAATCATCATAACTCGAAAACTATAAAAAATCGCGGAACATACATGGGGGTGATTCGGATACCCCACGACATACCGGACCTAAATTTTACGTTTGAACGTCAACTCCCCGGCCACCCTGTATATATATATATATATATATATATATATATATATAATTTACAGTTTGTTTTTATTTAAGGTGGTTTCAGTCCATACAGACGTTTGACGCACAATACGCGTATACGGAATTAATAAAAGTAATATTTTATATCTGGAAAAATAGTTTAGAAAATCTAGATGTCGCGAAAGTCACAAAGAAAATAAATTGCGAATGTTATTTGATACGCGACATCTAGATTTTATAACCTAAAAAGACATTTTGCAAAAGAAATCGACGCCCTTAAAACTCGGGGACAAATTGGAAGCGATAGCCGCATTTTTGAGCTAACCCCTTTTTTAGACGCTGACGGTCTCTTAAGACTTGGGGGGCGTATTAACGCCGCTGCGGCGGACCATGATGTGAAGTGTCCTATAATTCTTGATCCAAGTGATTATTTTACGAGACTGTTAATTTTTAAATACCACAAGGATGCCTCTCATGTTGGGAAGGAAAGTGTCCTAAACAGTCTAAGATCGAAATATTGGATCTTAAGGGGACGGTCAGCCGTAAAAGCGGCCTGGCGAGACTGTCAACTTTGCCGAAATAACCGGGCTGCCCCAAGTCCTCCTATGATGGGTCAAATTCCCTCGGCTAGGTTCAAGACTAACTTCAGAGTTTTTAGTGTGACTGGACTTGACTACTTTGGCCCAATAACAGTCAAGGTAGGTCGCCGACATGAGAAGAGGTATGGAGCTCTGTTTACCTGCATGACCGTGAGGGCTGTACATATAGAACTCGTAAATGATCTGACGACGGACAGTGCTATTTTGGCTCTACGACGTTTTATAGCCAGACGTGGCGCACCCCAAGAAGTGTGGTCAGACAATGCTACCACTTTCAAAGGTGCTGACAGAGAACTTCGAAATGCTGTGCAAGACTTAGATACTGACCAGCTATTACAATTTTATAGTCTACGCCAAATTCACTGGAAATTTATTTGCCCTAGTTCTCCCCATCACGGTGGGTGTTGGGAGAGAATGGTTCGGTCGGTGAAGACGGCCATCAAAATGACACTGAAAGAGAGAGCACCGACTGAACAGACCTTATTGACGGTACTTACAGAGGCGGAGTTTTTTATCAATAACAGACCACTGACTCATGTTTCCCTGGACCATAACGACGACTTACCACTGACCCCCAATCACTTTATATTTGGACGAACTGACAATTTAACTTACCCGATGGGTGTTTTTAACGACAGTGACCTGTTACGCAAGTCATGGCGTGAGTCTCAACGGCTGTCCGACTTACTCTGGAAGCGTTGGGTGAAGGAGTACCTACCCACGCTTACCAAACGCGCCAAGTGGCATGGAGCCGTGCCGCCGCTAGCAGTCGGCGACACTGTGATTATATGCGATGACTCTTTGCCAAGAAATTGCTGGCCAAAAGGGAAAGTGACAGAGACTTTCCCCGGGACTGACGGACAAGTACGAATAGTGAACGTGAAGACAGCGACTGGGACGTATAAAAGACCGACGACTAAAGTTTCTAAACTAGACTTGACGCCACTAGACCGACTTGACTAGACTGACTTGACTCGACTAGACTCAACTAGACTCGACTGGACTCGACTAGACTCGACTAGACTCGACTGAACTCGACTCGACTGACATGACCTTTGGTCTGCCACGCCTGCCCCCCTTTTTTTGACATAAATGTAGACCGTTTTGTAACTTGAGAGTATTGCGTCCCAATACTGGGGGTGGGAATGTTGCGGACCAAAGAGTCTGGCTACGACAGACTGGCCGCTTACGACTGACAGTTGGACTTTATGACAAGACGGTTGACAGAGGAAAATTAGGAGACGACAGATAATATTACGGAAGAAAATATATCGGTAATTTTAGTCGAAAAGACCCGTGTTTTCTTTCACATATATACAATGTTACTTATATTAATACCGTCTACGCGTATTGTGCGTCAAAGTTTTGTATAAAATTGACCCCTCTGCAACCGCCTTAAGGATTTTTTTAAAATGTTTATATCTTATTTAATTACAAAAAAAGTCGTAATCCAGACAATTTCAGAAAAATTTTAAATGCATAAGAAATAAAATAAAAAAATTTACTTATCACTTAATTCCACGCCGGACTGCCAAACTAGGGTCCTGCGTTCGAATTCCAGTTCGGTGTTATATGTTTGTGCCTTTGTTGTATGATTCCCATAACAAAAAGCCTGAGACTTACTTGTATCTTTACAATGTATGTGCCGTGAGCGTTATTTATTTATTTTTATTTAATTTAAATATATTTTTAATTAAATAAAAATTGGTTATTGGAAACATCAAATGTTGTCCATTGAGCTATTGTAGATAGCTGGCATAAGGCGACTAACATAATATTATTATTATTGTATGTCTTACGTTCCGTAATCACGGGCAATTGAGTCCCGGACCTTTGGAAGGCGTGCATGGGGCCGAAGCCAACATGTAGAGGCCCGTTCAAAAGACAAGTTAATCTAAATGTAAGGGATACACAAATGGCGGATACCATCTCCGAGCGTACAACATGATACCCACGGGGATGGTCCCCGCCATTTGTGTAAAGACTATTGGAGTACGGCGCTATGGCCGCGATGGAAAAATAAGGTCTTGGGCTATGGAGGTGAAAGTTGGATGGATGGATACTGGGCTATGGGAGGAGACTAACGGACGCCTGCCATGACAACTAGTCTCAAAATTGTAAATAAGGCAGGCGGTGACTCGCCGACTCGTCGAGTGGGCCCCATAAAACGGCCGCACGCACAAAGTGCGACAATGGGGCAACATCTCATTGAGCGGCTGAAGGTTGTCGAGAGGTGCGGCTCCGGTTTCACCATCGCGGGGTTTACCCCCGTGAGCGGGTTTCCCCGTTATTACGCCATTACGTGCAATACACTTCCAACCTGGAGCATAGGTTCTGCTCTTGCGATTCCACTCTGGACGGCCAATTAAGGCAAGCCAGAGGTAGGGGGGTGTGTTACTGTGTGTGTGGGTGTGGGGGTGTGTATGTGTGAGCGCATGTCTGTATGGTCCCCCTGGATAGGGGTCCGCGGTGTCGCCACTCACCGTCAGCTCGCCACAAGCTGCCCCCGCGGGGCTATTATTATTATTATTATTATTATTTTTTTTTTTAATTTTTATCTGCCATTAGTCGAAAGACTATAATCAGATGTGTTAAAAGATTTACTGGCTTTTAAGAGTGACAGGGCCAGCGCCCTACCCTCTTCTAGTTCGGGAGCACATGACTCCGCTTCAGCCTTTTAGTGTTGCTGGCTGTCAGCAGCGAGTTGGCGAGCTTGTTTGGGTGACTTCTTAGCTGCTCTTTGTATTTTAGTTTGTGCCGCTCTATTTCTTGGAGAACAGTAGGTATTTCCAGGTATTCGTGAATTTCGGAGTTGCGAGAGAACCAGGGAGCATTGGCAATGGTCCTGAGTATGTTGTTCTGAACCCTTTGCAGGCATTGGATGTTGCTTTTGCTTGCAGTTGACCACAGTTGGATGCCATAGAGCCAGATTGGTTTGAGGATGGAACAATATACCAATAGTTTGTTGTTTAGACTTAAGGTTGATTGGCGGCCCAATAACCAAAGGAGATTTCTGAACCGATTGTTGATCACATCTCTCTTTGCCTTGATATGATCTTTCCATGTCAAGCGTTGGTCAAGGTGGAAGCCCAGGTATTTCACACTCGTTTCTGGTAGGATTTCTGATCCAAGCTTGACTGATGGGCATTTGCCTTTCCTTAGTGTGAAAGTGATGTGATGAGATTTTGGTGCGCTTGCTTTAATTCGCCACTTGGTTAGCCAGGAGTGGGTAGCATCCAACTGTTCTTGAAGGAGAGTACTAGCTTCAATGGGATCTTTGCTGCTCGAGAGGAAGGCAGCATCGTCAGCATATGTTGCAACAGTTATGTTTGGTACCAGTGGTAGGTCACATGTGAAAATGTTATACAGCACGGGACCAAGTACGGAGCCCTGGGGTACCCCTGCGTTACAGTTGTAGAGTGCAGATCTGGCATCACCTTGCTTTACTTGAAAGGACCTATCAGATAGGTAAGAGGCTATTAGGGGAAACACAGAATGGAGCAGAAATTTTTTGATCTTGAACAGGAGGCCTTTATGCCAGACTCTGTCAAAGGCCTGCTGAACGTCCAGGAATGCTCCAGTGCAGTATTCTTTGTGTTCTAGACTTTGTCTGATTGAGTGGTAGACCCTGTGCACCTGCTCCACTGTTGAGTGTTGTTCCCGGAAGCCAAACTGATGCTGGGGAATCAGGTCTTTCTCTTCGAGGCTCAATTTTAGCCTTTTCAGGAACACTCTTTCCCAGAGTTTAGATAACACCGGTGTGAGACTGATTGGGCGGTACGAGGAGGTGGCATCGGCTGGCTTTCCATTCTTGTGGATCATGATAATCTGAGATGTTTTCCAGATGGTGGGGAAGTGGTTAGTTCTGAAAATAGCATTGAATAGGTTGGCCAGGAATACCACGCATTTTCGAGGTAGCTCTTTTAATGTTTTTGGGGTGATCAGGTCGAATCCGGGGGCTTTTTTGGTGTCTAGTTTGGCTATTTCTTTTGAGATTTCAGCAGGAGATGTGGGCCGTAGCGGAAGGCACATTTGGAAGTCTTGCCCGAGGACACAGTCAATGTCAGGGTCTTCTGGGCCACTTGACTCATTTGGTCGGAAAACTGAGGCTAGATGGACTGCAAATGCTTCTGCTTTTTCAACATCGGTGCGAGCCCATGAGGATCCGTTTCTTACCGGAGGGAAAGACTGCTGTGGTTTTTTAACATTTTTGGTAGCCTTCCACAGAGAATAATCTCCTTGTCCGGTCGGAGACATCTGGGATAAGTTTTTGTTGAGCATTTCGTTTTCAGAAACGCTAAGCAGGTTCTTTAGCTCTTTAATAGCGCGATTTAGTAGAGCCTTATCAGATCTTTGCCTTGATTGCTGCCAAGCCCTCCTTAGGCGTCTCTTTTCTGCTATTTTGCTCTTGATTGCTGAAGGGAGCATTGCATTTTGGCGTTTTGGTGGTAGTACTGGGGTATTAATCCATGCAGCGACTTGTACTATGTTGGTGAAATTCACACATGCGTTGTCAACATCATCAGCGGTTTTTAATGATATGTTTAGGTCAGTCTTAACTTTTAGGTACTCTCTAAAGGAGTCCCAGTCGGTTTTTGAGTTGTGCAGGTTGTTGTGGGTATTATTCGGGATCAAACTTGTGCTGCTGATTTCAAGAATAACCGGCGTGTGGTCCGATGATCCATCGAGGCTTGCTTCCATGGATGTGTGTAAATGGCAAATATTTTTGGTTAAGAAGAAATCCAGAAGGTCGGGCCTTTTGAGTGGGTCTGTAGGCCAGTACGACGGTTCTCCTGTCGATAGCGATTGAATCCGGTTAGTATCGATGCTATGCTTCAGCTCGTTTCCCCGAGGAAGGGTCAGTCGAGATCCCCAGTAGATATGCTTTGCGTTCCAGTCTCCTCCGGCGATAAAGCGGTTTCCCAGAGTTTTGAAATATGCGGTGAACATTGGCTCCTTGATAGTGTGTTTCGGAGGGCAATAGGCTGCGGAGAGGTTGATGGTTCCCGTTCGGTCTACTACCCCAATTGTTGTTGCTTGTAGGTGAGAGGTTTGATATGGTTCCATAAGATGGTGGGTGAGAGACTCCTTAACCACGATTGCTGTCCCAGCATGAGCACCTCCGTCTGGGTGTGGGGTGAGGTAGGTGCAGTAGCCAGCAATGCGAATACTACTGTTTGTTGTAACATGAGACTCGGAGATAAGGACAGCGTCTAGTTTGTTTGAAACGAGGAAGGACCTCAGTTCATCTTTTTTGCCTGCAAGGCCATTAATGTTCCAGGTAGCTATGCGTAGAGAGGTCATTACACTAACTTAGAGACGAGAGTTGTGATAAGGCCTACGAGGTTGCTTATATGTTGAATTAACATCTCCATCTTTTCAGTCTGTTTTGCCATGAGATTTTCTATTCCATTATAGAATTGTTGAGGGTTTACTTCTGGTG
The DNA here is from genome assembly GCA_922987775.1 of Agonopterix subpropinquella. Lineage (NCBI taxonomy): Eukaryota > Metazoa > Arthropoda > Insecta > Lepidoptera > Depressariidae > Agonopterix > Agonopterix subpropinquella. The sequence continues at coordinate 1,501,554 of OV277693.1, read as the reverse complement.
GCGGGCCTTGAGCTGCTTGTGCGTACGTTTTGTGTGGGTTGCGGGGGTCTTGGTTATTAACTAGAGGTGGGGCGTCATTTCTTTCGGTGATTGGTTGTTGTGGTGCTTTGTGATAGTGCTGCGGCCTCCTTCTGTTAATAATTTCTTGATAGACTTTGCAACCTTTATAATTTGCTGGGTGATCAAGGGAACACAGGGCACATTTAGCTGGCGTATTTCTGTCTACCTTCTTGCAGTCCGATGTTTTGTGTCCCTCACCACATTTCACGCACCTATGTGGCATCATGCAGTTGTTCTTGGAGTGCCCATATTGTTGGCATCTTTTGCATTGTATAATAGAGTTAGATTTTCGTGGATCCTCTATTTTGACAATCTGGCTGTGAATGCTCCATATGTCCTTAACAGCTTTGTTGTTAGCACTTGGTTCAATGTTAACGAAGAATGTGGAGGTGGGAGTTTTGTGAGGTCCGTATCGAGCATTAATAATTTCACCTCTAACTTTGTTGCCGGTAGCTTCAATCTTTTCTACTATAGCACTGTGCGGAGTAGTGTGGTGTAGGTCTTTTATAACGATCCGGTAGCATTTGGTATCTTTCCTTTAAAGGTATGTCCAATAAGGCCGTGCTCTCTAATTATGGTGATGATCTTTTTGTATTCCTCTGCCGTGTCTATGAGGATGCGAAGAAGATTTTTATTCACAATCCTAATCTTGTAGTGGCTTTTGTCGCTAACAGATTCAAGCAGTTTGCTTAATTCATTGATGTCTTCAATACCATACAATATAATAGGGGGTGGCTTGCTTACTTTTAGGTGATGGGTGTTTTCATCATTAGTAGGGTTAAGTGGAAGATCGCCGAAGCTATTTGACGTCTGAGTTAACTCTGGTGGAGGAGAGTCTCCTACTCTTTTTCGTTTGTAGCTCCGAGAAAAGGGTACCCGTTGCCAGGGTGGTGGTTTAGGGAAGTTGGCTGACGTGGTGTCTTCTGATTCTTGGTCTTCTCCATCTTGAGTGACTATTCTGGGGGGTTCTTTGTGTGCATTTCGGTTCGTTATTTCACTTAGTGAGGAAGACCGCGGTCTATTAAAGAGACCAGGGTGAAACACTGATTGAGTGAGTGTTCTGGGTTTGTTTGATTTTTCAGTTTTGGATTCATTCATTTTGATTCCCACGAGTTAGGTCGATTTAAACAGGTCGCTCACGAGGTGACGCCCATTCTCATGAGAAAGTACATACACGCCGACGTTAACCAGGTCCGTCGTGGTTGGCGCTAGAGACTAGTTCCCCACTAGCCATTCATCCTATCGGCACGTTTCCCACTTTAGGATTGGGGTAATTATTATTGAGGTTGTCTTCCTCTCAGTCCGGGCGATCAAGCCAAGACCCCCCCGGCCTTACAAAACATAACTGCAAGGTAACGGGTTGGTGAGATCATTTCCTATCTCATCCAGGGTAAGACTTGTTAGGTCTCTTGGTTCGGGTTAATTAACCGCCGCCCAAGACCCGGCGTTATTGCTGCTTTGGCACCACCCAGGGGACACGTGTAGGGTGATGGTTAGGAGTATCCTACGGACGCGAGCAAAGACTGCCCCCCTATAATATAAGATTAATAAACTTTTTTCAAGATGGGAAGATTATCTCCAAACACCTCTGCAGCCACTAGCAGATAACTTGGACACACAGACTTATAATGTATTTGAAATAGATCCTATAAAATATGATCAATATCAAAAAGCCATAGCGAAAGCACTGATCGATGTACAAAAGAAACAGTCTAGTGACAATATTGATGTGAGTATTACAAAAGTTTAATTTCTTTTTAATTTTAATAATGGCCTGTTGCTTTTCTGCTTTGCACTGCAATTATTCCAATGTCAAGTAGGCAGTACACAAACTGCAGGTTTTTTTAAATTCTAGATAATTTTGAAAATGTTAAACTCGCATCAGGATCGTGACGTCACCCTGATAGAAAATGACTGATCGTAAATTCGTAAGACAAAATTGGTAACACAATGACGTAAGATCACGTGACCTTCGTAAGACGTAAGATCTCTTAGTTTTCACTTCTGCCGGCACTCCTGGAGTGCAACCCGTTGTTTTTTTTGCCTGTTGCTTACGCTTATCACTGCAATTCTGCCAATGTCATGTAGTTTGTGGGATGCCAAGGATTTTTTTAATGAGCTAAAACACATTGAGAAAAGAGATGGCAGAGCCTCATCGCAAGCTCGAACGCAAACCGCGCAAATGACAACCGCAAACCATGGCAAACTTGCGACGTTACTCCAATTGTTCACATTATAAAACTATTTTACTTTCAGACCAATGACACTTCAATAATAGATGCAATTACGAATACAAAATCAGGACAAGAAGACAATGCAGATAAACACAAAACTCCTATAACCGTAATGGTATTAGGTGCAGGACGCGGCCCTCTTGTAAGGGCTACGTTTAATGCTGCAGATATTACAAATAGTAAAGTTAAGGTATGTATCATCAGTCCATCACATACTCTGATCTAATCGGTTACATCCTACTGAAAGGTGAGGTGCGGAGTACTTCAAACCGATGGGCATGCATGAACATTTTATACAGATAGATTACTTCAAGGAAATCAAATGATTATTATGTGTGTGAAAGACCAGAAGATCTTTTATATACATTTTTATAAAAAAGCATAGCATAGCATGACTATACAGGGTGTAAAATTAAATGCGTTACATATCGAACAGGGTGCTTAATACCATCAAAATGAACATCTTTCATCATGGATTCAACATCGAAATTGCGAAATAAAACGATTGTTTCATAAAACATTTCAATAGCTCCACCAAAATGTATGAAGTAGCAGATTTTTTCTTCGCGATTTTTAAGTTGGTCCATTAGTAACAGTTGTACGGTAGGTTTGATGGTCTGAAGTCATATAGGTATGTTCCACTGCAGGTCACAGGCCTTTACCCAGGGAGGGTGTATGGGCGTTAGTTCACCACACGTGCCTATCGGAATTTCTTCAGCGTAAGCAAGATTCCTCACGATGTTTTCCTTCACCATTTACGAGCAGTCTGTATATAATTTAGAAAAACTCATTGGTACATGACAAGTCATAAATGATTGAACTACAGGGTGAAATTGATATCATTAGCTTCCTTTTAAACTAAGAGCCTACCCATCAAACTGAACAACTTTTACTATGGGAGCAAACCGATGATCGGAGCAAATAATAAATCTGCTGTTCCATACTAAACTGCAATATTGACGCGCGAGTTCGCGACTCAAATGTATGCAACAGCTGATTTTTTTTTGCTCCGATCGGTTTGCTCCCATAGTAAAAGTTGTTCAGTTTGATGGGTAGACTCTTAGTTTAAAAGGATGCTGATGATATCAATTTCACCCTGTATATTTTGTGTTATTTTCCAGGTAATCGCTGTAGAAAAGAATCCGTGTGCGGTATTGGTGCTGGCAGCGCAGGTGCGAGAGGTGTGGCGCGACCGTGATGTTACTGTGATACCCGGCGATATGAGGCATATCAATCTGACTCCGAAAGCAGACATCATTGTTTCTGAACTTTTAGGTAGGTAAGCTATTGTGTACGGTCGTCTCATTCTTTTATTTTTGATATTGTTTCAACGCAAGCTAAGTCGATAATGGTTTGGCAGTGAAAAAAGCTATGCTCATGCTCTTTAGCAGAGACGAGCAAGAAGCATAAACAGAGATATACACCACGCGCGTGCGAGCGGGACAGCGCGTGTGCCGAGAACATCTTGTTTCTATGCGTTGTTGTTATGCCGGCTACGGCTCTTCATTCTCGCCGAGAACGGGCGAGACAGGCCAAGAACGAGTGTGTGGATGCCCTCCATTGTTCTCGAGGCGTCGTAAGCCATAGTAATTTTCCTTGAAAGTTCGCGCCGAGAGCGAGAATTCTCGGCGAGAGTGAAGTGCGGGCTTTACAGAACAATCGAACCTTTGTGAGATTGTTGGGGTGTGCAAAAGTTATTCTTTTTAAAATGCTGACGGATTAAGGGGATTATCAGACCATCAAACTGAACAACTTTATCTATGGGACCATTATCGAAATCACGAAAAAAAAAAACAGCTGTTCTTCACAAAACTGTAATCCTACTCGACTTTTTATGGGACCGCTGATTATTTTTTCTGGATTTCGATGTTGGTCCCATAGATTGAAGAAAAGTTGTTCAGTTCGATCATCCTCTTAAAAAAACCGTCAGCATATTAAACCCACGATCACGACTGTTATCCTTTTCGGAGTGGTAAGAAACAATGCTACAACTACCAACTTTCTGTTTAAGAATGTATGTAGTTGTTAGCAATGGTCACATTTAGCAATTTAAGTTTCAGGATGGAATGGCCTGTTAAGTGGTGAGAGGTGCCTAGCCTTTCGTCGACATAAACACTGCATAAGAAACATTTAATCCCTAAGTCCATTGTCAGTCCTAAGCTGAAACCACACAGCTCGTGGTCTTTCCGAAAATGTGTACCAGGAAAGAGTAGGTATCTTACAGAAATAATTAAAATGTTTACAGGTTCATGGGGCGACAATGAACTGTCACCAGAATGCCTTGACGGGGCAGCAGGTCTTCTAAAACCGGGAGGTATATCAATACCCTGTGAATACAATTCGTACGTGGCGCCGATCTCCTCGCCTCGGCTGTGGGGAGCAGCGAAGGCTTTTGGCAATGCCGCGCAAAAAGACAAGAACTTAGAGACTTTGTGGGTTGTCTACATGCAGAACAAACATGACATTGCTGATGATACAAAGGTAATTTTTTTTAATTTAATTTTAAATGTTTTTTTAATTAATTAATTATAGGGTAAACTATAGTATTGTTGGCACCCCACTAGTCATTGGCACTTTGCATTTTGAACACAAATATTAAGAATTGTTCTATCAGAAAATACAGTTTGGTATTTTTTTTGGTTTCTTGTAAATGTCAACATTCATAAATTTCAATCGTAATATTAGTAACATATAACCTGACAACACTGTAAAATAAACAAAGTGATTGACAGGAGAAATATCACTTTGACGCCAATTTATTGCAAATTTAACAAGCTTTGGGTAAGTTTGAACTTTTATAATTTACGTATAAATATATAAATATGAGATATGATGTGTGTTATTTTGCTTTGTTTTACAATAAATAATAGATTTTAATGGGATTTCCGTTAATTTTTCTAACGTAACCTTTAATTTATAGAGTGCCAATCAATAGTTATAATTTTGTACTGAAGTATAATTCATTGGCACCTATGCCAATCACTAAAAATCAATTCTAATATTTTCCCTTCAATATTAGACCACGAGATGAATTGGTTGTTAACATTTTCTTTTAAACAATGTTGGAATTTTGTTTCACTACCTTGCTATCAATTTCTGGCACTGCCAATCATTATACACAGGTATAGTGCCAATCACTGTAGTGAGTGCCAATCGTTGCAATTGAAGGCATAGTCATATGAATAAATAGTAATAGCACACTATAGTAGAAGCGAAACTCACGCGACAGACGCGTTCAAGGTCACGTCAATGTCATGTTGGTTCAACCAACTAGTCAGTCAGGGCTTGCGTCTCTGGCAAAAGTTAATCTGATAAACGATTAACTGGGTTGGTGATGTGCTAGGGGTACAAGAGGTGTCATTAGGTTCCACTAGGAGTCCATTAGGGATCCACTAGGAGTCATTTAGGGGTCCATTAGGATTCAATAAGGGACTATTAGGGGACCATTGCCAATTAGGGGTCCACTAGGAGTAAATTAGGGGTCAATTATGGGTTCATTAGGGGTTCACTGCGGGACATTAGGGTTCAATTAGGGGACCATTAAGGGTCCAATAAGAGTCAATTAGGGATCCACTAGGTGTCAATTATAGTACCATTTGGGGTCCACTAGGAGTCAATTAGGGGTACATTAAGGGACCATCAGGGGTCCACTAGGAGTCAATTAAGGGTCAACTAGGGGTTCATTTGTGGTCCACTAGGGGTCAATTAGGGGTACATTAGGGGGCCATCAGGGGTCCACTAGGATTCGATTAGGGGTCCACTAGGAGTCAATAAGGGGTCCATTAGGGGTACATTAGGTGTAAGTTGGTGCTAGATTGGAAGCAGGCTGTGGTAAGTTTGGGGCAAGATAGGGACAAGTTTGGGCAGGCTGGGGGCAATTTGGAGCTAGTTGTTGGCAGTTTGGGCAGCTTCGGGACAAGTTAGTGGCAGGTTGCGAGCAAGTTTGGGGCATACTGGGGCTAAGTTGGGAGAATTTTGTGGCAATTTGGAGCACATTGTGGATCGTTGGGGCAGCTAGGGCCATGTTGGTGCAGGTCGGGCAGTTTGGCCTCAAGTTGGGACAGTTACGGGCAAAGTTGGGCCAATTATGGGCCCAAGTTGGGGCAGTTTGCAGTCCAGTTGGGGCAGATTGGGGCAATTTGGTGACACGTTGGGTGCAGGTTGGAGTCAGTTTGGGGCAATTTTAGTATAATACATTACTAAATACACATTAAAGAGAAAACTTACACAAAACTGTACATCAAAATGCTAAAGAGAAAGCTGTAAAACAAAATTTAAACCAAAGCTATGAAAGTGAGGATGACTTACCGTTATACAGGATCAAATTGATATTATTAGCATCCTTTTAAACTAAGAGTACCCATCAAACTGAACAACTTTCACTATGGGAGCAAACCGATCGGAGGAAAAAAAAATCTGCTGTTTCATACTAAACTGCAATGCCTACTCGACTCAAATGTATGTATGCAACAGCTGATTATTTTTTTGCTGCTATCGGTTTGCTCTCATAGGAAAAGTTGTTCAGTTTGATGGGTAGACACTTAGTTTAAAAGGATGCTAATGATATCAATTTCACCATGTATATTTTTAAAACACCTACACCTACCTACCTAAAATAATAATTTTGTTGATTTGTACATGTCAATTTGTACAAAGATTAAGAATAACTGTTTCTAAAATATTATTGAGGTTTAGTGCCAATCACTGATACATAGTGCCAATGTTTGTACCTGGGGTGCCAATGACTATACTTTCGGGTATAATTTTTTTAATCCGTTAATTTATAATTAAAACTTTGATAATGTATACTAGAATACTCTTTTATTTAGACTCTTCAGACTTGCACCTGTTTCAGTTAATTTGCTAGACGTTAGTTTGCTAGACGCTTTGCACCCTTTATATCCCAATTCATTTACAACAAAATCAATGAATTTTGTAATCTTAGAGACTGCTCACTCAGGGAAACCAAAGCACTGATTAGAGACTGGTTGGCAACCCTATCGTACGCACAAACAGAAAGCTTCCTTTGTATAGTATCGTAGTCGCAATCTGTAGCTATTGGTATGATAATACCGCCTTTTATAAAAATTTGGTTGCCTCTTTTTGTATGTTTTTAGTGTGCAAATGGAGAATAGGTATAGTTTTGTATGGTGCACGTGTGTATTCGTGTTGATGTCACAGTTAGTTTCCGTGTGACAATGTTTTTTTTTTTGTTCACAAGAGAACTAGTTTATTATATTTTATTTATCTATCCTGATCTTATCTTGTTCTCGTTGTGAAATATGTGTTTAACTTCAAACTTCAAATAATGTCTAAATTGGCCTGTAACTACCTGGTAATCGTACATAACTGGCCCTCATATTACAAACTTTACTAGTTTGAGGACCATGAGTAAATTGTAATACTGAACAACATGGAACAACATTTTTACTGTCAGCAAGTGTGTTATGATTAGCAATCTAAACTTTTGTAAAAATGTTGAATAAATATATTTGTATTTGTATTTGTTGTATTTGTATTTAAAAACCTATATCCCAATCGATAATTCAAAAATGGTTACTTATGTCTAAACATAAAATTGAATTTGTTATAAGTAAGTCAAGTCTGGCTTAGCCTTAAGGTGCCAATCATTATACACCACTAGTTTTTAATTACTAACGTAACTTTAAGGATGTATTCAGACCATGAATCTAAACAACTTTCCCAAAGAAACATGGGTCGAAAAATGAGAAAATTTTTTGGACCTTCCATACAAAAGTGCGGATCGGCCGATCGATTTTCTATGGGAGGTCCAAAAAAATTTCTCGTTTTTCGACCCATGTTTCTTTGGGAAAGTTGTTTAGATTCATGGTCTGAATATACCCTTAAAGTTACGTTAGTAATTAAAAACTAGTGGTGTATAGTTTACAATATAGTGGTTTATAGCATGCATACAAAGATATTCTCCCGAGGGAGTAGACAGATGATCTGATCTGAAAACTCAGACATTGACACTCCCTAGGAATAACACTGGCCTCGATTCGGAGTGTACCACGACTTAACTAAACTAAATTTATTCCTGTCACTTTCTAAAATAAGATTAAGAAAAGAGACAGAAAACCAACAGCTGACTTTAGTGCTGTCAAAGTGACGTTAAATGCGCAAAATAAGATGCCTTCATAATGTATTGTACGCCATCTTATTTAAAGCGTTTTTGGGCGTTTAACGTCACTTTGACAGCACTAAAGTCAGCTGTTGGTTTTCTGTCTCTTTTCTTAATCTTATTTTAGAAAGTGACAGGAATAAATTTAGTTAAGTCGTGTCACAGTCCGAATCGAGGCCATTGTAAATCAACCATTACAAAGTAAAAAAAATAACCACAAATAGAATCAGGAATAATAAATTAGTAAGAGTATTCAATCATTTGATTTAATAAATAAAAGCCATTTAAAAGCTTGCAAGAAACAAGGCGAACACATGCCACAGGTATTTGTCTCTTGCTCGCTATTTTCAACTCAATTTAAAACTGAAACTGCTCGCCCATTTTCCTGCCTAATCTGAATTGACCCTAATAAAACTGTAAAAGTGACCGCACATTGAAAACATAAAAAATATTTTGGAATTAAATGTCTGTTTCTTTGTTCACAACTCACGAATATTTTTATTCTATAATAGCTTTGGAAGTATTCGCATCAATAATCAATAGTAATAATAAATGTAACTTTTTCAGGTTATTTTCACTTTCAATCATCCAGCTAAAGGTGCCATAGACAACGAAGGACAAGAGATGACAGACTACCGAGGTCTACCACAGACAGATAACAGGAGATCAACGACGGTCTCATGGGAAGTTAAGCAAGACAATGTTATGCATGGTTTTGGTGGTTATTTCGACTGTACGTTGTATGGAAATGAAATGATTAGTATAGTACCCTCCACGCACAGTCCAGGAATGATATCTTGGTTCCCCGTCTTCATTCCAATTAAGGTATTTTAATGTGTTCTATTAACAATACAAGCCAAAATTATCTGAAACTATTTTAAGGGGATGATCAGACCATCAAACTGAATAACTTTCTCTATGGAGCCAATATCGAAATCGCGAAAAAAAATCTGCTGTCCCATACAAAACTGCAAACATAACTCGGCGGAAATGTATGGGACAGCTGATTTTTTTTCGCGTGTTATACAGGGTGTAACAAAACACCCTAGTAATACTTAAGGGGGTGCTTCAGACCATCAAACTGAACAACTTTCATTATGGAGCAAACGTCGAGAAAAAATAAAAAAATCAAACAAAAATCGTCTAAACAAACGCTCAAAAACGGCAAAAGTATGCTTATTTAGCCAAACACAGTCACACACACACACACACACACACACACACACACACAAACCCCCACACACACACACACTCACACTTCACTTGCATGCTATTTTTTATTTTATTTTTCTCTCATGAAATTCTTAAAATTAACCTCAGTAATTTATTTGCTCGTCTGCTAACTTTAACTGAATTGTAAATACTTAAACTCAAACTGAATTGTAATTGTATTAACTGTACTGTATTGTAAATTTAATCTGTATTTATTATTTTAGTCTAAACCGTACTCTGAGTCGTGTTATAAACATATAATATTAGTAATCCTCTGTTTTGGACCATTATACTCCAGGCATTCCCTTGTACGGGTCCGCAAGTAAACCGTATGTGTAAACTAATTTTAGTTAATAACTTATTTTGTATTTGTATTTGTATCTGCTGTCCCACACATTTTAGTCGAGTCGGTACTGGAGTTTTGTATGGGACAGCTGATTTTGTTTATTTTTTTTCGATGTTGGCTCCATAGTGAAAGTTGTTCAGTTTGATGGTCTGAAGCACCCCCATAAGTATTACTAGGGTGTTTTGTTACACCGTGTATTGGGTCAGTAGAGAAAGTTGTTCAGTTTGATGGTCTGATCATCTCCCTAAAATAGTTTCAGCAAATTTTTTAGACCTTATATTTATTTTATATTCCATTCCAACCACTCTAGTATGATTTCTCAAATTGGCGCGACTTGAAATTTTTTCCGGAGTAGGTATTTAGAAAATGAAATTGTACTCCAACCATCTCCAACGCTCACACGCGGGAAGAGGTCATTCTATGCAGCGAAGGCGCGTCGCACTCGAGTAGAGAAATCATACTAGAGGAGTAGAAGAGCTAGCATGCCGACGTCGAGAAAACGAGATGTGCCTGTGTTTGTTACTTTACAAAATAAGCGGGCAAAACGGTTTTATCATTTTGTCGTGCGTAGCATGCTAGCTAGTCCTACAGTCCGTCTTAGATGTAGATTTGCAAACCAAACTAAAACTGTGAATTTCAGAATTTCTTTACAAATCAAACTATTTTGTTGAATTTCTACCACATTCGATAATTAATACATATAATAGACAAATACCTACAATAGGAAATCGGTTTTTTATTTTGAAGGCGGTCTCGCTGAAATGGATTTGATATTGTTACGAGCTACGGGTTCCGGGATTGGAGTGAAACGCTAAGTCCAATTTTACAGAGTTTATTTGGGATACACTTACAAACGGTCCACCAAGCAGAGGTTCCCCTAAACGGTTCACTTCACCGGGTCCTCCTCGCAGGGATTCCCCGTGCACCACTTACTGTCACTGTTCACAGTCCACTACGTCACTACTGTGACGACACGACACGCGTCACGCTATGACGTCACGACGTACGACACTATGACGTCAAGACGTACGACACTATGACGTCACACACTACACTGACACTATGTCGTCACGTACTACACCGACACTATGACGTCACGCACTACACTGACACTAGTCTACTCACTGTTCCACTCTTAGCACTTTTCTCTTCACTAGTACTTTTCCACTTTTACTTTTCTTCCTTTTGTTTCGCACTGTTCACTGTAAAACCAAATACTGATCCACTGACGGAATTCGCCGCTTTTTATAGTCCGCAGAATATTCCAGATCTACGAATTTCGTTATTCTTTTCTTTACTCGTTTGTTTTCCTCCAGATATTTCCAACCCCGCCTTCTTTTCTCGAAACCGATCGAAGACACGTTCACCTTTTTAAATATTCCTTCTCTCTCTTCCTTCTAGAACATTTCTAAAAACACAAAAATCTAGAAATATTTTTGGCGCGGATCGGATTCGAACCGTCACCCCCCAGCATGGGAGGCGGAACCTTAGACCGTAAGACCACGGCGGTTGTTAATGAGCCGGCCGAATTTTCGAATGCCTTCTTTACGTTTGACATTTGACAGCGGCCGTGACAATATTAAATACCTATGCTTTGTAGACAAAAAAAAACTGCAGCTTCTTCTTGTGGCCTAAACCCAAACCGGTTTACTTTAACCTTTCAAACTTGATCATACCCTGGAACTATACAGGGTGTAACAAAACACACTAGTAATACTTAAGGGGGTGCTTCAGACCATCAAACTGAACAACTTTCACTATGGAGCCAACATCGAGAAAAAATAAAAAAAATCTGCTGCCCCATACATTTTGCATGTCTATCTGTCCTTGGCTAAAACTGCTCCTGAAGTGCGGGTGTGAGGTGCGGTATCTGAAGTTAGGGAGGGGCAGGGAGTGTTTCTCTTCGGCATTTGAACGCTGTCATTATCCTCATCAAATATTTTCGCCTTGTTTATAAGAGAAGGTATAAAATATTAGCATAAAGCTCGCTGAATCCTTGTAACGAATATGACAGCGTTTAAACGCCGAGGAGAAACGCCCGGCGCGGCGTTCTAGAGTGGAGACCACGAACTGGCAGGCGTAGCGTGGGACGCCCCGCGGCCCGTTGGGCAGACGTCCTAAAAACGGTAGCGGGGAGCGACTGGATGAGGAAGGCCGAGGATAGTTTTGTGTCGTGCCTCGGGAGAGGCCTATGTTCAGAAGTGGACGATAATAGGCTGATGATGATGAGGGAGTGACTTGATGATGATAAAAACGAGTTTTAATTTCTTTTTCAGACCCCACTAAGAGTACAAAAAGGTGAGATAATAACGGCCACTTTCTGGCGGTGCGTCAACGCACGGAAAGTCTGGTATGAATGGATAGTGGAGGTCGGCAATCGCACCACTACCTTACACAATCCCAACGGCCGCAGCTCAGAAATGTTATCATGATTTAGAATTATATTCAGCCGGATAAAATGTTTAAGATTACTGTTGCACAATACAATGTGATGTTATATTTTGAGTTATTTTTCTTTTTTATTTCAAAAGTAAAGTACAACACGGACGAATTAACTTGACACCTGGCTCGAACGACGTTGGTGTAATGTAAACAATAACAGCAAAAGGCTAACTCGAAAATTCTAAAGCGAGGCCAGTAGCGATAGCATCTCAGTTACCGGTGCATGTGTCATGTGTCCCTGCGCTTTACTATCAGTTTAAAATAACAATGTGCATGACCTCGCCTGCAAATGTGACGTCACTCAATCACACGAACTTCACTCGAGTCATTCAAATGATTATTTCCTTTACATAGAGTCTATATTCCTTTGCAACTGAGTGAAGTTATCGAACGGCCCTTCAAGGTCATGCACATTGTTATTTTAAACTAATAGTAGAATTTTTGAGTTATTCTTTTGCTGTTATTTGTTATTGTTTACACTAATAACATCGTTCGAGCCAGGTGTCAAGTTAATTCGCCCGGGTGCTTGTAAGTATTTTGTGCGTAAGGGCCATTATGACTTATGAAATGCTGATGAAGTTATGACACAAGCGGTTTTTGAGCGTAGGCGTCGATCGAACTATATTGACGCGACATAGCCGCGGCGATATTTTTGAGGCGCGACAACGCGACAGTGTCGCGGCGACAACGCTCAGTAAAAATCACGGCGATTCAGTTGTGACCCGACAGGTATAATAACTTTATGGTTGTGACATCGTCTACGCTTAAAAATCGCTTGTGTGATAGGTCTCTATCGCGTCATCCTAATTGGCCATTGCTCGCGCGATCGTGCGATGATAGCATTGATTATTTGTGGTTGGGCTATTGCAAGCAAGGGTCGTTGTAACACGAAGACCAGCGCTGGTCCTTTTGTGTTCGCCCCAAGCTCACCCATATTTACGCATACCTCCGAACTTATGGTATTTTCTTTTCATTCTCGGAAATGCAGGATTCCTCACGATGTTTTCCTTCACCGCCGAGCGAGTAAATGATAAATACAACCGTACATAAATTCCGAAGAACTTAGTGGTACAGGCCAGGAATCGAACCGCGTCCTCATGATTGAGGCGCTAGCTCTCTTCCGTATGGGCTAGATGATAGCATAGCAATAGCACCGATCGAACGAACCCGCAATAACCCGCATACGCGTCTTAGTCCACGTGATCGCGCTTTGGTGAAGGTACCTAGGCTAAATCGCAATTTCGTGCGATCGATGATGCAAAAGGTGCAAAGGGTGTTTTCCCTTAGCGTTTGAACGCTCATCATCCTCACCAAATATGTTCGCCTTATTTATAAGATTAGGTAGATATAATTTTTTTTTTAATGCTGTTAGAAGGGTTCAGCGAGCTTTGTGACTGCGTTATAATATAATATTTTATACCTGCTCTTATAAACAAAATCAGAAACATTCGTCATGACAGGTAAAAAGGACAATAAACTCGGCGAAAATATTTGGTGAGGATAATAAAAGCGTTCAAACGCCGGCCGAGGAGAAACTCCCCAATGCGATCGTCGCATGTCGTCCACGAGCAATGGTCTTAGGAAGACGCCTAAGATCAAACAGGTTATTCCCGTTGTTCCCAGCCACCACCACCATTATTGAAAGCCTGGTCAGAAAAAAAAATAACTTGTCCATGTTGCGGAAAAGCATAGTAACTAATTTCGTTGCTTACATGTAATAGATTGTAGCGCCACCAAAGCAAGTTTTTTTATTTGTACAAATAACATGTAAGTAGGTAGGTAAGATACGCAACTTTTTTAAAAACAATTTATTCTACATTACCTATATCTAGGCATAATAATTTACAACTACAACAGACTTATTAAATATCATTATCCTAAAACAATACAATAATTGGTACCTAATTATTTTTTAATTAATCTCACAATATTCATTTCCTTGTGGAAGTCTTCAATATCTTGTTCCCATCTCTTCTCAAAGTAAATCCCTGAAAATGTATTAAAGATGGTTAAATGCATGTGTTCACTATTTTGATATTTTTAATGTTGTACAAACCACCAAAAAAAGCTGTCTACCCTGTGTCTACCATGGTCTACCACCCTACTTATTGACGCCACGCATAGAGTAACACGCCACGTCAGTCAGCATCGCGCGAGACTTCTTAGCATTAGTATGGTAGTACTAGTATTTATTTGTGTTAACTACAAGACCAGCTTCCTTGCTTTTGTATGCCAGGGTTTCTACCATTTCTTGTAGTACCTTCGGATTACTCTCTAGGATAATGAGATCATCTGCAAATCTTAGATGGTTTAGTCGGTTTCCATTGATGCTAAAGCTCTATTCATATTTGACGGGACGGGACGGGCACGGGACGGGACGGAGCCAGCGAGAGCAATGAAAAATGAACCTTATTTACATAGTAGGAGAGTATAAAATCCTTTGACGGCCAACGGCCTCCGTGCTCCGTCCGTTGCCGTCCCGTCTCCGTCCGTCGCCGTCCCGTCTCCGTCCGTCGCCGTCCCGTCTCCGTCCGTCCACCGCCCGTGCTCCGTCCGTTGCCGTCCCGTCTCCGTCCGTTGCCGTCCCGTCTCCGTCCGTCGCCGTCCCGTCTCCGTCCGTCCTCCGCCCGCGCGGTGCTGCCAATAGTTGATCTCGAAAAATCGAGGAAAATTTTATGGTGAAAAGAATTTGATATGGTGAAGGTGACAGTTCAAAATGGCTCGATAGATGGCGCTGAAGCGAGTTACATAACAGTACCCGTTTGTAGTAGTACTCGGTAACTTCTTTGTTTTTCAACCGATTGCCTCCAAAATCGATATCTGAGAGGCCGCGTGGACCCCGAACACGAATACAATGTTAGATTTGAGAAAAGTGGCCGCCATCTTGAACTTTTTTGTTTCTTAACCGATTGCTTCCAAAATCGATATCCGGGGGTCCGCGTGGACTCCGAACACGAATCCGATGTCAGATTTGAGAATAGTGGCCGCCATCTTGAACTTTTTTGTTTCTTAACCGATTGCTTCCAAAATCGATATCTGGGAGTCCGCGTGGACTCCGAACACGAATCCGATGTCAGATTTGAGAAAAGTGGCCGCCATCTTGAACTTTTTTGTTTCTTAACCGATTGCTTCCAAAATCGATATCTGGGGGTCCGCGTGGACTCCAAACACGAATCCGATGTCAGATTTGAGAAAAGTGGCCGCCATTTTGAACTTTTTTGTTTCTTAACCGATTGCTTCCAAAATCGATATCCGGGGGTCCGCGTGGTCTCTGAACACGAATCCGATGTCAGATTTGAGAAAAGTGGCCGCCATCTTGAACTTTTTTGTTTCTTAACCGATTGCTTCCAAAATCGATATCTGGGGGTCCGCGTGGACTCCGAACACGAATCCGATGTCAGATTTGAGAAAAGTGGCCGCCATTTTGAACTTTTTTGTTTCTCAACCGATTGCTTCCAAAATCGATATCCGGGGGTCCGCGTGGTCTCTGAACACGAATCCGATGTCAGATTTGAGAAAAGTAGCCGCCATCTTGAACTTTTTTGTTTCTTAACCGATTGCTTCCAAAATCGATATCTAGGGGTCCGCGTGGACTCCAAACACGAATCCGATGTCAGATTTGAGAAAAGTGGCCGCCATCTTGAACTTTTTTGTTTCTTAACCGATTGCTTCCAAAATCGATATCTGGGGGTCTGCGTGAACTCCAAACACGAATCCGATGTCAGATTTGAGAAAAGTGGCCGCCATCTTGAAATTTTTAATTTCTCAACCGATTGCTTCCAAAATCGATATCTAGGGGTCAGCGTGGACTCCGAACATGAATCCGATGTCAGATTTGAGAAAAGTGGCCGCCATCTTGAACTTTTTTGTTTCTTAACCGATTGCTTCCAAAATAGATATCTGGGGGTCAGCGTGGACTCCAAACACGAATCCGATGTCAGATTTGAGAAAAGTGGCCGCCATCTTGAACTATTTTGTTTCTCAACCGATTGCTTCCAAAATCGATATCTAGGGGTCCGCGTGGACTCCAAACACGAATCCGATGTCAGATTTGAGAAAAGTGTCCGCCATCTTGAACTTTTTTGTTTCTCAACCGATTGCTTCCAAAATCGATATCTGGGAGTCCGCGTGGACTCCGAACACGAATCCGATGTCAGATTTGAGAAAAGTGGCCGCCATCTTGAACTTTTTTGTTTCTTAACCGATTGCTTCCAAAATCGATATCTGGGGGTCCGCGTGGACTCCAAACACGAATCCGATGTCAGATTTGAGAAAAGTGGCCGCCATTTTGAACTTTTTTGTTTCTTAACCGATTGCTTCCAAAATCGATATCCGGGGGTCCGCGTGGTCTCTGAACACGAATCCGATGTCAGATTTGAGAAAAGTTGCCGCCATTTTGAACTTTTTTGTTTCTTAACCGATTGCTTCCAAAATCGATATCCGGGGGTCCGCGTGGTCTCTGAACACGAATCCGATGTCAGATTTGAGAAAAGTGGCCGCCATCTTGAACTTTTTTGTTTCTCAACCGATTGCTTACAAAATCGATATCTGGGGGTCTACGTGGACTCCAAACACGAATCCGATGTCAGATTTAAGAAAAGTGGCCGCCATCTTGAACTTTTTTGTTTCTTAACCGATTGCTTCCAAAATCGATAACTGACTAACTGATAACTCCTCAAATCTGACATCAGATTCGTGTTCGGATTCCACGCGGACCCTCAGATAACGATTTTGGAAGCAATCGGTTAAGAAACAAAAAAGTTCAAGATGGCGGCCACTTTTCTCAAATCTGACATCGGATTCGTGTTCGGAGTCCACGCGGACCCCGGATATCGATTTTGGAAGCAATCGGTTGAGAAACAAAAAAGTTCAAGATGGCGGCCACTTTTCTCAAATCTGACATCGGATTCGTGTTCGGACTCCACGCGGACCCCCGGATATCGATTTTGGAAGTAATCGGTTGAGAAACAAAAAAGTTCAAGATGGCGGCCTTTTTTCTCAAATCTGACATCAGATTCGTGTTCGGAGTCCACGCGGACCCCTAGATATCGATTTTGGAAGCAATCGGTTGAGAAACAAAAAAGTTCAAGATGGCGGCCACTTTTCTCAAATCTGACATCGGATTCGTGTTTGGAGTCCACGCGGACCCCTAGATATCGATTTTGGAAGCAATCGGTTGAGAAACAAAATAGTTCAAGATGGCGGCCACTTTTCTCAAATCTGACATCGGATTCGTGTTCGGAGTCCACGCGGACCCCCGGATATCGATTTTGGAAGCAATCGGTTGAGAAACAAAAAAGTTCAAGATGGCGGCCTTTTTTCTCAAATCTGACATCAGATTCGTGTTTGGAATCCACGCGGACCCCTAGATATCGATTTTGGAAGCAATCGGTTAAGAAACAAAAAAGTTCAAGATGGCGGCCACTTTTCTCAAATCTGACATCGGATTCGTGTTCGGAGTCCACGCGGACCCCCAGATATCGATTTTGGAAGCAATCGGTTGAGAAACAAAAAAGTTCAAGATGGCGGCCTTTTTTCTCAAATCTGACATCAGATTCGTGTTTGGAATCCACGCGGACCCCTAGATATCGATTTTGGAAGCAATCGGTTAAGAAACAAAAAAGTTCAAGATGGCGGCCACTTTTCTCAAATCTGACATCGGATTCGTGTTCGGACTCCACGCGGACCCCCGGATATCGATTTTGGAAGTAATCGGTTGAGAAACAAAAAAGTTCAAGATGGCGGCCTTTTTTCTCAAATCTGACATCAGATTCGTGTTCGGAGTCCACGCGGACCCCTAGATATCGATTTTGGAAGCAATCGGTTGAGAAACAAAAAAGTTCAAGATGGCGGCCACTTTTCTCAAATCTGACATCGGATTCGTGTTCGGAGTCCACGCGGACCCCTAGATATCGATTTTGGAAGCAATCGGTTGAGAAACAAAAAAGTTCAAGATGGCGGCCACTTTTCTCAAATCTGACATCGGATTCGTGTTCAGAGACCACGCGGACCCCCGGATATCGATTTTGGAAGCAATCGGTTGAGAAACAAAAAAGTTCAAGATGGCGGCCACTTTTCTCAAATCTGACATCAGATTCGTGTTTAGAGTCCACGCGGACCCCCAGATATCGATTTTGGAAGCAATCGGTTGAGAAACAAAAAAGTTCAAGATGGCGGCCACTTTTCTCAAATCTGACATCGGATTCGTGTTCGGACTCCACGCGGACCCCCGGATATCGATTTTGGAAGTAATCGGTTGAGAAACAAAAAAGTTCAAGATGGCGGCCTTTTTTCTCAAATCTGACATCAGATTCGTGTTCGGAGTCCACGCGGACCCCTAGATATCGATTTTGGAAGCAATCGGTTGAGAAACAAAAAAGTTCAAGATGGCGGCCACTTTTCTCAAATCTGACATCGGATTCGTGTTTGGAGTCCACGCGGACCCCTAGATATCGATTTTGGAAGCAATCGGTTGAGAAACAAAATAGTTCAAGATGGCGGCCACTTTTCTCAAATCTGACATCGGATTCGTGTTCGGAGTCCACGCGGACCCCCGGATATCGATTTTGGAAGCAATCGGTTGAGAAACAAAAAAGTTCAAGATGGCGGCCTTTTTTCTCAAATCTGACATCAGATTCGTGTTTGGAATCCACGCGGACCCCTAGATATCGATTTTGGAAGCAATCGGTTAAGAAACAAAAAAGTTCAAGATGGCGGCCACTTTTCTCAAATCTGACATCGGATTCGTGTTCGGAGTCCACGCGGACCCCCAGATATCGATTTTGGAAGCAATCGGTTGAGAAACAAAAAAGTTCAAGATGGCGGCCTTTTTTCTCAAATCTGACATCAGATTCGTGTTTGGAATCCACGCGGACCCCTAGATATCGATTTTGGAAGCAATCGGTTAAGAAACAAAAAAGTTCAAGATGGCGGCCACTTTTCTCAAATCTGACATCGGATTCGTGTTCGGACTCCACGCGGACCCCCGGATATCGATTTTGGAAGTAATCGGTTGAGAAACAAAAAAGTTCAAGATGGCGGCCTTTTTTCTCAAATCTGACATCAGATTCGTGTTCGGAGTCCACGCGGACCCCTAGATATCGATTTTGGAAGCAATCGGTTGAGAAACAAAAAAGTTCAAGATGGCGGCCACTTTTCTCAAATCTGACATCGGATTCGTGTTCGGAGTCCACGCGGACCCCTAGATATCGATTTTGGAAGCAATCGGTTGAGAAACAAAAAAGTTCAAGATGGCGGCCACTTTTCTCAAATCTGACATCGGATTCGTGTTCAGAGACCACGCGGACCCCCGGATATCGATTTTGGAAGCAATCGGTTAAGAAACAAAAAAGTTCAAAATGGCGGCCACTTTTCTCAAATCTGACATCGGATTTGTGTTCGGAGTTCACGCGGACCCCCAGATATCGAATTTGGAAGCAATCGATAGAGAAACAAACTAGTTCAAGATGGCGGCCACTTTTCTCAAATCTGACATCGGATTCATGTTTAGAGTCCACGCGGACCATCAGATATCAATTTTGGAAGCAATCGGTTGAGAAACAAAAAAGTTCAAGATGGCGGCCACTTTTCTCAAATCTGACATCAGATTCGTGTTTAGAGTCCACGCGGACCCCCAGATATCGATTTTGGAAGCAATCGGTTGAGAAACAAAAAAGTTCAAGATGGCGGCCACTTTTCTCAAATCTGACATCGGATTCGTGTTTGGAGTTCACGCAGACCCCCAGATATCGATTTTGGAAGCAATCGGTTGAGAAACCAAAAAGTTCAAGATGGCGGCCACTTTTCTCAAATCTGACATCGGATTCGTGTTCGGAGTCCACGCGGACCCCCAGATATCGATTTTGGAAGCAATCGGTTAAGAAACAAAAAAGTTCAAGATGGCGGCCACTTTTCTCAAATCTGACATCGGATTCGTGTTTGGAGTCCACGCGGACCCCAAGATATCGATTTTGGAAGCAATCGGTTATGAAACAAAAAGTTCAAGATGGCGGCCACTTTTCTCAAATCTGACATCAGATTCGTGTTAAGAGTCCACGCAGACCATCAGATATCGATTTTGGAAGCAATCGGTTGAGAAACAAAAAAGTTCAAGATGGCGGCCACTTTTCTCAAATTTGACATCGGATTCGTGTTTGGAGTCCACGCGGACCATCAGATATCGATTTTGGAAGCAATCGGGTTGAGAAACAAAAAATTTCAAGATGGCGGCCACTTTTCTCAAATCTGACATCGGATTCGTGTTTGGAGTCCACGTCGACCCCCAGATATCGATTTTGGAAGCAATCGGTTGAGAAACAAAAAAGTTCAAGATGGCGGCCACTTTTCTCAAATCTGACATCAGATTCCTGTTTAGAGTCCACGCGGACCGGACCCTCAGTTATCGATTTTGGAATCAATCGGTTGAAAAACAAAATCATTGTTTTTTTTTTAACTTAGATCATAGTGAACGTTGTTCAGTTTGATTATCTGAAGCACCCCTGTAATAGCGCATTTAAATGTACACTCTGTACCTATACCTCCTGAGTCTCTATAATATAAGGTAGTTCTTGCGCGATTTGTGTCTTGATCTTCTTCCCAGGAGTGCGATTTTTGAAACTCATAGAAACTCTTTGAAATCAGCAGTTGATAAATTTAATATTAGGTCTATATCTCGAGATATATATCGAGAGCCAATGCTCTTAACCACTAGACCACGGAGGCAGTTAGGTACCTACTATGGAGACGTGCATCTTTCTACTGCTGATTTAACATTAAAAAATCATACTCCAGGAGAGTGATTTTCGAAAGTCAAATCAGCAGTAGAAATATGTCCATACATTTTCAACTGCTGCCGCACTCTTCCGCATTTTTCAAGTCTGAAGTGCGATTTTTGAAAATCATACGAGCGACTTGGCATTAGAAAATGCCAAAATTACTATGGAGATTATGCATCTTTCTACTGCCAAGTTACTCGTATGATTTTCAAAAATCGCACTTCTGTTTGCCGGGTACTGACTGTTCTACCGTACGGGGTATGAAATTACCGTTAAAATTCGATAATTAAAGTACGTCTGGCAACACTGGGTGTCGGTTTCGCGTCGTGCCCGCCCGTCCTCCGCCCGCGCCCGTCCGTTGCCGTCCCGTCTCCGTCCGTTGCCGTCCCGTCTCCGTCCGTCCTCCGTCCGTGCCCGTGCTCCGTCCGTTGCCGTCCCGTCTCCGTCCGTTGCCGTCCCGTCTCCGTCCGTCCTCCGTCCGTCTCCGCGCCGTTGTAGTATGACTAAAGCTTAAGGCCGTAATCGTCCCAATTTAGTCTCCTGAATATATTTTCAAGTACTGCAGTGAATAGTTTTGGGGAGAGGGGGTCCCCTTGCCTGGCGCCTCTCTTTATGGGAAATTGATCTCCAACGATTTCTAGTTTTACACTACTTTTGCTAATTATATAAATGTTTTTGATCATATCTATGTAGTGCCGGTCCACTCCTTGCTGTCTTAGAGTTTGCCATATATACTCGTGACTGAGACTGTCAAATGCCTTTGCGTAATCTATAAAAGCGATATAAACTGGCTTTTGGTACTCATTACACTTTTCTAGAACTTGCTTTATGGTGTGGATATGGTCGATTGTACTAACTAAATTGATGACAAACTCCACAGAAGTGGACATCGAACTGGAAGGGAAAAAGCTCGAATATGTCAATGAGTATGTGTATTTAGGACAAATAATATCACCTAGGAACCAGATGGAAAAGGAAGTAAACAAAAGAATTGCTTGCGGTTGGAAGAAATACTGGTCTCTCAAGGAAATAACGAAAAGCAAAGACTTGAGTATATCCACTAAACGAAAAACTTTCAACACATGCATCCTCCCATGTTTGACATATGGATGCGAAACTTGGTCGCTCACCCAAAGCCAACGTGAAAAACTTGCCAAGTGCCAACGCTCAATGGAAAGGAGTATGTTGGGAATAAAGCTCAGCGACAAAATCGCCTCAACAGAGATACGACAGAAATCCAAACTTCCTGACATACTCATCCGAATCGACCATCTAAAATGGGGCTGGACAGGACACATGTTAAGGTGCAGAGCGAACAAGTGGAGCCAACAGGTCACGTTATGGTATCCGAGGGATGGTACAAGAGAACGGAAGCGGCCATTAAGGAGATGGGAGGATGATCTTCGCCTGACCCTGGGACCGTACTGGACAAGAGTCCCGGCAGACAGAGAGCAATGGAAGCAGTTGGAGGAGGCCTATGTCAAGCGACACTAACCGAGCTAAGGGACATTTTATAAACCACAAGACCAAACAAAGAAGGAACCAGCTCGGAACAAAAGGCTACATCATCATCATCATCACTAGTATTTAGTGTGGCAGAAGTGTCCCCATTCCCATACTATTCTTTGTTTTATCATCATCATCTTTCTGCCCTTATCCCATTATTTGGGGATGGCGCAAAGGTGGCAACCCTTCCTCCATTCATCTCTTATAGAGCGCTTACAGACCAGCGACACTTTGCGGTTGCCGTGTGTCGCGGAGGGTCGCGCGACCGTAAAATCTATGAGTGCGATCCCTCTGCGACCCACCGCGACAGCAAAGTGTCACTCCTTTTTTAGACATGTCATATTTCACATAATCCATGCGTCTTTTCTTTGGTCATCCTCTCTTTTTATGCCCTTTGCAAATACTGTAAAGATAAATTTATAAACCTGGTTTTACCTTGTAAAAATTTAGCATTGTTGCCAGTTCTGATGGCCCATGGTAGGTAGTATTTGAGGTACAGTTGCCGGTGCTTTGGCTTCAGCCTCATCGCTCCCCAGATTCCACCGCCTACGCACATAGGAAGCTTGGTCTGGATGCCTTCTACCCATTTCACAGACACCTGTGAAAATTTAAGAAATTAAAATGCAATAAGTGATTTGATAAAAAAACAATTTCTGGCCAGATGAAGTAAAATTTTCTTTATGGCTTTCCTGCCATAAAACTCCACTATTTTGTAGTGGCTCAAGCATGTTTTGGAACAAAACCTATCCTTGAGATCACACAAATTGAATCGAAGCAAACCTAAATTCGTAAAAAAATCTGCTGCCTTATTTGAGTTGAGTAGGCATTGCAGTTTAGTATGAAAAAGTGACCAGTTCACATTGAATCAGATTAGCACAGGACCGTGAAGAATGGCGCATTAAAAGGGAGGCCTATGCCCAGCAGTGGGTTGATATGGGCTGATTTGATTGATGAAAATGTAGTTTTTTATCACAATTTCAGGTTTGCTCCCATAATAAAAGTCGTTCAGTTTGATGTCTGAACCACCCCTGAAAATTTCTAAACAGTAGAAAAATATTACCAAACAACGTCAAGCAGATTTGCTCCTCTATACTGGACTACGATTTTTGAACATCACACGTTCAAACAAATAGTAGAAAGATGCATAATCTACATAGTAATTTTGACATTTTCTACTACTCGTTAGAACATGTGTTGTTCAAAAATCACATTCCTGGACATGTGCAATATCATGACACCGCAATGGAGCTGCAAGTGCCTGGAGGAATAGGACTTACTTCTCCTAACATAGTAGTCTTCATGAACAAAGTAGCGTGGACTAAATCATGCACTTCCCTGTACCGCTGCATGACAAGCTAAATTAGGATCAGCTATAAACTGGACGGGTAGTCTTGAATCTGCTGTTATATTATTATCTCTCATAAAGTCCGCATAAACTCGTCCTACAGTATTTTCTGGTAATTCGGACAGTGTTTTAAATGATACAGTGTGTGAATTTATCCGAGGCATATCCCTCAATATTTCTGTGCCTTCCGGTGTTTCAAGCATTTTCCCCCGCATGTACTTCAATGATTGTTCTCCCGTGACTTCTCCCAAGCAAGCGATCATGTCGCCTCGATGTGGGTCCAAGAGCGCGACGGCAGCCGATCCACAGGCCAATAGTAATTTTTGAAAAGGGTTGGTCGGAATGAAATTCTTTTGCATCTCTTCCGCGAAACTGCTGTTTTTAATTAGAGTAGTTGACAAATTTCTTGTAGACCGTCGCATCATTGTAACTTCTTTCTTCTTTATTTCTATTTTTTTGCAAAACAACCAAAGATCAGGAAAACAACACAACAAATCAAAAAATTATACAAAAAACTGCGAACGAGCTATTTTCACGCGAACGAGCTATTTGCGAGCTATTTAGGGGTTCGAGCCTTCGCTCATAGATAAGGAGAGTACATTTGTAGATAAGCTACTATTTTACACCTTCGCAGTCGCTTGACCCATATTAAATATCAAGGAACATATATACTCTCTTTAAGCTTTAATCATACTACAACGGCGCGGAGACGGACGGAGGACGGACGGAGACGGGACGGCAACGGACGGAGACGGGACGGCAACGGACGGAGCACGGGCGCGGACGGAGGACGGACGGAGACGGGACGGCAACGGACGGAGACGGGACGGCGACGGACGGGCGCGGGCGGAGGACGGGCGGGCACGACGCGAAACCGACACCCAGTGTTGCCAGACGTACTTTAATTATCGAATTTTAACGGTAATTTCATACCCCGCACGGTAGGACAGTCAGTACCCGGCAAACAGGCTTGAAAAATGCGGAAGAGTGCGGCAGCAGTTGAAAATGTATGGAGATATTTCTAATGCTGATTTGACTTTCGAAAATCACTCTCCTGGAGTATGATTTTTTAATGTTAAATCAGCAGTAGAAAGATGCACGTCTCCATAGTAGGTACCTAACTGCCTCCGTGGTCTAGTGGTTAAGAGCATTGGCTCTCGATACGGAGGTCGTGGGTTCGGATCCCACGGGCGACACCTAGTGATATGTCACTTTGTGCGTTTTTCCCTAGTTGGTTAGGACATTGCAGGCTGAATCGCCTGATTGTCCGAAAAGAAAAATGATTCCGTGCTTCGGATGGCACGCTAAGCCGTTGGTCCCGGCTACTATCTCTGGTGGTAGTAGTCGTTACATAAAAACCACGTCAGAGGCCGTAAGGCGGTCTGAAAAAACTCTGACACCAGGGCCTGCCCACACGATAAGAAGAAGACCTAATATTAAATTTTTCAACTGCTGATTTCAAAGAGTTTCTATGAGTTTCAAAAATCGCACTCCTGGGAAGAAGAACAAGACACAAATCGCGCAAGAACTAACTTATATTATAGAGACTCAGGTGGTATAGGTACAGAGTGTACATTTAAATGCGCTATTACAGGGGTGCTTCAGATAATCAAACTGAACAACGTTCACTATGATCTAAGTTAAAAAAAAAATAAAGATTTTGTTTTTCAACCGATTGATTCCAAAATCGATAACTGAGGGTCCGCGACCGCGTGGACTCCGAACACGAATCCGATGTCAGATTTGAGAAAAGTGACCGCCATCTTGAACTTTTTTGTTTCTCAACCGATTGCTTCCAAAATCGATATCTGATGGTCCGCGTGGACTCCGAACACGAATCCGATGTCAGATTTGAGAAAAGTGACCGCCATCTTGAACTTTTTTGTTTCTCAACCGATTGCTTCCAAAATCGATATCTGAGGGTCCGCGTGGACTCTAAACAGGAATCTGATGTCAGATTTGAGAAAAGTGGCCGCCATCTTGAAATTTTTTGTTTCTCAACCGATTGCTTCCAAAATCGATATCTGATGGTCCGCGTGGACTCCAAACACGAATCCGATGTCAAATTTGAGAAAAGTGGCCGCCATCTTGAACTTTTTTGTTTCTCAACCGATTGCTTCCAAAATCGATATCTGGTGGTCTGCGTGGACTCTAAACACGAATCCGATGTCAGATTTGAGAAAAGTGGCCGCCATCTTGAACTTTTTTGTTTCTCAACCGATTGCTTCCAAAATCGATATCTAGGGGTCCGTGTGGACTCCAAACACGAATCCGATGTCAGATTTGAGAAAAGTGGCCGCCATTTTGAACTTTTTTGTTTCTCAACCGATTGCTTCCAAAATCGATATCTGGGGGTCCGCGTGGACTCCGAACACGAATCCGAAGTCAAATTTGAGAAAAGTGGCCGCCATCTTGAACTTTTTGGTTTCTCAACCGATTGCTTCCAAAATCGATATCTGGGGGTCTGCGTGAACTCCAAACACGAATCCGATGTCAGATTTGAGAAAAGTAGCCGCCATCTTGAACTTTTTTGTTTCTCAACCGATTGCTTCCTAAATCGATATCTGGGGGTCCGCGTGGACTCCAAACACGAATCCGATGTCAGATTTGAGAAAAGTGACCGCCATCTTGAACTTTTTTGTTTCTCAACCGATTGCTTCCAAAATCGATATCTGATGATCCGCGTGGACTCCAAACACGAATCCGATCTCAGATTTGAGGAAAGTGGCCGCCGTCTTGAACTTTTTTGTTTCTCAACCGATTGCTTCCAAAATCGATATCTGAGGGTACGCGAGGACTCAAAACACGAATCCAATGTCAGATTTGAGAAAAGTGGCCGCCATCTTGAACTAGTTTGTTTCTCAATCGATTGCTTCCAAATTCGATATCTGGCGGTCCGCGTGAACTCCGAACACAAATCTGATGTTAGATTTGAGAAAAGTGGCCGCCATCTTGAACTTTTTGTTTCTCAACCGATTGCTTCCAAAATCGATATCTGAGGGTCCGCGTGGAATCCGAACACGAATCTGATGTCAGATTTGAGGAGTTATCAGTTAGTCTGTTATCGATTTTGGAAGCAATCGGTTGAGAAACAAAAAAGTTCAAGATGGCGGCCACTTTTTTCAACTCTGACATCGGATCCGTGTTCGGAGTCCACGTGGACCCCCAGATATCGATTTTGGAAGCAATCGGTTGAGAAACAAAAAAGTTCAAGATGGCGGCCATTTTTCTCAAATCTGACATCGGATTCGTGTTCAGAGACCACGCGGACCCCCAGATATCGATTTTGGAAGCAATCGGTTAAGAAACAAAAAAGTTCAAGATGGCGGCCACTTTTCTCAAATCTGACATCGGATTCGTGTTCGGAGTCCACGCGGACCCCCAGATATCGATTTTGGAAGCAATCAGTTGAGAAACAAAAAAGGTCAAGATGGCGGCCACTTTTCTCAAATCTGACATCGGATTCGTGTTCGGAGTCCACGCGGACCCCCAGATATCGATTTAGGAAGCAATCGGTTGAGAAACAAAAAAGTTCAAAATGGCGGCCACTTTTCTCAAATCTGACATCGGATTCGTGTTTGGAGTCCACGCAGATCCCCAGATATCGATTTTGGAAGCAATCGGTTAAGAAACAAAAAAGTTCAAAATGGCGGCCACTTTTCTCAAATCTGACATCGGATTCGTGTTCGGAGTCCACGCGGACCCCCAGATATCGATTTTGGAAGCAATCGGTTGAGAAACAAAAAAGTTCAAAATGGCGGCCACTTTTCTCAAATCTGACATCGGATTCGTGTTTATAGTCCACGCAGATCCCCAGATATCGATTTTGGAAGCAATCGGTTAAGAAACAAAAAAGTTCAAGATGGCGGCCACTTTTCTCAGATCTGACATCGGATTCGTGTTCGGAGTCCACGCGGACCCCCAGATATCGATTTTGGAAGCAATCGGTTGAGAAACAAAAAAGTTCAAGATGGCGGCCATTTTTCTCAAATCTGACATCGGATTCGTGTTCAGAGACCACGCGGACCCCCGGATATCGATTTTGGAAGCAATCGGTTAAGAAACAAAAAAGTTAAAGATGGCGGCCACTTTTCTCAAATCTGACATCGGATTCGTGTTCGGAGTCCACGCGGACCCCCAGATATCGATTTTGGAAGCAATCAGTTGAGAAACGAAAAAGTTCAAGGCGGCCACTTTTCTCAAATCTGACATCGGATTCGTGTTCGGAGTCCACGCGGACCCCCAGATATCGATTTTGGAAGCAATCGGTTGAGAAACAAAAAAGTTCAAAATGGCGGCTACTTTTCTCAAATCTGACATCGGATTCGTGTTTATAGTCCACGCAGATCCCCAGATATCGATTTTGGAAGCAATCGGTTAAGAAACAAAAAAGTTCAAGATGGCGGCCACTTTTCTCAAATCTGACATCGGATTCGTGTTCGGAGTCCACGCGGACCCCCAGATATCGATTTTGGAAGCAATCGGTTAAGAAACAAAAAAGTTCAAGATGGCGGCCACTTTTCTCAAATCTGACATCGGATTCGTGTTCGGAGTCCACGCGGACCCCCAGATATCGATTTTGGAAGCAATCAGTTGAGAAACAAAAAAGTTCAAGATGGCGGCCACTTTTCTCAAATCTGACATCGGATTCGTGTTCGGAGTCCACGCGGACCCCCAGATATCAATTTAGGAAGCAATCGGTTGAGAAACAAAAAAGTTCAAGATGGCGGCCACTTTTCTCAAATCTGACATCGGATTTGTGTTCAGAGACCACGCGGACCCCCGGATATCGATTTTGGAAGCAATCGGTTAAGAAACAAAAAAGTTCAAGATGGCGGCCACTTTTCTCAGATCTGACATCGGATTCGTGTTCGGAGTCCACGCGGACCCCCAGATATCGATTTCGGAAGCAATCGGTTGAGAAACAAAAAAGTTCAAGATGGCGGCCACTTTTCTCAAATCTGACATCGGGTTCGTGTTCGGAGTCCACGCGGACCCCCAGATATCGATTTTGGAAGCAATCGGTTGAGAAACAAAAAAGTTCAAGATGGCGGCCATTTTTCTCAAATCTGACATCGGATTCGTGTTCAGAGACCACGCGGACCCCCGGATATCGATTTTGGAAGCAATCGGTTAAGAAACAAAAAAGTTCAAGATGGCGGCCACTTTTCTCAAATCTGACATCGGATTCGTGTTCGGAGTCCACGCGGACCCCCAGATATCGATTTTGGAAGCAATCAGTTGAGAAACAAAAAAGTTCAAGATGGCGGCCACTTTTCTCAAATCTGACATCGGATTCGTGTTCGGAGTCCACGCGGACCCCCAGATATCGATTTAGGAAGCAATCGGTTGAGAAACAAAAAAGTTCAAAATGGCGGCCACTTTTCTCAAATCTGACATCGGATTCGTGTTTGGAGTCCACGCAGATCCCCAGATATCGATTTTGGAAGCAATCGGTTAAGAAACAAAAAAGTTCAAAATGGCGGCCACTTTTCTCAAATCTGACATCGGATTCGTGTTCGGAGTCCACGCGGACCCCCAGATATCGATTTTGGAAGCAATCGGTTGAGAAACAAAAAAGTTCAAGATGGCGGCCACTTTTCTCAAATCTGACATCGGATTCGTGTTCGGAGTCCACGCGGACCCCCAGATATCGATTTTGGAAGCAATCGGTTGAGAAACAAAAAAGTTCAAAATGGCGGCCACTTTTCTCAAATCTGACATCGGATTCGTGTTTATAGTCCACGCAGATCCCCAGATATCGATTTTGGAAGCAATCGGTTAAGAAACAAAAAAGTTCAAGATGGCGGCCACTTTTCTCAGATCTGACATCGGATTCGTGTTCGGAGTCCACGCAGATCCCCAGATATCGATTTTGGAAGCAATCGGTTAAGAAACAAAAAAGTTCAAAATGGCGGCCACTTTTCTCAAATCTGACATCGGATTCGTGTTCGGAGTCCACGCGGACCCCCAGATATCGATTTTGGAAGCAATCGGTTGAGAAACAAAAAAGTTCAAGATGGCGGCCACTTTTCTCAAATCTGACATCGGATTCGTGTTCGGAGTCCACGCGGACCCCCAGATATCGATTTTGGAAGCAATCGGTTGAGAAACAAAAAAGTTCAAAATGGCGGCCACTTTTCTCAAATCTGACATCGGATTCGTGTTTATAGTCCACGCAGATCCCCAGATATCGATTTTGGAAGCAATCGGTTAAGAAACAAAAAAGTTCAAGATGGCGGCCACTTTTCTCAGATCTGACATCGGATTCGTGTTCGGAGTCCACGCGGACCCCCAGATATCGATTTTGGAAGCAATCGGTTGAGAAACAAAAAAGTTCAAGATGGCGGCCACTTTTCTCAGATCTGACATCGGATTCGTGTTCGGAGTCCACGCAGATCCCCAGATATCGATTTTGGAAGCAATCGGTTAAGAAACAAAAAAGTTCAAAATGGCGGCCACTTTTCTCAAATCTGACATCGGATTCGTGTTCGGAGTCCACGCGGACCCCCAGATATCGATTTTGGAAGCAATCGGTTGAGAAACAAAAAGTTCAAGATGGCGGCCACTTTTCTCAAATCTGACATCGGATTCGTGTTCGGAGTCCACGCGGACCCCCAGATATCGATTTTGGAAGCAATCGGTTGAGAAACAAAAAAGTTCAAAATGGCGGCCACTTTTCTCAAATCTGACATCGGATTCGTGTTTATAGTCCACGCAGATCCCCAGATATCGATTTTGGAAGCAATCGGTTAAGAAACAAAAAAGTTCAAGATGGCGGCCACTTTTCTCAGATCTGACATCGGATTCGTGTTCGGAGTCCACGCGGACCCCCAGATATCGATTTTGGAAGCAATCGGTTGAGAAACAAAAAAGTTCAAGATGGCGGCCACTTTTCTCAAATCTGACATCGGATTCGTGTTCAGAGACCACGCGGACCCCCGGATATCGATTTTGGAAGCAATCGGTTAAGAAACAAAAAAGTTCAAGATGGCAGCCACTTTTCTCAAATCTGACATCGGATTCGTGTTCGGAGTCCACGCGGACCCCCAGATATCGATTTTGGAAGCAATCAGTTGAGAAACAAAAAAGTTCAAGATGGCGGCCATTTTTCTCAAATCTGACATCGGATTCGTGTTCGGAGTCCACGCGGACCCCCAGATATCGATTTAGGAAGCAATCGGTTGAGAAACAAAAAAGTTCAAAATGGCGGCCACTTTTCTCAAATCTGACATCGGATTCGTGTTCGAAGTCCACGCGGACCCCCAGATATCGATTTTGGAAGCAATCGGTTGAGAAACAAAAAAGTTCAAGATGGCGGCCGTTTTTCTCAAATCTGACATCGGATTCGTGTTCGGAGTCCACGCGGACCCCCGGATATCGATTTTGGAAGCAATCGGTTAAGAAACAAAAATGTTCAAGATGGCGGCCACTTTTCTCAAATCTAACATTGTATTCGTGTTCGGGGTCCACGCGGCCTCTCAGATATCGATTTTGGAGGCAATCGGTTGAAAAACAAAGAAGTTACCGAGTACTACTACAAACGGGTACTGTTATGTAACTCGCTTCAGCGCCATCTATCGAGCCATTTTGAACTGTCACCTTCACCATATCAAATTCTTTTCTCCATAAAATTTTCCTCGATTTTTCGAGATCAAATATTGGCAGCACCGCGCGGGCGGAGGACGGACGGAGACGGGACGGCGACGGACGGAGACGGGACGGCGACGGACGGAGACGGGACGGCAACGGACGGAGCACGGGCGGTGGACGGACGGAGACGGGACGGCGACGGACGGAGACGGGACGGCGACGGACGGAGACGGGACGGCAACGGACGGAGCACGGAGGCCGTTGGCCGTCAAAGGATTTAATACTCTCCTACTATGTAAATAAGGTTCATTTTTCATTGCCCTCGCTGGCTCCGTCCCGTCCCGTGCCCGTCCCGTCCCGTCAAATATGAATAGAGCTTTAAATACTATCGGTTTAAAATAACAATGTGCATGACCTCGCCTGCAAATGTGACGTCACTCAATCACACGAACTTCACTCGAGTCATTCAAATGATTATTTCCTTTAAGGGGCCCATTCACAGTAGTCCTACATGTAGGACTACAATGCAGGATGTGCCCACACACAGCCGTCCGTCGGCCCCATTCACTATCCTACCAAGCAGTCCGACATGCAGGACTACGAGCCCACACACTGTCCTGCAAGCCATCCAACATCATTACTGTTTCGTGTTTTTAGTACTATTGTTAATAATTGTTGCAATGCCGCATTTCGCAATTGTTTGTTGCTATAATCTCCACGAAGTCCGTGATAATTTCTTGATTTCTGATCCCATAAACACCTCTTTTCTTTTTAAACGGTAATACAATCAACTAAACCGGCATTGTCCATTGTAAATAAACAAACAAAATGGCGATCTGCAGTCCTGCATTCCAATTCACGCTCCTGCTTGCAGGATGGCACGTAGGACAGCAAGCCATTGACAATCCTACACGTAGGACTACAAGCGGTGGGCGGAGCTTGTAGGATTTGCAGGACTCGAGACGCATCCTACACAAGGTCATCGGACGCCTTGTAGGACTACAACACCATTCACGATCCAATATAGGTGTAGGACTGCAAGACGGACTACTGTGAATGGGCCCCTTTACACAGAGTCTATATTCCTTTACAACCGAGTGAAGTTATCGAACGGCCCTTCAAGGCAGGGTTGGATTTTGTACTATAATTATAGTATTTATACTATAATTTCGCTCTTTGTACTATATACTATCCACAACTAAGGATAGTACGCTAAAATACTATAATTTTAAGTTTGCTCCCGAATGCTTAGTATATGAATATTCGACCGTGCATGTGCGAACGAATATTCAGTAAAGTGTACCAAGACTAAGATACGAGACAAACTGGCAAAACAATCCATAGACGGCATTTTATTGTCTTGTGACGCTATCAAAAGCGGTAGCAAAAGTGGTAATTTAACAGATTTTATTCCTACTAAGGATATGTTGATGAGATTAAATGCCAAAAATGATGATAGAACTAATAGTAATATTCAAGAACTGATAAACTTAGTAGAAGAGGAGTAAATTTTGCCTTGAATGGTGTTGATTCTAATGACTATTATGTTAAATTACAAAAAAATAACGTGTACTGTCACGAACGGTGCCAAACGGTAGACGTAAGAAGGCATTCAAAAATTCGGAGGGTGTATTAACAATCGCCGTGGTCTTACGGTCTAAGGTTCCGCCTCCCATGCTGGGGGGCGACGGTTCGAACCCGGTCCGCGCCAAAAATATTTCTAGATTTTAGTGTTTTTAGAAATGTTCTAGAAGGAAGAGAGAGAAGGAATATTTAAAAAGGGACAAAAAGGTGAACGTGTCTAGGAACTTCGAGAAAGGAGGCGAAATTACGAATATTTGAAAAGAACCAGAAAAGTGGGCGTGTCTTCGATCGGTTTCGAAAAAGGAACGCGGGGTTAGAAAAACAATCGAGTAAAGAAAAGAAGATCGGAAAAAGGGTATTCCGGAATGTTCTGCGGGATATAAAAAGGCGGCGAATTTCGACTGGCGGCAGTATTTGGTTTTACAGTGAACAGTGCGAAACAAAAGGAAGAAAAGTAAAAGTGGAAAAGTACTAGTGAAGAGAAAAGTGCTAAGAGTGGAACAGTGAGTAGACTAGTGTCAGTGTAGTGCGTGACGTCATAGTGTCGGTGTAGTACGTGACGTCATAGTGTCAGTGTAGTGTGTGACGTCATAGTGTCCGTACGTCTTGGCGTCATAGTGTCGTAAGTCGTGACGTCATAGCCGTGACGCGTGTCGTGTCGTCACAGTAGTGACGTAGTGGACTGTGAACAGTGACAGTAAGTGGTGCACGGGGAATCCCTGCGAGGAGGACCCGGTGAAGTGAACCGTTTAGGGGAACCTCTGCGAGGTGGACCGTTTGTAAGTTTAACCCAAATAAACTCTGTAAAATTGGACTTAGCGTTTCACTCCAATCCCGGAACCCGTCGCTCGTAACATTTGGTGTCAGAAGTGGGATTGGAGTAAGATGCCGCTGGTGCCAAAGGAGCTAAAGGGTGTCACCACCCGGGCCATGTCGGAGGCGCGGCAGGAAGGTGCGGCCCCGGTTACTGAGGTGCAGCGAACCCCGGAGAGAAGACCTGAGGGGGGTGAAGTGCAGCGCACTCCAGAGCAGAACCCAGGAAATTTACTCTATCAAATCCAGCGCATGATGGAGGACCAGGCTCGCCGGCAGGAGGAACAGGCTCGCCGGCAAGAGGAACAGGCGCGCCGGCAGGAAGACCAAATGCGCACAATGCAGGAGGCGCTTCATAAAGATATTACGAAAGGCTTGCAACAGGCAGTAGAGAGAGTCGAAGCCGTAGAAGGGAGGTTGGATCGTGTGAAGGGCGAGTTCGAAGGGAGGTTTGATCGCGTGGAGGGTGAGTTTGCCAAAATCCGGCGAGAAGTTGAACAGAGCAAATCTCATAGCCGTGTCGCTGCTGTTTTTGACTCACCCATGCAACCAAAAGGCGTGAAGACTCCGGTTTACGATGGACTGACGTCATGGCCCGCCTTTAAGCTACAATTTGAGACGGCGATGAAAGTTAATGGCTGGGGCAAAGAGGAGGCGCAGTCTGCGTTGACATTAGCACTCCAGGGACAGGCTCTCGCCGTGCTGGAAGCTGTAGGTGCTGGCGAAAATCTGACGTTTGACAAGCTTTTCGGAGCTCTGGAGGCTAGATTCGGCGACGGACATCTCGAGCACATGTATCGGGCGCGATTGAAGGAACGGAACCAACATGCTAACGAGAGTCTGCAGCAATGGTCAGTGGAAGTGGAGAAGCTCGTGCGTAAGGCTTTCCAGTCATCACCAGCAGCCATCGATGACATGCTCCTGCAGGCCTTTACCGATGGGATACGGGACCCGGAGGTGCGAGCTGCCGTGCGACTTGGGCACCATAGCACTCTCAGGGACGCTGTTGCCCATGCATTGGAGGTGGAGGCCGTACGACAGGATTCTCGTTCCGCTCGCCTCAGGGAGATTGTGGTAACTAGAGCCTCACCGCCAAGGAATCGAAGCGTCGGTTATGTGTGCTACGAGTGTGGTGAACGAGGGCATATTCGCAGCTCCTGCCCGAAGCGCACAGGTCGTCGGGATATAGGAGTCTCGACTGATGAGCAGCAGGAAAGCTAAAACCAGCCAGGGCTGCGGGGTGGGCGCTGGCCGGTTATGTTGCAACCCCAACCATAAGAGTCAAACAGACATCAGACGGAAATAGTCTGTTAGTCGAAGGAGAGGTCAATGGTAGAATCTGTCAACTAACTTTGGATACCGGAGCTTCGAGAACAGTGATCAATACTCGACTAATAAACGAGATGGAAAGTTATCAGAAACGACTTCTGCAACAAACCAACCTGCAGTTAACAACAGCTACCGGCCAGCGCATACCTG
Source organism: Agonopterix subpropinquella (assembly GCA_922987775.1). Lineage (NCBI taxonomy): Eukaryota > Metazoa > Arthropoda > Insecta > Lepidoptera > Depressariidae > Agonopterix > Agonopterix subpropinquella. The sequence goes on along the minus strand of OV277693.1, from coordinate 1,466,024 downwards.
TCAACGGGCAGTTGGGAGTTTCAATTAAGATCGGGGAAACTCCTTTCAAACATGAGGTGATTGTGGCTGAAATAGTGGACGATTGCATCATTGGCTTAGATTTCTTACAAAATCACCAGTGCAGTATAGACATGAAAAACGAAGTGCTACGGTGTAACACAGAGGAGGTTCCGATGAAAGGTGGATCGTTGGGAAAGGTCTACTGTGTGAGAAGAACAGTTCTCAAACCTAGATCACAGACCTTGGTACCTGTCGTTTTGCCCAAGAGTAACGATGGGAGATTACCACGGAGATGTGCTGTGATAGAGAAAGTTAAAACTGAAACTTCTTGGATTCCGGCAAGGACAGTTGTTGGATCAGTTTCATCTACCTCAATCCCGATACTTAACGTTGGAGATGTGGACCTGACGATTGAGAAGGGGGAGGTTGTTGGTCACTGTGAGGAAGTTTTATGGTTACGACAATGTGTGGAAAACCCTCCTAGGAAACATAAGGTTGAGGAGAATGTAGTGACCAAAGTTATGGAAGACTCCAGCAGGGACCTGACTAAGCTACAGGCTGTGAAAGCGAAGAACTTGCTGCGGCGTTTTTCAGACCTGTTCTCCCAGAACGACGCAGATATTGGTAGAACAGACTTGGTGAAGCACACGATTAATACGGGAGATGTAGCGCCAATCAAGCAACGACCTAGGCGCATTCCGTTTGCTCGTGAGAAGGAAGTGGAGGGAATGATAGAGGACATGAGAAGGAATAACATCATCGAACCTTCATCAAGTCCCTGGTGTTCACCTGTAGTTCTCGTCAAGAAAAAGGATGGCTCAACGAGATTTTGTGTGGATTATCGGCAGTTGAATGAAGTGACGAAGAAAGACAGCTACCCCTTGCCAAGGATCGAACACGACACCTTAGACACTTTGAATGGAATGAAATGGTTTTCAACGCTCGATCTGAAAAGTGGGTACTGGCAAGTGGACGTAGACCCTAAAGACAAGGAGAAAACCGCGTTTTCCACCGGGAAAGGACTGTGGCAGTTCAAGGTAATGCCATTTGGATTGAGTAACGCCCCTGCGACTTTCGAGAGATTGATGGAGCATGTCCTAGCTGGAATTCTGGGTGACACGTGTCTTGTCTACCTGGACGACATCATCATTGTTGGTCGAGACTTTGATGACCACCTGAAAAAGTTGGAGAAAGTCTTCGAAAGACTACGTGGAGCCAATCTTAAATTAAGTCCAAAAAAATGTTCTTTCTTCAAACGACAGGTCAATTACCTCGGACATGTAATCTCTGAGAGAGGAGTCGAGACCGACCCTGCCAAAACTGCCGCTGTGAGGGAGTGGCCAACACCGAAAGATAAGACACAAGTTAGAGCTTTTCTTGGACTCTGCTCTTACTATCGTCGTTTTGTGAAAGGGTTTTCGGACATCGCAAAGCCGCTACATCGACTTACGGAAGAAAAGAGGACGTTCACATGGGATTCAGAATGTGAAGAGGCTTTTATGGAGTTAAAGGAACGTCTGAGTAAGGCACCAATTCTTGGATATCCCGATGTCCAGGGTGAATTTGTTGTAGACGCAGACGCCAGTAACGTCGGGATTGGAGGTGTGCTCTCGCAGCGACATGGTGAAAAGGAAACTGTAATAGCCTACTTCAGCAAGTCATTATCTAGACCTGAGAGGAACTACTGTGTAACTAGACGAGAATTATTGGCCGTGGTGAAGACTGTACAACACTTCAAGAAGTATCTGCTGGGACGTAAATTTTTAGTGAGAACAGACCACGCCGCGCTGAAATGGTTACTCCAATTTAAGAACCCGGAAGGTCAAGTTGCAAGATGGTTGGAGCAACTACAGGAATTCAACTTTGAAGTAGAACATCGAAGTGGAAAAGTTCACTCCAATGCAGATGCACTGTCAAGAAGACCATGTCCGGAAGATTGTAAGCATTGCAGCAAGCAGGAAGGGAAGGAAACGGTTTCACTCAGGGTTATTAGAACTGATGCCATCAACGATGAGTGGGGAAACGAGGCAATGCGTCGCGAACAGGAAAATGACTCAGGAGTCGGGCCAATCCTAAACTGGTTAAGGAGTGATGGTTCTAAGCCCCAGTGGAGTGAGGTGGCAAGGTACGGGGCAGTCACGAAGGGGCTGTGGGCTCAGTGGAAGAGCCTCGTCATACATAACGGATTACTCTGTAGAAAATGGGAGACATCGGATGGAAAAGACTCGTATCTGCAGTTGGTGGTCCCACACGCTAAGGTGAAAGAAATTCTGCGAGTTTTTCATGATGGTACTTCCGGAGGGCATTTGGGTGTAAAGAAAACCTTGGAGAAAGTAAAGGAAAGATTTTACTGGTTGCATTGCAGAGACGATGTGGAAGATTGGTGCCGCAAGTGCACAGTCTGTGCAGCTGTAAAGGGACCTCATACGAGGAGCAGGGCAGCAATGAGAATTTATAATGTTGGGGCGCCTTGGGAGCGAATCGCTTTGGACGTCGCGGGACCATTTCCAGTCACTAAATCGGGAAACCGGTATATACTCGTGGTAATGGATTATTTCACAAAGTGGCCAGAAGTATTTGCCATTCCAAATCAGGAAGCGGTCACTGTGGCTACGAAGTTGGTGAATGAAGTTTTCTGCCGGTTCGGGGTTCCGTTGGAAATGCACAGTGATCAAGGCAGGAACTTTGAGTCACAGTTATTCCAGGAAGTTTGCAAAATTTTCGGAATCCATAAGACCCGGACTACTCCTTATCACCCTCAGTCCGACGGCATGGTGGAGCGATTCAATCAAACTTTGGAACGGCATCTTGCGAAGGTCGTCGATAATCATCAAGATAACTGGGACGAGTACATACCTCTTTTCCTGTTGGCCTACCGAACCGCTGTTCATGAGAGTACTTCGGCAACTCCAGCAATAGCAAACTTCGGGAGAGAGTTGAAGCTTCCAGCAGATTTGCTATCAGGATGCGCACCAGGCACTCCTAAAAGTATCAGTGACTATGTGAGCGAACTGCGGGAGAAAATGGTCGACATTTATGAACAACTTCGAGAAGCAGGTCAAAACTCAAGTGACCGTTCAAAGACACGATATGACCGAAAAGCGAACTATGCTGGGTTTGAGGAAGGAACATCAGTTTGGCTGCATAATCCAGTTCGAAGGAAAGGGAAGAGTCCGAAGTTGCAGGCAAGCTGGGAAGGACCGTATGAGGTAGTGACCAGGATAAATGACGTCACCTATCGAATTCGACGATCGCCAAGGAGCCCGTTGAAGATAGTGCACGTAGATCGATTAGCTCGATATTTCGGCACTAATGATGCTCGGGACGAGCAGAACTAAGGGAGGGGCAGTGTCACGAACGGTGCCAAACGGTAGACGTAAGAAGGCATTCAAAAATTCGGAGGGTGTATTAACAATCGCCGTGGTCTTACGGTCTAAGGTTCCGCCTCCCATGCTGGGGGGCGACGGTTCGAACCCGGTCCGCGCCAAAAATATTTCTAGATTTTAGTGTTTTTAGAAATGTTCTAGAAGGAAGAGAGAGAAGGAATATTTAAAAAGGGACAAAAAGGTGAACGTGTCTAGGAACTTCGAGAAAGGAGGCGAAATTACGAATATTTGAAAAGAACCAGAAAAGTGGGCGTGTCTTCGATCGGTTTCGAAAAAGGAACGCGGGGTTAGAACTATCTGGAGGAAAACAATCGAGTAAAGAAAAGAAGATCGGAAAAAGGGTATTCCGGAATGTTCTGCGGGATATAAAAAGGCGGCGAATTTCGACTGGCGGCAGTATTTGGTTTTACAGTGAACAGTGCGAAACAAAAGGAAGAAAAGTAAAAGTGGAAAAGTACTAGTGAAGAGAAAAGTGCTAAGAGTGGAACAGTGAGTAGACTAGTGTCAGTGTAGTGCGTGACGTCATAGTGTCGGTGTAGTACGTGACGTCATAGTGTCAGTGTAGTGTGTGACGTCATAGTGTCGTACGTCTTGGCGTCATAGTGTCGTAAGTCGTGACGTCATAGCCGTGACGCGTGTCGTGTCGTCACAGTAGTGACGTAGTGGACTGTGAACAGTGACAGTAAGTGGTGCACGGGGAATCCCTGCGAGGAGGACCCGGTGAAGTGAACCGTTTAGGGGAACCTCTGCGAGGTGGACCGTTTGTAAGTTTAACCCAAATAAACTCTGTAAAATTGGACTTAGCGTTTCACTCCAATCCCGGAACCCGTCGCTCGTAACAGTACTATAATTTTTTATAAATACTATCCTTTTCGATTTTTTGTACTATCTCTTTCAACGTCCCTAAATCCAACCCTGCTTCAAGGTCATGCACATTGTTATTTTAAACTGATAGTATATTCTTTGCTTGACCCACATTGAGATTTGATTGAGATGTTGCTAGGGTTGCCAACCGTCCCGCGAGAGGCGGGACGTCCCGTTTCTAGACCCTCAGAGGATGCGTCCCGCGATAGATGTGTGCGGGACGCCTATTGTCCCGTTTTCTGGCTAACCTTTATGGCAGAAGTAGTTATGAGCTCAGTTGACTCAGAAGAAGTGATATAAAACTTTATTAAGTTTCTTCTCAAATTGTTGAATTTTTATTTCTTTTTATTGAATGCTTAAGTTCAAAGTTAGATGTATTCTTCTTCTTTTTCTTTCATGTCAGCATGAGCCATATCGCATGACTATTTAATCTATTTATTCATGATGTATAGGAAAGATTAGCCAGCTAGTAATGGGTCTGACAAACGTTTTTCACTTTACATGTCAAATAAATCTTCAAAAAATTACGAAAAAAACTGTGTTTTTACTTTTTTTATATCTTCAAAAATGGCTGAGATATTAACGATCAAATTGCGTATTTCTGGACGAAGGTTTTTAAAAACGCGGGCGGGCGCCCACTAGCCGATGACGTCACACCCCCGGTCATTCGTCAGTCGCACTCTCGTACGCTCGCTGCTGTGCAGTAAACATCGAGTTCTCTTCAGTGAAAATGGAAAAAAAGTATTGCATTGTGCCTCAGTGTTTCAATTCAACTGTGAAAACACCCGATAAACTCTTTTTTTATGTGCCTGAGGACCCAAAAATGAGAAAGAAGTGGATGACGGCCATAAAAAGAGTAGTCGCAATAGGGCCTCAAACTAAAGCGCACTGCTTGCTGTGAAGACCATTTCGATGTTTTTTTAAACTAATAAAACACAAATAATCATCAACAACAACAACCTCGTACGAGCAAGGGCCTCGATTGCGCTGTTTTATACGGTTTTACCGTTCGGACGGAACGTTTATGACTTTGGTTTAGTTTTGGTTTAGATTTGGTTTAGCTGATGTAAAAATGCTATCGCGCAATTTTATTCTGAACGGTTAAATCGTTGACGTTACCAAAGCAAAACCCAAACGATCGATTGTGCGTGCACCTCCATTCACCTCTCCATAGCTCCATACACCTCTCCATAGCTCCATACACCTCCATACACCTCTCCATAGCTCCATACACCTCTCCATACACCTCCATACACTTCTCCATACACCTCTCCATAGCTCCATACACCTCTCCATACACTTCCATACACCTCTCCATACACCTCCATACACCTCCATACACCTCTCCATACACCTCCATACACCTCTCCATACACCTCCATACACCTCTCCATACACCTCCATACACCTCTCCATACACTTCCATACACCTCCATACACCTCCATACACCTCTCCATACACCTCCATACACCTCCATACACCTCCATACACCTCCATACACTTCCATACACCTCCATACACCTCCATACACCTCTCCATACACCTCCATACACCTCTCCATAGCTCCATACACCTCTCCATACACCTCCATACACCTCTCCATACCTCTCCATACATATCTCCAAACACCTCTCCATACACCTCCATACACCTCTCCATACACCTCCATACACCTCTCCATACACCTCTCCATACAACTCTCCATACACCTCCATACACCTCTCCATACACCTCCATACACCTCTCCATACACCTCCATACACCTCTCCATACACCTCTCCATACACCTCTCCATACACCTCACCATACACCTCTCCATACACCTCTCCATACACCTCCCTACACCTCTCCATACACCTCCATACACCTCTCCATACACCTCTCCATACAACTCTCCATACACCTCCATGCACCACTCCATACACCTCCATGCACCTCTCCATACACCTCACCATACACATCTTCATACACCTCCATACACCTCTCCATACACCTCCATACACCTCTCCATACTCCTCCATACACCTCTCCATACACCTCTCCATACACCAACTAAATCAAAAACGTTCGTTGGACAGCGGTCGAACGTTACGCCAACGTATCTTCCGAAAAAAAGCTACATCGTTACCGTTAATATAATTTGCGCGATACGAATTGTTCAAACTTAGGGCGATTGAGGCCAAGATGTGGATTGCGATTGCGAGTACCTACCTAGATTTTTTAAATCGTTGTCCATACTGTAGGTCCTAAATAAAACACACACAGACACACTTTAAGGAAGGTTTAAGCTTGAACAAATACCTACCCGACAGTAGGTAATGCTTACATAAAACATACACACCTTTTCATCTTTATTCCGCGAATTTGACAGCCCGGTAGCACAGTCGGTAGTGAACCTGCCTGCTGTGCCGAGGGTCGCGGGTTCGAATCCCGATATTTGTGTGATGAATATGAATATTTGTACCCGAGTCATGGATGTTTGTATCTACAGGGTGAAATTGATATCATTGGCATCCTTTTAAACTAAGAGTCTACCCATCAAACTGAACAACTTTTACTATGGGAGCAAACCGATCAAAGCAAAAAAAAAAATCAGCTGTTGCATACATTTGAGTCGAGTAGGCATTGCAGTTTAGTATGGGACAGCAGATTTTTTAGTTGCTCCGATTGGTTTGCTCCCATAGTGATAGTTGTTCAGTTTGATGGGTAGACTCTTAGTTTAAAAGGATGCCAATGATATCAATTTCACCCTGTATATATGTATTCTATATCGTTGTCCAGTCATCATAATACAAGTCCAGGCTAGATTCTGGTACTTTAAATGTGACTAGATAATTTGTGTGACATTGTCCAAGAAATTATTATTAATTATTATTATTTCGGCAGCCGTAAAATCCTTATTCTTCATAAAATTTTGTGCCACCATCAAACTATCCACACTTGGCAGATTGTCCGACTGACCTTTTTGAAAACCTTCATCCATTCTACACACCACACGGTTTACTTTAGTGTAATCGGTTATAAAATTAATGTAAAAGTATTATTTCCTTGATATACAAGCACACTATTAGGTATAAACGAAATTAAACGAATTTTTGACGAACAAACGAAACAAAATGCACCGGACCGAGCGCCGTGCTGTGTCGCGGTCGCGGGCTGAGCGGGGGTGTGACGTCAAAGCGTGAGCGCGCGTAAACTCGGAAATTTTAAACTTCTCGTCGTCATAACTTCGGAAATACTGCATGTATTGAAGTGAAATAAAAACTAATGTAATGTACATGATCTACGCTAAGATTTAAAGTGTATTTTTTAGTAATATTTTGACCCTTTTGTGTTCCCCATTGTATTAACGAGGCTAACTGTCCAAGATGTGCCTGACGTACCAATACAGGTTTCATTAAACTGCTGATTCCTGGCACCCCATGGTACTAACTTTTATGTTTAGAAAATCATTTAAAAGTTTACTTAGGTAATTGACCGATTTTTATTTCTGATTCGAATGCTCCTTAAAGTTAAAGTTTGATGTACTTATGGAGGAACTGAGGTGGAAGGTTCCTCCATTGAAAAGGGAAGTACTTCCGCCAGGCTTGGTGTTATGCCTGGGGACCGGCCGTGGTCCTACTGATGTTAGTCGGAACCTTGTATATATACTGAGACTCTGTGATAATTCTTCTTGCGCGATTTGTGTCTTGCATGCGATTATGAACCTTAGTGTAGCAGCTTACGGGTTTTCAATGTGACATCGCAAATTGTCTTACGTCGTATTTCTTCGATCGTACTGGTAGCGCCATCTGTTGGCAAGTAGCTACAGTACTCCCCCCTCAGACCGGAGGTCGTTAAGTTTCTCGAAGCGTGCAGTCTGTGTCCATGTAGTGCGTTGCAGATGCCGTGCCGTGCGTTGGCGTACTGCGTGCGTGCGTGCATAGTGCAGGGTGACCAGTCCTGGTAATGCTTGCGAGTGACAGGCGTGTGGAAGGCGAGCAGGGCCGCCACGGGTAGAGGCTGTGTCTCAGTGCGTGGGCTGCTGGAGTCTTCTACGGACGCTGAGCTGTCTTCGAGGATGGCGTTGTGACTGCTGCTTGTGGCTTGGAGACCTGGTCGAGGGAGAGAAGGCTTGCTGCTGGTTGCTGCTGCTTAGTTGTGCTGGTGTTGCTGCGCTGCGCTGCGGTGTTGAAGGTTGCCGATACTCTTAGTCGAGGGTCACCACTATGGAGGAACTGAGGTGGAAGGTTCCTCCATTGAAAAGGGAAGTACTTCCGCCAGGCTTGGTGTTATGCCTGGGGACCGGCCGTGGTCCTACTGATGTTAGTCGGAACCTTGTATATATACTGAGACTCTGTGATAATTCTTCTTGCGCGATTTGTGTCTTGCATGCGATTATGAACCTTAGTGTAGCAGCTTACGGGTTTTCAATGTGACATCGCAAATTGTCTTACGTCGTATTTCTTCGATCGTACTGGTAGCGCCATCTGTTGGCAAGTAGCTACATACTTATTATTATAGTTTAGTTGTTTGTGTAACCGAAAACAAAAATTTTTAATTTTTCTTCAAATCCTCATTGTTTTTTCGACTTTTTATACTTTGACAGCCGGGTCCCGCTTTTTTTAGCCACGTCGCGCATCTTGATTGCAAATATCCCGCTTATCCTTTTATTAAGGTTGGCAACCCTAGATGTTGCTGTCAAATATCGTGCATTTGCCTTGTAATTCACCTCTAGTATCAGCAGATGGCGCTACTATCAGCCGCCATTTTGTTGAACGCGAGCGTCGCGCCGTCCATGATTCAGTACAAAGACTACAGTTTTTTTTTTTTTTTTTTTGAAAGTTTTTAACGGCTCTGGATTTTCTTTCCTTTTGAGCCAGTCTTTTTAAGCAAATTATTGTTTCTCATTTATAGCAAATAAAACGTTGGTGTTCGACGTTTCAACGCTTCTTTGGAGTTTTTGGAGGCAATCGAGAAACGCAGGAAACGCAGAGAAGTCCACAGGAAAGAGGTGAACCGACCGCTTGCCGCGCTATAAAAGAACGGAACACTTTTCCTGTTCACGACCCACACCATCATATTTCACTGAACTGTATATTTTTCACTTGCACGACACTTTGTTACGCAAAACAACACCGATTTTACGAACCAAAACTCGCTATAAACAATAAAAATTCGACGAAATATGAGGACTCCAAACGTATCTGTTCAAATCCCGCCAAAAAACTCCAAAGACTACAGTTTATTTTATTCAGAAGTGCGATTTTTGAAAATCGTACGAGCGACTTGGCAGTAGAAAATGTCAAAATTACTATGGAGATTATGCATCTTTCTACTGCCAAGTCGCTCGTATGATTTTCAAAAATCGCACTTCAGTACGCTTTCAAACATCGTGCAAGTAAGAAAGTCGTGATCGAAATAACAAGACCATACTTTTTGAAAACTACAGGTACTTATACCTAATTATTTTAATTGAGTAACATGATTATGCCATGCGTCCAAAGCCTATAGCCTTATTCATACTACAACGGCGCGGAGACGGACGGAGGACGGACGGAGACGGGACGGCAACGGACGGAGACGGGACGGCAAAGGACGGAGCACGGGCGCGGACGGAGGACGGACGGAGACGGGACGGCAACGGACGGAGGACGGATGGAGACGGGACGGCAACGGACGGAGACGGGACGGCAACGGACGGAGCACGGGCGCGGACGGAGGACGGACGGAGCCGGGACGGCAACGGACGGGCGCGGGCGGAGAACGGGCGGGCACGACGCGAAACCGACACCCAGTGTTGCCAGACGTACTTTAATTATCGAATTTTAACGGTAATTTCATACCCCGTACGGTAGGACAGTCAGTACCCGGCAAACAGGCTTGAAAAATGCGGAAGAGTGCGGCAGTAGTTGAAAATGTATGGAGATATTTCTACTGCTGATTTGACTTTCGAAAATCACTCTCCTGGAGTATGATTTTTTAATGTTAAATCAGCAGTAGAAAGATGCACGTCTCCATAGTAGGTACCTAACTGCCTCCGTGGTCTAGTGGTTAAGAGCATTGGCTCTCGATACGGAGGTCGTGGGTTCGGATCCCACGGGCGACACCTAGTGATATGTCACTTTGTGCGTTTTTCCCTAGTTGGTTAGGACATTGCAGGCTGAATCACCTGATTGTCCGAAAAGAAAAATGACTCCGTGCTTCGGATGGCACGCTAAGCCGTTGGTCCCGGCTACTATCTCTGGTGCTAGTAGTCGTTACATAAAAACCACGTCAGAGGCCGTAAGGCGGTCTGAAAAAACTCTGACACCAGTGCCCACACGATAAGAAGAAGACCTAATATTAAATTTTTCAACTGCTGATTTCAAAGAGTTTCTATGAGTTTCAAAAATCGCACTCCTGGGAAGAAGAACAAGACACAAATCGCGCAAGAACTACCTTATATTATAGAGACTCAGGAGGTATAGGTACAGAGTGTACATTTCAATGCGCTATTACAGGGGTGCTTCAGATAATCAAACTGAACAACGTTCACTATGATCTAAGTTAAAAAAAGAAACAAAGATTTTGTTTTTCAACCGATTGCTTCCAAAATCGATATCTGATGGTCTGCGTGAACTCTAAACACGAATCCGATGTCAGATTTGAGAAAAGTGGCCGCCATCTTGAACTTTTTTGTTTCTCAACCGATTGCTTCCAAAATCGATATCTAGGGGTCCGCGTGGACTCCAAACACGAATCCGATGTCAGATTTGAGAAAAGTGGCCGCCATCTTGAACTTTTTTGTTTCTCAACTGATTGCTTCCAAAATCGATATCTGGGGATCCGCGTGGACTCCAAACACGAATCCGATGTCAGATTTGAGAAAAGTGGCCACCAAAGAGTATAAGTAGAGTATAGTAGAGTATAAGTATAAGTATATTAGAAAAGAGAACCCACTCGTGGCAACATTATGCATCCACCTTATGTCAAATTGAAGGCTAGCTAGCGCCATCTGTGTTTCTCTGAAAATAATTCTACCTATAGTATACATACCTACTTATATATATACTTATATACTCATACCGTTGTTTGAATGCTAGTTTTCGTTCAATCCCGCACCGATCGAGTGAAATTCCAGTATCCTTACTATTCCTATAATCTGTACATTGGTAAGAGAACAACTGAAACTCCAGAACATCACTAAATCGGCACAAAATTGAACAAAAACTACAAACAACACGCACATTATGCAAGGTGGGTCGCCATTTTGTAAATTTGTCAATTTGACATTGACATAGACAATATAATCTTTTTTTTTCATAGTAAAAGATATATTTAACAGATAGCAGCACATTCTATGCAAACTGAATCGGAAAAACCACCAAAAGGCAAATGTCCTCCGCCTGGTGGCCACCATCTTGAACTTTTTGTTTCTCAACCGATTGCTTCCAAAATCTATATCTGAGAGTCTGCGTGGACTCCAAACACGAATCCGATGTCAGATTTGAGAAAAGTGGCCGCCATCTTGAACTAGTTTGTTTCTCAATCGATTGCTTCCAAATTCGATATCTGGGGGTCCGCGTGAACTCCGAACACAAATCTGATGTTAGATTTGAGAAAAGTGGCCGCCATCTTGAACTTTTTTGTTTCTCAACCGATTGCTTCCAAAATCGATATCTGAGGGTCCGCGTGGAATCCGAACACGAATCTGATGTCAGATTTGAGGAGTTATCAGTTAGTCAGTTATCGATTTTGGAAGCAATCGGTTGAGAAACAAAAAAGTTCAAGATGGCAGCCAATTTTTTCAACTCTGACATCGGATTCGTGTTCGGAGTCCACGTGGACCCCCAGATATCGATTTTGGAAGCAATCGGTTGAGAAACAAAAAAGTTCAAGATGGCGGCCACTTTTCTCAAATCTGACATCGGATTCGTGTTCGGAGTCCACGTGGACCCCCAGATATCGATTTTGGAAGCAATCGGTTGAGAAACAAAAAAGTTCAAGATGGCGGTCACTTTTCTCAAATCTGACATCGGATTCGTATTTGGAGTCCACGCGGACCCCGAGATATCGATTTTGGAAGCAAACGGTTGAGAAACAAAAAAGTTCAAGATGGCGGCCACTTTTCTCAAATTTGACATCGGATTCGTGTTTGGAGTCCACGTAGACCCCCAGATATCGATTTTGGAAGCAATCGGTTGAGAAACAAAAAAGTACAATATGGCGGCCACTTTTCTCAAATCTGACATCGGATTCGTGTTTGGAATCCACGCGGACCCCTAGATATCGATTTTGGAAGCAATCGGTTGAGAATCAAAAAAGTTCAAGATGGCGGTCACTTTTCTCAAATCTGACATCGGATTCGTGTTCGGAGTCCACGCGAACCCCCAGATATCGATTTTGGAAGCAATCGGTTGAGAAACAAAAAAGTTCAAGATGGCGGCCACTTTTCTCAAATCTGACATCGGATTCGTGTTCGGAGTCCACGCGGACCCCCGGATATCGATTTTGGAAGCAATCGGTTGAGAAACAAAAAAGTTCAAGATGGCGGCCTTTTTTCTCAAATCTGACATAAGATTCGTGTTCGGAGTCCACGCGGACCCCCGGATATCGATTTTGGAAGCAATCGGTTAAGAAACAAAAAAGTTCAAGATGGCGGCCACTTTTCTCAAATCTAACATTGTATTCGTGTTCGGGGTCCACGCGGCCTCTCAGATATCGATTTTGGAGGCAATCGGTTGAAAAACAAAGAAGTTACTGATACTACAAATAGGCCGGTGGAAATTAACATTAAATTCGCAAAGCATGATGTAGTGCTGCATTTTTGGTATGTTATTTGGATCAGTTAGGGTGATGTAAATCCCAATTTGCAACTTCGAAAAAGTTGTGCTCGCTGCGCACCACGTGATAAACTGCGAAAATTTTCGACTTTTTGCTCTAAAAGTCATAAACTATGCGTTTCCGACAAGTAACATTCAGTGCATAAATGAAGCTAATTAAATTGGCAACAATTTAAGCCTAACCGCAGCTCTCTAAACCTTATAACAACTAAGCTGTGGCCCTTCAAAGATGGTCCGTTTTTCCCGAAAATTTGAAATTTTTAGTTTTGCTCCCGTTTGAAGCAAAATATTGGCAAAACCTCTCGTTCTATGAGAAGGTCGTAAAATACAGTTGTAGTACATTTAATTTTCTTTCATTAGAGCACAAAACAAAGTCTGTGAGACAAATAGTTCACTCACAATATCTGAAAAACAAAAAGAGGGTAGAAATAGATTTTTAAAGAATTGAAACAGAAGGCATATAAAATCATAAAAAGGATAATACTTTTTCATTTGCAGGCTAGGTAAATCAACAAAAGTACAATATTTGGGAAAGTAAAATAAAAGTTTATACGCAAATTGAATGTTTAAGATGCTGCAGTCACTCGGCGTTTTTTTTTTTTGGTTGAGGTTCAATTTTTCCTTCCTCCTCAGGTTTGTCACGTTCCTCTGGTTCGTTAAGCTCTTCACTTTCCTGTTCTTCCTCAGCTTCCTCGGGATCATTATCATCTTCATCTATCAAAATCAAGGCGACGTTATCGCATGACTTTCCTGAGCAGTTTAAGCATAAAGCCGAGCATTTGAGCCCAACTTTTAGGCAAGAGCATGCCCCCCTGCATCCTTTTTTACATTTGCAGGCTAAGATTTTGAGAAGCTGTGGTGGGGCTGGCTCTTTGTAAGTTGTTATTGGAATAAGGCCGCAAGAGCTCATTTCCCAACCCCATTCGATGGGGTCCATCTCTACTCCCAGCCACTTTTGCACTTGGTGGTAGGTGCGGAACGCATGAAAAGAGGAAATCATCGGTGGTTGGGAGCAGACGTGCAAGATTTACTTTTGCATTTGCCGCTGTCTTCACGAACAGCTTAAACCTCAGGTCGTGCAGTCTCTGAGTATCCGGAACACCTCCGTAAAGTGCCACCAGACACTTTTCGCCAGCTTCAGCAATACTTAATAATAAGATAATAGTTTTTTTGGCTGCTCCCCTGCGTTACCGGGTAGGCTACTTCCAAGTACTAATCTTGTGCGAAAATTAAAACCAAAACATAAGCCCGAAGGCATTTGTTTAGTTACCTAATGGGAGTTTTAGCCAGTTTACACTGTTACCGCCTTCACAGCGTGGAGGTACTCCCAGCTTATGTTTTGATATGCAGATTGTGAGTGATTGTGTTGTGCTCTAATAAAAGAAAATTTAAATGTACTACAACTGTATTTTACGACCTTCTCATAGAACGAGAGGTTTTGCCAATATTTTGCTTCAAACGGGAGCAAAACTAAAAATTTCAAATTTTCGGGAAAAACGGACCATCTTTGAAGGGCCACAGCTTAGTTGTTATAAGGTTTAGAGAGCTGCGGTTAGGCTTAAATTGTTGCCAATTTAATTAGCTTAATTTATGCAGTGAATGTTACTTGTCGGAAACGCATAGTTTATGACTTTTAGAGCAAAAAGTGAAAAAAGTCGAAAATTTTCGCAGTTTATCACGTGGTGCGCAGCGAGCACAACTTTTTCGAAGTTGCAAATTGGGATTTACATCACCCTAACTGATCCAAACAATATACCAAAAATGCAGCACTACATCATGCTTTGCGAATTTAGGGTTTTTTAGTGTCGATTTCTACCGGCCTAAAACGGGTACTGTTATGTAACTCGCTTCAGCGCCATCTATCGAGCCATTTTGAACTGTCACCTTCACCATATCAAATTCTTTTCACCATAAAATTTTCCTCGATTTTTCGAGATCAACAGACTATTGGCAGCACCGCGCGGGCGGCGAACGGACGGGCGCGGGCGGAGGACGGACGGAGACGGGACGGCGACGGACGGAGACGGGACGGCAACGGACGGAGACGGGACGGCAACGGACGGAGCACGGGCGGTGGACGGACGGAGACGGGACGGCGACGGACGGAGACGGGACGGCAACGGACGGAGCACGGAGGCCGTTGGCCGTCAAAGGATTTTATACTCTCCTACTATGTAAATAAGGTTCATTTTTCATTGCCCTCGCTGGCTCCGTCCCGTCCCGTGCCCGTCCCGTCCCGTCAAATATGAATAGAGCTTAAAGAGAATGGAATCACTACTAGTCATTTGCTTCGAGTTGGCCGCTCCCTCCCTTCCCGCTTCACCGTACCGCACCCCTAAGAGACCCTATGAAACGCAATTTTATAACCTTTAGCAACGCAACCACGTACGGCACATCCGTCCCGAGCACTAATATCGCTTTTAATTTTAAATTTTTATTTGCTTGTTATATTATTTTTTGTCGACGGGACCAGAAGTGCGATTTTTGAAAATCATACGAGCGACTTGGCTGTAGAAAGTGTCAAAATTACTATGGAGATTATGCATCTTTCTACTGCCAAGTCACTCGTATGATTTTCAAAAATCGCACTTCAGTTAATGTGCCTTTGACGAAATTTTGTAACGGTCATCGACGGCCACCTCCAAACAAACGGGTAGTACGTTTGCCTGACCGCATACATAGTACAAGTTTATCTATGCCTGAGAGTTTGCTTGCCGCCATTATTTTGTTCGTTTTTGTCTGTATTTGATATTTGTGAAAAGTTGGTTTTTAGTGATATTTGTAACATAATTTCGTGCGGATTGTGTACCAAACGGTTGCGTAGATCGACCAACATAACAGGAATCTCAAATACATACGAAGAAAGAACAAAAGTTTTGGTGCAAGTTTACTCGTATGGTGGTTTTGGCGGCATCGCGCGAGCTTACAAAATCATCCACAATTTCATCGTCATCCTATCATCCCATCATCCCATCGTCATCAGGATGGTTTTGCACGGGAATCATGAGGATAAGGACGGGCTTTGTTTCTTAATTTTCTGGATTCGTTTTTCGTGGCTATTATTGTGTTAATGTGGTGAAATTAGTTTAATAATGTGTCATCAACGGTCATCAATGAAGAACAATATAGTAAAAGTGAGAAATAAAGAAGGCGCTCCCGTTTGATTCGGATTGATCCTCGCGTAAAACTTATCTTGAACTTGGAATGTGTGTATCACCCACACATTTCAATATTTAGGTGTAAGATTAGTTAAGTTAGTTTTAAGTACAAAGAAAAATGTAACTTATGACCATGCTGTAAGGGCTAGTTCCCATTGCATTTCCGAAAGGATAAATTGTATAAAAAAAAAAAAATATATATCTATGCCCACTGTTGCCAGATCTCCCGATTTTCCGGGATATCTCCCGATTTTTGTCAATGTCTCCCGATGTCCCGGATTCCCACTCAAATCTCCCGATTTTTTAAGAACTTTTTTTTCGAAAAAACTGCGTAAAACGGAACAAAATTAAATGCTAAGCTGGCCTCGATTCGGAGTGTACCACGACTAAACTAAACTAAATGTATTCCTGTCACTTTCTAAAATAAGATTAAGAAAAGAGACAGAAAACCAACAGCTGACTTTAGTGCTGTCAAAGTGACGTTAAACGCCCAAAAACGACTTAAATAAGATGGCGTACATTATGATGGCGACTTATTTTGCGCATTTAACGTCACTTTGACAGCACTAAAGTCAGCTGTTGGTTTTCTGTCTCTTTTCTTAATCTTATTTTAGAAAGTGACAGGAATACATTTAGTTTAGTTTAGTCGTGGTACACTCCGAATCGAGGCCAATGTCATGTTAAATGTGTACATTACTTTGTAAAATGCGTAGCCTAAACTATACTTTGACTTAATAACATCAAGTTGAATACCTATTCAATGGCAAGCTTTGGCAGTTATAGTTTACTAAATTTGCAACATTGCAAAGTAGCGAAACAAACCTGCTTTTGCTTTGGTTAACCGGCCAAATTAGGAAATTCAGGGATCTTGCACACGAAAAATATTTAAAAAAATTGCAATTGCTATGATTTTAAAGTAAACGAAAAAATGTAAAAAAAAACATTTATTCAAAGACCATGGTCTGATAAATTTTAAGGAAAAATTTATCTCCCGATTTTTTCATAATGTCGCCCATATATCTCCCGTTTTTTTATTGGTACACCTCCCGTATTTCGAAAATTGGATCTGGCAACACTGTCTATGCCTGACCGGCGGCGTTGCGAAAAGCGGGATTTGTGTTTCCTTTGTTTGTAATTGGTTTGTAATTTCTGTTTTATATTCCTATTGCAACCACCAAAACTAATTTTCAATCTATTTACAAATAATTCATGAGTAAATCCAAAGTTTCGTCAGAATGGAAGAAGCGTGTAAAATCGGAATACATGAGACTCCGCCAAGTGAAGGTACGGTTTAAGCTTTTACGTTTTATATCGTTATTTCCCTTAAAAAACATTCGCAAATTATGGGTTTCTTGTTGCTTTAGCGATTCAAGCGTGCGGACGAAGTGAAAGTGGCATGGGCGCGCAATTTGAGGATAATGTCTGAGTCAGTAGAAACGCGGGAATCCGAGATGGCGGAGGGGGCGCGCAGGCCTTTCTGGCCGAAAACGGCGCCCTCGTCGAGCCACGAGAGCCTCATGAAGCGCGCTGAAGTCACTTGCACCGATGGTAAGATAATAATTGACTATTTTAATCTAAGATGTTTTTATGTGTAGATGCGTTCCAAAATGGCAACAAAAAAGCAAGGTAATTGCCCGGCTTTCACATAGTCACGCGCCGTCTAGTGTACGGACTACACGTCACTTTATCGCGCCATTTTACAGTGCAGTGATATTAGCGTATAACACGTCTATTTGTAAAACGTCATTGATTTTAATAAGTCTGTTGACTATAAACTATTTTATTTATTTTTTTGAAGTACATAAAACTAACATAAGTGTAGTGTAATGATATGGTGTTCAGGTGTTCCTGACTCCAAATCCAAAATTTTCAATTTGTTTGAGCATCACACTAAAACTACTGGATCAATTTTGATAAAGTTTTTGTGTTAAGAGCTTAAAAACTGGTACCTATAGTATATTTTACAGGGTGTTTGGTGCATCGTTGGCCAAATTGAAATGGTGGATAGGAGGGGTCGTCCCCAAAAAAAATTACCGCATCATATATTTTTTTAGGTGAATTTTTTAGGGATTGTCTCAAAAAAGTCTGAAAGTCAGCATTAAAGCTTGAATAAAAAAAAAAGTTGTAAGTACAAACCCCAAATTTTTTTTATTTGAATGTCCAATGTTTTACGGATCTACTAAAATTTAAATTACATGGACGCGACATCTAGTTTTTTTTTTTATTGACCTTAACTTTTTTTGAAAGAGGAAAAATAAAATTTTAAACTCAACTTTGAATTAGAATTAAAAAAAAACTAAAAGCGCTCGAGTTCTTTTGATTTTTTAAAAACTTCTCTAGTCTATCTTCTTTCTAACAATATGCCATACATATACCATGAAATCCATCCTCTAACTTAGTTTATTTAATAATTTTGCGTGTTGGGGCGCGTTTTGGCCGATATTCGATATGCAGGATAAAAAATTAAAACCACCCGCCATTATCGGCCAAAATGCGCCCCGACACTTAAAATTATTAAATAAACTAAGTTAGAGGACGGATTTCATGGCATATGGCATATCGTTAGAAAGAGGATAGACTAGAGAAGTTTTTAAAAAAATCTGAAGAACTTGAGCGCATTTAGTTTTTTTTAATTGTAATTCAAAGTTGAGTTTAAAGGACAACCGCCCCTCTCCCTTGAAAAAATACCTTAAAATGTATAGAAGTTTTGACTGAAGTCAAATGTGTAATAAATTATGAGGTTTTATAAAAACGACTCAGATAGTATCATTTATTTTTATTTAACGAGTTATTTTAATCATTTATTATTAACTAGCTGTTGCCCGCGACTTCGTCTGCGTGGACATGTGATTTTTCTCATGTCTCGTCTAAGTTCGTGAAGGTCATGGTCAGAACCAAGTCTAGGAATCCTGGCATGTAACATTAGAATGGCCATTAAGGGATGGGCTGATAAAAGACACAGGCAAGAATGCTCTGGCCTCTTCGGTCTGCAACATTGCAGGAAATTCATCAGCAATATAACACCACGAATCCCCCAGTTCATACTAATTCTCACACATAAACATTGTACTGAATAACAGCAGGAGCAAAGCTCGTGCCATCGTCGGAGCCCTCACCGGGTACTACGCTACAGGCTTGATACAGCTCACTCTAGATCAGAGGTCCCCAAACATTTTTATCTCGTAGACCCCTTACAAATTTTTCGATTTTGCGTAGACCCCCTGTATTTCCAAATATTTTCTAGCTTGCCGGTGGGCCTGTAGGCAAGATTTCTGTAAGCAAAGGTTCTACGGTTTTAATTCTTAATAGACAGGTCCAAAGAGTAGTCGGTTGTTTTATGAAGTAAAGCAAGCTCGAAAAACTGTGATCAAAATATACTTTTGTGCAAGCAGTAACAAAATTTAAAATATGGAGCGAGCGCAGCGAGCTCGACATTTTTCCGCAGTCCGACTTGGCTATAACCAGAACTCTCGGTCTGCTTGTGCAGTTTAAGATAGTAACCTAGAAATTTTTCAGCACGACTTGGCTGTGATTGTAACTCTTTCGGTCTATGCAACCCAGAATAATAATGGAAATAGAAACCAGAGCGAGCGAAGCAAACACAAAACTTTTTTTTTATTCTATTTTTGTTTCGGGACCTTTGTACCTATCGTACATGTTGGTCCCATCGTACCCTATTTACCCTTATATTTCTAAATATAATTTGGCTATAATCAGAAACCTGTTGGTCTGTGTGTGCGTGCATATTAAAGAAATAGAGCGAGCGCAGCGAGCTCGAAATTTTTTCGCAAACTCCATAGAAACGATCGTCAAATCTTAATTACCTATTTGTAATTTTATTTTTCCAAGACTGTTCATGTATGAAGGTTTTTGGATTTTTCCGTTCGCAATGAACTGAATAGAAATAAAAAATCTAGTAGCGAAGCGAGCTCTGAATTTTTACATTACGGCTAAATTATGCGGTATATTTGGTATATTTTGGTTGCTTCTCGGAGTATAATTTTGTTGGAAACCAATATCCTCCTGCAGGCCTCCCCCTCTAAACTACCTTAGCACTTGACCATTTTTCCCGTAGGAGAATACATCTCTGCCTTCATATTAAAGATTTAAATGTAGGTCTTTGGTAAGTAGGATATCTTTGGATTTTTCCAATCACGGAAAGCCAAAATTATGGTCACGACCTTCACAAATGGGATCTGCTCTGGTGGACCCCCATTTACGTCTCATGGACCCCCAATTATTTTTCTTGCCCACATGGACCCCTTACAGGTCGTAATCGACCCCTGGGGGTCGATATAGACCACTTTGGGAATGACTGCTCTAGATCCCAGATAATTGCCGAGCGTGCAGAGAGAAGGAAATCATGGAACATTTAATACTGTGTGATAATGGTAATCCAAAACTGGAAGATTACAGGTTTCTTCCCCTGAACGCTATTGCCTCCCTACTTCTCCATGTTTTTGAAGGGTGAAGAAAATAAATATGTAAGGGTCAACACAAAAGACACCATTATTGGGTCGAAATGTTGCTGGCTTGTCAGCCCATATGATAAGAAGGTCATGAATTTAAGCTAAATCAAAATAAGAAAGTACGTACCTAAGTAAGTTTGTAGTAACCAGAAAAAAGTGATTCACTGATCCATTACTTGAATTTTTCTGCTGTTCGTCGTTTATTAGATTTTACCCGACTGTTAATTATGTCGAGCAGCATAATAATCATTTTACAACCCACTGTGGGTCACAGAACTCAACTCACGAATAACGTATCTTTTAACAAATTGAGGTAGAATGATGTTAAGCTACAGAAACCCTCAAGAAATCAAAATTAAACAAAACAAACATTTGGTAAAACTTTCTGCACAAAATTAGAATTTCTGTAAAATAGAATCTCAGATTGGGCTTAAGCGACCAATAGTATACATACTTGTTGTATGGTTTCCATAATAAGAAGCCGATAGTGCTTGCTTGGTATCATTATAATGTATGCCTGTGAGCGTTATTTATTTATTTAATTATTTTTCTAATACGGGTAAGTAACTGTATAGACCGATCGAAAATGTATAAACTTTGAGATAAAGAAGTTAATCAACAAAATTTTTAACTGCTCCGTTGTCTGTGTGGTCCGTGGTCTGCGACTGCCTCCGTGGTCTAATGGTTAAGATCATTGGCTCTCGATACGGAGGTCGTGGGTTCTGAAAATAAAAATGATTCCGTGCTTCGGATGGCACTTTAAGCCGCTGATCCCGGCTACTATCTCTGGTGGTAGTAGTCGTCACATAAAAACCACGTCAGAGGCCGTAAGGCTGTCTGAAATAACTCTGACGCCAGGGCTCTGCTCACACGATAAGAAGAACTAAATTTTTAAGCTCCTTGTTGCACACTTGC
The DNA here is from genome assembly GCA_922987775.1 of Agonopterix subpropinquella. Taxonomy (NCBI): domain Eukaryota; kingdom Metazoa; phylum Arthropoda; class Insecta; order Lepidoptera; family Depressariidae; genus Agonopterix; species Agonopterix subpropinquella. The sequence continues at coordinate 1,444,427 of OV277693.1, read as the reverse complement.
TTTAAAATTAAAAATACGCGCAGTGCCATCTTTTAAGATGAAAACGATACTACACAAATTCTAACTTTAGAAAAGGTTAAAAGAAAGAGGATTTTTTGTGTTTGCCGACCTGGTTGGTGTAATGGTTACCACGCCGGACTGTAAAACCAGGGTCCTGGGTTCGAGTCCCGGTTCGGTCTTGGATTTTATATATGTTTGTGCCGTTGTTGTATGGTTTCCACAATAAAAAGCCTAATGCTTGCTTGGGATAATTAAAATAATGTGTGTGCCAGTGAGCATTATTTATTTATTTTTTTTATTATTTTTCCAATTACCTAAACAATCAAATCTGTAAGACCAAATTTCTGAGACGTATTGATGATTGAACCACAAACATACAATTAATATTTGTGTACTCCGTTTTAAATAGCAACGAAATTTAAAGGCTATCTTGCATTACAGAAACAGAGATTTGACAGCTTTTGTAACATCCATAAGATAATGTCGGATACTATTTCTGTCTGATAAATAAATTACATTTGGTAATCAGAATTAGCCAGAAAGCTAAATAGGAATCGGAAAATCTCGTCGTCTTTATTTTGAATGAAGGTTGCTTGCTTATCGTGACGACTTCAACACAACAAAGTCGCTAAATAGTACTTTGCCAGTATTTGGCAACCGATACTGCACCGTCGCTAGCGGTCATGAGCTCCGCCTGCATGCAGGTGTTAGGGCACACAGGGAACGATGTGAGATGGGCCATCGTTTGTGGAGCTCCACACAAGCAAGTCACATTTTGTGCATCCGAGAATCCCCACCTGACCATGTTGTCCTTGCTGCGACCGACCTGGGTTCAAAGTCGGTTTAAGGACTTCCATTCAGCTGACCTTGTGCTTAAGCCGAGAGTAACAAACACTGCGTTGCCGTGTTTCGGGTGGCAAGTCTCGGCGATAACCTGAAGTCCAGGAATGTGTGGCCGGATCTGAGTCTCGTCTCTATGGGTTTCCTGTACACACATCACATCGCACTGCGTTGTACCGTGTAGGTCAGCGAGGATGTCTGACTTATTTGCAGAGAAACCCTTGATGTTAATAGAGACTACCCTCAGAGCCGACGCTAGAGCAGGAGTAGGGTTTGTCGTCGTGGTGAAAGGATTAGCCAGTCAGTGTAGTGAGCTCGCTGACTGCCCAGGGTGCGCCGGATGTATAATGTACAGTAGATACGTCACTCGGGGAGGCTCCTTTCGTGCACCCCTGAATTAAGGTAGGATGGTAGGATTAAAATTTGAAAAAAGCCAAAAGAAATCGCCCTGCGCCAATATTAGATCTGATATGAACTCAGGATATTATTACAAAGGTCTAACAAATGTAAAAGTATAATAATGGATATAGTTGTTGAATGAATTTTTATATAAAAAAAAAAAACATTCTCAACCAAGAATCGGACCTCTACCTCATGCGCGAAAATCTAACCATATACCAACTACACTACACAGCTCTTGTGAGAAGTATTGAATAAATCAAATACTATTTTTACCACTGCAATCTGTCAGCGTCAAGTCGGCGCTAGTGAGCATAGAGAAAAACGTGGTACGAGTTTAAAACGTGGTACGTGTTTCTCTATGCTAGTGAGCATAATTTATCCCACAGGAACCCATTACTGGGATAAAAATTATCCTATATGTTAATCCAGAACGCATTCTATCTGCGTGCCAAATTTCATCCAAATCCGTTCAGCCGTTCATGCGTGATTGCGCCACAAACATACAACCTTACAACCTCACAAACTTTTACATTTATAATATTAAGTAGTGAAGTGATTAGTGAGATTAGTGAGATAAATTATAAAAAAGTAGCAACCCCAAAATGGCTGTCAATGTTGTTTAGTAGGAGTTGGTAGGATGTGTTGCAAGCACAATGTTTTTTTTATATAAAACTGATAAAAACTAATAAATCATTATAAAATAAACTAATGCCTGCAGTTAGTTTCTAGTGTTCCATAGTCCATAATAAAAATAGAAGGACGGTTATACATTTTTTGGTATTATGTGCCAGATGTCCTTTTATTTTTCCTCTTTCAAAAAAAGTTAAGGTCAATAAAAAAAAAACTAGATGTCTTGGATATTCAAATAAAAAAAAAATTGGGGTTTTACCTACAACTTTTTTTTCTCTTCTCAACAAGAAACTAGTTTTTATCAATGTTTTTTCTTCTCGCTCTATCGTAAAAATGGTTATACATACAAGCGTCAAACTTAGTGTGATTATAGAGCAAACCATACAGAATAACAACAAATACTAAAAACCGGCCAAGTGTGAGTCGGTCTTGCGGTCTCGCGCTAAAGGACCCGGGCTAGAAAAGTTTTTTTTCGAAGTTAATAATGTTGTGTTCTGTGGTGGTGTGGTACCGAAACCTCGGTTCGCGAGTAGCCCGACTCGCACTTGACTGGTTTGTAAATATCTTCAATGTACAGACACACTTCTGTTACAGTTTTATAATAGTTTAGATTGGACTACATAGTTGATAACTGATAATAATAAATGTTTCGTCATGTACTAAGGCACTTGTTTTAGCTGAGCTGGAATTAATAACTGAAGTTGTGCCATGTCAGGTCGGTCTTTGGATGGGGTGGGGTGGTGGCATCTCAATTGACTTCCTGCTTCAGCATATGCTCACGACTATATTCCCCGAGGGGGTAGTCAGAGATATTCTGAAACCTCAGAACATCCACGTTTCACTAGTAGTGCCGAAACTCGGTCCAGTGTGATGGGGAGTGAGCCCGTCGCCACTTGTAATGGACAGTGGGCACAATAGGCGCCTCCTGCACGGCAGGCAAGGTTACTCGCCACTGGACCACCACTCGCCACTGGACCACCAATTTCCGTCGCTCCATCCTTTTCTGTCATTCAGGAACATCATGTGCTAGAGCGAATAAGGTAGATGGAACGCGACCGCACGCCGCAGCAACGCCGCGCGCGATCACGTTCCGTCTATCTTATTTGCTCTAGCCAATGACGTTCCTGAGTGACAGAAAAGGATGGAGCGTCGGAAAAAGGCGATGCGGTGCTGCCAGATGAGGTTCAACCCTTAGCCTCACTGGCTTAACATACATTGCACAACCCATATTGAGGCGACATTGAAATTTCTCTGACGGCAAGCTGGCCGCTGTCTTGTCTCCACTGATTTGCACTGGCCCCGCATACTGGGGTGTGGCCCACTCCCACTCTGGTTCTTACATGTGCTCAGCAAATGGAATTATACCTATACAAAACAGGGTGTAAAAGTAACATTAACTTTTAAACCACATACCCTACCCATCATGTATTACTATTATAGCAAACTAGTCAGAACAAAAAAAAGTTCCGCTGTTCCATACTAAACTGCAATGCCTACTCGAATCAAACGTACACGCAACGCACGTAACTGCAGATTTTTTTGCTCAGTTAGATGGGTAGAAATATAGAATGTGTTATAAAGTCTAATGATACTTTCCCTTACATCCTGTATAGGCTGGTGTTGATGCTTGATGATAGGTTTGTCACTGATCACCATGGGTAGCATGACAACCCGCGATAGCCGTGATACGGCTTTATCACGTCTTTTACCTCGTTCGTTCGTGCGCAAACGAAAGAGATAAAAGACGTGATAAAGCCTTATCACGGCTATCCCGGTTGTCATGCTACCCATGCTGATCAGTGACAAACCTATCATCAAGCATCAACACCAGCCTATACAGGATGTAAGGGCAAGTATCATTAGACTTTATAACACGTTCTACCCATCTAACTGAGCAAAAAAATCTGCAGTTCCATACGTTTGACTCGAGTAGGCATTGCAGTTTAGTATGGAACAGCTGAACTTTTTTTTTGTTCTGACTGGTTTGATATAATAGTAATACATGATGGATAGAGTATGTGGTTTAAAAGTTAATGATAATTTTACACCCTGTTTTGTATAGGTTTTAATTCCATTTGCTGAGCACAGGCCTCTTAAGAACCAGAGACCGACTCACACTTGGCCGGTTTTTAGTATTTGTTGTTATTAGAAGAAGAAGAAGAAGAAGATAATAAGTTCCCAGGCTCTTTTCTTCCAGTGCACAAAGAAAATAAAAACAAAAATCCTCAACAGTTTCAGGAGTTGTTACCACCAATCAAGTCCCAATCAGAATAACCAACTCGGTGAATCCAATCCCCACGATGTACACCTGGGCGCCGACTCAGAAGAACTTCATGGTGGAGGACGAGACAGTGCTGCACAACATCCCGTACATGGGCGACGAGGTCCTGGAGCAGGACGGTACATTCATCGAGGAGCTCATTAAGAACTACGACGGAAAAGTGCATGGTACATCGGCTTATCATCATATTTATTTATTGTTTGGACAGGGCCATTTTAAAAATATCTTTATATGAGGGTTCATAATTATCATACAAATATGTAACAAATGATATTGATCAATTTGACATAATCTACTTGTATTAAGGCATGCTGTTTCATTTTCCATTTCACACAAGTGATTTTTGAGCGTAGGCGTTGACGGAACGATATCGCCGCGAGAACGCCGCGCGATATATCTGTCGCGGTGGAATCGCGGCCAAAGATCAAAGATCTCTCGGAAAAAAACAAACCTATTCAATATCAATTTTCAATTTTTTTTGGTAATAATCATGATAATTATTTTAACCCCGTTTTTTACCTTTTTTTAAACTATTTGGTTTGTGAATAACTGTTGTGCCAATTTTGTTGGCTGCCCCATTCTCACTTGTATACATAATATTGATATTCTGTATCATTTCTCAACTCATCTATTATCTACTCATCACAACTAATCATCATCATATTTCTTCTTTATCATCACTAATCATCATATTTTATATGTTAACTTGAGGTCATTGTACCGTCGCGGAACCTAACTACACTAGTGGTTAAGTTTTAGGTAACGATAACTAAATCCTTTACGCATTTACGAATAAAACCGCTGTACGGTTGGGTTCCGGGAATGTACCTACCTACCTTACTTGTTTGTACCATTAATTTTATTAGCGTTTAGTGTTATGATTGTTAATTGTTTGTAAATGTTATCAAGAGCTCATTGTATGCCGACAAACTGTTATGCAGTTTGGCATAAAATGTATCTGTGTAATGTATTTTGTGAGAAAATAAATAATAAAATAATAAAAATCATTAATACAAGTCTAGAGGATTAAGTCCTCGCCAGATTCTAGAACTTTGATTGGGACTTGCAAGTACTACTATTGTACTACTCATTCTGATTTAGGACTAGATCTAGATAATCTGTGTTGCTATGTCCACAAATATTGGTTAAGGGCTCTTACACACGAGCGACACTTTGCTGTCGCGGTGAGTCGCAGAGCGTCGCGCTCATGCATTTTACGGTCCGCGACACCCGGCGACCGCAAAGTGTCGCTTGTCTGTGAGAGCGCTTAGTCCATGATATTTAGTACTTCGAGGTTTAAAATTCTTAATTAATTTGTTTCATTTCAGTGACGAAAATGGGTGAAAATATTCAGTAAATACATAGTTTCTTGGGTGTAGTACCTAATAAATTGGCAACACAATCAGATATTAACCGTAATATAACATTAGATAAATAATGGGTGGTTCAATAATATTGTGTCCATGGCAGTTCAAGGGTGTCTGCCTCCGGTGATTTATCTCATGCCTTTCCACTGAGCACCTCATAGGGCTTTGCCCTCACCTCACAATCATGCTTCTCGTGCTTTTCGCCACGAAGCTTATTAACTGGGCTCTAAATTATAATCTTATTAATTATATTTTATCTAATGTGTTCGCGCGATTCTCCAGTTAGCTTCAGAGAAATCCAACCTGATCTAGGCATCATGGCCATTGTTACCTTTATGGCCGGAAAAATGATTCAGAAAATTTTAAAGAAATATAAAGAGATGTTAAATAATGATTAGATTCAGGCAAAGGAAATGCATCCCAATCAGCCTCGCTTGTAATAATTAATATTACGAAATTAATTACCTATTTTTTTTTTAAATAACTTAGAAACAGTTAAGAAATAATGAAAAGAAAAGATCTCACATAGGTGATTTCCAAAAGTTTTCGAAAACATGAAATGTTGTCTATTTCAATTGTCAAAACAAAGTGAAGATTAATCTGAGATTAATAAACAAATTCAAAGATACGAAAAGTTTTTAATCTAAGATCAAAAGGAAGTAAAAACCTGTCATTTGAATGACAATGTCAAGTAAATCACTCATTAAAAACCTTTCTCAGAGCAAAATAGATCTTACTCATTCGTCTCAAGGGTGAATATTAAACATTGTATGTGGTACAGGTGACAAGGAGGGCGGGTTCATAGACGACCAGCTGTTCGTGGACCTGGTGCACGCGCTGGTCACCTTCCAGACCAAGGAGGAGGTCGCCGAGGAGCGCCGCGAGCGAGAGGCGAGGAACTCCAAGGAGGACGACGTAAGTTTGTTATAATAACACTGACTCACCCTTAGTCGTATTTCTTGAGTGTGTTATAATTCATAATTCTGTCATGAAGGCTAGAGAGAGAGAGAGGTGAGTTCGATATCATTAAAAGTCTTCTCTTGTGATGGAGGGCTTTGAGAGCTGTATTTTCGTGAATTCACAATTGTCATCAGCCTAAATATGTCCCGTTGTAGGCCACAGGAAGTTTGGAAATGTTCTAATAATTATCTAATTTTAAAGTACATGAAGAGCTTCTAACATTATAGTTGGCATACGTAGGTTACGCCATTTTGCCTCAAAGTTTATACTGAACAACAGCAGGAGCAAGACTCGTGCCATCGTCGGAGCCCTCACTGGTCACTACGCCACAGGCACGATGATGCACAAGATGAAACTCACCCTGGATCCCAGCTGCCGAGCGTGCGGAGAGGATGAGGAGACCATGGAGCACATTCTCTGTGACTGTGATGTCTTGGCGGCATAACGCATGTGCCTCCTCGGTGATGGATATCCAAAACCGGGAGATCTTAGGCTTCTTCCCCTCAATGGTATTGCCTCCTTCATTGACCATGTATTTGAAGGGTGAAGAAAGCAAAAAGTATTGGGGCTAACACAAAAGATCTCACTAGGTCGAAGTGTTGCCCACAACAAGATAAGATACGCCATTTTGCGGCCATTGACGAAACATTTGCCAATCAATGTGCATTCTCCGATTGCCTGCAGTTATTAGTGCCTGTAGGTTATTAAAATTATTGGCGCGTAGCATGTAGGTATGAGCTAGATTGTACTTTATTACCGCGCAGCAAAATATGCTTTTACAAAGTGGTTCTTCTGAATGAAGTAAGTACTATTATTATCCAATCGCAACATTGCAGAAAGACCACCCGAAGGAGATAAAGGACAAGGAGGAGGTGAAGGAAGGGGAGAAGAAGATGCTCCACGACAAGCAGTTCCCGATCTTCATCATCTTCCAGGCCATCAGCTCTCAGTTCCCCGACAAGGGCAATCCTCAGGAGTTGAGGGAAAAGTATGTCGTTATACTTGTGTTCTTAATTTATCTTTGTCTATGTATATTATTATTTTCGCGGTTTAGATCTTAGCGGGCTTGATAGTGAAAGTTTCAGTTTGATGGTTTGTGCTTTAATTCGTAAAACACCGTATTGTATAATGTAATATTTTATTGTAAAGAATCAACTTCAACACGTTAGATGTAGCGTAAAGCATAGAGCAAGAACATAGATAAAAGAAATAGAATGGATAACATAACAGTTTGAAGCACCTCCTTTTATATTTAACACATTTAAATGTACACCCTCTATATTACTTCGTGTACCCTTCGTGTACAGTACAACAACTCCCTCAGAGCTATGCTCGGTCTACCATGGCGGTGTAGTGCGTCTGGCTTGTTCGCTGAGAATGGGGTCGCTGACAATAACGTGTTATTAAAAAGGATTAGATCCTCTTTTCATAAACGGCTATACTCCTCGACAAACCCAATTGTACAAGTTGTATATAGACATATATATATCAGTTTGAGACGGGCTATGCTACTTATGTACCATAGCGGGTCTCAAATTGATGTACCTAACATACAATATAAAGAATGAACATAGAACTATGTTAATATTTTATAATATTAATCAGTGTACCTATAATTATAATAATTAACGAATTGCATTGCAAGGAAATGTATGGGTCGCCTTATAGGTTTTATGTGCCTGAAATAAACAATTTTTTTTTTTTTTTTTATATTGAAGACCTGAATGTATTATATTCTGGCAAATAAATATGTTCATTATGATCATCATCAGTTCTATACAGGACCCTTCTTAATATGCTGACACTGTTTTAAGGGGAGGATCAGACCGTCAAACTGAATAAGTTTCCTTATCAAATCAAATCAAATCAAATCATTTATTTCAGAACATAAATTCCATAGCAATGTCACAAATTAAATTTCATTGTTAGTATTGCTTACTTACTAGGTTAGTATATGAGACTTCAAGTTCAACATTACACGATAAAAATTGTGATAATTGCAATAATGGAAAATGTCAAAAAGTTGTGGTGAAGACTGTAAACAATGTCAAAATTTATTATAGAAATAGTCTCATCTCATTATAATTATTAAATAAAAAATAAAAATAGTACATTATAAAATTAAGAGGAGTGTAGTTCAATTATTATTATATTACATTGGATAGCAGGTACAGAGTCAGAATATTTAACAAAGTTGAGATGAGAACACAAACTACGCCATCAGCACCGTTGTCCAGTGGTGGGCAATAGGACACTCGTGTTTACCTCCGACCGCCTTCAGGATGCTGTTAGTGCTGCCGTGAACTCTGCTCATCAGCGATGCCACTTTCTTTCGCATTATCGCGTGAAACCCGTCAGTACGAGCCTCGGCGAACATACCAGATGCACTGCAGAAGCGCCTTATGGGACCAACATTGAATTAGCGAAAAAAAAATCTGCTGTCCCTTACATTTGGCTCAAGTAGGTTTGTAGTTTTGTATCTAATTTCAACGCTGGTGCCATAGATAGAAGTTGTTCAGTTTGGCGGTCTGATCATCCCCTTAAAAAAGTGTCAGCATATTAAGAAGGGCACAGGCCTACCCGGAGTGTGTATGGGCGTTAGTATTTACGCGTGCCCAATGCGGGTCGGTAGACTTCACATACGCATCTGCATTTCGTCTTCAGTGAATGCAGGTTTCCTTACGATGTTCATAATCATAATACACTTTAATACTTATTTATTCATTTAAAAACAGTAGGTACATCTTTAATACATAAAACATTGTTTAAGCTTGTAGGTTATAGACTAGGTACGTAATAAAGATGTGCCGCATCAAGACAAATTCATTCTACCCTCCGAATAAATAGATTAACTGTCTTACGGTAGGGTAGCATGCTTCGTTCTCCCATAGTAACTGCAACATGAGGTGCATTATGAGCAGCCCCCTTACCCGCACTTTCGATCTTCACTAAATCGCCACTGTTTCGGTCCGCACTTCATTGTAATAGAGTTGAAATTGGAACGAAAACATTCACGCAAAAGTTCGAATCGAATGTGCGGGTAGACCCTCAGCATAGTACAAGCAAAAGATTCACATAAAACATGTAATGTTTCTTGACTTTCTTAAAAACAAATAAAATTGCTTTCTATGTTTATAATATTAAGGGCAAGGGTGTAATGAGATTTACATGTACTGGTGTATGTGGGTGTAAGGTCATTACATTATAGTCGATTATCATTAAATTAAAGTTGTATGTAGTATGCCTGTCAGACATAACTTTTAAATTGATATATACTTTGTGTCTATGTGTGAACGATTTTTGCAGTTTAGGTACTTAGGTATTTAGTATGTATGTATAATAATTTATAGCATATATTTTTATGGTTCCGTACAGGTATTTAGTATGTATGTATAATAATTTATAGCATATATTTTTATGGTTCCGTACCCAAAGGGTGAAAACGGGACCCTATTACTAAGCCTACGTTGTCCGTCCGTCCGTCCGTCTGTCCGTCCGTCCGTCTGTCCTACCTATTTAGGGCTGTAACTTTTAAACCGTGATAGCTAGATAGTTGTAATTTTCACAGATTATGCGTTATTACGGCGGATTTGTTAAAAAATAATAAAAATGTTAAAAATTGACGGGGGTTCTCAACAAGAAACTAGTTTTTATCAACGTTTTTTCTTCACGCTCTATCGTAAAAACGGTAATACATACAAGCGTCAAACTTAGTGTGATTATAGAGCAAACTCTACAGAATAATAACAAATATTAAAAACTGGCCAAGTGTGAGTCGGTCTCACGCTAAAGGTCCCGGACAAAAAGTTTTTTTTCTAAGTTAATAATGTTGTGTTCTGTGCTGGTGTGGTACGGAACCCTCGGTGCGCAAGTAGCCAGACTCGCACATGACCGATTTTATTGATGTTCTATTCTAATCGAAATCATAACCGTAAACTACCCCCCCAGGTACATAGAGCTGACGTCGCGCAGCGACCCCAACGCGCTCCCCCCCGAGTGCACGCCCAACATCGACGGGCCGCTCGCCGAGTCGGTCTCCCGCGAGCAGACCATGCACTCCTTCCACACGCTCTTCTGTCGCCGCTGCTTCAAGTACGACTGCTTCCTGCACCGTGAGTATACCTATAGTATAGTCGCCTGAGAGTCGACAGCTAGGCTGACATCTGTCATGACATGACATACACACAGACGGACACTATTGGCTATGTGCGAAGTGAGTGTTGGGAACTGGCAAGTCGATCGCAGCGCCCGGGGTGGCAGAAATTTGTACTTTTTCGGGACAAGCTGTGAAAATATGCTTGAATCTATGCAAATCCGCACAATAACTTAACACGAAATCTCAAAAACTGTCAAGACTACAAACTTAAAATTTGGCATGGTAGTTTCTATTGGCATCTAGATGCTCACTTAAAAAGGCGTGTCGCATTTTAACCCACCAAAGGTGCTAAACTGAGGTAAAAGTTTGTATTGGAGTTCCGATACAAATTAGATTTTGCCCGTGGCTTCGTCCGCATCCGCTCCCATCATCGTACCGGAATAAAATATAAGCTAGCTATTAATACTCATAATAAGCTTTTAAATATAAAAAGTTTTATCAAAATCGGTCCAGTAGTTTTGGCAGAATCCTCGAACAAACACAGATTTTTACAGTACTATAAAAGTGTAAATAGAGTGTAAATAATTCACGGCTGTCCGAAAAAGTTCTGTCAGTACGTCGCGCTGGTGTCTTGCACATAGCCAATACATACACTCAAAGAATCAGTTCTACGTAGGTGTTAAGTTCATCACAGACAACTGTAATAAGGTTTCACTGATTCAGACAATAAATCGACTTAAGGGGCGTCCGCCCGGTTTTGAGGTAACTTTGTAACCATTTTATACATTAACTATGGCACCTTTTAAGCAGAATACAAAACTGAACAATCTACAGGATATGAGAAGTGATGTGGTTTTTCTCGAAATCTATTTTAATTAATAAAACTGAAGAAAAACGACTCCAAAGTCACCTCTTTTTTTCCAGTTGTAACCGTTTTACTCTTACATTGTTGATCAGAAGAATATGAAAATTTACAATATTCTTCACAATACATTATAAAATGATGTGGTTTTCTTATTTTTTAAAAATTCATAAAAAATCATACAGGTTTTCAAAGAAAACGGAAAATTTTGACCGGAGCCGCGCAATTGAAGCGGGATGGCTAATTGCAAAAGTTTGCTTGTAAGAAAGAGAGCCTTGCAGATGGGAGGAGTAGCCTTATGATTAAAATTCTTTCACTGAATGTAGGATAATATTATATTAGGATTCAAAATATTCGGTCTTGCGTCTTCTAACCTTATCGGATTAAAATTGGAATGAAGGATGTATCGTACAGCGTGTAACAGTTTTTTTTAGGACTAAATTTTTACCACTTGTACTAAATAATATCATAATCATAAGATTTGAATATTATTGCCATAAGATTCCCGATGAGTGAATGCTACAAAAAACACTATTATATGTATGTATAATAATTATGTATGGTATGTTATTTAGAAATTCACCGTGGTATGTACGCATGTATTTTGTATACATCTTTAAGTGATTTATAATAGAAATACGTAATTTGTTTTTGTAGTGACCCCAAATAAGTATATTAATGTAGTATTTAATAATAAGTAATGTGATATAGGGTTTATAGTTGTGTTTCTGTTTGGCGGGCAGGGAGTCAGGCAGGTAAGGCGGTACCATCCCGACACACCTCGCCTCTGTTTATCATTTACGCTACATCATTATTATATTTCTTTTTATCTCTATCTCCTATTTTATTCTTATTACTTTATCATTATTATTCACATGAGAATAAATATAAAAGGTGTTCAAGAGTGATTGCCACGAAATATTGTGGATATACAACGTGTTAATGAATTAACGCGAGTACCAAACTAGAAAGTAGTTTGTTTAGAATCGAGAGCAGAATCGAATTATCATGGTTTCAACATAGGTAATTTTTTTCAAAATATTAAATAATTTGTTTGCAAGATTTAGATTTTTTTGAACCCGATGTCAATCCACCGCACGGGCACTCTCACTCTACTTACTACCAAAACAAGATTATTAAAATGTATCCATGAGTACGTTAGCGCTTTCTTTCAGTGCTGAAATGATAACAAATCATTTTTGCCTCAAAACTTAAAATGCGAATAACTAAAAATTTTAAGTATCAAAATAATGAAATTATTGTTATCTAATTATTTTGTTATAAATCAGTTGGGGTGTATGAGGTTTTGCGCTTATTCATTAACACGTTGTACAATTTGTTAATAAAATAAGTTGCAATCGCCCGGGTTGCCTTATCATGTTTTAACTAATATTCAAATCACCAGTTTTATATTTTTATCACGAATTATAGTAAACGTTTATTATTATGTTATTTCATCTTCACCTTAAAAATTGGCAAAGAACAGTATTCATAAAGAGACAGTCAAAATTTTGCACAACATATTTGGGACTCCATTACATTGGTGGTAACATGCCAGGTCTTCAAGCTTGTCACCCAGGGCCGAACTTGACCAAGAGGAAGGGGCCGGAATTGAAACCATTCTCAGAACCGTGCGGACCTAACTGCTTCATGTTACTGGTAAATATAATCTTTTATTTATAATTAACTAGCTTGTTATAAAGTTGTTCCGGTGATTTTTCAAATGGATAAAATTTCCACAGAACTTAGTCACACCTTGGGCACTTAACTGTAATTTAATACAAATAAGAATAAAACCGGTCAAGTGCGTGTCGGGCTACTCGCGCACCGAGGGTTCCGTACCACACCACCACAGAACACAATATTATTATCTTGGGATAAAAAATCTTTTGTCCGGAACGTTTAGCGCAAGACCGACTCACACTTCGCCGGTTTTTAGTATTTGTTGTTATTCTGTAGAGTTTGCTCTATAATCACACTTAGTTTGACGCTTGTATTTATTACCGTTTTTACGATAGAGCGTGAAGAAAAAACGTTTATAAGAACTAGTTTCTTGTTGAGAACCCCTCTTAATTTTTAACTTTTTGACATTTTTATTATTTGTTAACAAATCCGCCGTAATAACGCATAATCTGAGAAAATTTCAACTATCCAGCTATTACGGTTCAAAAGTTACAGCCCTATATAGGTAGGACGGACGGACAGACGGACGGACAGCGTAGGCTTAGTAATAGGGACCCGTTTTCACCCTTTGGGTACGGAACCCTAAAAATTAAATAAAACAGTAAGCATGTGCAATACTGAGTGAGTGCGAGCGAGACAGGAATACGCCATTGCCTACAATTTACTCCACGCTCCTAACACAGGGGTGAGGTTAACATTGGTGGGGGGCATGGAGTGTCCGTACTGTACGTAGTACTCGATACTCTTTCTTATACTGTGTCCTAGTACTGACTGCCATAAGATTGCAAACCTCTAGTAGGTACTGTAATCTTCAATAATCATCATCAGCCTGTTCACGTCCCACTGCAGGGCACAAGTCTATCCTCGTCCGTTAGTCCACCACGCGTGCCCAATGCGGATTGGTAGACTTCACATACATACCATACCATCAGATCATCCATGTATACGCATCACAATTTTCTTCAGCGTATGCAGGTTTCCTCACGATCTTTTCCTTCACCGTTTGAGAGCAGTCGGTATTACGTACTTAAAAAAGCGAAACCAAACTCTGGTAGGCTCTTAAGAGGGCTATCGGAGTCCAGTGGCGCCCTCGTCACAATAATAAAGATTTCTCAATAAAGAAAGCCTAAATTAAAAAAGTGCTCAACAGATAAACTACAAAAGCCTTCAAGCCATATTGTTATACAATACTTTTATAGGTTCTAAACATTCCACTTTTAGATAATTTCAAATAAAAACAAAAGCGGCCGTTCTTTTTCTTTTTTCATTTCAAAATTTGTATGTTAGACCCAAAGAGTAATATAAGTATATTAGAAAAGAGAACCCACTCGTGGCAACATTATGCATCCACCTTATGTCAAATTGAAGGCTAGCTAGCGCCATCTGTGTTTCTCTGAAAATAATTCTACCTATACTATACATACCTACTTATATACAACGATATCAATGTACTGTACCAGTACTAGATACGGTGTTCAGTAGGAACTGCATGTTACTCTGCAATGCGGTGTACAAACCGCATTGATGTTAGTTTACTCTATGCTAATGGGAATGACAAACCAATCTGAATACCAATCTGTCATTTTTTTCAATAATCATTTTAATTTTATATTGATGTATTTAAATTAGTTATCACTATAAAAACCGCCTGAAAGTTGTTTTACGGGATACTTTTATTCGAATATAAGGTAACTATGTAAAATTATAAGGATATGTAATTATTAATTTAAATTTTAGAAAATAGGTAAGTCTATTAATTTCCTCAAGATTGGGTAAGTCCATTACTTTTTGTCTCGTTTCGGCACCCAAAAAGCGACATTTAAGGAAAAGAGACGGGTATTAATGATCATAGATGAATCAAGAGACTTAAATCAGAGGACACAAAATAGGCACAATACATGCACAATATAATGAACTAAAGGCGGGTGCCAGACGAGGATTGAAATTGAAAATGACGCTAAGATCGTTCATATTTGAGATTATATATTTATACTTGTTCAAGGGAAAAAAATTAATGCGAAAACAATTATTTGATTTACCTTTTACCTCGAGATGAAAAATATTTATTGACAGCTAAAGTCATCATCGCGACTTAGCGTTTTAAATTCTCATTGATCGCGACCAGGCACAGTGGATCCTTTGTGGAACTTTTGATTGTGTGAACTGTGAACAGATTACTACGAAACAAACATTAAGATAATCAGTTAAAAAAGATACACAAATTAAATAATACTATGCGAATGAAAAGAAAAATAGTAAGGGGACCACGGAGATGTAAATCTCGTTGTTAACCGCCACCCGGCACAGTGGATCCGTTCTGAAAAAAGACGGACTTAGGACCTGAAGTCGGAATTTCGTGATGATTTTTTTTAAAGAGATAATAACTATCCTAGTTACTTTAATTCTTTCAGTAAAATCTATGGGATGTATGGTTTATGAGAGAAAAAAAATTTACATTTTTTTTGTATGGAGAAGAACACCTTTTATTTTATTTCTTGACTTGGTTCAATTTGGGACGGGATTGGCTTACGTTTTATGAAAGACCAAATAATACTGGACCCAAAAAAATATATAACTAGTGCAGTCACTTGCAGCGAAGCGAGAAATTAAGTGTCAAAAATTTCATTTTTTTTCGCATATTTTGCAAAGAGTGCACGTTTTTGCCAATCTTTTTGTATATTTTCGTGTACCTGCACTGCTAAATTAAAAATTTTAATGTCATTTTTAGGCAGAAATAATCAAGATGACAGGTACTTTTTTTTTACTTTGCTGATTTCTTTTTTGTAATTAAAGAAAAGGGACTACTATCGTCAAGGAGAAATAGATTAAGATGGGTGACCAATCCTGCCATCGCAAATTGAAACACATAGTTCTTCCTTTCACAGTCAAGTGACAGGATAAGAATGAATACCTAATTTGGGTATATTAACAGCACAATGAATAATTTAAAGTCATTCTTATCACCGGTCACCACTAGTCACCGGACTATGTGTTTCAATTTGCGATGGCAGGATTGTTCACCCATCTTAATCTATTACTCCTTGACCGATAGTAGTCCCTTTTCTTTAATTACAAAAATGAAATCGGCAAAGTAAAAAAAAAAAGTACCTATCATCTTGATTATTTCTGCCTAAAAATGACATTAAAATTTTTAATTTAGCAGCAGGTACACGAAAATCTTAGACTAATTATATCCGGACCGGCCTTGCGGTAGCATTTCCCCTCTGCCACGGTATTAGATCAATTAATCTTGCGCCTTTACACCCAATTTTATACCTTATCACTAAACGAGACAGCCTATAATAGCAAAACAATAATTTTGAACTTAGAACGTTTGGGGTTTACACGAGACTACTTGTCATGATTTTGAACATTCAAAATTAGAATCTAAAGTCATAGGGAATAAAATCCAAAGTTGCGGATAACATGTTACCTCGCCCCCCGCAAAAAGTGGCAGAAAGTTTGTTATTAGAATGACACGTGGTTACGCGTCCCGATATAATTAGTCTAAGACGAAAACATACAAAAAGTTTGGCAAAAACGTGCACTCTTTGCAAAATATGCGAAAAAAATGAAATTTTTGACACTTAATTTCTCGCTTCGCTGCAAGTGACTGCACTAGTTATATATTTTTTGGGTCCAGTATTATTTGGTCTTTCATAAAACGTAAGCCAATCCCGTCCCAAATTGAACCAAGTCAAGAAATAAAATAAAAGGTGTTCTTCTCCATACAAAAAAAATGTATAATTTTTTTTCTCATAAACCATGCATTCCATAGATTTTACTGAAAGAATAAAAGTTACTAGGATAGTTATTATCTCTTCTTTAAAAAAAAATCTCCGTGGTCTCCTTACTATTTTTCTTTTCATTCGCATAGTATTATTTAATTTGTGTATCTTTTTTAACTGATGATGATGAACTGATGTTTGTTTTGTAGTATCTGTTCACAGTTCACACAATCAAAAGTTATGAATAAGTATCTAATTCTACAGGTACGTATTTCAGTGGTCTGCATGTAAGTAGTCGAGGATGCCCAGATAGTAGGTATAATACCTAACATAAATATGAACTGTCGCATCTGTCTTGGCCGGTGATGCTCTTTGACCAAATTATTGTAGTTTCTGTTTTATGTAAACTAGATGGCACTAATGTTCCCAAAGAGTTTTGGAACAACTTGTTTGTTTGAACGTGCTTGTCTATCGCTAGAGTTCATGTCTATGCTTATATATATACTTATACACTCATACCGTTGTTTGAATGCTAGTTTTCGTTCAATCCCGCACCGATCGAGTGAAATTCCAGTATCCTTACTATTCCTATAATCTGTACATTGGTAAGAGAACAACTGAAACTCCAGAACATCACTAAATCGGCACAAAATTGAACAAAAACTACAAACAACACGCACATTATGCAAAGTGGTTCGCCATTTTGTAAATTTGTCAATTTGACATTGACATAGACAATATAATCTTTTTTTTTTCATAGTAAAAGATATATTTAACAGATGGCAGCACATTCTATGCAAACTGAATCGGAAAAACCACCAAAAGGCAAATGTCCTCCGCCTGGTTAGACCTTTAAAAAACCTATAAAAGTATTCTATGAAAATAGCTTGAAGGCTTTTGTAGTTTATCTGTTGAGCACTTTTTTAATTTAGGCTTTCGTTATTGAGAAATCTTTATGATTGTGACGAGGGCGCCACTGGACTCCGATAGCCCTCTTACGAATACTAAAACGAGGCCGCTAGCGTTGGAATTTCATTTATTAATATGGTGTTTAATCCTTTCCCCATCAAAGAATTAAACTGAACCACAACCATAAAGTTATTATACCTGTCGGAATAGAGTAACTGACATGATTTGTCAAATGAAACCGTTTTTTGTGCATTTGTCGGCACTTATCGGCACCCTAAAACTTCGAGTTCTGTGTATAATTGTGAATCTAACGTGAAATCGTAGGTAATTTAATGAAATAGTGTTAGTACATTTCACAAAATAATCTACGACTTCACTTTAGATTCACTAATTATTCACAGAGCACGAATATTTACCCAGTCGATTGTGCTGACAAGTTCCCAAAAACGGTTCTATTGCCTCGCGTCACGTACCTCTTTCTATTATACAGTGGCGCCGCTAGGTACATCTCGCTCTCTCAGCTGTCAGTTCCTCTATATGATACCTTTATGACCACAACCAACAGGAGGGTATGAGGGAGAAGCTGGCGCGGGAGAAGGCGGCGGGGGAAGAGGACAAGAGCAAGTCGCACGCCATAGACTCCCCCAACGACGCCTCCTCCGAGGACAGCAACGACAGCAACCGCTTCCAGAAAGGTACTTTTTGCTTTCCCTACTGCAATCATCAACGACCTCTACTGCTAGACATAGGTGTCCCACAAGGATCGCCACAACGACCGGTCCTGCGCTGCCCTCATCCAACGGGTTCCCGCCGCCTTTTTTCCAAATAAGGAAAAATCTGCATGAATGCTGCTTTCTCTACAATTTTTGCAAATGCTGGTAGGATGCTGATTGGTCTGATATCGCAGAGATCCTCTACTTTGGATTTCTTTGGTAAAGGTGTTACTAAGGCACATTTCCAGGCGTCAGGAAAAATACCACAAAGAAGGGATTTATTAACTATGGTATATGTTGTTTGTGTCGTTATAAATGTATCTTCTGCTTTATAATATGTTGTTCATTTCGGGTAGGGGGTAATACTATCTGCAGAAATCTTAAGAAATCAACTTCTAAACCGACCCTAAATCAGCCTAAGTTTGAACGATACTACCAAAACAAAAACACAACCAAAAACGTTAAGTTACGCACAATTCGTATCGCGTAAATTATATTAACGGTAACGATTTAGCTTTATTTCGGAAGATACGTTGGCGTAACGTTTGATGTCCGTTCGATCGAATTTTCTGTATTGTGCGATTTAACCGTTCAGAAAAAAATATCGCGATAGCTTTTTTACTTCAGCTAAACCAAACCAAAACCAAACCAAAACAGTATAAAATTACGCAATTGAGGCCCAGGTCATTGTCTACCCACGCTGCGCTTTCCGGTACGCGGTCACCACTCGAGAACTCTTCAGCACCATCGGTTGCCAATTTAGTTTAGCAAGTCTTTGGGCTGTTTCAGCTTATCTGGTTCTTCTGCGGATCTCTTCATTTCTGATTCGATCTCGCAGGAAAACTCAGAGCATAGCCCTTTCTGGTTACGGTTCCCTACTATTCTGTATAATAAATAAATAAAATTTTTATTACATAATAAAAACACTTTAGAGAGAAGGAAATACGGTTCGGGAACTATTATTAAAGATTTATGCTACATATAGCTACATTTAGGATAATAATTAGGACTGATTTCAGATAGAAAATAGAAATGTCATAGGTATGGAATGTTGTCAGTTTATCATAATATTGTAACACGTAACGAAACAATGGTAGATGCAAAGATTGTGTTTTATAGTAGATTGTTAACCAAGGGATGAAAGTGAACCATTTCACACGAGATGTTTGGCGCCCCGAACGAACGTGAGGGGCGCCCATAGTTCGAGTGTGAAATGGGTACTTTCACCCGAGTTAAACACTCTGCTTTTCATCACGATTACGAGGAAATTAACCAAAAACCAGATAATGCAATAATCAATTTCTGAATCGCTATTCGCTCGATGAATTTATTTTAGGCTGTGTTTCAAAATGTTTGAAAATCACTCGGGTACCAATACGAAGTAGAAAAAAAACATACGAAGATTGTGGATGCTAGAGTGAGACAGATATACTTCCCTAGTGATTTTTACACGTTTTGAAACGGATCCGAAAAATTTGCACCATCTTGCTTTCCCTCCCTTTTTTTCTTTTTCGCGCAAGCGCGCAACGTAGGTAATGACTTTTTTTAAACCAGCCTGTTTTAAAAAAAGTCTTAAGTAGAAACCAAAATGCATAAATCATTTATACGAAGTCTCGAAATGTTACTAATTATTGTTATTATTAATAGGTAATTACTAAATTTACATATTTTTCCTCATAATATTTATAAAAATTAAGAATTTTAATATAATGTTATCGAAGTGTGGCTGTATAGGTTTCTGCCTTTGCTCCTTAGATTAAAAACTTTTCACTTTACTCAGATAGTTTTTTTTTTAAATTACTTTTCCGCCCTTGGGAAGAAATGTATCATTTTCAACCCGCTTCTTAGAAAAACAATGACCTACTTTCAGAGTATGAGTGATGAAAAATCAGTTTATTGCCAAAGAAGATAACTAAATTATACATAAACAGTTTTGGAAAAAATAACAGAATGAAAATAAATGTTATAAACTATGGACAAACAAAAGGTACATGAATAAGTTTTAAATTCAAATTCAACATTTTAACGGAAACTCAAATAATTATGAAGGTGGCAAGAACCATTCAAAATGTTTAATTTAAATTGAACAATAACTTTCAAAGGCATTTTATTGTGTTTTAAATTACAGCGAAATCATAATTTTAAAACATTTATTAATGTTAGTAGATGAAGTGAAGATACTAAAGAGCAGCGACAGTGTGCATTACAGGTAGCAACAGCAACTCGAGCAACAGCAACTGGAGCTTGTTCGTGAAGCCGCCCGGCGACGCGCCCTCCGAGCCCGCCTACAACACGCTCGGTAACTATCGGCTTTGTGCGAAGTGGCTGCTGGGAACTGTCAAGTCGATCGCAGCCTTAGACAATTTATATAGGGACGAGTTACGCGTGTCATTCTACTAAGAGACATTTCTGCCACTTTTTGCGGGGGGCGAGGTAACATGAAATCCGCAACTTTTTATTTTATTCCCCATAAGTTTAGATTCTAATTTTGAATGTTAAAAATCATGAAAAGTAGTCTCGCGTGAACCCCAAACGTTCTAAGTTCAAAATTATTGTTTCGCTATTATAGGCTGTCTCGTTTAGTGATAAGGTATAAAATTGGGTGTAAATGCACAAGATCAATTGTTCTTATACCGTGGCAGAGGGGAAATGCTACCGCAAGGCGAGTCCCTATATAAATTCTCTAAGATCGCAGCGCACGCTGTGGCAGAAATTTGTACTTTTGCGGGACAAGCTGTGAAAATAATGCTTGAATCTATGCAAAACACGAAAAACATGAAATCTCCAAAACTGTCAAGACTACAAACTTAAAATTTGGCATGGAAGTTTCTATTGGCATCTAAATCACTTAAAAAGGTTTGTCGTATTTCAACCCCCAAAGGTGTTAAAATTTAGGTAAAAGTTTGTATGGGATTTCCGATACAATTTAGGTTTTGCCCGTGGCTTCGTCCGCATCCGCTCCCGTCATCGTACCGGGATAAAATATAAGCTAGTTTTTAAGACCTTCGTGGACCTGGAAAAGGCGTATGATCGAGTGTGGAGGGAAGAATTGTGGTCTACGCTATCTATATACGGTGTTGACGATCACTTGGTGCAGGCACTAAAATCATTATACGAGGGTTCTAGTGCCTGTGTCAGGGTCAACGGGGCGCACTCAAAATGGTTTAACATCACCAGTGGAGTTAGACAGGGTTGTGTTGCGTCCCCTTGGCTTTTTAACCTGTATATGGATAGCTGTCTGACTGATCTGAAAGAATGCGAAAATGGTTTAAGAATGGGAGAGTTACTAGTCAAGTGCCTCCTGTACGCTGATGATCAAGTGATACTTGCATCGTCAGCGGGAGAGCTACAAGACATGGTAACTCTCATGAATACAGCATTGAAGAAGAAAGGAATGAAAGTGAATATGAATAAAACTAAAGTAATGGTAATGGAGAGGGATGAATGTGTGACTGATTGTTGTATAATGATTGGGAACGAAAAAGTGCAACAAGTGAATGAGTTTGTATATTTAGGATGCATGTTTACTAGAGATGGGAAATGTGAGGGTGATATGCATAGGCGAGTAACAGCGGGAAACAAAGTAAACGGTGCTCTGCATACTATTGTGGCTAGCCAGGTAGTGTCCAAAAAGGCACGACTTGCTATACACAATGGTGTGTTGGTGCCTACACTTATGTATGGCAGTGAGTGCTGGGTATGGCAGAAGAAGCATGCAAGTAAAATTAATGCTGTTGAAATGCGTTCCTTGCGAAGTATGTGTGGTGTCACGATGAGAGATAGAGTGAGAAATTGTGTAATAAGAGATCGATGTAAATTGAAAGAAGATATTGTGACAAGAATAGAGAAAGGTATGCTTCGTTGGTTTGGTCATGTGGAGAGGATGAGTGACAGCAGATGTACGAAAGAGATATATGTTGCTAATGTGAGTGGAAGTGTCGGCAGAGGGCGCCCTCGTAGGACGTATGCTGATCAAATCAGTTGCGTCCTACAAAAAGGGGAGGTGCGGAGTACTCGAAACCGACGGGCATGTATGAAGAGATGTATGGATGTGCATGAGGCAAAAGAGGTATGTAAAGATCGTAGTAAGTGGCGCGCCCTGGTCTCTGCCTACCCCACTGGGAAAGAGGCGTGACGTTATAGATAGATAGATAGATAGATAGATAGTTTTTAAGACTAGTAATAAGCTTTTAAATATAAAAAGTTTTATCAAAATCGGTCCAGTAGTTTTGGCAGAATCCTCGAACAAACACAGACTTTTACAGTACTATAATAGTGTAGATAATTAACGGCTGTCCGACATAGTTCGTGCGCTACGCCGCGCTAGTGTGGCGCTAGTGTCGTGCACATAGCCAATACCCTCTTGTTATGGGTTGAACACACGTAACGAGTACGTGGCGAGACAGTAAAACGCTACTACACCGAGAGAGTTAGGGCGGCGAGTAGGAGTAGGTGTTCATACGAATCTTGCTTGTTTGTGCGAGATAGTTTAGTTTTGATGCAGTGACCGATTAAAATTGATAACAGAAAGAAATGTTTTTATTTTGTTCTTCACCTCTGGGACTCCAAAGTCATTGAGGTTCATTTAATTGTCTATGGCAATGAATACTGCATCCCACTTTTGCTTATTTTTATAATGAGAGGACGAAAAATTCCATAAGCATTCATGTTGCTTGTAACATTGAATGAATTTTATGGTCGTATCTAAATTCCATTTGTTATAGGCTATTTTTTATGAAAATGTGAGCCTGAGAGTATTGTGTAATATACAACGTGGTAATGAATTAACGCAAAACTAGAAAGTAGTTTGTTTAGAATCGAGAGCAGAATCGAATTATCATGGTTTCAACATAGGTAATTTTTTCAAAATATTAGATAATTTGTTTGCAAAATTTAGTATTTACTGAGCCTGATGTCAATCCACCGCACGGGCACACTCACCCTACTTACTACCAAAACAAAATTATAAAAATGTATCCATGACTACGTTAGCGCTTTCTTTCAGTGCTGAAATGATAACAAATCATTTTTGCCTCAAAACTTAAAATGCGAATTACTTTAAATTTTAACTATCAAAATAATGAAATTATTGTTGCTATCTAATTATTTTGTTATAAATCAGTTGGGGTGTATGAGGTTTTGCGTTAATTCATTACACGTTATATAAAATGTTAGAATAACGAACGAGTGTCGAATGACGGCCGAGTGTATGTTCATGCGTTCCGAGCGGGATAGCAGAGGAATGAAGCGGGGAGGTGGGTACTCGGCCTAGTAAACAAATCGTGGATTTAGCTACTCTCTCGCCACTCCGCTCGTCCGATCACTCGGCCGAGTACTCGCCAAAGTGTTCATACTAACCGAGCACTGTCTCGCCACTGTACTCGTTACGTGTGATCAAGCCATTACTTACGACACTCCCGCAAAGAGTTTTCGTTTGAGGAGGCCGCAATGATGCCAGTTGAGCAGAAGTTCGTAAAGACCTCGGCGGTAGCGCCCAATATAGGCCCACTATATCGTTGTGTGTTGACCAGCTCTCCAGCCGGTGATTGTGGGGGGGAATTCCAATTAGTTCGCCACATCGTTGAAGAGTGCCCGCTCAGAATATATCCTGGGAACATTAGAGACCTTATCGAACTAACAGAGGCTACCGAATGGTTGAATAACTAGGACTTGATATTGTAAATGAAATGATCTGGAAACCGAATAAATAAATAATAGACCGAGATCCGACCGTAAAATTATGCACCTATTTCATAGGTGAACGAAATGTGATTCTAGTGTATGTTTACACAGGGGTTAATTCTACGCCGCCAAGTTGCCTAGAAAAATCTTGCCGCAAGTACCTTTTCCATTATGATTTTTGGTATAACTTTTTCCACCTGTCTGTTAGGGAAGTAAATGAGGTGCCATCGGAAGGAGACTGATTTAAAGTACTGGAAAAACTAGGGTTGCCACCTCTCAATCTGCCGCAACTATAGGGTTGCCAGGTTAAAAAATTACTTCTTCGAACCTGGCAATGGCACCTCATTTACTTCCCTAACAGACAGGTGGAAAAAGTTATACCAAAAATCATAATGGAAAAGGTACTTGCGGCAAGATTTTTCTAGGCAACTTGGCGTCGTTGAATTAACCCCTGTTTAAACATACACTAGAATTATATTTCGTGCGTCTATGAAATAGGTGCATAATTTTACGGTCGGATCTTGGATATAGTCCAAGATCCAACCGTAAAATTATGCACCTTGGATGATGGATGTTTGTTCCGCGTTCACGCAAAAACTGCTGAACGTATTTTGATGAAATTTGGCATACAGATAGACCATGGCCTGGATTAATACGTAGGCTACTTTTATCAGGGTAACGCAGACGAAGTCGCGGGCAACAGCTAGTCTTTTATAAATAAGCTGTCGTTGTAAGCTGTTATCAAAATCGTTTGGGAGCACCTTGTAAAAAAATTTTTTCTCTATTTTAGTGTGTAAGATCATAAATGTTGATAGATAGATAGATACATAGATAAACAATTTATTTGCAAAAGTAACACACATACTATTACAAAAATACATAGATAAACAATTTATTTGCAAAAGTAACACACATACTATTACAAAAATTAATTATATATTTTTTTAATTTTTGGTATTATTGTACCATATTTGCAGTAAATAAATGTAATTGTATTCGTCTGTAGGTCTGACACTCAACGACACGGACTCGGAATGGACCGGCTCGGACCAGTCACTGTTCAGAGCTCTGCACAAGGTGTTCACTTCCAACTACTGCGCTATAGCACAGGTCATGCTGTCCAAGACCTGCCAACAGGTAAGTTTATACTCTGTGGGTATGTCGATGGTCGACACGGACTCGGAATGGACCAGCTCGGACCAGTCGCTGTTCAGAGCTCTGCACAAGGTGTTCACTTCCAACTACTGCGCTATAGCACAGGTCATGCTGTCCAAGACCTGCCAACAGGTAAGTTTATACTCTGTAGGTATGTCGATGGTCGACACGGACTCGGAATGGACCGGCTCGGACCAGTCACTGTTCAGAGCTCTGCACAAGGTGTTCACTTCCAACTACTGCGCTATAGCACAGGTCATGCTGTCCAAGACCTGCCAACAGGTAAGTTTATACTCTGTAGGTATGTCGATGGTCGACACGGACTCGGAATGGACCGGCTCGGACCAGTCGCTGTTCAGAGCTCTGCACAAGGTCTTCACTTCCAACTACTGCGCTATAGCACATGTCATGCTGTCCAAGACCTGCCAACAGGTAAGTTTATACTCTGTGGGTATGTCGATGGTCGACACGGACTCGGAATGGACCGGCTCGGACCAGTCGCTGTTCAGAGCTCTGCACAAGTTGATAAAGTTCTACCGCTAGAAGCATTCATTTGTACGGTTGCATTGATTGATTATTTTATAGATTCGCTGACCGCTTATACTGGAAAGAGATATTCTTTCTTTCTTATCGTGTGGGTAGAGCCCTGATGTCAGAGTTTTTTCAGACCGCCTTACGGCCTCTGACGTGGTTTTTATGTAACGACTACAACCACCAGAGATAGTAGCCGGGACTAACGGCTTAACGAGCCATCCGAAGCATGGAATCATTTTTCTTTTCAGACAATCAGGTGATTCAACCTACAATGTCCTAACCAACTGGGTAAAAACGCACAAATTGACGTATCACTAGGTGTCCCCCCGTGGGAATCGAACCCACGACCTCCGTGTCGAGAGCCCAATGCTCTTAGCCACTAGACCACGGAGGCAGAGATCTATTCATCATCATCATCAGCCAGTTAAATCCCACTGCTGGGTATAGGCCTAGAGAGAGATCGAGAGATCTATTACTATTATAAAACTGTAAATTTAAAAAAGAAGTTTGTTTGTGTGTTTGAACGAGCATCACGCGAAAACTACTGAACCGATTTTGATTCAACTTTTTTTGTTTGATAGCTTATAATCAGACTTAAAATCGAAGTCGCAGGTTAACGCTAGTATGATATAAATTTATGAAAATTTGTACCTTAGCTTAAGTGGCAAGATTTTGTAAGCGATTTCAACTTAGTCACCAAAAATACCGCATCCGCAGAAAGGGACAAATAACATAGATTTTCTCTTGGTCACTCAATGCGATTAGCGTATAAGCCTATCTCGTTTTCGCGATTATTTTTATGTTAATGCCTTTTCTAGTCATTCTCTTCTACGATTTGTACAGTAAGACTACGTTTATTTGTCGTATCGTAAATTTTCGTAAATAACGGTGATATTCTATAAGAGAGCTTGCGACTCAATGAGGCCGCGGTTCGATTCCTGGCCTGGAACAATATGTTCTACGGAATTTATGTACGGTTGCATTTGTCACACTAGCTCAGTGGTGATGGAGAAACACCGTGAGACAACCTGCATACCGTACCGTGCAGAACGTAAAGAATTTGAATATTGTATGTATCATACAAGTGAACTAAGTTAGTGTTTACCGTCGAGGCTGGATCGCAAGCCCGAGCTGAAGGCGAGAGCGGTAAACAGCCGAGACTGTAATTACCAATGCTCACACGTTTCATGCGACATTTTTCAACACACTTGCAAAGAAAAAGTAAATAAAATTTCACAAATATTTGTGAAAAATGGCGGGCGTATTTCTTTTTTCGATTTAGAACTGGGCGCGCAGAAATTACTGCACTAGTGCTGTGATGCAAAGTGAAAGGCACGCGTGCTTATAAGCTGCATTATGAACCTAAAATCAGTGCAATAAGAGTCACTTTACGAGAAAGTGTGTTGAAAAACACCATAAGTTCGAAGGTATGTCTAAAAAATGTGAGCGAGCATAACATACCAGTACTGATCGCAGTGTTACAATTACAAGCCACGGTCTAAGGCCACACCTTGCCCAACCCAAAATAAAATAAAATATTGATATCGTATTTTTATTTTTAATATGAACGCAGGTATACAGGTACTGGATCAACACGGGCCAGGAGGAGTGTCGGGTGGAAGCTGAACTAACTCCTCCGCGCAAGAAGAAGAAGAAGCACCGCCTGTGGTCCGTGCACTGCCGCAAGATACAGCTGAAGAAGGACTCCGCCTCCCACCACGTGTTAGTATACTACTGGATCAACTAGTATTAGTATACTACTGGATCAATAAGTATTAGTATTAACAAGAAGCACCGCCTGTGGTCCGTGCACTGCCGCAAGATACAGCTGAAGAGGGACTCCGCCTCCCACCACGTCTTAGTATACTACTGGATCAACTAGTATTAGTATACTACTGGATCAATAAGTATTAGTATTAACAAGAAGCACCGCCTGTGGTCCATGCACTGCCGCAAGATACAGTTGAAGAAGGACTCCGCCTCCGACTGCGTGTTAGTATACTACTGGATCAACTACACTGGCCTTCAAATCTTAGTACCACACTTTAAAATTGCAATAACCTTTAAAGTGCACAAGATGTAATTTCGAATAAAGAAATGCTTATTTTTTTATTTGTTTTAAGGGGGTGCTTCAGACCATCAAACAGAACAACTTTCACAATGGAGCCAACATCGAAATCGCGAAAAAAAAATCAGCTCTTTCATACAAAACTGCAGTACCGTCTCGACTCAAATGTGTGGGACGGCAGATTTTTATTATTTTTTCTCGACGTTGGCTCCATAGTGAAAGTTGTTCAGATTGATGGTCTGGAGCACCCCCTTAAGTATTACTAGGGTGTTTTGTTACACCTTGTATAGACAAGACAGTTATGTCATATATGTACTGTTATGTTAGATATTTCGACTTATCATATTATGACTTAATACGAAAGATTATAAATGTTGTAAAAACATGTTGTAAGTTTTAGCGTTCATTTTGTGACAAGATATTTTAAGTATTATCAGTATAAGCTAAACCAGGACTTCCCAACCAGTGGGGCGCGCCCCCCTTGGGGGGCGTAGTGATATCGTAGGGGGGGCACCGGGGCACAATGCGTTAGCATTTTGAAAAGAAAAATCCAGTTAACAACGGAAATTCTACTCATTAATTCATTTTATTAATTAACTCATTCAATCAGTTACTAATTCATTTGTTTTACTGATATATTCAGGCTCAGCAGGTCTCAGATAGCAACATTCCACCCGTGCTTGTCGTTAAAATTTCAATAGTGGGGGGGGGGGGCATGCAAATATTACTTATTGTACCAGGGGAGGCGTGACGCAAAAAAGGTTGGGAAACCCTGATCTAAACTATTATAAAACTGTAACAGAAGTGTGTCTGTACATTGAAGATATTTACAAAAAAAAAGTTACGATATGGTTTTTAGGTGTCCCTGATTCCAAATCACCAATTTTTGGATTTTTTGTCTGTCTGTTTGTTTAGGTGTTTTTTTGTTCGAGTATCACGCAAAAACTACTGAACCGATTTTGATGAAACTTTTTTTGTTTGATAGCTTATGATCTGACTTAAAATCTGGTATATAATTTATGCGGACGAAGTCGCGGGTAAAGCTCGTATAAACTAAATGGTATTTGTTTATGCAGGTATAACTACACTCCGTGCGACCACCCCAACCAGCCGTGCGACAGTCTCTGCCCGTGCCTACAGTCGCAGAACTTCTGCGAGAAGTTCTGCCAGTGCAGCAGCGACTGTAAGTCGTTCATTAAACTTAGTCCTTCAAATACAACGTGTTAACCCATTCACTGCCAGCGCCGCACGCCCAAACAATACTCGGGCGCCACAGTACTTTAAGTTTTTACTATAGTCGCTCGACGACACTAAGCGTCATTGGGCGCAGCAATAGTGCAAAACGCACTATCGCCTATTACGCCATCAGAATGGATTGTATTATGCAGTTTTTTTGTAACCAAGCTAGTTTTATCTATTCAATAAATTGCGGGGCACGCGCACGTAGACTAAGGCTGATATATAGAAATTACAATGTAGGTTTAGTTACTTTGAAATTACGAGATATCTATGTCTCAGTATCTACGTCTACTTATTCACGATACGTATAAATTTACGCCTACGATTGCAAAATACAGAATTTTTACGACTTGCTGAGTATACCTACAGATAACATTGTTATTCTAGTAACTAGGTATATTACGATTCTATTATTGTACATATTTTTTTGTAAGTAGAAAGGGGATTTTGTTCAGCCCAGGTGTGTGGGGCGACGCGGCAGCTAATACCCAAGGTAATAGACGCCTATCGACGAGATAACCAATCAGCATTGTCTTCGGCTCGGGTGTGTACGGCCACTACGGCGGAGAAAGATCAAGACAATAAATGAATTAGACAAAGAGAATCCTTGAATGAAATGTTGAGGGACATGCCCTCTAGCTAGCTAGCTAATTTTTGGATCTGTTTATTTATGGATTATTATAATTTTTGGATTTGAAATAAAGATTTCGAACTCAAAGTCCAAGATTTTCTATTTTGGACCCGGATCCAAAGTGCGCCCCGGTCCCTAAAAATATCGCCATTCGGAATCGGGGCATTGATACCTACACTGCCGACAGTTGACAGACGGCTGCCGGCGCTGGCATTCGAAAAGGCAACCGGTAATGGTAGGTTTAGACCATGACAATTTCGCGGCGCCAATAAAAAAAGCACGGCACGCCTTCGTTTACACGGTGCTAATTTCCAGCGCCAATTTGTTTGCATGCGAATGGATTTGCTAGAGAAAACCGTGCTAACGTAATCGTTAGCACGGTTTTATCTAGCAAATCAACGTCAACGCGTCGTGCTAGTCGAAAAATTAGCAAGGGGGATGGGAGGGACGCGAGCGGAGGTCACTAGCACCGAAAAATAGACGCAAGGTCTATCCTTGAGAACATTCGCATGCCGTGAAATAATCAAGCGAAAAGTGTTTATACGGTGCTTTTGTTGAGACGCGGGTTGGCATGCTACCAGTGCAGACTTTACTCTTTCCTTTCCGTTCTAACTTAGCTTTCTGTTTCATTATTTTCATTGTCACCGTCTGTGCTTTTGTCATACATGTTACAGTTAAATAATCCTGTCGTGAATGGACTGAAAGTAGATGGAAAAGAGTAGGGACGGGCTATATTTCATAGGAAACAGTCCAATACATGAAAAAAGTGAATTTGAATATTTAATAACTTGATTGCAAAATTTAAAAATTTCTGAACTCGATGTCAACCATAGAGAAAATAACGCGCTCCCCTGGGGTAGAGATGTTGTATCGAACTGTGCACAGATACTCAACTGGGCCTGACGTCATAATAGCGGGAAGTAGCGTATTTAAATGTTAACCCTTCCCCTCACCCGTTTTTCACCCCCTTTGTCGGCGACAACATTTTCTATAGAAACAAGCCGATATGCCATCTCTTCTTACTCTATGATGTCAACCCACCGCACGGGCACGGCACACTCACACTACTTACTACCAAAACAAGATTATAAAAATGTATCTATGAGTACACTAGCGCTTCCTTTCAGTGCTGAAAAGATACCAAATCATTTTTGCTTCAAAACTTAAAATGCGAATAACTTTAAATTTTAACTATCAAAATAACAACATTATTGTTTCAATCTAATTATTTTGTTATAAATCAGTTGGGGTGTATGAGGTTTTGCGCTATTCTCCGGATTCGAGTAGGAAGATGAATATACCATACGATATGATGATATAAAAACATTTTTTAATTACTTGTTACACTCACGAACACATTTACGACGTCAGATTGTCGCAGGTTTGGAATCACCGCTGCGAACGGTTCAGATTTTACTAAAATCGTGCTCCAGACGGTCCGCGTCACGAAACGATGCTCTTTGATTTCCTGACAGGCCCGCACGCGTATCATCCGCGCACTTGATGGGCGTGGATGCTATCGCTCTAAAAGTAAGCGTATATTGCGACGGGCCGCAGCGCAAAAATCCGCCCAAATCACTTCTATACAATTAATGTGATCTATCGCATACTAAGCTGGGTCGGAGCGGGTCTCATTACCGCGCGGCGGGTTTCCGTCCGTGCGATGCGGCGCTCGTGTGCCAGCCGTTTTAGAACGTCTGCAGTAAATCCGTCGATGCGTTGCGACCCGGCTCGCTCTAGTGAGTCAAGTAGCGACCCGCTCCACCATAATATGCGCTTTCCTTAACGACACATTTTGTTTTAATGTGGAAAGCTAACGTAGTGAACTGTAATCGTCAGGTCAGAACCGTTTCCCGGGCTGCCGCTGCAAGGCGTCGTGCAACACGAAGCAGTGCCCGTGCTACCTCGGCGTGCGCGAGTGTGACCCCGACCTCTGCACCGCGTGTGGCGCAGACCTTACCCAGCCCCTCGCCTGCTGCAGGAACGTGTCCGTGCAGAGGTCTGTATACGTTTTTATAACCGAGTACCTGTAGCTTTAAAAAGTTCTATTGCTTCGGAACCGGTCAAAACTACTCCTTTTTTTTTTTTTTTTTTAAACGTCTGTAATCTAAAATACTACAACCTTTATAGTTTAGTGGCGACGGGCTCACTCCCTGTCACACTGGACAGAGTTTCGGTACTACTAGTGAAACGTGGATGTTCTTGAAGTTTCAGAATATCTCTGACTACCCCTTTGGGGAATATAGTCGTGAGAATATGCTTTATAGTTTAAAAATTGACGCTCTCAGTCAAGTAAAAAGTTGTAACCCAAAAAATACAAATTTTAAGAAAAATGCTTCACAACTTGCGAATTCATGTAAGAACAGGACATTCTCTTTACATTGAGGCAATTTTAATTGAGACTGGCTGACAAATAAACCTTGATGAGCGCGCTCCATACAAAAGAAATTTGATTCTAAACACGATCCAGAAACTAATATCCTTGTCTGTGGTTTATCAGATTTCCGTTATGCTATATAGTTTCAAAGTTACACTGGCTCAAAGATTTCTATACGAAAAAAAAGCGTCAATTTTTAAACTGTAAAGGTTGTATGTATTTTAAATTACCATCACTTAAAAAAAATTACCGAAATCGGAGTAGAATGGATGTCAAGTAGCGTTTTTATGTCTTGTTTTATAATATTTATCTACCTCTATACTATATCTATGGATAATGATTGTATCAATATTCAACTAACACGGCATCATTCTAACAGAGGGCAGCACAAGCACCTGCTACTGGCGCCGAGCGACGTGGCGGGCTGGGGCATCTTCATGAAGGAGGCGGCGCACAAGAACGAGTTCATATCCGAGTACTGCGGCGAGATCATCTCCCAGGACGAGGCGGACCGCCGCGGCAAGGTCTACGACAAGTACATGTGCTCGTTCCTCTTCAACCTTAACAACGGTGAGACTTGTTCAACTACCTTCAAACAGAGCGAGATCATCTCCCAGGACGAGGCGAGACCATCTCGCAAGACGAGGCGAGACCATCTCGCAGGACGAGGCGAGACCATCTCGCAAGACGAGGTGATTTTCT
Organism: Agonopterix subpropinquella; assembly: GCA_922987775.1. NCBI lineage: Eukaryota > Metazoa > Arthropoda > Insecta > Lepidoptera > Depressariidae > Agonopterix > Agonopterix subpropinquella. Next base: position 1,411,568 of record OV277693.1, on the reverse strand, counting down.
GAAAGCCTCAAAGTCTCCGACTCAGTGACATGCATGTTTTCTTTTACTTTTTAGCCTAAAACAAAATCTTCGGACCCATGCTACGACAACGACATCTATCGAGGCATGTTGAACTCAGTTAAAACTACCTGCTTAGCCCAGTCATTTTACGGTTTAAGCCGGGACTAATTACGAATTGAATTTTTATTTTTCGCTATAATATTGAAGAGCCAATTTGAGCTTAGGAACGTACAAAAATTAAAAAAAAATTACGTCAGCAACAGTTCCAATTTTAAAATATAGATATTATCTCGTTCTAAAAAACCTGATGATAATTTTTTTCCTGCAAATATTTAAGACTTTACCATCTTACATACTTCAAACATGGTGTAAATATTTTTGCCTACTTAGAAGGTTTTGAAAAATACGTTCGTATTTTCTAATAATAGGCATTAAAATTTAAAATTGAGGTAAAAAAAATAATGTATATTGCTAAATCTAATTCAAATGAGTGCATTGGTATTAATATTATTAATTTAAAAGCCTTCTAGGACACAACATTTTGATTTCTATGTTGCGTAGCAATTTTTTTTTAATATGGTTTAGGATAGTATTTTTGTCACTAAATGATGCCAGTTACAGTTTAAAAGTCCAATTAATAATTACTCCCTACCCCGCCTATCAAAACTCTGTAAAATGACTGGCCTAGCTGTCGGATCGCCCAACTAACCCCACTGATTGACAGATCATGTTCTCCAGGTCCCCCCCCCCCCCCCCCCCCCCCCAGGACCGAGGAAAAGCATTTGGGGTTCGTACTTGGGACATCCTGGAGACCCAGGGCTTTGTTACGAGAGGTGGAAAGTAATTATTAATGGGACTTTCAAACTGTTGTAACTGGCATCATTCAGTCACAAATAGACTATCCGAAAACTTAAAAATGCAAAAGAAAACATGCCTTTTTAATCAGCTTTGTTTTTATTAAGTACGAGCTTTTACCCGCGACTTCGTCCGCATAAATTATATACCAGATTTTAAATTAGATGATAAGCTATCAAACAATAAAAATTTTATCAAAATCGGTTCAGTAGTTTTTGCGTGATACTCGAACAAACAAACACCCCAACAAACAAACCGTTCCTTCCTCGTGGTCAAACTTAGTAGTCAAACTGAAAACAAACAAACAGACAAAAAATCCAAAAATTGGTGATTTGGAATCAGGGACAGGTAAAAACCATGTCGTATTTTTTTTTTGTAAATATCTTCAATGTACAGACCAGCGTACAGACACATTTCTGTTACAGTTTTAAAATAGTTTAGACTGCATCCAAACGTGCGGGCGTAATACAATCAAAATATTGTCTTTTTATAAATGAAGTGTTATAGACGACCAGAATCTCATGAAATGAAAAAAAGTAAAAAAATATAGATTTTCACATGGCAATGTCAAACTGTCATCAAGTAGGCCCTTTACAAACTGCAACTTTTTGCGGCGATAATAACGCGCGTTTGTTAATGGACATAGACATAGACATATAGACATATTGAACGCCCAAAACATATGGCCGAATATTTTTATCCTGTTTATACAACGTGTTAATGAATTAACGCAAAACCTCATACACCCCAACTGATTTATAATAAAATAATTATATTGCAACAATAATTTCATTATTTTGATAGTTAAAATTTAAAGTTATTCGCATTTTAAGTTTTGAGGCAAAACTGATTTGTTATCATTTCAGCACTAAAAGAAAGTGCTAACGTATTCATGAATACATTTGTATAATCTTGTTATGGCATTTATTAGGGTGAGTGTGCCCGTGCGGTGGGTTGTCATCGGGTTCAGTAAATTTTAAATTTTGCAAAAAAATTATTTAATATTTTGAAAAAAATTACCTATGTTGAAACCATGATAATTCGATTCTGCTCTCGATTCTAAACAAACTACTTTCTAGTTTTGCGTTAATTCATTAACACGTTGTATACAGGGTGTACAATAAAATGGGACAGCTACTTAAAGGGGTGCTTCAGACCATCAAACTGAACAACTTTCTCTATGGGACCAATATCGAAATCGCGAAAAAAAATTCCGCTCTCCCATACAAAACTGCAAACATAACTCGACTGAAATGTATGGGACAGCAGATTTTTTTTCGCGATTTCGATATTGGTCCCATATAAAAAGTTGTTCATTTTGATGGTCTGAAGCACCTCTTTAAGTAGCTGTCCTATTTTAATTTACACCCTGTATAAGAAAAGGCATATAATTTTATAGCTGAATTTTATTACGAACGTTTTCCTTCGTGGCTGTATTCAGAAGTGCTGCAAAAAGTGGCAGTTTTTGAAGGGCCCTAGTCCAATTACCCCAGTGTTGCTTACTCTAAAATTTGATTTCCTCATATTTCATGAGATTCTGGTCGACCTATAAAATCCAATTAAATGGTCTTACTAAAGGCTGTTAAATCTTCCGTAGTTTTTCTTTGTTAGACTGTTTCGAGTTCCATACTTCAAAATCACTCCACTATAAGTAAGGGTTGAACCTCATCTGGTAGCACGGAATCGCATTTTTTTACGTTCCATCCTTTTCTGTCGCTAATGAATGTCTTTTGCTAGAGCGAGTAAGACAGTGGGAATGCGACAGCACGCTGCCTCACCGGCAGTGCTGCGACCTTTCTCGCTTATTTATTCTTAACACATTCACTGATAAGCTCAAAACAATGATATTCGCGCAGTGCTAACACTGTGAAATGCAATACAATTCTGACTCACCGGGCGAGTCGTGCGCACTGCGGCCCATTTGTTGCTGACCTACATAAGCATCTATGATAAGCATACAGTTTTCATATAATTGTGTCAGATTTCGTGGTGGACGCGACGCGCAAAGGCAACAAGATAAGGTTCGCGAACCACTCGATCAACCCCAACTGCTACGCGAAGGTGATGATGGTGAACGGCGACCACCGCATCGGCATCTTCGCGAAGCGCGCCATTCAGCCCGGCGAGGAACTGTTCTTCGATTACAGGTACTGTACTACACAACAATAACACCATAGGGTCAGCGCATCTCTAGCGGGAAAATTACAATAAACATAATTGAAATAAAGGGGCCCATTCACAGTAGTCCTACATGTAGGACTACAATGCAGGATGTGCCCACACACAGCCGTCCGTCGCCCCATTCACTATCCTACCAAGCAGTCCGACGTACAGGACAGTCCGTGATAATTTCTTGATTTCTGATCCCATAAACACCTGTTTTCTTTTTAAACGTCAATACAATCAACTAAACCGGCGTTGTCCATTGTAAATAAACAAACAAGATGGCGATCTGCAGTCTTACATTCCAATTTACGCTCCTACTTGCAGGACGGCACGTAGGACAGCAAGCCATTGACAATCCTACACGTAGGACTACAAGCGGTGGGCGGAGCTTGTAGGATTTGCAGGACTCGAGACGCATCCTACACAAGGTCATCGGACGCCTTGTAGGACTACAACACCATTCACGATCCAATATAGGTGTAGGACTGCAAGACGGACTACTGTGAATGGGCTCCTTAAGAGTTGAAAATAGCAAGTTGAAAGTGCAAGAACACACGTCACAGGGATATATCTCTAACACGATATTTTCAGTCTGAGTCATGGAGTTCCTTATTAATTTCTCAACGAAAACTGCTCAATCATTTTCCCGCTAGATGTGCGCCGACGCTAACATACTCAATTAAATAAAATAGTTAACAAAGTAGCCTGCATGGCAGTATGATATAGAGCTGCGTTCAGAACCTACACCCTATTTGCACTCCGAGCGCAACTTTTCGCACTAAACGCCGTTCAGAGCCTCGGTGTAAGACGTTTTACTATAGAGCGAGTTGAAAAAACAACCGCACAAAAAGGTTCAGAACGCAGCTTAGCGCTATCGCACTTTCGCTCATTCTATTTGCGCGCGAATGAACGCGATAAAAGGCGTGATATAGCCGTATCACGTGCAAAATGCTACGGCGCGGCGGCTGGTGTCCTAATATTTAACCATTCGTTTCGACCGGTAACAAATCAACATGGTGTTCAGATTTCAGATTCATTTATTTGTCAAAATGTAGTGCATTACAGTTGGTGTCAATATTATTTTAAAAGTTCTTATACATTTTGCCCATCAAGCGTACAAATTTTTGCTGTGTAGGAACTAGGGTATTATACATACAAAGAATATAACATTATTTTAAATTATTATCTGCCTCCGTGGTCTAGTGGTTAAGAGCATTGGCTCTCGACACGGAGGTCGTGGGTTCGATTCCCACGGGGGACACCTAGTGATATGTCACTTGGTGCGTTTTTCCCTAGTTGGTAAGGACATTGCAGGCTGAATCACCTGATTGTCCGAAAAGAAAAATGATTCCTTGCTTCGGATGGCACGTTAAGCCGTTGGTCCCGGCTACTATCTCTGGTGGTAGTAGTCGTTACATAAACACCACGTCAGAGGCCGTAAGGCGGTCTGAAAAAACTCTGACACCAGGGCTCTGCCCACACGATAAGAAGAAGAAGAATTATTATCTTATAGGTACATAACATTACAAAATTTACTTGAAACTTGGCTCTTTTGTGCTTATTAATTTCAGGCATTTGTAGAATCAGCTATTTTAGAATTGTAGCATAGTAAAAAAAGGTCCCGCTGAGTGGAGGTTTTTTCGGACCCTGTTATTTTTGAAATTATATTCGCTAGAACACTGTTTTCACTTAAAACGTAATAAAGGAGAGTAGAACTAAATCTTGACACCCATTTGGAGTTCCTGTGCCCTATAAATAAAAAGAGTCCCGCTGGCTGCTGCTGGCTCTAGGTTTTTTCAAACCTATGCCATTCTTCCATTTTGACGGAACAAATTATATTTCTAACTAGCTGTCCCGGCGAACTTCGTACCGCCTTAGAACAGTTTTACCCGACACACCCTTGACCGTTTTTTTTATTTATAAACCTTCCCTGGCATGTGCACAATAACCCACCAAAGTTTCATCGCAATCGGTCCAGCCGTTCTCGAGTATTAGCGAGACTAACGAACGGCAATTCATTTTTATTTATATAGGTTGGATTCGATAGAACAAATTCGGAACTAAATCCCAGACATACCCGCATTGTTCTACGACATGGGGTCCCGCTGAGTGTAACCATACCTTATTTGGAATGAAGTGTAGTCATTTCTAGAATCGGTCCTTAGTAGACTAAACCATGTTGATTGATGATGATGATGATCGGAAACTTACACAATAGCATACTACTTGTGAGCAAGAATTTATAATAATTCGACTTATCTCAGACAAAACACGTTGTTAATGAATTAACGCAAAACTAGATAGTTCCTACTTTGTTTAGAATCGAGAGCAGAATCGAATTATCATGGTTTCAACATAGGTAATATTTTTCAAAAAATTAACCTTTTTTTTATAAAATTTAAAATTTATTGAACCCGATGTCAACCCACCGCATGGGCAGACTCACCCTACTTACTACCAAAACAAGATTATTAAAATGTATCCATGAGTACGTTAGCGCTTTCATTCATTGCTGAAATGATAACAAATCATCAAACTTAAAATGCGAATAACTTAAAATTTTAACTATCAAAATAATGAAATTATTTTCTAAAATTATTCAATCTGATTATTTTGTTATAAATCAGTTGGGGTGTATGAGGTTTTGCGCTAATTTATTAACATGTTGTATAAGCTGTGTAATACTTACAACATTGTTTCTCTCCACAGATACGGACCGACGGAGCAGCTCAAGTTTGTTGGCATCGAGAGAGAGATGGAGTTCTTATGAGAGCAGTACAAGCAGCGGCCTGGCCACGAGTAGACATCGGACTATTATCTGTAGAGATCTGATAATCGGATGCATATTTACCTAAAGTTGAGATGTTCGCTATTATGGAGTGCACTTTTCTTTTGTAAGGAAGAATTATGGTTTTTGTCTATCTAAACTATTATAAAACTGTAACTGAAATGTGTCTGTACATTGAAGATATTTACAAAAAAAAATTATGACATGACCCTTAATTTTAAACTTTTTGAAATTTTTATTATTTGTTAACAAATCCGCCGTAATAACGCATAATCTGAGAAAATTTCAACTATCTAGCTATTACCGTTCAAAACTTACAGCCCTAAATAGGTAGGACAGACGGACGGATGGACAACGTAGGCTTAATAATAGGGTCCCGTTTTCACCCTTTGGGACGGAACCCTAAAAACGTCCTTATTGCTGTCGGTGCTCAGATCGCATAAGGGTGCCTGTCCATTGACGCGGAGATAGGCGGCTGAGCGGAGAAACTATTAAATATTAACCAAACAAAATCTCGGCTGAGATTTTATGCAATGCAATCCTGATTGGTTAATATTTCCTCGTTTCTCCGCTCCGCCGCCTATCTCCGCGTCAATGGACAGGCACCCTTAGGGTTGAGACACATTGACCGACGGCGAATGACGGCTGGTCCATCTTCATACAAAAAAACCATGATTAGTAAGGGGACGCGTTCAGCGTCGTTCGCCTGGCGATGGCGCCGGCGCCGGCGGAGGATGCGGGCTGTGTCCCATAATAAACGTGCTGTTTGTATGGACATGGAGAGAGATATAGAATGACATTGGCCCCGATTCGGACTGTGCCACGACTTAACTAAATTTATTCCTGTCACTTTCTAAAATAAGATTAAGAAAAGAGACAGAAAACCAACATCTTACTTTAGTGCTGTCAAAGCTTAGACTACTTATATAAGGACCGGCCTTGCGGTAGCATTTCCCCTCTGCCACGGTATTAGATCAATTAATCTTGCGCATTTACATTCAATTTTATAACTTATTTATAACTAAACTAGACAGCCTATTATTGCGAAACAATAATTTCGAACTTAGAACGTTTGGGGAATACACTACGAATAAGAATGTATAGAAATGTAAATTGAGCTCAAAAAGTGGCACCAAAAAAAGTACACCGTGTTCTAATTTTGTTCTTTAAAAACTACACCTTGCCGCCAAAACTCATACAAAATGTCATTTTTCATTAGGTGCCAAAAATTATGTTGCTTTTGTCTAGAGTTATTCTTCTATGTTGTTGTTGTTGTTGTCCTAAGGTACCCCGATGGTACAGAGGGCCCTCGTGAGACGCCGCCACCTCTCCCTGTCCTGCGCCTGGTGTTCTATTTCGCACCAACTCAACCCGGCTGCTCGTAGCTCAGCGTCGACGGTGCGCCGCCACGTGTGTGCGGGTCGCCCTGGTCGTCTGCTTCCACCAGGCTCCCACGTGAAGGCGACTCTGGCGGAGTTGTCCTCTTCTCTCCGAAGCGTATGCCCGATCCACTTCCACTTGCGTTGAGCAATTTCTTGCTTAATGGGGGTTTGTTGGCATCGGGCCCACAGCTCTTCGTTGCTGATTGTGTTCGGCCAGTAAATGCGCAGGATGGATCTCAGGCTTTTGTTGACGAAGACTTGTACTTTGCTCGTCAGTCCCTTTGTTTCCTTCCACGTCTCGCAGCCGAACAGCAAGACAGACTTCACTATGGATTCGAAGAGAGAGATCTTGATACGTCGAGTGAGGATTTTTGAGTCCCATACCGGTATTAACTGGGCGAATGCAGCTTTGGCCTTTTTGATTCCGATCTCAACGTCGTCATCGGATCCACCGTTGTTGGTGACTGTGCTGCCCAGGTACGTAAACTTGGCTACAGATTCTAAAGCAGTACCCTGGAGACTGACTGGACGCCTATCGTTTGACTGTATTCGCATTTCGACTGTCTTTTTGGTGTTGATTCGTAGACCCTTACCTTGAGCTTCTCTTTGCAAAGAGTTCAGCTTCTCCTCAAGTTCGGGTAAGGATTGTGAACATAACACAATGTCATCTGCGTAGTCAAGAAGACAGGAATAAATTTAGTTCAGTTATAAGTCGTGGCACAGTTCGAATCGGGACCATTGTCGTCTATTGACAAAACTCTTTAAATAGAGATTTAAATAAAAATGGAAGCAGCGTCAACAAATTGAGAGTGGGCACTAAGTAGAAATCTCAAATGGTCACGAATGTATTAAGGCTATTAAGCTTGCAGTTGTAGCTTATAATTTCAAGACGATATGACTTATCAAGTGGTGGAGACAATTCGTCAGTTCGTAGTTAATACCGTGTTACTAATAGTTGTGATTTCATTAATGTTCATTGATTCCAAATACTTACACATAATGTAATTAAATGTTCGAAGATGATTGTTAGCATGATGTAACCATCAGGGCCGGATTAAGCCATATAGAGGCCCCTAGGCATTTCAAGCCTCGGGGCCCCTATCCCCGTGGGCCGTGGGATGGATTTGTCTCTGTGTCCGGGAGCTAGATACAGGCTAGGTGGTCGCAGTACCATAACCACAAAATAACATAAGCCACTAAAATGTGGAGCGATCTCGAGCTTTTAATACCGATCTAGGGCTACCGTCAGCAAAATTGCCGTCGCCGGACAAAGTCTTCAAAAACCAAGGACATTTCAGTAAAATCTGAAATCCCCGGAAAATCACGAAACATTATACAGGGTGGCCGGGGAGTTGAAGTTCAAACATAAAATTTAGGTCCGGTATGTCGTGGGGTATCCGAATCACCCCCATGTATGTTCCACCTAAAGGCCTGTAGGCTTGTCAAGGCCAACAGAGATGAGACCTGGTAAGGTTGGTCGCTGCGCCGTAGAGTGTGGAAGATTCCTCACGGGCCCTCAGGCTCTACGGCAATATGCGATGAATTGGAACACGGTGGGGTTTTAGCCGGTAAGAGTTCGGCATAACCCGTCGCCGTTTCGGTTTCCAGCATTCTTTAATCATTATTTAGCCTTAGGCGTGGTAACTACGGCAAAAAAAAAAAAAAAATTTAAGAGTTTTCCGCCTTGTTGTCTTTGAAGATCAATTCTAGCCAAATTAGCCCTCTTAAGTACTACTTTTTATTTATGACTATGAAAGCTGAGAGTTGGCCGCATTTTTGGGATTGGCTAAAAAATCATAAGGTCACCTGTTTAGAGTTTTAATTTAAAGTTGAAAATTTTGTCATAATTCACGGATCGCAAATTTTTAACTTTAGACCAATATTTTCATAACTTTTATCAAAGTTACGATGCTGATGATGTTATGAATAAAGGCACAATTCATGAAGATTAAGTTGCAAAAAAAGAATCTCCAAAAAGTCTTACACTTTTTTTTTTAGAAATTGTTTAAGCCAGTCATGTCGAGTTTCCTCAAAAAATCGGAAAAATCATCATAACTCGAAAACTATAAAAAATCGTGGAACATACATGGGGGTGATTCGGATACCCCACGACATACCGGACCTAAATTTTACGTTTGAACGTCAACTCCCCGGCCACCCTGTATATCGACTACAAAAAGCGCTTTCACTACAATATAATAATTTTATAGGTCATTGCCAATCAGAAATATGATCTAAATTCTCAGCCCTGGAGCGAGCAAAGATTATTGCGCTGTTGCGCTTGCGACACAATCACAACCAAGAGCGAGATCGAGATTTTACTTAAGATCGTTGCAATGCCATCAAAAACCAAAGAGCGAGCGAAGCGAGCTCGAGATTTTACTGCAATATTATAAGTCGTTGCGCAATGCGATCTGAATTCTGAATCAAGGGCCGAGCGAAGCGAACTCGAGATTTTACTGCAATACGACTAGGTCGTTTCATTATTTTCCTACATATTATGTTTATTGCACCTACCTATAGCTCATGTCAAAATGGACTTGATTTGTGTATGAGACGAAAGCATCGAGCGAGCAATAATAGCTCTCGGTATATTAAACAGGATATAATAACTCGATTACAGCAAGAAGTCTGTTTTAAAGCCAAAAATAAAACAACAAAAATGAGCGAGCGAAGCGAGCTCGACAATTTGTAATAAATATATTTTCAATGCCTTTTTTAATGACTTTCACAGACTTTTTAATAATTCGATTAAATTTTGGGGTGAGTTAAATCTTCGAGTTTTTACTTATTTTTCTCTCAGGCCGCGGGGCCCCTATGCGGCGGTGGGCCCATAGGCCCGTGCCTACTTTGCCTCTATGGTTAATCCGGTACTGGTAACCATGAACAGAATTTATACTTTTGAATATTTTACAATAAAAAGTGTTTGACACGGATAAATTGTTTATTGTTCACTACCGATAGCCCGGTATCACAGTCGGTAGTGAACCTACCTGCTGTGTCGAGGGTCGTGGGTTTGAATCCCATTGGGAGAAATCCCAAGGGACAAACATTTGTACGATGAATAAATGAATATTTGTACCCGAGTCATGGATGTTTGTATCTATTATATGTATTGTATATCGTTGTCTAGTATCATAATACAAATCCAGGCTAGATTCTGGTACTTTAAATGTGACTAGATAATTTGTGTGACATTGGTACCGATTCGGACTGTGCCACGACTTAACTAAATTTATTCCTGTCACTTTCTAAAATAAGATTAAGAAAAGAGACAGTAAACCAACTGCTGACTTTAGTGCTGTCAAAGTGACGTTACACGCCCAGAATAAGATGCCATCATAATGTACGCCATCTTATTTAAGGCGTTTTTGGGCGTGTAACGTCACTTTGACAGCACTAAAGTCAGTTATTGGTTTTCTGTCTCTTTTCTTAATCTTATTTTAGAAAGTGACAGGAATAAATTTAGTTAGTCGTGGCACAGTCCGAACCGACACCATTGTCCAAGATATTTATTTGGAATATGACACATTTACCAACAGATTTTACCAATATATGGTGCCTTTGAGTACATTGGAATAGCTTCAAGACCTCCGGCACTGAGCGCGCGGCGCGGCAGACTGCCAGCGAAAGAATTGGCATTTTTTAGCCCCGCCTACTGCGTTGCGATTTTGGTGGTGTCATTTTTAGTGCTTTAGTACGACTTCCATATTTGTTTATTATTTTGAAATCAACGATCGTGATCAGTGATCGCGATCCAAATTGATGCGTCTAAGCAAAGAGTAATATAATAAGTATATGTTGTTTGTGTCGTTATAAATGTATCTTCTGCTTTATAATATGTTGTTCATTTCGGGTAGGGGGTAATACTAACTGCAGAAATCTTAAGAAATCAACTTCTAAACCGACCCTAAATCAGCCTAAGTTTGAACGATACTACCAAAACAAAACCACAACCAAAAACGTTACGTTACGCACAATTCGTATCGCGCAAATTATATTAACGGTAACGATTTAGCTTTATTTCGGAAGATACGTTGGCGTAACGTTTGATGTCCGAATTTTCTGTATTGTGCGATTTAAACGTTCAGAAAAAAATATCGCGATAGCTTTTTTACTTCAGCTAAACCAAATCTAAACCAAAACCAAACCAAAACCGTATAAAATTGCGCAATTAAGGCCCTGGTAGCATGCCAACCCACGATAGCCGTGATACGGCTTTATCACGTCTTTTATCTCGTTCTTTTGCGCGCAAACGAACGAGATAAAAGACGTGATAAAGCCGTATCACGGCTATCGCGGGTTGGCATGCTACCAGTGCAGGAATGCGATTTTTGAATGTCAAATCAGCAGTAGAAAGATGCGTATCTCCACAGTAATTTTGACATTTTCAACTGCTGAACTCAGCAAATGAGATTCAAAAATCGCACTCCTGGATGCACGTTTCCAATATTGAAAATTTCAACTGCTGAGTTTAAAGAATGAGTTTCAAAAATCGCACTCCTGAAGTGCGATTTTTGAAAATCATACGAGCGACTTGGCAGTAGAAAATGTCAAAATTACTATGGAGATTATGCATCTTTCTACTGCCAAACCGCTCGTATGATTTTCAAAAATCGCACTTCTGATCTTTCATATATTTAGAAACCTATCGGGTTTAAAGATAAATAAAAGATGAAAGAACTCAATAGAGCAACATTTAGTTTTATAAACAAAGTAGGTAACAGCTAAATTACTGTACATATAATACAACATTAAACATTACAACACTACTGTAAAACATCACAAATTGTTACAAATACTAAACCAGTACAAAACCGTAGTGTGACCATAATCACTGTGGGACTTCGAAACTACACAAACTCATCGCTTAAACCTTTATAATTCACCCTCAAGCATGCTACTCATTATCCTGCAAATTGGACCCTCGCCATGGTACAATAATATAGGTAGACCATGACCCTGACATAATCTAGATTGCTGCTCAAATATGTAAGGAAGAGTTAAATAAAACCGGTCAAGTGCGAGTCGGGCTACTCGCGCACCGAGGGTTCCGTACCACACCACCACAGAACACAACATTATAAACTTCGAAAAAAAACTTTTTTTGTCCGGGACCTTTAGCGCGAGACCGACTCACACTTGGCCGGTTTTTAGTATTTGTTGTTATTCTGTAGAGTTTGCTCTATAATCACACTAAGTTTGACGCTTGTATGTATTACCGTTTTTACTATAGAGCGTGAAGAAAAAACGTTGATAAAAACTAGTTTCTTTGAAAACCCCCCTTAATTTTTAACTTTCTGCCATTTTTATTATTTGCTAACAAATCCGCCGCAATAACGCATAATCTGAGAAAATTTCAACTATCTAGCTATTACGGTTTAAAAGTTACAGCCCTAAATAGGTAGGACAGAAGGACGGACGGACAACATAGGCTCAGTAATAGGGTCCCGTTTTCACCCAAAGGGTGAAAAGTTTTCACCCAAAGGGTGAAAACGAGTACGGAACCCTAAAAAACAGTGTAGATTAAATCGGGTCAATTTGCAAAATAGTGAGTAGCATGCCTTATTATCTTATTAAACATAACACTGATTCACAGACAATCATGCTGTCGAGGAAAGGGAAATGGAATGGCAAATAGGAACATTACTCAGCCGATTTCTTGATTACAATAGTCAACAAGATATTTTAAATGCATAAAATGTACATGTGCTAAAGGCAAAATGTACTCGTAATTATTATTATTCGTCCTAACCACCCCGATTCTGATCTAATGGGAAACAGCTGCGGACTGAACTGAACAAGTAACCACTACGTCTGCTAGTCAGAAGTCTGATGTAGTGCAGTGGCAAATATAATAACTGTAAACTGCATAAAACTGAGATCAAGCGTAGGTTTTGTTATTATTCACAATTAGTACGCGTCAGGTCATATTAAAGGTGTATAAGAAATGCAACAAACTTAATTATAATTAAACGAACTCTAGCATCGTCACCAAACCTCCATAATTGAAAGGCACATTAATATTTTTACAGTATCTTATGTATTTTACTATGTACAATTTTGGCAGTACCGAGAGTTTCCACTAAAATTATTATATCACTACTCAATTCTGTTTATTTGAAGCCTACGGAAAAGTACAGTGCTTAAAATGTTAGCTGTACTTTGCTAAGTAGATAATTCCAACACCATACAAAAAGCTTATAGCTCTTTCATGACCCCAGTTCATAAGACAACATGACCTCTGTGAACTCAGTGTCGTTAATCACACGAGCCGTCCTTCCAGCCGTCACGCCACCGCTCTCGCACCTTGCTGCAGTCGAACGAAGGCTTGCCCAGTTTCAAGTTGACTACATTATGACGGTCGCACAACCACTGCTCTAGTTCCTCTCGTGACTTTGTTTTAGGTGGGTTCTTTTTTATGCTGGAAAAAAAAGCAACTTCAGAATAAATGAGTACAGTACAAAAAGGAAAATTAGTCCACTTGTCAATGTCCATTTGCTGGCACAAACGACCAAAGTCCCAGTCAAAATTCTAAGTCATTTAGTAATTAATAATCAATCATGCGCGGTAGTCATATGGTGCAAAATCCGTTGCTACTAAATCTTTCTCTACCTCGCTCTGATCTGAATCGTATATAGCAGACTGACGGAAGCTTCGCCGGCGATAAGCGCTCGAGAACTATTAGCAAATAAATAGCGGCAAGGGACACGTGGAAAGCACGTGGCACATTCCTGATTTATTGGTGAATATCATGCGCAGGTCCAATTTAGTTTGCCAGACGCTTAGGCGGGGTATTAATTTGGCAACATTTGTTTATAAACACTGTTTATGTTTCATGATGTTTCATCATCTCTGTAAACATGTTTATAAACATTCCGTAAACAAAGATGATGAAACATTGTATCAGAAACATGTTGCCGTGTTCCCTGCTCAGAGTGGAGCGCAAATTGAAACATTTAGTTTAGAAACAGAAGTTGACAAGTGTGGACGCGTGTTGCGCGTGTTTTAAACTACTTCCAGTAGTTTGTTCCAACAACCAGATTTCTATGCTCATAGAGCTCTTTCAACAGCGTATCATTCTCTGGGATGCATCAAATAAATAAAGATCACAAAAATAAATTTAAAGAGAATTATGCTTGCGCAGAGATTGCTGCGGAGTTAAATATGGCAAAGAAGGACTTCTCCTCGGGCAACATCCTAGCTACAACTGACAAGTGTGGACTGCCAATGTTACAGAAACACTGTTTATGGTCAACATGTTTATAAACATGATGATGAAACAGTGTTTATGGTCAACATGTTTATAAACAAATGTTGCCAAAAGAATACCTGGCTTTACTCTGATTGGTGCACGGGATTTTCCGATAGAAAAATACATATAATATTCCATATAATTCACAGTATAAGGCCGGTCTGAAATTGCTCAATTTACTTAGAAAAGAACTGTACATTAATGAATAAAATTAAAAACATACTCTTCCGTAAAGTCCAGAGCGCACGGCTCGCAAGGGTAGAACTGTGCAAAGATGTTGAAGAACTTGGCCATGTCGGATGCCTGAGACTTGGTCGGCTTCTCCGGGTAGTACGAGGCCATCGAGTGCAGGAAGCCCCACGTCGACTTGCCGAGCTCGTCTTTATCTAATGGGCAATCTGTGGGTGTCGTCTGAAATGTTTTGTTGTTACTCATAAATTTGCTGTAAAGTACAATTGTGAACCTATATAACAGATTATTTAATAGTTAGTAACGTAAGACGATTCTGGATATCAGAGACAAATAAATATTAAAATAGAATAGAAGAAATAGAACGTAAGATCCTTAATATGTAAATTGTCAGTAATAAAGGCTAATTTTATTTATTTATTTAATGTAAGACAATGAGAGATGACAGAAGATGGGAAGACAAGATAAGACTAAGAGCGGGGGCAAACTGGAGGAGAGTTGCCAGAGACAGGGCACAGTGGAGGTCGTTAGGGGAGGCCTTTGCCGAGAGGCACAGTGAACTGCGAGACATATTATAAACACAACCACATTCTTCACAACACAAAAGTTCAGGACAGAGGGCTTATTGAAATTGAATAGTGACGTAACAGATACTGCACTCCCGATTTCACCCACTTTTACAGCCAACCGTGATGATGATGAACTAACATGCGCCTTATGACAATGCGCAACAGGCTGTATTGTGTGCGATACGCAGTGCCACAGGTACTTATCATCATTATCATCAGCCGAGTAAATACCACTGCTGGGTATAGGCCTCTTCATTTTCACGCCAACCAGAACAGTCCCACACTAGTCTCATCCTCAATTTGCCAGCTACTCTACAAATGTCATCCAACCACCTGGCTGCTGGTCTGCCCACTGACCGTATCCCCTCCCACGGCCGCCACAAAAAACTCCTCTTACTCTGTTATGTAGTAACTCACTGACATAAAAATCTAGCGATAGACGAGCACGTTCAAACAACCAACATGTCACACAAAACAACACAAAATGACAAAAATGACACATTGCGGGCTGTCATTGCCATAGTGACGAAGTGAACTCGGGAACCGCATTGAAGTGGAACATGTTGCTTCTGCAATGTGGTCGGTCACTCAAGGCCTCATAAAAAGGCTGAAAGTCACCCAAAGGGCAATGGAGAGGGCTATGCTCGGAGTTTCCCTGCGAGATCAAATCAGAAATGAAGAGATCCGCATAAGAACCAGAGTAACTGACATAGCCCAAAGAATTGCTAAACTTAAGTGGCAGTGGGCGGGGCACATTGCTCATAGAACCGATGGCCGGTGGAGCCGAAAAGTTCTCGAGTGGCGACCGCGTACCCGAAAGCACAGCGTGGGTACGCCCCTCACACGGTGGACCGACGACCTGGTAAAGGCGGCGGGAAAACGTTGGATGAGGGCATCGCAGGACCGGTCGTTGTGGCAATCCTTGGGGGAGGCCTATGTCCAGCAGTGGACGTCCATCGGCTGAGATGATGATGATGATGATGTTGCTTCTATGAAAGAGCCTGTCTATCGCTAGAGTTTATGCCAGTGTAGTAACTAGTAGGTAATCTGTGACGATGTGCTAACACCACCGGAATGTGATGATAGTTCTGTCAAGCAGATACTTGAGCACGGCCACATTATTGCAGACTTGAGAGGTAGTGAAAGTGTTAAAATGTTAAGGTCTAAAGATGACACTCGTGTTTCACTACCATTCTACGGGCGACGTCGATGCTATTCCACGCCTTTATGACTCTGTGCACTTGCGTAACGTCATAGGTCCCAGAAGTCTAGAAGTTACCAGAAAGTTATAGGTTATAAGATAAGAACATAACCTCACCGGTTTGTTGGGAGGCGCCAGGGTCGTCTTGCTCTGCTTCTTAGCCCACGACTTGAAGTCTGAGCACGCCCGGCACGGCTTGTCCTCCTCATCGCTGCGAGACATCCTTCACCGCCCTGAACTCAACTCCATGTAAAAACTACAGCCGATCGTGTAACGAAGTATCGACGAAATCGTTTCAACTGAGGACACCCATATGTTTAGTTACGATTTAACAGCGCGAGACAAATGGGGAGAAGAAATTACACAATATTTTTCAAAAATTTCGCCGTAATGAAATGACCAAGGAATATAACTACTCTCGAAATGACCAAAGAGAATATAATCACTACGTAAAATGACCTGCTTTTTTTTTTTTTTTTGGTTCAGTTCAAGGTAAAGCGATTATAGTATCGCATACAACCGATGTCAGGAATAAATACTCTCATTTATAGCAAATAAAACGTTGGTGTTCAACGTTTCAATGCTTCTTTGGAGTTTTTGGAGGCAATCGAGAAACGCAGGAAACGCAGAGAAGTCCACAGGAAAGAGGTGAACCGACCGCTTGCCGCGCTACAAAAGAACGGAACACTTTTCCTGTTCACGACCCACACCATCATATTTCACTGAACTGTATATTGTTCACTTGCACGACACTTTGTTACGCAAAACAACACCGATTTTACGAACCAAAACTCACTATAAACAATAAAAATTCGTTGAAATATGAGGACTCCAAACGTATCTGTTCAAATCCCGCCAAAAAAACCCTGAAATGACCTGCTTTGCGAACTGTCAAATTCATGTGACAGTGACAAGTGACAGACAGGCGAGATAACAGTTTGCGAGATACAGAGATATAGTCTCTGGTGAGATAAGATATCACGTCTTTTATCTCGTTCGTTCGCGCATAAATAGTAAGAGCGGAAGCGTGATAGCGCCATACTACCCGTTTGCTTCGAGATGGCCGTCGATGACCGTTACAAAATTTTGTCACAAGCACATTAAGTGGTCCCATCGATAAAAAATAATATAACAAGCAAATAATTTTTTTAAATTAAAAGCGATATTAGCGACCGGGCGACCGGGAAGGACGTGACGTACAGTCAAGAGCACATCAAGCTTTACATTTGCCGTTCGATTGTAACGCTTATGGCACACTAAATAAGAACGGTACAAAGTCCAAAGTGTCAAGCTTGACGTGCTCTTGACTGTACCACAAACTTATGTATACATAGGTTTGTGGACTGTTAGACCGGTAAAATTTTGAGAAAAAGGCCTCCGTTTCAAGTCTAGAAGCAATATATTACTTTTTAGTAACAAATGTTTTCTTACTAATTTGACCCCGCTGAATCCGAAAATGCTTGTTACCAACTCGAAATTCCAGCCGGAAGCGAGATATTCAAGATGGCGGCCAAAAAACCGGAAATCGACGTATTTTACGCCTCCTAAGACCTATAACCCTGATTTAAACACCAAATTGTTTAGTTTTGAGGGCATAAAATACACATACATACAGACATTCATACACTAACGACCATAATCTCTTTCGGGGTGGACAGAAACGTTGCTATAACTACTAGTTGTCTTGCATACAGTTTCAAAGCTCACTTTAGCGTATTGAAGGTAGCATAGCATATTATGCTCACGACTATATTCCCCGAGGGGGTAGTCAGAGTTATTCTGAAAACTCAGAACATCCACGTTTCTCTAAGTAATAGGCGTAGGCAAGGCATAGGAGTATTAAAAGATTCAATATTAAATTAATTACGAATTCAAGATTAAACGCACATACACAAAAATAGAATTTGAAGTCAGTTTATATTATTATACTTATTATTTATTAAGAAATATTTTAGACTAGCGGCCCGTCCCAGCTTCGCACGGGTGGACGTCTAATCTTTTCTAGCAATAAATATAGCCTATGTTACTCAGGGTGAATACAGCTTTCTAATGGTGAAAGATTTTTTTAAATCGGCCCAGTACTTTTTGAGCCTATTCATTACAAACATACAAACATACAAAAATAGGTACAAATCTATCCTCTTTATAATATTAGTGTAGATAACCAAAGAAACCTCGCTATGCGTATTTAAACATAGAGCTCGGCATTTACAAATCTTCATACATGGGTTGGACCCTTTTCTGCACCGGCACTGGTTCGTTTGGCACAAGCCTTTGCAACCACATGCACGAAGAGCATCGCAGTAGGCGGGAATAGGTGGCAGCCTCCAGGGCCGGGTTAAGCCATATAGAGGCCCCTAGGTACTTCAAGCCTCGGGGCCCCTATCCCAGTGGGCCGTGGGATGGATTTGTCTCTATGTCCGGGGGCCAGATACAGGCTAAGTGGTCGCAGTAACATAACTACAAGATAACATAATCCACTAAAATGTGGAGCGATCTAGAGCTCGAGATTTTACTGCAATATTATAAGTCGTTGCGCAATGCGATTTGAATTCTGAATCAAGGACCGAGTGAAGCGAACTCGAGATTTTACTGCAATACGACTAGGTCAGCTCATTATTTTCCCACATATTATGTTTATTGCACCTACCTAGAGCTCATATCAAAATGGAGTTGATTTTTGTATGAGACGAAAGCATCGAGCGAGCAATAATAGCTCTCGGTATATTAAACAGGATATAATAACTCGATTACATTATTTTCCTACATATTATGTTTATTGCACCTACCTAGAGCTCATATCAAAATGGACTTGATTTGTGTATGAGACGAAAGCATCGAGCGAGCAATAATAGCTCTCGGTATATTAAACAGGATATAATAACTCGATAACAGCAAGAAGTCTGTTTTAAAGCCGAAAATAAAACAACAAAAATGAGCGAGCGAAGCGAGTTCGAAAATTTGCAATAAATATATTTTCAATACCTTTTTTAATGACTTTCGCAGAATTTTTAATAATTCGATTAAATTTTGGGGTGAGTTAAATCTTCGAGTTTTTACTTATTTTTCTCTCAGGCCGCGGGGCCCCTAGGCGGCGCTGGGCCCATAGGCCCGTGCCTACTTTGCCTCAATGGTTAATCCGGCACTGGCAGCCTCATGAGAATTGGCTCCAGTTTCATTGTAGTGTCGTGAACATCCCAGCCACAGTCCTCCGGAGAGGGAACCCTAGGCTTTACGATATGGGCGCTCTCCCAAACGCATACCTGTGAAAGAAAAAGTGTCTGTGTTTTAAATGAGGATACGGAATGTCATTTCCATATTTTGACCTGCTTACCTGGTAGTGGCACCTTTGAATATGTAGGCGTAGAGCATCGGAAGTTGGAGGCAAATTCTCGGGTTTCTTAACAGCTCTTACGTATGCTATTGGTGAGGCCGACCAGTCGGTATACCAGATATTGGCGCCTTAATTAAACTTATTAATGTTCATTTATTTAATGATAATAAAAAGGAAAATGGGAAACTATTTACAAAATAAATAATTAGGAGTATTTATGGGGAATTAGGGGATAGGAAATTAGGGTTTAGGAATGTAATGCATTAAGATCAATTCTTGAATTGTCGTCTCTTTGTCTGTTTGTTTGTGCACGCATAACTTAAAATCTACTGAATCGATTACAATCGGGTTTTTACAAAAGCATAGAAAATAGTGTAACATTTAATTTTTAATTTATCGCAATCGATAAACTAAATCAAAAGTTATGAGTATTAAACGTTTTCAAGTACGCGTATCAGTGGTTTGCGCGTACGATATTGCGAACGCCATTAGTAACACATTAAAAAAACGCACTAGCAGATTCCAAATGCTATTTTCATGTATTTGGGTGTATTTCTTGTCCTCAAAAACTTAAAATTAGCTTTAAATTTCGTTTAAATAGACCTTAGATGGCGAAAAAAGTGTCGATTTCCGGTTATAACCGCCATCATGAATATCTCACTTCCGGTTGGGATTTCGAGTTGGTAACAAGCATTTTCGGATTCAGCGGGGTCGAATTAGCTAGAAAAGACTTGTTACCAAAAAGTAATATGATTTGCTTCTAGCTGTCAAATTTTTCAATTTTAATTTCTATGTACGTGGTTACGTTGCTAGAGGTTATTCAGGGGCGCGGTACGGTGAAACTGGAAGGGTGGGAGCGGCCAACTCAAAACATGCCTATTATCATATTTTCTTTGATATAACGTCGACATACTAGACATTGCGGGGCTAGTACACCAACCAGAGATAGCGCTATCACGAAACGAACGAGAAAAAAGACTAAATTTGACAGATGGATGTGGATGGAAGCTTCGAGATGGAAGTGTTAAACTTAGACTACCTATGTATAGTGTTAATTGTCGCTATCGCGTGTTGGCGTACTAGCCCCGCTGATTGACGTATGTAGAAGTAGGGTTACCAGTTTAAAATATTAAAAGGGACTTAAAAGTCGTGGTTCAAGGTATTGTAAGACCAACGTGGGTGTATTGTAGAAAGCGACTAAGGCATAATATGTTTTATAATCTTCTGTGGTGTGGCAGCGCAATCTTCTGTGGCATGGCAGCGAGATATAACGCTATAGCGCTTTTGACGATTGAGATAAAAGGTGTGATATACTTAGCCGTATCACGTCACGTGCAACATTCTAAGCCTTTTGAGGCCGTAGCATGATAATTGATAAGGCACATTCGTGCGCAAATAGAAAGAGACCGAAGGCGCGATAGTGCTATATCGTGCTGCCATACTACGACCTCTGCGGGGCTAGTACGCCAACCCGCGATAGCCGTGATACGGCTATATCACGTCTTTTATCTCGTTCGTTCGCGCACAAATGAACGAGATAAAAGTCGTGATACAGCCGTATCACTACTAGCTAGGCTGGATACGTTATTTCAGCATGAAATCGTATATCGTCGCTTATTATAACAACACCGCGCAAGTCGATTTAACGGTTTTTATTTTGATATCATTGGATAGACCTTTTCGCGCGCTTCGATCTACCAACTTGCTCCATTACATATTTTAATTATTTCTTAACTATACCAGAATAATTTAAAACCCTAAATTACTTATTTTGTAGTCAAAACAATAAATAATTAATACGTTTTTTGTCTCGCCTTGAAAGTTGACGTAATCGACTTGTGCGGTGTTGTTATAAAAGCGACGATATGCGCAGCACGGTCTCTTCAAAAGGTAGTTGGTAATTGTAGCAAAGGTTTTGACCATCCCAAATGGGGAGAGTCGTGAGTTTATCTTATGATCAATTTTTTATTTCTTTTTTAGGGTTCCGTAACCAAAGGGTGAAAACGGGACCCTAGGTATTACTAAGCCTACATTGTCCGTCCGTCTGTCCGTCCGTCCGTCTGTCCTACCTATTATAGGGCTGTAACTTTTGAACCGTGATAGCTAGATAGTTGAAATTTTCACAGATTATGCGTTATTATGGTGGATTTGTTAAAAATGTCAAAATGTTTAAAATTAAGGGCGGTTCTCAACAAGAAACTAGTTTTTATCAACGTTATTTCTTCACGGTCTAGTGTAAAAACGGTAGCACATACAAGCGTCAAACTTAGTGTGATTATAGAGCAAACTCTACAGAATAACAACAAATACTAAAAACCGGCAAAGTGTGAGTCGGTCTCGCGCTAAAGGACCAGGGCAAAAAAAATTTTTTTTTCTAATTTAATGTTGTGTTCTGTGGTGGTTTGGTACAGAACCTTCGGTGCGCGAGTATCCCGACTCGCACTTGACCGGTTTTATTAGCTATTATTGAAGTCTATCCTCCATCCAGAGGGGATAATGGGATTTAGGTATGCTCATTTCAGAAGGCAAAAGGAAATAACACAACAAGTTAATTGATAGTACAATTTTACTTAATAATTAAATAAAATACTCATAACAATATAAAATGTAGCATAGACAATAGACAGTATCAATACAGCGCTTGACTAGTTCAAATAATATGGAATTGAAGGCTACTCTGATTTGATTACACTTGCTATTGTTGATTTGTCTGTTTATTCCCATTTCAGGTGCTATCACAGGCCGCTATGATTTCTGAAACAAACATTAATGAATATTAAATTAGTAAAGTTTGAGTTTTTCTAAGATATGTACACACGGCGACAGGTCAGGTTACCCTGTTTGGACTTTGAACTATTAGAAGTTGAACGCTGCGAATCGTGCGAGAAAGTGCGGTATGTTGTTGTTGTTTCGTCTCACGGTACGCTGCGCCCCCGCCCGCGCCGGCAGCCGCGTCTATGCAGGCTCTCTACCGCACTATTTTGTGTTTTCAGTGTTTTGTACGTAGTGTAGTTATGGGTATATAGGGTGCGTAACCTGATGTGTCGCCATGGTGTGTACGTAATACCGATTGCTCTCAAACGGTGAAGAAAACATCGGAGAAAACCTGCATACACAGGGCCTTTACCCGACATTCGAACTTCGCAATTGCGTGAACGTTTTCGTTCCAATGTCAACTATATTACAATGAAGAACCGAAATAGTCGCGATACATCGAAAATCGAAAGCCCGGGTACAGGGCCAGAATAAGAAATTCGGCTGCGTATATGTGAAGGCTATCGATACGCATTGGGCACGTGTGGTGGATTAATTAGCTAGTAGGATGGAACTGCTGCTATTTTTAACGCGATTTCGCTGTTCGCATCATGTAGAGAAATTTGTTCAGTTTGTTAGTCTGATCTTCCCCTTAAAAAACCGTCCGCATATTAATACAGGGTGTAACGAAAAGTATCATTAACCTTTAAACCACATACTCTATCCTAAACTGAACAACTTTTACCGTGGGAGCAAACCTATCAGATCGAAAGAGAAATCAGCTGTTCCATACTAAACTGCAATGCCTACAAATACAAAAATACAAATACAAAATAATTTTATTTCTCCACAAATTGTTAAATACAAATACACAGAAAATACAAGCATTTTTATACAAAACAACACGACGACACAAACGACACGACTCAAATGTGTGAAATAGCTGATTTTTTTGTACTGATCGGTTTGCTCTCATAGTAAAAGTTGTTCAGTTTGATGGGTAGAGTATGTGATTTAAAGGTTAAGGGTTGAACCTCATCTGGCAGCACCGCATCGCCTTTTTCTGTCACTCAGGAATTTCATTTGCAAGAGCAAATAAAATAGACGGAACGAGATCGCGCGCGGCCGTTCTGTGGCGTGCGGTCGCGTTCCTAATGATACTTTTCCTTCCTTGTATAGGCTTATGTTGATAGCTATTACGTTGAAAAAATGCCAATATAAATACCAGCTATATCCCGCCACATGGGCATTCAATCAAAAGTTCGATAAGATAGCATGTACACACGGCGACACATCAGTTATGCATCCTATATACCCATAACTACACTACGTACAAAACACAAAATAGTGCGGTAGAGAGCCTGCATAGACGCGGCTGCCGGCGCGGCGCGGGCCAGTGTGACCACTTTTAGTAGATTTCTACTTTTTTGGTAGATTTAGGGCAAAGAGAATGATAATTTAGTAGTGGGAAATCGTTTAGTAGATTTTGGTAGAATTTCGGTATTCGAAAATATGATTAAAAATGGAAGGATTCATGCAAAAAAAATCAAAGCTGGAAATAAAAATAGATGAGAAAACGTTTACTGGAACTTCTATTAAAGCTAAAGTCTAAAAAACCACTAAGGTGTACAGCAAAATTAATCTTATCGCTTAATCTTGTTTTTTACAAAAGGGGGCTTTTATAAGACACAGAAAACTGTACCAACTTTAAGCCTAAATACGGACGACCAATAATACTTATTAAGATTTATTTAGAAATTGAAGCATTCATGTTACAAGGTGATAAAAACCTATATTTTTTTACAAAATGCGACAATAACGTGAGGAATGTTGAGCGTTAGTATGAAAATGATAATATTTTGTTTAAAAACGTGTTTTTTATAGAATTTTAAACATCTGGAACGACATAAATATTAGTTGGTAGATTTTAAGTAGAATTTGAAACAGGACTTGGTAGATTTTGGTAGATTTCAGCAGTCATTTTGGTAGATTCTCTGAAAAAAAAAGTGGTCACGCTGGCGCGGGCGCAGCGTGCTGTGAGACGAAACAACAACAACATACCGCACCCTCTCGCACGATTCGCAGCGTTCAACTTCTAATAGTTCAAAGTCCAAACAGGGTATCCTGACCTATCGCCGTGTGTACTTATATTGTATATATAATAATAATACAACATACTATCAATGATGTTGTGTAGCGCGGTGACGGCGGGCGAGGCGGGCAGGGAGGCGGTGTAGTCGCGGCCCTCGTCGCAGCAGCGCGCCAGCAGCGGGTCGAGCGGGAGGCTGCCCAGCAGTGGGACAAGCAGCTCCGCGCACATCTGCGCCGCGCCGCCCGTCGTCGCCGGGAAGATCTCACTGCGCGTCTGTTATCAAATCAAATCACCACACTGTTATAAAACTGGAACATAAGCGTGGAACTGCCTCCGTGGTCTAATGGTTAAAAACATTGAGCTCTCGACACAGAGGTCGTGGGATCGATTCCCCTAGTGATATGTCACTTTGTGAGTTTTTCCCCAGTTTGTGAGGACATTGCAGGTTGAATCACCTGATTGTCTGAAAAGAAAAATGATTCCTTGCTTCGGATGGCACGTTAAGCCGTTGGTCCCGGCTACTATCTCTGGTGATCGTAGTTGTTACATAAAAACCACGTCAGAGGCCGTAAGGCGGTCTGAACAAACTCTAACACCAGGGCTCTGCGCTCTGCCCACACGATAAGAAGAAGAAACGTGGCTGTACATTGGAAGATATTTACAAAGAAAAAGGTTACGATCAGAAGTGCTTTTCTTGAATCATCATCTTCCTGCCCTTACTTGGGGTCGGCGCAATATGTGGTCTTCCTCCATTCATCTCTTTTAGCCGTCATCTCAGCGCACACTCCCTTCTTACACATGTCGTCCCTCACACAATCCATCCATCTTTTCTTTGGTCGTCCTCTCTTCATGCAGCCATCCACATTCATATCTAATACTCGTCTTGTAATATGACACTCCTCTCTTCTCATCACATGCCCATACCATGACAATCGGTTACCGCGCAGTTTTTCATTCACAGGTGCTACTTTCAAACTTCCTCTTATACTCATTCCTAATCTTATCCATTCTAGTAACACCACACATCCATCTCAACATTCGCATCTCTGCTGCATGCAGCAGCTTGTGCTTTTCTTGAACCGTTAGATTCAAAATCATGCTCGAATGATGCATAATCTGCATTAGTAATTTTGACATTTTCTAGCTGATTTGGATGTGTGTTTTCAAAAATCGTACTCATGGGGCGATTCAATATCACCGATATTTTGTTGTCTGTCTGTCTTTGTAAATGTTGTTTAAATATTTAGAAATAAAAAGAATACGATTGAGGGCAGCATAATAGGCTCGGTAGCCTCTTTAAAACCGACTGCATATTAATACGGACATACCCCCGCGGCATGGCGCCTCGATAAACATTTTATCGCGCCTGCTGGCTCGTTCATGCTACATGCTTTTAGTTGTAGTCCTACAAAACCGTATTTTACGGTTTGGCTGCAGGAACCGAGAATCAGTCTCGCATTATATAGGCGCAATAATATAGTCTATTTATACACATAACATGACTGGCGTACTGAGTACGTACTTACTAGCTATTCATTGATGACATTCGATAGCAACAGATCCTTCAACAACCCACAGAATTTCGACTTCTTCACCTCATTTCGAATATCGGCTGGTAGCTCGTTGTACAGCTTTGGAACACACCTACTTAGGGTTCTATACCCGAAGTAGTTGTTCGCCCGCGGTACTTCGAACTTATCTGTATCTTATATGTATCGCGCCCTCATGCCGCGGGGGCTAGAATGTATAAACACGTCAACATACCTTGCAGTTGGGGCAGACGAACAGCGCCATGTTCTCGACGACGCCGATGACTTTGACGCCCACTTTCTCGCAGAACTGGATCTCCTTCCGGACGTCGAGCAGGGCGACCTCCTGCGGCGTGCTCACAACCACCGCGCCCGTCAGACCCGCCTGCGATAGGTACTGCACGGCCGAGAGGTGCTCGTCCGATGTTCCTGCGAAGGTGTATTGCAGGCTTAGACAATTTAATAGGGACGAGTTACGCGTGTCATTCTACTAAGAAACATTTCTGCCACTTTTTGCGGGGGGCGAGGTAACATGAAATCCGCAACTTTGGATTTTATTCCCCATAAGTTTAGATTCTAATTTTGAATGTTAAAAATCATGAAAAGTAGTCTCGTGTGAACCCCAAACGTTCTAAGTTCAAAATTATTGTTTAGCTATTATAGGCTGTCTCGTTTAGTGATAAGGTATAAAATTGGGTCTAAATGCACAAGATCAATTGATCTTATACCGTGGCAGAGGGGAAATGCTACCGCAAGGCGAGTCCCTATTAAATTGTCTAAGATTGCAGGCATGTCAAACTCAAAGTAACTGGTGGGCCAAATGAATAACGATAGTAGAATCAGTCAGTGGGCCGCAAAGAACTTCTAAACTATTATAAAACTGTAACAGAAGTGTGTCTGTACATTGAAGATATTTACAAAAAAAAGATTACGATATGGTTTTTAGGTGCCCCTGATTCCAAATCACCAATTTTTGAATTTTTGTCTGTCTGTTTGTTTGTTTGTTTGTGTGTTTGTTTGTTTGTTTGAACGAGCATCACGCAAAAACTACTGAACCGATTTTGATGAAACTTTTTTTGTTTAATAGCTTATGAACTGACTTAAAATCTGGTATGTAATTTATGCGAACGAAGTCGCGGGTAAATGCTCGTAATTAAATAAAACCAAAAATGTTGTATAGTAACTAGATTGTGCACTAAAGTGCTGGCAATAGGCTGGCAACGAGACCAGTAAGATTCCCAGAACACCAGTGTGTCCCTTTCTAACTAGGGTGTTGGCAACACGTTAGAAAGAGACACCGGTATTCCGAGGCGATACAGTTGCTTGGTTGTCAGCTTACAACAACATTGAAGGAAATTAATATTCATTACGTAACATTAGAGTTTATTTTGCATTCTCCACGAAATTAGAGAGTTTGGTCCACTTATAGGGTATAATACTACAGGGTGAAATTGATATCATTAGCATCCTTTTATACTAAGAGTCTACCCATCAAACTGAACAACTTTTACTACGGCAGCAAACCGATCGGAGCAAAAAAAAAATCTGCTGTTCCATACTAAACTGCAATGCGTACTAGACTCAAATGTATGCAACAGCTGATTTTATTTTTGCTCCGATCTGTTTGCTTCCATAGTGAAAGTTGTTCAGTTTGATGGGTAGACTCTTAGTTTAAAAGGATGCTAATGATATCAATTTCACCCTGTATACAGGGTGTAACAATACACCCTAGTAATACTTAAGGGGGTGCTTCAGACCATCAAACTGAACAACTTTCACTATGGAGCCAACATCGAGAAAAAATAAAAAAAATCTGCTGTCCCATACAAAACTGCACTTTTTTCTCGATGTTGGCTCCATAGTGAAAGTTGTTCAGCTTGATGGTCTGAAGCACCCCCTTAAGTATTACTAGGGTGTATTGTTACACCCTGTATACAATGTTCTTGAATAAAACTCATTGCATCTATTGTGGAACCTACATAAATTACAAGGGCAAAATTTTCAGGATCCTAGTAAAAAAACGCTACATTGGCCTCGATTCGGAGTGTACCACGACTAAACTAAACTAAATGTATTCCTGTCACTTTCTAAAATAAGATTAAGAAAAGAGACAGAAAACCAACAGCTGACTTTAGTGCTGTCAAAGTGACGTTAAACGCCCAGAAACGACTTAAATAAGATGGCGTACATTATGATGGCATCTTATTTTGCGCATTTAACGTCACTTTGACAGCACTAAAGTCAGCTGTTGGTTTTCTGTCTCTTTTCTTAATCTTATTTTAGAAAGTGACAGGAATACGTTTAGTTTAGTTTAGTCGTGGTACACTCCGAATCGAGGCCAATAGCATATTATATCAAAATGAGTGAGCGAAGCGTGCTCGAAATTTTTTACTTCATGACTCAATGCAGTGGTGGTACCAACATAATATGAGTACCTACGTCAAGTCTGCACGCTTGCGGGCCGCATCGACAGCCTATTCTTAAAATAGGATAGGGCCGCAAGAAAAGGCACTGCAGGCCGCATGCGCCCCGCGGGCCGCATGTTTGACATGCCTGGTGTATTGTGTATGTTGTAGCTGAGAGAATGTGGCGATTTTTTTTTAGTGTCGTACTATAGAACCTCGAACCCCCAAACTATTTAGTTTGGGGGTTCCGAGGTTCTATCGTAAAAGGTATGACAAAAAAAAATCATCATTTATATATCCTTTTGCCTATTATTTATTTTTAATTTTTGGAATACATCGTGAGGAAACCTGCATGCTTCAATTTCGGGGCATGTATTGTACCCACTGTCCATTATAAGTGGCGACGGGCTCACTCCCCGTCACAATGGACAGAGTTTCGGTACAACTAGTGAAACGTGGATGTTCTGAAGTTTCAGAATATCTCTGACTACTCCCTCGGGTATAATAGTCGTGAGCATATGCATGCCTGTCTACGCCATTTTAGCCTACGTTTAAATTGTAAGGTGGCAACACCGGCACTAGCATTTTCGCCTCCATTCAGACAACTCAAATCTGTAACGAATTTTCTAATATTTTGCTAATCGAGTAAATTAGTATTCAACCAAATTATATTTCATTTATTTCCCTTGTTTAATCGTAAACAAGAATTGGCGACCGTGACAGGACCTGCAATTTTTAATAAGTCACGAAGTTCGCAGGTTCCTTTGTTAGCCGCAAAGGTCAAGTGGAGGACATCGACACGTTCGCATCGCCCGGCGCCTAGATTTCGACCTGGAAGATAACCAGGACGAGTCAGCTGAGCCCTACACCGCGCAACGTGCATCCAGACTTCCCTTCGCCTACTAGTTCCGGCATCAACTTCATCCATCGGAAATTCACGCCTACACAGTAGCCAGCAGCCAGCGGACGGACCTACATTCTTCGTCTCAGCATTCGCCTGCCTACCTATCTAACTGTGAGCCCGTTCCTATCTATATTCCTAGTTTCTATCCTCTTTAATTTGTGCTAGCATCGAGTTTAGTTTCAAAGTGTTGGTGTTTTTCTGTCTAAGCCCGTTCCATCTAAGTACCTACCTAGCTAAAAGGGGCAGCTACTACAGCCAAATTGCATTAATCCATAGTTTATTGCATCAAAATCACTGCATTTAAAGCTAATTTTCTAGGCTTCGTTTAGCTAGCCGGCATAGTTGCATACCCCCAAATTACGCATCTATAGAAAAATCTAATATATTTATTCGCACTTTATTGCAACTTTATAGAAAACCAAAGCACCTTACCTTATTTAGCATATTCCAATTAGCATCCCAAGCATAAATTCACTTTTTCACATTTGCAAATCACTTCATCTTTCTAAACTTAACTAAATACCTACGTACTCTCACTATCACTCCAAGCAATCACTATCACTAAAGTTATCATCCCAATCATAACGTGCACTCGCTTCCCTCATTTAAAATCATTTGAAATCAATTAGTTAGCATAGCGAACATATCAATTCCAGTGCGCATCGAGTACCGGTCAGCTGAGCGGCGCGTGACGTCACGCTGCATACCGTTATCCCGACTCGACCGGCGGCCTAGGCGCATCAGCTGATCGACCCTGCCCGGCTAATCACCGCATAGCTACACTACGAAGCGAGGAGCGTATCGTATGCAATTATTATTTTTATAATTTAACACATTAGCACTAGACAGCTCATCGTAATGGCTTCCGATTCGGAAAATATTAAGATTAAAGACCTTACTAATAAACGTAGTAATGTTAAAGGCCGACTTACTAAATTTAAAAACCATATTGAAGCTTTGCAATCACAAAGGGCTATATCGGAGTTGGATATTAGCAAGCTTACGATGAGATCGTCTAGAATGGAATCGTTGTTCATTGAGTTTGACGAGTTGCAGGCTCAACTAGAGTCATTAAATCAGGATAATTTAGATAGTGAGCTAACTATTCGAGACGGTATTGAACAAGATTTTGATCACTATATTTCAATTGCCAAGAGTCTGATAGCTGCAAATTCACCTCATGAGAAACCAAATTCTGAATACCATTCCAACAATTCTACTTGTTCTAGCCATTGCCACCAGCACGACGACAGTAATGTTTTAGGCTTTAAGTTGCCAGTAATTAAAATCCCTAATTTTGATGGCACTTACTATAAATGGCTGGAATTTAAGGAAACATTCAGTTCTTTGATCCATGACAATAAGAAATTAAAAAATATACATAAGTTTCACTACCTAAATTCCTACTTAGAAGGTGAGGCTGCTCGCGTTCTTTGTAATTTTGAGGTCACAGATATAAACTATCCCCAAGCCTGGCAACTCCTGTGCGAACGTTATGACAATAAACGCCAGCTTATTAACAACCACTTAAAGTCATTATTTGATATTGAAAGCGTGCGAGAGACCGACAAATCACTGCGGTTTATTATTGACCACGTAACTAAAAATTTGCGGGCTCTCAGTACGTTAGGATTGCCCACTGACAAATGGGATGTCCTTATAATTTATATGGTTACTGCAAAGTTGGAAAACAGTACTTGTTTCAAGTGGGAGGAACATAGAAATGTCCTTCCAGAGATACCTACATTAGAACATTTTTTTACGTTTTTAAAAAACCGTGCCAATGTCATCGAAACTGTAAATAGCAATAGACAAGACAAGTTAAAACAATCTGCAATTATGCCGCCACCAAACAAGTTTCACACCAAGTCTTTCGTTGCCACTGCCAACGGGGCTCCTCCTAAGTTTTCCATCGAGTGTGTAGTATGCAAAGGCAGCCATCGCCTCTTTGAATGTTCAGCGTTCAAGGCCAAGTCTCCGGAGGACAGGAACTCCATAGTGTCTTCTCAAGGATTATGTGAAAACTGTTTTAGACCCAGTCACACAGTTGAAACTTGTAGGCTACCTGGTTCTTGTCATTTTTGTAAACAACGGCATAATTCCTTATTACATATCACCAAGGCAATAGAAAACACTCCCCCACCAAATGATTCTCCACCACAAACTGTTGTCATGGCTGCTCTCGCCCAGAGCTCACAGGTATTGCTGTGCACTGCTAAGGTACACGTTTCGAACCCTATAACCAACGAAACTATAACAGTTCGAGCCCTACTCGACTGCGGTAGCCAGTCGTCATTTATAACCGAATCTATAAAACAAAAATTAAATCTATCACCCCAGCCCTCTGATGTCAGCATAGTTGGCATCGGAAACACCCAGCTCACACTAAATACGGAGAGATGTGCGCTGCGCCTAACATCAAGTAGTAGCTCATTCAATGTCACAATGACCTGTTTAGTATTACCTAAAATATCTGATGAGTTACCTAAAGTAGCTTTCGATTCCAAACCTCTCGATTTGTCCAATTTTACCCTAGCAGACCCTAGTTTCAATGAACCCTCCTCTATCGATATGCTGATTGGTGCTGATCTATTTTGGGACTTGATAGGTTCCAAACAGCATTCTCTAGGAAGTCAAAATCCTATCCTTCGCAGCTCAAAACTCGGTTGGCTCATTGCGGGTCCCATGTCTATTGCCCGCACCCCAAATTCAATTAATAAAACTATTGTTTGTCACGCTCTACTAAAGGAAGGAAGCATACCTAATCTTGAGAGCCAAGTGGCCAAATTTTGGGAGCTGGAAAGTTTCTCTCAAGCTACACCCTATAATAAAGAAGAAAAGCTCTGTGAGCAACATTTTCTTTCTACCACTACACGTCTAAATGATGGTCGATTTTGTGTAGGTCTCCCACTTCGTGACGATCGAGATTGCTTAGGTGACTCGTATCAGTTAGCCAAGAAGAGGTTTTTGAACCTAGAGGCACGTTTTCGAAGGCAACCTGAGCTTAAAAAGCTCTACTCTGAATTTATCCACGAATATGCCGATCTCGGCCATCTATCTAACTCTACAATCCAAAGGCCAATAGATTCCTATTTTTTACCCCATCATCCCGTAATAAGAGAAAAGAGCGAGTCTACAAAACTTCGCGTCGTATTCGACGCATCAGCTCGCACTACATCGGGTATATCAGTTAATGACCTACAAATAGTAGGACCGACTGTACAGGATACGCTATTTAATATTCTGATTCGTTTTCGTCTCTACAAGTATATCATCTCTGGTGATGTAGAGAAAATGTACAGGCAAGTGACTCTACGAGAGTCGGACCGTAACTTACAACTTATACTATGGCGAGATAACGAAAATGAGGAAATTCGAACTCTACAGTTAAATACAGTCACCTACGGATTTGCTAGCGCCAGTTTCCTTAGTACTAGGTGCCTCTGGCAGCTGGGCGAGGAATGTAGCGACCCTAAAATAAAAACAATAATACAAAAAGACATGTATTGCGATGATTTGCTAACTGGCTGTAATACTGAAGACGAACTACGTTACATTCAACGCTCAGTTTCCCAAGAGTTGGCTAAGGGATGTTTTAATCTTCGCAAATATCGATCTAACTTTTCACAACTTTTCTCTACCTCTGACCTAAATCCAGAAGAGGGCAATTTACTCATCAGCAATTCCACGTCCACCCTGGGTATAGGCTGGTCTCCTTCCTCTGACAACCTACACTTCCAAGTCGAACCCTCTACCCCTGCAGTCCCTACAAAGAGGTCTATCTTATCCACTATATTCAAAATATTTGATCCACTTGGACTACTGTCTCTTTATACAATAAAGCCTAAAATTCTTCTCCAAACATTATGGACTCAAAAATTAGACTGGGATGAACCAGTACCCAATGATATTAACTCTATTTGGCAAAGTTTTTCACAAAATCTTCACACTCTATCATCCGTAACAGTTCCTAGACATATATTAATTGATGACGCAACCGATATTGAGCTACATTGTTTTGTTGACGCTTCCGAGAAAGCTTACGGAGCTTGTATTTACCTAAAATCATCCAACGGTGAAGGCACCACTCAAGTTAACCTATTGTGCGCTAAAGCTCGCGTAGCTCCTTTAAAGGCCACAACTATCCCTCGGCTAGAGCTTTGCGCTGCCGTTCTAGGTGCTCAATTAGGTTCAGCTGTAGCTGAAGCCCTACGTTGTCCTATCAGTCGTCATGTTTACTGGACGGACTCACGTGTCGTTCTAGGGTGGATTAATTCATCCAATAAGACTAAAACCTTTGTAGCCAACAGGATTGCAGCTATAAATGAACTTACCGAATCATCTTCATGGCGGCACGTACCAACATCCGAAAACCCTGCTGATCTTGCTTCCCGAGGTGTAGAGCTATCCAAAACGGTGAACTCTACCGAACAATCTTCCCTTTGGTGGCACGGGCCCGCCTTCCTCTCGCAGACAGAGTCCTCGTGGCCCTCATCTAAACCGGTCACGGTTGATCTACCCGAAGCGAAAGCGATCTCTGCTTTGGTGGTGGAGGTTGCACCATTAGTGCCTGTAGTAAATTTCAAAAATTTCTCTAAATTAACAAAACTTCAAAGAGTATACGCTACAGTTTTAAGATTTATAAATAATTGCCGAAATCCCAATAATAAATGTACAGGAAGCCTACAAGTCAAAGAACTCCAATATTCCATAAAATTTCTCATTACCATTGCTCAAAAAGAGTCCTTTCCCAATGAAATTAGCCGCATAAAAAACAATAAAGCCCTACTAGCCAAAGCGTCTCTATCTTCCCTCAGTCCATTCCTTGATTCAAAGGGACTACTTCGAGTAGGAGGTCGTATTAGCAACTCTAATCACCCCTATGATAAAAAACACCCTATATTATTAAAGGCTGAACACCCCTTGTCCAAACTTATATTCACAAATGAGCACGAACGCCTCTTGCACGCTGGCCCTCAACAGATTCTCGCCTCAATTAGAGATAGGTACTGGCCTATAGGAGGTCGCAACCTAGCCAGAAGTGTTGCTCGCAACTGCCTAAGGTGTCGCCGATTTAAGGGTGAAACTCTATCGAATATAATGGGTAACTTACCTACGGAGCGTGTAGAGGCAGACTTTCCATTTTGTGCGGTTGCGACTGATTTTGCTGGACCATTCTACATAACTGACCGTAAAGGTCGTGGATGTAAAATAACAAAATGTTACATGTGTGTTTTTGTATGTTTGCGCTACAAATGCATCCACTTAGAGGCAGTCAGTGAATTGTCAAAAGATGCCTTCCTATTAACTCTAAAAAGGTTCATCGCTCGCAGAGGAATGCCTAAGGTAATTTATTGCGATAATGGTCGTAATTTTGTAGCCGCCGCCAAAGAAATTGGTAGTTTTTTACAGTCAAATCAAGACTCTATTTGTGACTTTGCGGCTCGTCGGGGCATTGAATTTCGGTTCTCCCCCGCATACGCTCCTCACTTCAACGGTCTAACTGAAGCCGGAGTCAAATCAGCTAAATTCCATATTCATAGAGTTTTAGGAAACTCACACCTAACATTTGAGGAGCTATCCTCTTTGCTGGCACAGGTTGAAGCTATCCTCAACAGCCGCCCCCTCTGTCCTCTCAGTCCTTCACCCCACGACTTTCAACCTCTTACCCCGGCTCACTTTTTGATCGGTAGGCCGCTAACGTCTCTTCCGTCGCCGAGCCCCATGGACAGCAACACGAATCGCCTCGACCGGTTCCAACGCCTAGAGCAAGTGAAGCAGCACTTTTGGCAACGTTGGGCCAAAGAGTACATAGCAGAGTTGCAGCAACGCACGAAATGGCGTACTAAATGCAGAGATTTGAAGGTCGACGACTTGGTACTAATGAAGGATGAGAGTGTACCTCCTCTATGCTGGCGCCTAGGACGTGTCAGCAAGCTATTTCCCGGCTCCGACGGCGTTCCCCGCGTCGCTGACGTCTCTACATTACAAGGGACCGTGAGGAGAGCCATCAACCGAATATGTCTTTAACCTACCTCTGATGACCAACTATCTTGAAAGCTGCATAGCTTTCAAGCCCCGGGAGGATGTCTACGCCATTTTAGCCTACGTTTAAATTGTAAGGTGGCAACACCGGCACTAGCATTTTCGCCTCCATTCAGACAACTCAAATCTGTAACGAATTTTCTAATATTTTGCTAATCGAGTAAATTAGTATTCAACTAAATTATATTTCATTTATTTCCCTTGTTTAATCGTAAACAATGCCTATTATTTATTTTGCGATCCTGTGCTCCTACGTGTTAAAGCAGCTTAACTTCAAGCTGCCAATCGCATGCATTGCTTCGGGCACGTGAGCGATGTAGAGGATGTACTTCAGGTTGCATGCAATTGCCAGCATAATGTACAGCGGCTTTTGTAAAATAATGTAGTACCTGGAGGTGTGTCTATTAGAAGGTAGTCCAATTCTCCCCAGTCCACTTCACTGAGGAACTGTTTGATCATGCCTGTAAGGAAACAAAATTATTTCTTAGTAAAGTTGTCTTAAGGGCCTATGTCGAAAAATAATTTAAGCGAAACAGGCGCGGGATAGCTTATATTACGGCCTGATGCGAGAGAAAGAGATGGGGCGGCGCGCGCGCCTGAATCGAATCGAGCGCCAAATCAAACTTTATTTAATTGTGATTGTACTATTTATGTAAATTCAATTCTGCTTTAATCAAAATTTAGAAAATATCAATCTCTTTTTTTAAAATCAAGTCGTGTGTTTCTATTATTCACCGTTTAGCAGTTCCAAGCGTTTATAGATAAAAACGGAGGCTACTTTGGCTTGTTTTTCTAACGAGAAAATGTGTCTTAATCGTGTTTTGGCTCTAATCAAAACTTCAATTATATGTTCAATTTACACATATCCGAAAATCATACTCCTACTGTTAGTACTTCATTATATATGAAGCTTTGAAGAATCCAATTTTTTTCACATAGCCCCTTAACTCTTAGCTTCTTCTTCTTATCGTGTGGGCAGAGCCCTGGTGTCAGAGTTTTTTCAGACCGCCTTACGGCCTCTGACGTGGTCTACGTCAGAGGCCGTAAGGCTGGTAAAATATATAAATAAGCTAATTACCGTTTTTCTTAGGTCCCCTCCAAATGACGGCGTCGTCTGGACTCCCGAGCAGGAATCCTATAGACATCAGCGAGAGATTGTCTGTTACATACTGCAAACAAGATAAATAGCAAAATTACAGTTAAAATTGATTTGAAATGTTCGTAATTTACTCAAAAACGACTAAATCGATGTTGATGCCTATGTCTAGTATTTTAATAGGTGCACTACCGTTAAAGCACTTATTTCACTACTCTGAAATTCATAGTCTATCTCGGCATCGATTGCCTGATCTATTCTATCTATTATTAAAGTGTAGTGATCAAAGCATGCAATGGATGCCGAATCAGGCTCTGAATTTAGATTAGTGCAATGGCTGTTTTACCCGCAGCGTTGCTTACCGTATTCATACATTTTGTTTACATTTAAAAACCTACTGCATCTATTTTGATTAAATCTATAAATAAATAACATTAAAATCACCAAAAATCTTAGTAATAATTAACATCTTCACTGCTGACGACCTATATCGTAGGTCGGCGACCAAATAGGCCGCAGTGCTGAAGAACCCACGTAACGAGTCAGTTTAATTGCATTTTGCTCATGACCTACCGCGCGAGTCACCGACAACCTTACGCCTGCGAGGGTGACCCACGAGACGAACCAGTTAATCGTTTCGCCGTTACGGCTGTCGCACGACCTACGAGGGGGGTCAAGAGCTATTGCATTTCGCCTGTGCTCGTGACCTACAGCGTGAGTCACCCAAACCTTACGCCTGTGCGGGTGACCCACGAGGTGAGCCGAATTGGTCTTTTTACGTTACGACTGTTCGCACGACCCACGAGGGGCGTCAGTTTTAGCGCTGCGCGAGGATCAT